>OX123202.2:36839969-38039969 GCA_944739405.2 Euclidia mi | reverse complement strand
ACCCACGCCATCAGAACGTGAACGGGATGCGTTATTCGCACGGCCACTGCCTTGTTGTCAATGACTTGTAAATTTGGCGAACACTTGACAGAGTGTATACGTCATCGAATTAAAAACTCATTTCCAAATAATAAAATAGTCTTCAAACCTCTGCTAATTTCGATTTCAAAGAGATTGGATAATATACATAGAGGTAGTCCTAGTACTCCCAAATTGAACACAGTCAACTGACGTGTAAGATACAATTTAGACAATTTATGCCATCAAATTATATAACCCTAGTGATTTTTCTTTTATAACAGTTCTATCATGATTTTGAATTTAGCCGTATAATATTTATATCGACTTTTCAAGTGTTGTAAAAAATCTTATCGATATGTCTATCCACCGTATATTTTTACCTCGTCATTTTTTAGATTCTATGTGCACGTGATAAAGATTTATAAAATAAGTGGATTGCTGCAGTATGTCGTGGAGAAAATTGGGTGCCTAGAAAGCACCATAGAATTTGTTCCAAGCATTTTACTGCGGAATGTTTTTATAGTAATGACAGATGGCTCCTCCCTTCTAAACATATCAGTGTGAGTGTTTAAATAATTACTTGCTAATAATTAAACTATCAGCAACAGTAGTGAATTCCGAAGCTTGTTAGAATCCATCATATTACAAAAAAAATTAATGCACCTATAGAAAAAATCTGATCTTTCTTTACAAAGACAGTAATATTTAAAGGACAGTAATTTGAAGGTTTGATAAGAACTGTCTGCTTTCATAGTCACGACTACTGAGTGGTTATGCATCAAAATAAGGGAATCTTCATTGGAAAGAAATTTTGTTAAATGTCATCTACCCAGAGACCAAAACTTGGTTGTTCTTGTTCGACTAGTGGACTAATAATGTGCCGATCCCAAGAAAAAATCGAAGGGCTAGTCTAGCCACAATTTTTTTCTCTCTAAATATTCTGTGTGTCACATGTATGATTGAAAAGTGTCCGATCCCGCACGTACATTTTTTACACATAGATTTGTATTACCTACACTATGTAATGAGAAAATTTCAAAAAAGTGATTATTGTTAATAACAAACCTTTGGGCACTATTCAAGGTTTTGTCTGATTTATCTATTTTAAGTTAATTTTTATGTTTTTTGCTTGATAAAATCCATGTCGACTATGTCCTATCCTTGTAAAGAATTAATTTGGATATACCATTCTCAGTTATCATAATGCTTAAGCTATGAGTTTTGCTTTTTTCTTAATTATTTGCTTTCTCTAATAAAAATATGTAATTTGGGGGCGATGATTTATTTATTTAATATTTATTAATCCCACTTACAACTATCATTACAGCTGAAAAACTAACTATAAATAAGTATAAATAAACATTTATGCCGAGGGTGTCGTATGAGGCGACTAAGAGAAACACAAGAGAAGGAAATCTCGAAATAAAACCCTATACGGATACGTCTGGCTAGTGTGGTATAATAATAGGCCAAACCTCCACCACGGAAGGTTTAAGACTAGCAGTGGACTGGAAAAGTTGTTGATGCGTAAAGAAAAATACCATGAAAATTAGAAAATAATGCCTCGAAAGATTATGTGCTACTGAGTAGTCATTTGAAACAAAAATATATAAGTTCAGTTTAAAAATGCAAGTTGGTGTAATAATTATTTAAAGACTGTCACTGACAAGACTGACAAAGTTACGGAATTTAAAATGTATACATGTAAATAATATACTTTACAAGTCCGTTTGATTTTGAACCTATATTGAAACTTTAATCGATATCGATTGCGGATTTGCTCAGTCACTATTAAATTAAAAAGTTACGATATTTGTGTTCAAATTGTCTTTAGCCCTAACTGACAAACATAGTGCCATCTTCTTCTGGCAACTCTAATTTATCATATGAGTGAAGAGTGTAGCTATATTCAATTTGTTCTTAAAAACATCGTTCTTTCCATGCTTCAGTTATTCTTCTGTGGCCGTCACACTACCCCCCTCTAAGACATGCGCGTCCCGCGCAAACTTAGACCCTTAATACACCGCTCTCCTATCGACATGGACCAAATGATTAAACTTCGTACCTATAGAAGCCTGTGATCTATGTGTAAGTTTGCTTTCTTTGAGGCACAAAACTTTCCCCATGCTACCACCTTTCATTGGAATTTCCACATCTCCACACTTAAGTATACCACCTTTAATGTCTAATCTGCACTGATGATCTCTAAAGAAATCCAGCCCAACAATACAATCGTCTACGATGTCTGCAATCACTGCTCGTTGCCAGTATAGGTTGTCACCGATTTTTATAGCCACCATCTGTTCGCCTGGGATGTACTGGCCGGTAGCCGTTGTCAGTCGAGGTGAATTTGACGGTCTTAAAATCTTTCATTCTTTCTTGTCAAACGAGTTCCTATAACCGTTCGTGTCGCACCGGTGTCCAGGGTCAGCGAACAGGTAACGCCATTGACTGCTCCATCGATATTTAAACCATTTCCATCCGTGCGTTGTCGAATACGAACTTTCGGAGCTTTCCGTCTTCTGATCAGCGCTTGCATCGAAGTCCTGAATGTAATCGCTTCCTGATCATCTTTCGACACTTGAACACTAGCGTCAATCTGACGCCTTTCTGCTACATGTTTCGGACAGTAACGTCTTGAATGTCCGTGCTCTCTACAGTTAGAACACTTTAGGACAAAAGATCTGCGACCCGTTCTCTCTACTTCCGCTGCAATAACCCTGTCTCGATCACTCATAATTTCTTGTCGAAAAGCCTCCACTTCTAGAGCATGTGCTAATGCGTCTTTAACATTGTTGTGGTGTTTCAGGCGCACGGCAGCTCTGACTTCATCGTCATAAATTCCGTCGATTAACGCCTGGAGTCGCATGCTTTGAACTAAACTTGTTCCGCGGGTGTCGACTGATAAGCTTTTCGCACCATCTTCGTCACTTCCATCGCTCACTGCTGCAAGGATTCGTTCGGATACTGACGGCGGTTGCGTAACTTGGCTCGGAACACATATTTTAAGTGCTCATCTCCAAACCTGGATCCTAGAGCCTCAAACAGCTGTGTGTAAGTACCTTTCTTTCCCACGGCCTCAAGCACCGACAATGCTTCTCCACGCAACGCCAGGATGAGTGCAAACTTGGCCTGGTCGACATCCCAACCGTTGCTAATAGAAGCGGCTTCGAACTGTATTCTGTAGGCCTCCCAGGAAGTGTTACGATCGAATAATGGTACTTTTAAATAACCACCAGAACTTGATGAGTTGATAGAAACCGAAGGGCTGTTGGACTTCATCTTCTTTAACTCCTCCTCTATCGTAGCTATGCGGGTGTGTATCTCTTCCGATACTGACGCCATGCAGGACTGCACCTCTTTCGATACTGCCGCCTTGCAGGACTGTAACTCTTCCTCGAAAGTAGCCATGCGAGATTGCACTTCACCGATACACATCTCCATCTCGGCGATTTTACGAGCGTTCTCCGATATATAATGGCGAATCTCATCCTGGCTCTCCATTATCTCGCTAAGCTGAGATCGTAGCTGCTGCGAGTTTTGCTGGAGTTCGGATTTAAGCTGCTGTGAGTTTTGCTCAAGTCTGGATTCGAGTCGCTGCGAGTTTTGCTGGAGCAGCTGCGAGTTTTCCTCGAGTCGAGATTCGAGTCGCTGCGAGTTTTTCTGGAGCGACTGTTGGAATGGACTGCACGGTTGGTGTAGTGGTTTAAGCGGCCGCCTCACCGCTTGACACTGCGCCGAAGTGTTGTGGGTTCGATCCCCACACGAGACAACACTTTGTGTGATTCATAAATTGTTGTTTCGAGTCTGGGTGTTCATTGTGTCCGTTAGTTGTATGTTTGTAAAGTCCCCCGCGACACAGGATTTAGTCCTAATGCGGGAGTTGTCTTTAAAAAAAAAAAAAAAAAAACGAAAAAAAAAATAGTGCAGCGAGGTCTGCCAGAGATAGCGGGTTAGCTGCGCTTGCGGACGTAAATACGCCTCCTTCGGAGCCACCTCCTTGCGAAGGAGCTTCCCTGCCCACAACTTCTGGATTAGAGTCGCCTTGTTCTTGAGCGGCAGCCCTCGCACGTGTCGTAGGTCCTTCCCTTGGTATGACTGGCATCCTTAATCCTTCCAATCCCACTTCTGACACCAATTGTTACGGACGGGGTAACGGGATTGGAAGGAAACACTGAGTAGCACTGATGACACTTTATTCGACTTCACACACGACGAGCCGTTTATTTTCGACGCGGACAGCACCAACACTAGCGTCTTTTGCACTGCACTTTTCACTGCACTTCACTACACTTTACTGCAGTATGCTTTCACTTCACTTTATTTTACTACTTCTTCTTTCTTCCTTTTACTTCTTCCTTTTCTTCTTCACTTTACCACTTTTCAACTTAAACTGGCGCTCAGCGCGTCTACACCGCCTTATATACCCCTAGGAATGTTCTAGATCCACTAATTTCGATTGTCATTTCATCATTCAATTGTTTTTCCATCTCCTGTCTCTTTTTAACCTTTCCATTCCTTCTTGAAGTTTCTAGAATTTTCTAATTTTTATTCGAAATATTTAAATAATCTTTTTTTTTAATATTTGCCAAATATTCATAAACATTTTCCAAGTTTCTTAAAAACCAAAATCCACATAACTGTTATGACTGGGATTTGAACCCACGCCATCAGAACGTGAACGGGATGCGTTATTCGCACGGCCACTGCCTTGTTGTCAATGACTTGTAAATTTGGCGAACACTTGACAGAGTGTATACGTCATCGAACTAAAAACTCATTTCCAAATAATAAAATAGTCTTCAAATCTCTTTGCTAATCTCGTGACGACGGTTTGACATGACACCGGCCGTCACAATAATATTGATGTTATAAATAAACGTATTTTTTTTTCTTTCCTTGCGTGCGTACAATGTTCTACCATTGTTAAGGCTCTAAGACACTCGAGCACCCACTTGTAACAGAGCATCGACAATTCACAGTTTTAAAATTTATCAAAAATTGAATAATGAACAGAACCCAAGCATAGAGCGGATCCGTAAGTCATAACGAGTAAAACGCACTCATTGAAGACTTTTGTCTTAAGACTCTGCAGGTGCTGAAAAGACTTGACAGAGAGCTCAATAGAGCTCAGCGCAGCATAGGTGCCTATAAAGTTTATAATTCTGGAGTTCTTTGGTCACAGTATTTCAAAAGAGGGTGACAACTTACAACGGTACATAGTCACTGTTGTAAGTTATAATTACTAGATAAGTCGATCGCGAGGGCCCAAGAGGCTGTAGCCCCATAGCCCCATTCTGTTCAGCTCTGCTTCGATTTGAACATCAAATTACAGGACATTATCCTCGACACCAAAAACAGATACAGATGGTGGCACATCGCAAGGGCGAAAGTTGCATTCCATCAGGGGACTCATGACTCTCAGTCATGAGGAGAACGAGGAAGAGGAGAGGTTTGTAAATAGCTCGACTGATAAGGAGCCTAATGGCTTAGAGAGAACATTTATTGTGACTTGCTGGGGCGAGTTAGTGCCTGCGACATATTCACCGGTGCGGCGATAACCACCGCTACTTAAAAAAATATCTGGATAGCTAAACAGACTATCGAAATGTAGGTTATGTTTTACATTAGCTGAAATTGAGTACAATGTAGGCATTGTACTTGATCCCGTCTACGTCATTTACTCATTTACGAATTAAAAGGAGCATATTCAAAGCCTCCGTTCGGCATCCATCGTGAGACTGTACAACAAAATTGCAAATACCGACCGCTAGTGGTTGCTACCGACCACCTTCATTTCTGTACCAAAGGACGTGGCCAGCGTTAGCTTTTCAGAATGTGCCTTATATACCAGAAGATATAATGATAATATTCATTTTTAAAGGCGAGGCCCGCACTTGGAATAAATTCACTATTGCAGAGTGTTTAATAAAAAATCATTAGACGGTCACAAAGTAAATTCAGACAAGAAAGCGGGAACCGGGTTTTAGAAGTATAGCGGTATACCACATTAGGTAGGTACGTATGTATTCCATAGTTGATATTGTATGTTATTTCCCATTAATAAAAATATTTGCCATCATTAAAAAAATATTAAGCTCTTATGAAAATTTCCATAGGGGTAATGTTTTGCCTCTCTACATTGCATAGTTTCAGAAAAGAAAGCATATCTTTGTCTTCTGAAGAGGAAGATATGCTATCGCAACAAGAGAAGAGTCTGTTTAATGACTTATTGTATCGCTTCCTCGCCTCTTCTGTGCTACACCGCCTCTTATATTTATGTATGATGCGTGACAGAGTAACAAAAATGATAATTATTTTGTTCTGCCTCGGAAATTTCGACACCATTCAAGCAACATATACTAATTAGCATAATGTATTTTTTTTAAGTTAATTCCAATGTTAGTTGGCCTTTATTAACGTTTTCTTTATTCAACCATTAAAATAATTATAAATAGACTTGTTTTTTTAATCTATCATTTTCAGCCCGATCTCGTGGGAATTTCAGAAAATCTCTTCTTAGTGCACCCATACGTTCCCCAAGAAACATACATAATATCTTTTATACAAAATTTAATGAATGATCAATGATGTAATTGAATTTGCGAATGATTTAATAAAAGCATATGATTTTATAAAATTGCTAAAGGCTTTATCGTAGTCCTACCTAGCTATGTTTTTGCAGCATTACAGAAGTGATGTGGTTTCAACGAAGGAAAAGGCAGCACGTCTTGGGAAACAACGGTGCGTTCGACACCTAAAACATAATCACACACTGATAGAGCAAAAGTAACTCTGTTTAAGGCATATTGTTAAACATTTTACACGAGAAGTCCGTGGGTCGCCTTTACTCAAAATTCGCTAAATACTCTGAGAGGCAGTACAACAATGCATACAGGATTTTATTAGGATTGCCTCGCTTCTGTAGTGCTTCTGGTATGTTCATGGAAGCGAGAGTGGATGGTTTCCGCGCTATTATGCGTAAACCCATTGCTTCTCTTTTAAAAAAGTACGGGGCATTACTAATGGCATCCTGAAGGTCATTGCCGATAAGTATGATTCCGATATATTGAGGAGATAGTTGCGAGTCCTTAAAGATTAGTAAGTTTATTGTGTTCACTAAGATATGTTAAGTTTTATGTATGTACTTAGTTGTAACTATATGGACCTTGTCTGTAATAAAAAAGAAAATTATTATTATTACTAAAACGCTCCAGTACAGATATTCTTATATTACTCGTACATTACTATTTATTGAAAAAGAGGTATGGGTATGCCCCCAGCCTCGACGGCTAGTGTGTAATCAAGCCGGCAAGGTCCTTCTTGTTTGGAGAATTTAAATCATCTGTAAAATGCGTTATAGGCAATCAGAGTACCTATACTTCATTGTTCTAAGCTCTAAGCAATGGAATTTCGCTATCCCATCGGATTACGTAGGTCAGACGGCAGTCGTTCTGTGGAAAAGGTAATATTCAGTAATATTCAGTTAGACTAGTAAGCTATCCCCGGGCTGCAACTGAGATAAGGTTACGAGGATAATGATCTGGTTAGACTACATAGTGGATTGCGGGACTCCAATATTTTATTTGCAACCGGTCAAAGTCAAAGTCAAAAATCGTTTATTCATCTAGGTCACAAGATGACACTTTTTTAAATTGAATTACTTAATGCTTCTACATTTACATTTACTGCCTCGTTCGCAAAGCAATAGGTAGAACCACGAGAAAGAACGGGCAATAAAACTCGTGGCCACTCTTTTGAATCGCCAATATTATGGTACATATGTATTTTATTTTTGTAAGGAGCTGCAACTGTTTCTCATTGTACTTAATTAAAGTGGTATACCATGGTATAGCGCTTGAGCGATGATCATCTTTCGCTAAAGTTCTTTAAATGAGAGCTTCATAGAGTTTGTAGACACGGCTACTCATCTAACGAGACACTTTGACCTTTGCACCGTTCTTATGGTGTAGTAAATAAGTATCAAAATCGTGCTGCTATTGTTGAGCTGCACTTGACAATTTGACTTATGTATAGTATATACATTTTAGACAAAACCAAAAATCATTGTCATCATCCACAGCCCGAATGTGTCCACTGCTGAACATAGGTCTCTCTTTGTTCTTGCTATTTACCTCCATCTTGTGGTATTAATTTAGTCCAGGTTCGACCCGCGATTGCAACGATATCGTCGGCCCATCTTGCTAAGGGACGGCATTCTTTTCCTATCCGTGGCCGCCATTCTGTTACGGCCTCACTCCACCTGTTATCACCCCGTCTAGCCAGATGTCCTGCCCAATTCCATTTTGACTTCATTATTTGAGTTCCCACATCGCGCATCTTTAAGTGTTTCCGAATTTCAATATTGGGCACTCTGTCAACGGATACCAAGCATGGAGCGCTCCATGGCTCTTTGTGTGACTCTCACTCGGTATATTGCCTCTTGTGTGAGCGTCCATGTCTCGGCACCGTAGGTCATTGTGGGCAAAACACACTGGTTGTAGAGGCGGGTCTTCAAACAAAACCGAAAAAGCAATTACTGACGTCATGACCATCCAGAGCATTCCCCAAAAGCAGTGATCCCCCTTACACCACTCTCTACTACACACACGCCTGTATCCCCGAAGGGGCAGGCAGAGGTGTAATATTACACCCACATATCGGCATTAGTTTTTAGGTCCCACGTAATAGGGGGCGAGCCTATTGCCGTTACGGGGCACATCACCAGACTCCGTGCTGCTACTGAGCCCGACCCGGGAATCGAGCCCGGGACCTCCGATCAGCAGTCGCATACGCTATCCACTGGATCACGGAGGCAGTCTATAAAGCTAAGCTTCTTTTATTACAAGTCTAACTAAATTCTATTTGATTTGACGATTATACTGAACGATCTTAATCGACTTATCCCTAGGTGTTATTACTATTACAAATTATCATTTCAGTAGTCTAAATATCGCTGATGGTCACGTTCACCATAATCACAAATATTATAAGAATATGAAATATATTATATCATCGCCAATATGTTGGGGCGGCCTAAAACCAGAACTTGAAACCAATTTGATTTCAATCGTCTATATATCTACGTAACAAAAATCTTTTAGTGCGTCAATGCGTTTCAACTAGATGATATTCAATAAATAAGTAGCTGATAATTTGATGCAGGTATAGGCTGTTTAAAAAAGAAAGAAATGAGCTAAATATATTCTAACAATCTATAGGTACAACCTATACAAAGACAAGGGATAGAAAAAGTAAAAAAAAAGTTTTAATTCCTGATTCGGAATCTGAACCCGAGGAATGGTTTTGTTTAGCTTGTGGCGAACCTTATGAAAATTCAAACGAGGAGTGGATTCAATGCATCATGTGCAAGATGTGGGCACATGTAAAATGTGCAACAGGAAATAAGATCTCATTTGTGTGTCTCAATTGTGATACCGATGAAGACTGATTTCATATTTTATCTAAGTTAATCAAAAGGCTGATTATTTAAGAAATTGAGATTTTGTTATTATAAAAGGCTGTGAGCCTAAAGTTTCTTTATAGTTTAAGAAAGAACATGCTTTTGTTACTTATTGATTATTTTTCTACTAGATTAAGAATAAAACTTAAAAGTCTAAGTTTGTTATAACGTGCCTAAGGTTTATAATGCTAAATGAATCAAAAGTCTGATCACTAAAGTATTATTTGTTAATTTTTGAATATTTTCTATTAGATTAAGAAAAAACTTAAACGTTTTAGCGTTTGTAAAGTTTCTTATGCTAAATATGCCAAATAAATATTTATAAAATATAAAACTACTTTGCAATTCCTAATGTTACAATTTGCCCCAAGCCAAACAACTAGCAACAACTAGCCCCAATCACGGGGTAAGTTGTAACACCCGCCAGTTTTTTTTCGAAGCCATTTCTACAAAAAGTCGTTACAGGTATGATCAAAAATTTATTTGAAATAGATAGTTGAATAGTTGTTTATTGGAATAGTACTGCTAGATTTCATAAAAACCAAACAAGTAAGCTGTCATAGCCAAGAAACGACAAATTGTTACAACTAGCCCCCCGCTCCCCTACGATACGCACTTGACCAGTTCTAATTTTGCAACGACTGTTTTGATCTGTTGCACCAGAAAGATATTGTCATAAATCCAACCGGAAAGCACACAAAACCCAATTTTACTAAAACTTTTGTATGATTTTGTATTAAGAAGGCTGGAGAGAAGCAAAGGCAACATTTTACCGCTACATCTGACTCCTGCGCGAGCAGATCAGCGGGTAAAATCTAGTAGGCGACATAAAGAACACCAAGGCAAGAATTGCTTGCAACGCTAGTTAAACATGCCATATTTGGCATATTGTCGCTATCATTTCTTGCTGAACGTCTATTAAATAAGTTACACCAGTTTCCTGCAACTTCCATTACCACAGAACACAATTCAAAGCCACAACCAACAGTACAGGAATTTAAACTATAAAAATAAATAAACAATAATTTACGGTAACGGATCAAGAATACAAAGTGTTACTACTTGATATCATTACGTTGGTGTCGTTAAAGCCGAGTAAGAGATCACGAAGCAAATAGTATCTTGCAGCCTGCAGAGACAGAAAACTCATCAGTAAAATCTATGCCAACTCGTCAGGCCAGCGTGGTTTAGATAAATAGATAGATAGATAACAAGTTTATTGCGCAAATACATTTGTTACAAATTATGTAAAGATATCTTAAATTTACAAAAAAAATTGTAAATGCACAAGGGCGGCCTTATTGCTTATTTGTATTCTATCCCTTACAACCTATGTATTAATAAGCTGTCGAAATTGATGTGAAATGTCTTATATACATATCATATGTAAATATTTACAAAAAAAAATAATTTATGTTTATCTATTGTCGAGTTAGGTACTCGACAATAGCTAAACATATATTAACTTCTTTTTTTAAGTACATAGTACAAACACTGCTTAGTTTTGGATTAGATGGTGTTGTGTTTGTTTGTGTTAACATATAGAACATTAAAGGGAGGTAGCAGCTACACTAGCACGGTTTTTTTTAAATTAAAACCATTTCTTACCGATCCCGCGTAAATTTCGGGCAATCCCTTGTAACGTTATTCCTACTTAGGTGTGATTAAATGAAAATCGTAATTGCTGTTACAATGAAAAATCGGTTTAATTCATTAAAGAATTTAACACATCCTTTAGCAAAACACTAATTTAAACATTATTAAGGAAATTCTATAGAACCAGGGTCGCTCAGGAAGAGTAGCTGGTGTACTTAGCTTCTGCTCGCCGCTTTTCAGCCGATCCAAAAGGGACGAGCGCTCCCAACGCCTCCGTATTTATTTGGAACCCGAGGTGTGGTGTCTGAGGTGAGGGGGGACAGCGGCCAGCCAAGTGGAGTGGGCGAACGGTATCGTCGCGACGTCACAGCGACGTCACACCCTTCATAGTGCACCCCTACGGTCCCCAAGTAACATATTTACATGCCAAATTTCAGCTGCTTGCGTCCAGTAGTTTTGGTACCTTGTCTGGCGACTGCCACTGCGTTACTGGCTGACTAGTCGGTAATACAATAATTTTATATGTACTTATATAAATACAGGTACATAATTAGGATTTAAAATACAGAACCTTCTCTACGGTTTTGTATTTCTAATCCTCCTGTGTAAAGATAGACATATAATTATTATACATATAGAAAATCCGTATCACCTCTCATAGATAGCGCATTTGTAATGTTTGTGTGAAATGCGTTGCAACCATGGCGAAACAATTATGCTGTATATTTATATTTGTGTCACTTTATTGTGTTTATGCAGGTATGTACTTTTCTTTAACCTCTTGTATCCTCGGAATACCAGACACAATTAAAAAGCTATTGTGTCTCGCGTAGATCTGCGTTCCGGCATACAAGGGGTTAATCCACATATTGCCGTCCACTTTTTTTAATCCACATATTGCCACGCACTGTTTTTAATCTAGCTGTATTTGATATGCGTGTTTTTAGAGAAACTAGGCATGTAATTTGCGTTACAAAAATGTATTTTCATTAATCTCAGCGTAGAGTCGTACACTTCAGGACAAAGGCCTCCCCTAAGGACTCGCACACATAGGGCCTATCTTGGGCCTCAAATGTGTATTCAATAAACATAATCAAATGTTAGGTAATATGAGTATATCAATGATGTAGCCAATTTTTAAGCATGTTTTAATCCTACTACTATAATAAACGCGCAAGTTTGTGAAGACGTATGGATAGATATTTGTAACATTTTCATGCAAAAACGTATTTCGATCAAACTTTACAGTAATATGCAACTTTACAGCATGATGTTATTTTTGAACAAAGCTAATACGGTGAAAGTTCCCCTAGTTTGAAGCATTCAAATAATGTTGCCAATTATGTTATATTTCTTGATTCGACAGCGGCTTCAAAATCCCCGGTGCTCACCACTGACATTATTTGTATTTATGTGCGTTCCTTACTGTGCCGCGTCGAAACGTTAATTCTGTTAGTAGAGCCTTTCTAATTCCAGCATGAATGATCCGGCTCGACCCCGGAAGTACTACCCTCTCATACAATATCGACTTTAAGTATAAGTTTACATACTATTGCGTTGCTGTCTACTCGTTTGCGTCCGGCCTACATAATCACATGAGGGTCTAGTACGAGTTTTACACGGTGACGATAGACTAGTCGACGGGAACAATTTTCATACATTTCCTAAATGCGCCCCCTAGTGGACTCTATCGATCGCTACTCTCCA
This sequence comes from Euclidia mi, assembly GCA_944739405.2. Lineage (NCBI taxonomy): Eukaryota > Metazoa > Arthropoda > Insecta > Lepidoptera > Erebidae > Euclidia > Euclidia mi. The sequence continues at coordinate 38,027,182 of OX123202.2, read as the reverse complement.
ATAGGGGCGCTTTTAGAAAAAGTGTGGAAATTGTTCCCGTCGACTAGGCTATCGTCACCGTGACAATCGTGTGTAAAACCCGTACTACACTCACTGCTGTATTTACACACTACTGTCCGACTAGTAAAAAATATAAGTACCTACCTGTATTAAATCTTTGGCTAAGATCAAACCAATTTTCACTAAGTAGTAGTAGTAGTAGTATCTTGGGTTTACGCGAATGCTACACATTGAAATCAACTACGGATTGCGGATTCTATCGCGATATATTGACTTTAGAGATATTAGATTTTAATCCGAACGATCTAGAACTATTCGCTTGCTGCGTGCCTTGGAAAGCTCGTTAAGCCTTTGGTACCGGCTGTCGTGAAGATCTTTGTCGGTACAGACTTTATGGGGAGTCAGTATACTTGGATATAGGTACTGACACTGGTTTAAACCACGGCATATCGTTATCCCTTTGGAACCCAGGCGTCAGACGGCAGTCGCAAGTAATAGCAAATACTTATTCTGAAAATCTAATGCCGACCCGGGCTTCAAGGCTAAAATATTGGATGCAACTGTAAGAATCATACTCGTGCACTAGGAAGAAATTCCTGTGTCGCGGGGGACTTTACAAACATACAACCAACGGGCACAAAGAACACCCAGACTCGAGACAACAATTTGTAGATCACACAAAGTGTTGTCTCGTGAGGGAATCGAACCCATAGACTAATATAATATTATAACTGGATCGAACCCACGACACGCGGCGCAGTACGAAGCCGCGAGGCGACCGTTAAACCACTACGCCAACCGTGCAGTCATCATTGATGATGATGTTATACTTCTAAATCTGATAAAATAAAGTGCTCTATGAAGTTTATTTCTTGCCTTTTTTAGTTTTTTGTTAGGCAATACCTATTTTTAGACGACTTGAAAAAAAGAAGGTTATCATTACGACGTATGTCGGTCCGGACCAGCCAGGCATGCATAAGTAAAAAGTAAAAGTATTTTTATTGAAGTATGCATGAAAGAAAGAAATTATAAATAAAACTATCGACCCGCCCCGGCTTCGCACGGGTGCAAAATTATACATATAAACCTTTCTCTTGAATCACTCTATCTACAAAATAAGCCGCTTCAAAATCCGTTGCGTAGCTTTAAAGATTTAAGCATACATAGGGACAGACAGAAAAAAGACAGACTTAGTTTTATACTACGAAGTGATGTGTGCGTGCGTACCCCAAGCTTGTACCGACGACGTCAAAAAACAGTTGTTATTCTTGGCTTATGAGATAAGGTGAATACTAGACAACTTGCGATCTTAAGATGTTGTTTTAAACTTTACCGAGACATTAGTGGTCAAATATGTCTACGTGAACAATATAATTTAGTCAAAATTTCATACATCTTTTAGTAGCGCAGGATATTATTGTATTTCGCAGTGCAATTGACATAAATAGTGCTTACGTTATTTTAGAATTAATGATATTTATAGTTGAAAGTTCATTGAAAACTTTGTTGCTTTCAGAAAGCAGAAAATACGGGTCAGGTTCGGATGTAACAGAAAGTATGCATCACAAAATCATGAAATGTTGTCGATTGTGCTTTATTATTGTTTATTATTTTTATGCCACAAGAAGTTATAAATGTAATAAAGTTTGCGTGTTTATATTATAATCTTTCTTTATTATTATGCCACCAGTATTTATGACAATGAGCTTTATGGGAATCCATTCATGCTTAATAATATTATGCTTAATAAGCATTATGCTGAATTTTGTTATGCCATTGTGAATTTTATGTTAACCATTAGTAAACCCGGTCTCATTTTTTAAAATTATTATTGTCAAAAGACTTTCTCAATTGACAGATGCGCTAAAGTGTTATAGCTGTGATGACTGCGTATTGGCGGAGAAAAAATATTTAAAAGACTGCACAGTACGAACGAATAGTACCACAGCAACTGAATCACCCACCAACACAACAGCGACAGATGGAGCGACGTCTAGTGACAACACATCAGACACAGTATCTATGGCACCTGCTCCTGAAACAAATCCCGGAAACCTAACAGACGAAGGATCAGCGACGGAGGAAAAAATAAGGTACCTCGAGGACAAGTCCACATTCAACGAAGGCTGTAATTGTCACGACGTAAGTATATTCATGAACTGATCTCCTTTAACAACTAGATAGTTGTTCAATTTCATATTACTATTCTCATGGCCAGATGGCCATGAGAATAGTAATATGAAATTGAACAAGTAATATGAAATTGGAATGAGAATGAGCACGTCTTTGCTTATACAGTAGGACACTCAAAAATATTTAGACCAAAAATATCGAATGAAAATATTTTCACGGCTGCGAAACAGTAACCTTTATAATAACGCGGGTGTAACCGCGGGCTCAGGTAATTCTCATTAAAGTAAGTTTTTTATTTTAGGAGATATGCTACTGCACTGAGGTAGTACGTGCTGGTACAAACAGTACAACACAGACGAATCCCCAACCCCAATGTTATACTTAGATACATACATGAAAATGGTAAGTATATTTTATTATTCAATATAGCCACATACCTACTAGGACTAGCTACATAATACAGACAAGATGGAGACATCGTAGTAGGAAAGCAGACCCCGGGCTCCAAGGTCGAAGGTCTTGGATCGCGACCGGGACAACGCTAGGATGATGATGATTTCACCATGTTATCTATTTGTAGGTCACATCGGTCCCACGAAATAGAGGGCGAGCCTAGTGCCTTTATTGGGCAGTTTGCTAGATTCTGTGCTGCTACTAAGGATTCGGAGAAACCCAGCCCGATCCGGTAATTGAACCCGGGACATCCTGATCAGCATACGCATACGCTATCCACTGGACCACGGAGGCAGTCACAGTGTACGTTTGTATTTTCATCATATTCGAAAACTTAAACAAGATAGGTACCTAATTAAATTTATTCCAGATGCAAGATTATATATATTATTGGTATCCTATTTTTTTATTTAAATATTATTTTGTACACGATAATTACTCTTACCTCTCATATCAAATCTCCAGCTTCAAAGGTTTGCTGGTAGAAAACTCAGTGTTGAGTTAAGCTCGCCTTTGTACATATAATTTATAAGTTTATTTTTTTAGTCTTTTCATGTATTTGTTTTTTTGTGTGTACAATAAAGAATAAAGAAGAAGATGTCCTATCAGCGTAAAGCTGAGAATATCTCAGCTATGTGTAGGTACGTGTAAATAATATTACGTGTAACTAGTAATAACGTCTACTATGAATAAAAAGTGTTTATTTCGTATTATTTTATTATAATGGAAAGATTATTTTCGCTGTCCGGCAGTTTTAAAACTAGCAAATTTGTATGGAGGTTGGGCGATCCTTTAGCAATTGCTAAGAGCACATTACAAGGGCACTAGGAATAGCACCAGAAGTAATAATGGACGTTGGATTTGAATGTTGGTATGGAGATAGTTGTAAAGCTGGAGGAATGAAAAAGGCTGCTTTACTTTGAAACAATTATTACAGGTAGTAATCGTAGTTCGTCGTCATCATCATCATCATCATATCAGCCGCCAGACGACTACTGCTGGAAATAGGCATCCTCCAAGGCTCTCCACGTAGACCGATCTGGGGCTAGCCACATCCATCCGCTGTCTGCGATCGCAACAAGATCGTCGGTCCACCTTGCAGGTGTCCTTCCTCTGCTACGTCGGCCGATTAGTGGCCGTCACTCCAAAACATTTCTGCTTCAACGGCCCTCAGTTCTTCTGACTATGTACCCTGCCCAAGGTCCATAATGGTAGTTAGTAACAAAAAATTAACAAAAAATCTCATTGCACCGAGATGACATTAACTAGATCAAAACGATTATTTCATTATTTATTCTCGTATCTATCGTTCTGGGTCTTGCTTAAAAACAAAGCAGACTCCATACTTCGTTGAATGCGTAACTTCAAGCTCAACCGATCATGTAACATCTATAGATACAGATAAACTGATAAGTGGATTTATAAAAGACTATGGAACCATACGAACCTATTGGTTAGTAACTTAGTGACGTGCAAAAATGACTAGGATTGTCGTGACAGCTCTCATAGCCTTAATAATTTGTATTGCAATTAAAACTAAGGCTGACTCATTGGGTAAGTAGTTTTTTGATTATAGGTTTTGGAAAGAGTTCATAATAAGTGCAAGAAGATCTATAGTCTTACTTAAAGCGATTCAAGTTTAAGAAGGTACTCAATAGTGGTAAGACGTTTAGACCAACTTTTACGAAGTGTGTGATCTAAATTACGCTATGATTTCGTACATAATATGCTATACCACCCTGTAGTAGAAACGCTTGACTCCGACACTAAGCGAAGTTGAGAATACTACACTGTTGGGAGACTTACATACTCCTTATGCGAGGCTACAATAATCCAAGTTCAACTTTGAGTGGTGGATGCGCTACTAGGCTTATCCACCGCGTCATCGAAAAAAATAGAAGAGAAAGAGTGAAGGGGTTTGGTGAGCAATTTCAGCAAAACTCTTTTATTTTCTTCTTCTTCTCTAAATATTTTAATTCATAGCTTAGAAACTAGTTCTGTTCTTTTCCCTTATTTAAAATGTGTAAAGTGAATACAAGATACATATGCCAAGTTCAGGAGCTGCCTTTAATGATAAATATGCCTCTTTACATCTTGCTGGGATACGATACGACCAATTTGCAGTAAGAACACTCAAAATAAGGAAATTTTATTTCTTCGTTTTGAAAGCCAGAAAATTAAAAGGCTAAGTAGTGGTAAAACATTACATTTTGCGCAAGTGTTGCAGATTGAACACTTCTTATTAAGATCTACATTATGACATTTATATTTCGCTTAACAGTGAATGAAAACAACGACAAGAAGCCATTATGCCTGGACCCTCATGAACATATGAAAGGTGTGTGAGCACTCATAACCAATATTTTAGCAGCTTTATGATTAATGTCCATGCACGAGCAATTTAAAAATGCTAGAAATATTATATTATTGAAGCAGAGTTTTTATGGAAGAAAACTGATCATGATAATTATTTACTTAACCTAAACGCATAAGTTTTAGCAAGCTTATTAAGAAACCTTGTCTAGAATAACGTTTTTTACTAAAAAATCACCTTTGTATTTGTATAAGGCTGACGATTAGATTAGTCAGTTTTGCTATAGTCAGTACCTACGGTAGTACATGTACCTACAAACATCGATGAGTCAAGCGTAGTTGCACAAACACCCTTTATCAACTATAATACTTATAGAATATGTCACATTGTCACAGTAAAACCGCTACACTTCTTTCTACAAATACATCAGTATCATGAACACATCACAAGACATCAAATAGACGAACTGCGAGTGCCCTGAAGCCTTGAGCTATGGAGAAAAAAACAACTAATTAAGACTACTTATCACTCGTCATAACAGCACCACTACAACACGACACATATCTTGCAAGAGTAACAACTATTTGTAATTTGCATAAAAGTAAATCACGTAAAGTAATCATTATGACTGTAGCGGCAAAAAGTGGAGCTGGCAAATATTTTAATCTTGTCACCAAAATGCACATTTTCGCACAAGATCTAAAATCAAAGCCTTGATAACAAGCTTTACACCGTGTCTGAGTCGTGCTGTTATAATGAGCGATGTTCATTAAATTGATCTTTACTACCCAGACGATCCTGAACGTCGATCGAACGATAATAATGAAGCGAACGAAGTCGCTGAAGCTGACGACACGGATCGTGCGGGGAGTGCACAGGCCTACGCCTCAGTGACCAGGCCAAAACCAGCGACCGTCAGAGGGACAACCATCAAATTCATCAACTGCTTCGCCTGTGTAGACTGTCCGAAAGCCTTGGCCAACACGACCGCGAAATATTGTCCATACACTAACGATCAAACTAAAAACAAGTGCGTTGTGTACGCGGAACAATACACTCGTAAGTAAACATTTTTGGCGTTACTTAAATAATATGTATTATTTGAAAGAAATCATATACCTACATATATTTTAGACGTCGTGTCTTGGGGCGGCCGCTTCCCGAACCTGGGCATATTATTAATCCATATTCCTTCTAAGATTTACGATAGCTTTTAGGCTTTGCTAGATGAGTCAGGTCGGGCGATTTTACAATTTCGTTCCTATTAACATATACTGCTGTTACGAATACATAATCGTTTTCAAGAATTTCATTGTGTTATTGCTTCAGAGTACACTATTGTACGATTATTATGATAAAGAGTTCCTTAGGATTGATCGATTTGACCATCGCCATGACAATTTCATAAATGAACGTGTAATTACAAAGTATTACTATTCCAAGAACATGACTAAGCGCCACTTCGTTCGGTTAGCACACTTTATACTTGCAAGCACTTGAAAAATACGGCCAGCTATTATGTCTTACACATTCACATATCATATCATGCTGAGTGCCAATTGAAATAATCCATATGATACGTGCAAATAGGAACAATCCCTTTATGAAGGAATAGGGGAATACCCTGGTAGCGAAATGGGCAAATCATCTGAAGTTTGGAAGATAAAATCTTAAAACTTCTTAATTTTTGATTACAGCATAGAAATATTAATTATGTAATCTTTTTTCCTTATCTGACTACATAACTAAATTGTTTATCTGCTACGCAAGACAAAACCTTTTCACTTCATCATCATCATTCTTCGTATTGTTCTTCAAGAAAAGTTCGCTAAACCGCAATTTTGGCCAGCGCGAGTGTGGTGAACTATGTCCCTGTGCCGTAACTGTAGCTTGCTATTTATGCGTCCAGTGCAAGCTTAAACACATTATTATTGTTGAAGAAATAATGTCCAATTTTCCTACCCGCCAGGTTATGCGCGCTATGCCTGGCCATGGCTAGAACAGCCCTGGTTACGGCACTGGTCTATGGTCCAAACATTCTCATATGAGAAGTGTCCTGTGCCCAGTAGTGGTACAGACTATAAAACGATGCTGATCATGATGACGAATATATTTTTACAGAATTGAAGAAGCTGTGGTACATCCGTGGCTGCGCATCTGAGCGAGGCTCGTGTGCTGACATCAGGAGAGGTCACGAGAATACTCCATCAGTCAAGTTGTCGTTCTGCAGCGAATGTGAAGGAGACCGATGCAACGGAGTATCACGGTCCACCTCCGACATAACTACTGCCTTAGTATTCTTGGTTCTATGCCCAGTCCTAGGCAAATACACTGTCTCGTAAAATCCAGATTTTACGCTATCTATGGTACCACAAGAATTGGACAGTCTGCATCATCAAATGTACTAGGAAATACACATTAATATTGAGAAGCTTGTGATAGATACCTGAAATTAGTACCTACACCTACTAAGCTACAAGTCCAACGAGATTTATAGAATTATTTTACTTAAATCATTTTACATTGAAATGTAAAATTGCATTCTATATTTTACCCGTTTTTCCAGAATTTATGTACCTACCTAGTACTTTCTTATGTTAAGACTAATAAATGTATTTGACGGCCAAGATAAAAACAGTATAGGTATTTTCAATGTATTTGCGGTAATGTGAATATTTTCTCCGCACTTGTAGAACACGTAGATCGCGAAATATAAGGCTGTCGTTTGTCCAAATTTAGTGGTGACCTAGTAGTAGGTACCAATACTAAAACCCAACGATGTGTATACATAAAGACAAGGCAAAGTTTTCACTGATTCGATAACAAATACAATGTATACTTTTAATAGGTATGGATATAAACAAAGGTTGAATGATTCATGGTGTTTTATTACCGTTTTGTACGTGTTGTGATGAATAAAACCTACTCAGCATACCAACAATGGCATTATTTGTTTCTATTATAAACGTACCTACTTATAGCCTTGCTAGCATCAGCATAACGTCGCACGATGACTGAGGAAGTAGTGTTGATTAAACATCGATTGTTAGAGATTCCGATAGTATCGATTGTTTTAGAAAAAGAAATCGATATATCGATAGTTAATCGATAGTTTGCCCCGTATTCGAGATTTGTAAATATAGAGATAGTATTAATAAATCAAAATATTTAAAACTAATACTGCCTCCGTAGTCCAGTGGATAGCGTATGCGACTGCTGACCGGAGGTACCGGGTTCGATTCCCGGGTCGGGCAAAAGTGTTACTGGGTTTTTCCGAATTCGGAAAAAGGCTCGCTCGCTATTATGTGGGACCTAAAACTTCATGGCGAAAAATGTGAGTGTAATGTTACACCTCTGCCTACCCCTTCGGGGATACATGCGTGAGACTATAAAAAAATTATATACCAACTTAACAATTAATTAATCAAAATATGTTTTGAACATACCTAGATACTGAAATAAATTTTAATTTTGGTTAATAAAGCAAAGACTGAACTGAAAGAAAATAATTGAAATACTTTAATTTTTATTAACTATGTTTTAAATATACGTGTTATCAAACCAATGATCGAAATTACCCAAAAAATTCGCCGCTTTCGGGTAGAAGAAAACGTACAAAAATCTACACACACTAATAGCACAGAATAAGGAATAGTACAAGCTAGTCCTTACACAAATTACAAATAAAAACAAAAATATACACTTTCGTTTTATAAATAAACTCAATGATCCTACCCATGACCCATAACACATCCACTATTGGTTTCAATTTACCCACATTTTGAAGAATTCCCTACAACAATTATATATCGATTCTTTTCCCAGACAATCGATAGTTTCGATAGTTGAAATACTATCGATTAATCAATTAACTATCGATGTTTAAGGAACACTATGAGGAAGTATTAAAACAGTCTCACGCACTTCGATTTACCGAAGAGATCGCCACCTCGAAGGTATGTCTGTACAGGTAGACTGCAGCATGTCTTATACAAGGATACAAACCTGCGCAACTGACCGAAGGACACCTATCGAAACTAGTTTTGTACCTTAACATGACGAAGTAAGTGTGACAGGTCTTTGCCACTCATAGAACCGTGAGCGAATGTAAGAACTTGTAACACGCTGTCTATAGATGTCGCAACAGCCGCAAAGTAATAGTTGATCGGCTACCGACAGTTTAGTTCACTTTATACGCCAAGTGTTTACATACTAAAATCCAATAGCTAGTGCACAAGCTAATACTCTGCCAGAAAGTGAACTGCTTCGAAAATTTAGTGCAACCTTGCAGCCCGCTGTCCACTTTCTAGTCTGGCCAAATACACACATAATCTGACTGAGCGGCTGCTGACGCTACAAACCAATATCTCTATTAGGGTAGGTATCGCTGCCTCAAAGTTTAGTATGAGAAATAAACCTTGTAATTTTACACAGCTATGAATTACTACTAGCGCCAACCAAAGTGTGATGGAAAATCTTCTAAATTTAGGTGGGAAATATGCCGTGAACAGGCCGGTTTTACGGCAGCCCTCCTATTTATAAGGAAGAAGACATCTAAAAGATTTAAATTTATAATGCTACCTACTTAGGAGATAACTTAATCTCCAGCCATGGCAGATGTTCTTCTTCTTTATGCACGTAAAGCCGTCGGTCTCAGTTCTGCACGTAAAGTCGTTGGTCGCGGTTCTGTCTCAGTACAAGATTTTTTAGGCCATGTCGGAGATTTTTGGGTGGTCTAATATCACCGACACCAGAGTAGACCACTCACTAACACCAAAAAGAAATAAGAATATAGCAGATTAAATCGCTTGAACTAACACAGCAATATCCACAGTAACATAATTATCATATCCTAGCGCCCTAGGCAACGGACAGGATAAAAAAATACTGGTAGAAGCGATTGCTTGCTTGTCCTTCGTTGTCACTTTGATATTTATTATGCGTTGCGTCGTATCGCATCGCTGTATGTCACTCACGTAGGACAGTGGTTAAGTGGGTAAATCAGCGTTATCAAACGTAAAGCATGAGCGCCGTAAGTGTCTAAACACATTATGCAGAAATTACGAGACCGAAGTTCGGCATGATTACGCCTGCAATGCTATTTGAATTACTGATGCCGAAATAACGTTGCGTTATAGGGTACAGCGTAACGTCGGTCGGGCGTAAGTTCAGCGGCAACTTTTCTAGTAGTAGAGCACAAGCGTAGTTTGTAGTACGAGCTTAAGTTCGGCACTTATGGTGTGTCATATGAGCCGAATACATCGGTAAAATCTGCCGCGGAACTTCGGTCGCGAAACTTGATCATAGCGTGTTTAGACACTAAGTGTTATTCACGCGTTGCACATAAGGTCGCAGGCACAAATTCGTTTTGAGAGGAGTGAAGTGACCAGTTCCATTAAGTATTCATGCCATGGGGGTTAATACCTATGCACTCCTCTCTCGGCGCCCATACCGCTTAAGATAAAACAAACATGTACAATTTACATGAGGGAAATACAGACTATTCATAGTGTTCGCGACAGACATTAAAACTATGACAGTGAATAGTGTATTCGAAACCGCGAGTGAAAATCGAATAAAATCAGTGTTATCTAATCGTGCGGTACACCGGGTTCGGTTCCTGGACGTGTCAAAACGTTAAAAAATAGCTAAAATAGTGTAAATGGTTAGATTGTTAATATACAACAACTATGTAATACATGAACATTAGTCTTAAACTTGTGCTAACTGTAGGGACCTTAGATATCGAATCATAAATAGCCTTATCAGTAGTGACAGATAAGAGCTAATGCTTCATAAAACAGCTGTTTGTTTACACATTCGTATTATAGTTTTATAAGTGTTTTTTAGCTTCATATAGACTTGAAATCATGTCTAGATACCTTTTTATTGCTAGTTATTACCTTATATAGTTAAAATAAGCATAATAACAAACATTCGTATGTTTATCATAAAATTTGTTTACTTACGATAGTATTTACTTAAGAAATTCTGTAAATTTTTTATGCTTCAAAGTTATCATGTCATATGTTCGAATTGAATAAAGATATTTTCATGGTGTTTGTTTTAATAGATGCCCCATATAGTTGCACACAACGGCCTACCAAAATTATATATATAAATTTAGTATACGATAGTTTTTCAATAGAAAATAATAATATAGTGGGCGGGCCCTTGTGTGGCGGCATTTTTTGGGAGTTTTTATGGAATAACTTAGTGACGCTAATAGTTAGGTTTAGGTATTGTATACCAATAGATAGAACTTAATGAGACCTATCTAACGATGTATAGAACATGTATGTATGCATAATAGGATCGAAACATACGTAACATTTGTACTGTTTTGTAAATAAAAATAAACGAAAGATTCTCTGTGCACGTGTTCGGTGCGATGGGCGTCGATAAGGTAAAGTTTCGAGGTACTTAAGCGACCACCAATTCGGCCAGTTGTTGGCGTCTCAACCACCATCTTGTGACCTATGTAACCATCAAGCACCGCACACCTGAACAGCATCGCTCTCAACGTATGAAGATGTTTCATTTCTGAAGCCCTTACACATCGAAGGCATACAGTCCACACACATAGAAGAACACGCATCGTCGTAGGCACACGACAGCAGCACACTACCAGCGCACTGTAGCGGACTAGCAAAGGTTCGATTCCTGGCATCCGTTACATTTGTTGGTCCTGTCGAAGCCGGATCACCTGTTGCTGCAGCGACCATTTGTTGGTCGCTTCGAGCCGGATTGAAGAATGCCTACGACGCGTTCAAGAGGTCGTGCTCCCGAGGTCGCCGGGGGAGCGGCCGGCGCCGGGCCTAGTTCCAGTACCCCTGCCCGCGCCGCCGCTGCCCGCAACCCAGCCGCCGCGGTCGTCCGTCACGACGGGCCACCGCGATCGCCGTCGACAACAGTCGGGAGCGACGCGCCGCCGCCGGCCCCCCCCGGCCCCGCGGGGAGGGACGAACGAAACATCACTCAAGATGCAAGGGAGCGAGCAGAGGTGCAGTCGAAAAATGAAGATGGCAAGGAAAGGACGTTGCAACCATCCGATAGATCGAGCGTTTGTACAGCGCAACATAGCATAATAGAAAATAGAGATAGAAAGAAGCCAACAAGGGAACGCGACCAACGCTCAGCAGCTACGGGACGCTCCAATAGAAATGTGATGTTGGCTCGAGAAGAAGTTTTGAAGATAAAACTACAGTTAGCACAGTTAGCACTACAGAAGGCTGAAGAGGAGGCGGACTCCGATGACTACGACGAGGATGGACAGTCGAAGCAAGATTACGTACGTTCGTGGTTGGAAGAGGCTCCGGAACCCCAGCCCGGCCCTGAAGATATAGATATAGTGGTATCGGCGCCCACTAAGAAGAGGGACGTCGACGGGGCACAGAAGATAGATATAGAAGATGGACCGCCCTCACAGAAGATGGACGTTCATCAACAGGGAGGGGATTCGCTGAAGCCGTTCATCACGGATCTCACCTCCGCGATCGCCGCGCTCGCCGACAGGAAGCCACCGGACACATCGATAGTTGCACCACACCCGGCGGTTTCGAAAGTCATCATGACGCTACCGACGTTCGGCGGCGCGCACACCGAGTGGCTGTCGTTCAAGGCGATATACGACACCACCAAGAATTTCTTCAACGACGTGGAGAATACAGCGAGACTGAGAAGAAGTCTCAAGGGAAGAGCGTTAGAAACAGTTAGCTCTGAACTGATTGGGCATGCGCGACCAGATGAAATTATGAAGGAGTTGGAGCTGCAGTTCGGACGACCAGACTCGATCGCACAGGCAGAGACGGACAAGCTGAGGACCCTGCCACGCTGTAGCGAAGCACCTAAGGACATATGCGCGTTCGCGAGCAAGATTAGAAGCGGCGTCGTCACACTTCGTGCGTTGAAAAAGGAACACTACCTCATCAATGCGGAGCTAGTGCGCGTGTTGACCGAGAAGCTACCGAACTCGCTACGTGTGCAGTGGTACAAGACGTATACCTAGAAGTGCCAGTCGAAGCCGGACCTCAGCCGATTCAGTGACTTCGTGACAGAGTACGCGCGTTACTGTAGCGCGTTCGCGCCGGCTGAGAACATCACCGATGGGCCGCCAAGCAGACGCACCGTGCAGAGGACGTACACGGCGACGGCGACGGAGAAGCGAACGCATACGGACACGTCTAACGCGAAGTGCAGGATATGTGAACGCGAAGGACACTACTCGTCGGCCTGCAGCACGTTTCGTAACGCCAACGCAGAGAAGAGATGGCAGCTAGCTAAGCAGCATGGATTGTGTTTTCGCTGCTTACGCATACGCCGAATAGAACACTCGTGCAAGCCCAAGAAGTGCGGTGTAGAGGGATGCCGCGCTACACACAACCAGTTGCTTCACTACGATAGAGGAGCCCATAGGACCGAAGACGTGAACATAGAAAAGCAAGAAACGGTCGCCAGTTCGTGCATACGTGCAAAGGCTCAAGCATACTTAAAGATAGTGCCCGTGCAGATAGTCGGACCGGCGGGAGAGGCGTCTACGTTCGCCCTACTCGACGACGGAAGCACCGTATCGCTCATAGACGAAGACATAGCCAAGGAAGTCGGCGCGGAAGGGAACCTGGACCCGTTTACGATCCGTGCCATAGGCGATACGTCGCTCGACATGCCAACGTCGCGACGCGTAGACATACAAATACGAGGAGCCGGCGCCGACAGCAAACAAGTGCCTTTGTGTGCGCGCACCGTAGCCAGCCTACACCTGTCGCCGCAGAAGATCGCCGAAGAGGACCTGATAGACTGCAAACACCTCGAAGGCATCAAGAAGAAGCTGGTGTATGACATAGGCGTGCCAAAGGTGCTAATAGGTCAAGACAACTGGCACCTGCTCATAGCGAACGCAGTACGAAGAGGACCCAACGATCAACCGGTGGCGTCGCTTACATCGCTGGGATGGGTGCTGCACGGCGCGCGTTCACGCACCTTGGGAAACACCGTACACTTCGTCAACGGTCTCTCCGCTACAGATGAAAACATAGAAGCGCAACTGAAAGAATATTTCGCACTGGAATCGCTCATAGTAAACCCACGTCGACCGAACTCGGACCCCGAGAAGCGGGCTACAGATATGTTAGAAAAACATACGAAACAATTAGAAGATAGACATATAGAGACGGCTCTTCTGTGGAAACAAGAAGACATCGTCATGCCAGATAGTTACGAGAACGCGGCAAGGAGGCTCGCACACATAGAGAAAAAATTAGATAGAAACATAGAGTTGAAAACAAGATATACAGAACAGATGAACTCGCTGATAAAAAAGGGATACGCAGAAAAAGCTCCCATGAATAGTACGCCAGGGAAGACTTGGTACTTGCCTCACTTCGATGTACACAACCCCATGAAGCCTGAGAAGATTCGTATAGTTCACGACGCCGCCGCGAAGACCAGAGGTATGTCACTCAACGATTACCTGCTCACGGGACCGGACTTGCTACAATCGTTGCCGGGGGTGTTGATGAGGTTCCGTCGACACCGCGTTGCCGTCTCAGCTGATATAACAGAGATGTTTATGCAGGTGAGAGTACGCCCAGAAGACCGAGACGCGCTGCGCTACCTGTGGAGAGGTGACCGGCGGGAGGGACCGCCCCAGGAATACCGTATGAAGTCCATTATCTTCGGCGCGGCAAGCTCACCGTGTACAGCTATATTCGCGAAGAATTGGAACGCTCGCAAGCACGCAGAAGAGTACCCGGAAGCAGCAGATGCCATCATAGATAACCATTACATGGATGACTATCTGGACAGCTTCAGGGACGAACAGGAAGCGACGAGTATAGCGTCACGGGTGCGAGACATACACGGACAAGCGCACTTTCACCTCACGAAATGGGTGTCGAACTCTAGAAACGTCATCGAAGCAATAGAACCAAGTCAACAGCGCCAGGAGACAGTCGGCCTCGCCAGCAAGGGGCAAGAAGAGAAAATTCTCGGCTTGATGTGGAAAACGAGCGCGGACGAGCTGAGCTTCAACCTTACACTCGCACGGCTTCCAGACGGACTCATCGGCACCGAAGCGCCTACGAAACGGGAAGCGTTGAAAATAGTTATGTCGCTATACGACCCACTCGGCCTCGCATCGCCCGTGACTGTTCGAGCCAAACAGATACTACAGGAAGCCTGGCGACTCGGTACAAATTGGGACGAGAAGTTTGACGAAAGCCTCAGAGTGCAATGGGCATCGTGGATACAGCATTTAGAACAGTTGAAGTCGATACGCATCCCGCGGTGTTACCCCGGGTACAGTGACGCCTGTACACTCCAAGTACATGTCTTTACGGACGCCAGTGAAGTGGCCTACGCAACAGCGGTGTACTGGCGAGCGACTACACCAGATGGGCGTGTGCACGTGACGCTCGTTATGGCGAAGGCGAGAGTGGCACCGCTTAAGGTGGTGTCAATCCCGAGACTCGAACTGCAAGCCGCCGTCATGGGTACGCGAGTCGCTCAAGCGGTAATAGAAGAACATCGCGTCAAACCCGAGGCCGTCGTGTACTGGACGGACAGCAAGACCGTACTAACGTGGATAAGAAAAGGAGCACGGGCGTACAAACCATTCGTCGCGCACCGCCTAGCCGCCATAGAAGAGCATAGTAAAGTTGAAGATTGGCGCTGGGTACCTACGAAGTTGAACGCGGCGGATGCGGCTACACGCGACGTGCCAAACAGCTTTAACTCCGAACACGAGTGGTACACCGGACCGTCGTTCCTGTACGAAGACCCGTCACTATGGCCCGTGGAGAAGCACATCGCCCCTGACGCGACAGGCGAAGAGCGCACACTGACAGCTGTAGAGAAACGTCAAACACATAGAATTATAGAAGCCGTACCGGACCCGTATAGATTTTCAAAATTCTCTTACGAGCGACAGCTTGCTGTCGCTCGTAAGAGAATTTATAGCATTTTATAGCATTATGTAAGAAAACCGTTCTACAATTTATAGCATTATGTAAGAAAACCGCAGAGAAGGTTCTATATAAAAGAACGCAGAAAAATAGACAGAAGGATCCAGATTGGCGTCACGTGACGAAGACGAAGCACAACATCAAGTCGGGCAGAGCGGCACCTCGTCCAGCCGCCGACTCCCGAAACTTCGTGCTTCTCTCCGCAGAACACACCCGCGGCGCCGAGGACCTTCTTGTGAAGGCGGTACAAGAGGACTCCTTCGGCGCCGACCTTCGGGAGCTGCGGCGCGGAGGAGGTGTCGCCAGAGACAGCCGCCTGTATTCGTTACCCGTGGAGATGAACAACGGAATTATCACTCTACGCAGTCGTATAATAGCTACAGAAGAAATCTCCGAACAAACAAAGAGACCGCCGATCTTAGACGGCGATCATCGTATTACACAGCTATACATAGATTGGACGCATAGAAAATTACATCACAGCGGTACAGAGTTGGTAATCAATGAAATACGCCAACACTATTGGATTCTTCGTCTGTGGGCGACTACAAAGAAAATAGTACATAGATGTCTACCATGCCGCATTAGAAAAACGCAGCCGCCTGAGCCAGCCACAGGGGACCATCCAAAGACGCGCCTTGCTCACCATCAGAGGCCCTTCACCTACACGGGTCTTGATTATTTCGGGCCGCTCTCCGTAACCGTCGGTAGACAGCGTCACAAACGTTATGTGGCACTGTTTACATGTCTCACTTCCAGGGCAGTACATCTGGAGGTCGCCGCCAGCCTGAGCGCCGACTCCGCAATCTTGGCGCTGCGCAGGTTCGCAGCGCGCCGAGGTTGCCCCGCAGAGATCTACTCGGACAACGGCACCAACATGCACGGTGCCGACCGAGAGATGAGAGACGCCGTCGCCGAGGAAGCGAGTCGCCGTGGCATCATATGGCGCTTCATCACCCCCTCAGCGCCATTCATGGGGGGCGCATGGGAGCGCCTCGTCAGGTGCGTGAAGACCGCCCTCTATACGGTCCTTCACGAGCGCCATCCGCACGAAGAAGTCCTAGCTACACTACTGTGTGAGGTCGAGTACACAGTAAACAGTCGTCCCCTCACACACGTCTCCGTCAACGCAGCAGACAGCGAGGCCATCACCCCGAACCACATCCTGAACGGTGGTTCTGCTCGCCTCCCTCCGCTGGGCGAGTTCAGCGAGGCTGACCTCAACAGCAGAAAGCACTGGCGGCGCGCCCAAATCCTCGCCGACATGTTCTGGCGCCGTTGGGTGCGCGAGTACCTACCCGAGCTGCAACACCGGCGGGAGCCCCATGGGTCTGGGCTCAACCTCGAGGTCGGCGACCCCGTCCTGATCGCCGACGGCCAACTCCCGCGCAATACCTGGCCGCGCGGTCGAGTTGTGGCTGTCTACCCAGGCGCCGACGGCGCCATACGCACTGTCGAGGTGCGCACAGCAGCAGGCGTCCTCAAACGGCCGGCTAAGAAGCTGGTCCCCCTGCCCAAGTGACGAGGTGTCGCTCACCGGGTGCTCTGCAGCACCGCTACACGACGGGTCACGCGCGTTGCTGCACGGCGGGAGAGATGTTCGCGACAGACATTAAAACTATGACAGTGAATAGTGTATTCGAAACCGCGAGTGAAAATCGAATAAAATCAGTGTTATCTAATCGTGCGGTACACCGGGTTCGGTTCCCGGACGTGTCAAAACGTTAAAAAATAGCTAAAATAGTGTAAATGGTTAGATTGTTAATATACAACAACTATGTAATACATGAACATTAGTCTTAAACTTGTGCTAACTGTAGGGACCTTAGATATCGAATCATAAATAGCCTTATCAGTAGTGACAGATAAGAGCTAATGCTTCATAAAACAGCTGTTTGTTTACACATTCGTATTATAGTTTTATAAGTGTTTTTTAGCTTCATATAGACTTGAAATCATGTCTAGATACCTTTTTATTGCTAGTTATTACCTTATATAGTTAAAATAAGCATAATAACAAACATTCGTATGTTTATCATAAAATTTGTTTACTTACGATAGTATTTACTTAAGAAATTCTGTAAATTTTTTATGCTTCAAAGTTATCATGTCATATGTTCGAATTGAATAAAGATATTTTCATGGTGTTTGTTTTAATAGATGCCCCATATAGTTGCACACAACGGCCTACCAAAATTATATATATAAATTTAGTATACGATAGTTTTTCAATAGAAAATATAGTGGGCGGGCCCTTGTGTGGCGGCATTTTTTGGGAGTTTTTATGGAATAACTTAGTGACGCTAATAGTTAGGTATTGTATACCAATAGATAGAACTTAATGAGACCTTAGAACATGTATGTATGCATAATAGGATCGAAACATACGTAACATTTGTACTGTTTTGTAAATAAAAATAAACGAAAGATTCTCTGTGCACGTGTTCGGTGCGATGGTCGTCGATAAGGTAAAGTTTCGAGGTACTTAAGCGACCACCAATTCGGCCAGTTGTTGGCGTCTCGACCACCATCTTGTGACCTATGTAACCATCAAGCACCGCACACCTGAACAGCATCGCTCTCAACGTATGAAGATGTTTCATTTCTGAAGCCCTTACACATCGAAGCCATACAGTCCACACACATAGAAGAACACGCATCGTCGTAGGCACACGTCAGCAGCACACTACCAGCGCACTGTAGCGGACTAGCAAAGGTTCGATTCCTGGCATCCGTTACACATAGTATTCATATAATATTCCACTTCTACCATATTAAAGCCTAACACCATCTAGTTCCAAACTAAGAGCTTGTACTATGGGTACCAGACGATGGATAAACATACATACATATATTATGTACTTACATCTTTTGTAAATACATACATAGAAACACCCAGACAAACATCCGTGTTCACGCACAAATGTTTGACTTGAGCGGGAATTGAACCCGCGACCTTTGGCGTAGCAGTCGTCTACACTGCCGCTACAGCGGATCTACAGCGGATACTCTACCTACTTTATCTCTTTTGTGAAATATTTAAAATGCCATGAATCAGATTGTCGTGGATATTTATCGCAATCTAGCCAATCTGTATCTATTATACTCAACTAAAAATAAACTCCGCACAAGCGGATGGAACGATTCTGATGAGATTTTGTAGGTATTCGAAACAGTTCTTTCTTATATCTGCGTTCTTTCGCCAGGGCTTTACACCCAACCAACGCACGGACACAAAGTATTCACAGACTTGAAACAACAATTTATGGGTCACATATAGGGTTGTTCCTTGTAGGGATCGAACTCACAACATTCGACGCTCTGTCAAGCGGCTAGGCGGCCGCACTACGCCACTGCAGTTAAAGTTCCTTAATGGCTTAAATTAACAATTTGACCCGGTAGATAGCGCTGTTCGCGAGATACAACTTTACAAGTTAAGTAACTTGTAAAGTTGTGCGGGCTCATCTAGTTCTCTAGAACTAGATGAGCCCGCGGTTACATCACCGTAATTTAGGGCTACTGCTCCGCTCCAGTGGCTCATAGCGTGATGCCTAAACGTACCTGGAATAATTTTTCAAATCGGCCCAATAGTTTTGAGATTGGCGCGTTCAAGCAAATTAACTCTTCTCAGTTTTATAAGAGATATTAGTACAGATAACTGAGTAATATTGCAAGGTACAGCAGTAAGCTTTAACCAGCCACTTTATGCAAAGCGGCATCTATTGCAAGAACAACAAACCATTTTGTGAAGTGAATATTTTTGTAAAGAGACGATAGATGTCACTAGATAGGAGCATTGAAAGGAAGAAAATATTTGCTAGCGTATTGTACACGAACTGTTCAACAATATTATAATAATTTAAGGACTAGAGGATGCTCGCAGCTACGCCCGCATATTCGCGATCCCTTGGAAATTTTGGGAATTTCTTTTAGTGAACCCTGCAGCCTCTAAGGAACTTAATAAATAAGTATATTATAACCTAATGGAAGGAAAGAGGAACCCACCACGCACGCTCGGATTGACCACCCGAAGTATTGCAATAGAAAAAGGTTGACAATAATATTACTGCAAGTCAGGTATCTTCCTGGAACCCATACCATTCCTACATCCCTTATCCTTTTAGAGGAGTTCGGTATTGTCAACCTTTTTCTATTGCAATAGTTGGGGTGGTCAATCCGAGGGTGCGTGGTGGGTTCCTCTTTCCTTCCATTAGGTTACAATGGGGTTCCGGCAAGTAAAGGCTGATTCAATTAACTATAAGTATATTATGCCAAACAGTTATTTTCCGCCCACTGCTTTTGGTTGTGTCGTGTTGTCTGGCAGTAAGCCAGTAACGCAAGAATTGTATACTTAGGTATTATATAACTTGTAACACAAAACATCCGTGATTTTTAGGTTTCCGTACCTAAAAAGTAAAAACGGGACCCTATTACTAAGCCTCCGCTATCTGTCTATCTGTCTGTCACCAGGCTGTATCTCATAAACCGTTATAGCTAGAAACCTGAAATTTTCACAAATTATGTATTTCCGTTGCCGCTATAGCAACAAATACTTACTAAAAAAGTATTTTTAAAAATAAAAAAATAGATAGAAATAAAAAAAATGAAAATACATACTACAGGATGGTCCCCATACAATAAACGTGATTTTTTCGTATTTTTTGCTCAATATTACTTACGGTAATAAACGCATAAATTTTTTACAGAATATTTACTTGTATATTACCATCCAAAATAAATAATTACATAAAAATTAATTAAATATTAAAGGTGTGCTCCCATACAACAAACGTAATGTTTAAGCAATTTTTTACTCGATCTTAATAAACAGGTAGTAACTTAAAACATATTAAAGTATACATAGGTACAAAAACGTGATTTTCTTTTATAGATGATGGTACGGAACCCTTCGTGCGCGAGTCCGACTCGCACTTGGCCAATTTTTTTATTTATGGAACCATTAATATTTTCCATTTCTGATAAATAGAACAATGACCATCAAACAAGATGTTTTTAAGTTATAATTCCGATGGTATAAATTATAAATAACTAGAGGACGCCAGCAGCTACGCCTGCATTTTTTTTTTAAATTTACCCGTTTTGGCCGATCCCGTGGGTATTTCGGAAAATCCCTTCTTAGTGCACCCCTACGGTCCCCAAGGAACATACATGCCAAATTTCAGCTTCCTGCGCCCAATAGTTTCGGCTGTAGCGTGTCTGTCAGTCAGTCAGTAACGCAAGGATTTTATATATTAAGATTATTAGTGCACAGGAAAGATTTGAAAATTGGCAAAAATCATCGATATAGGTATATGTACAAAAGTAGGTATATTTCAATGGCAAAAATATTATTCGTAGACAAATAAGAGCATTATGGACTCTAACAAAAAATATCTAGACTAGTGGCCTAAAACCCATGCAAAAGCATCTGTTTCCCATAGTTGATGAACCAGGCGTTACTTGGCGGAACACCATTGCAACCTTTTTTTTTATAGACTCACGCCTGTATCCCCGAAGGGGTAGGCAGAGGTGTAATATTACACCCACATTTCGCCATGAATTTTTAGGTCCCACGTAATAGGGGGCGAGCCTATTGCCGTACCGGGCACATTACCAGACTCCGTGCTGCTACTGAGAATTTCCTAACGGAAAAACCCAATAACACTTTGCCCGACCCGGGAATCGAACCCAAGACCTGTCAATCCAACGCACACATTTATGCCGCGAGACCAACGAGGCAGTCGTACCATTGCACATTGTAACCTAATGGAAGGAAATAGGAACCCATCACGCACCCTCGGATTGCTCACCTCAACTATTGCAATAGAAAAAGGTTGACAATACCGAACTCCTCTAAAAACGATATATCTATGTAATTATGTATGAAATACTTAATAATGAAATACAGTGGGCTGCAACATTGTTTTATTTATTTTTATACCTCAATAAATAAAATAAAAATGGGTTCCAGGAAAATACCTGACATGCAGTATCCCGCTCTATGCGCCGACTATATTATATTTGTTATTAGGGTTCGGTATTGTCAACATTTTTCTATAGCAATAGTTGGGGTGGGCAATCCGAGGGTGCGAGGTGGGTTCCTCTTTCCTTCCGTTAGGTTACATCTGTTTTCTTCCAAACACAAATGGGTTTTTAGTTCCTCTGCATACAACCTTTCTACACCAGACTCAAAACGATTCCCAAACCCTTAATCCCCAAAAAAAACTGTATAAGTTGCAGATACTTTTTGATTTCAGCATGAATAGACCGGCAGTCCTTTTCTCTCACAGAATATACGAAGACGTAACAGTATCTATCATCATCATCAGCCTTTAACAGTCCACTGCTGGACTAGGTCTCTCCTTTGAAAGGAGGAATTGGCCTACTATACCACACTGGCCAAACGGGTTGGTATAGGGTTTGTATCAAGTTTTCCTTATCTTACAGTGCTGTTCTCTGCATAATATGCTCCCTCTGTCGGCTCTTACGACACACATGGGATGATATGGGGTGGTGACAATCCGTATTCTTAATCCGTCACCACACGGAAACAACACAACAGTGTCTATACTGTTGCGTTTAATATTTTCCAATTCGTTAGGTGAGTGAGAGTGACCCTAGACCTAGAGAGACCCTATTCCCTTTTCTCTTTTCAGAAAAGTCACAAGTGCGTTGCCGGCCTTTAGAAATCCAAAGGCTGGCAACGCAGTCTATGGGCGGCGGTAATCAATTGGCTGGATCATCAAGAAAATGGATATTTTGTATTATCCAGCCCGTCATTGATTCACATTACATATATTTATTAATGCTTCTTTAAGATAAAACATTATTATTTATTTTGTTCCTGGGTGTAATTTGTCTATTTAATTTCATCAGTTGACCGGTTGTCACAAACAACAAATTGTGATTCTTTTCTTGGATAATACCATTGTTAAACAACCTAAAGATGCCATGGACATACTTATTTAAGATCAATTCACTAAAATGTAAAATGTTTAATATAATTTACAAAAAAGAAACAACGATATTTTATGTGTTGTTGTGGAAGAATAGTGTGTTGAAGTTAAAGTTGTGAAGAAACAAACCAGCTCCAACCTTTAATACAGCCCTTTGAGCTCGTTCAAATGCCAAAATTCAACTTTTGCAGCACATAACATAAATATTAAAAAATAAAATCTATTACATGAAATTTAGTACCTATTCGAATGCAGGTCTATTTCCATGCCAATTTAAACTAAATTCGGTTAAACTTTTTATGAATGCGTAATAAAAAGATTTCGCTTTTCCACTCCGATAAAGATTATCCATAGGTAGTTCTCTAAGCTTCAACGGTCTGCTTAAATCTCTATTTATATGGTTCAACACAGTTCGATTAGAAAAAGCTTCGCTCAAAGTTGAAAAAAAAGCTCGAATATTCGAATTAACTGCAACTCAACCGACGACGTAGTGACGTGTAGAAATTAAACAGGTTACGAAACGAAAATCTCACATCCAAGTCAGCGACAATGTTTCGCAATCTATTTCTGCCACAGACCAAGATATACAACAGCTAACAGACGGTTAGTGTAGGTATAAAGGAGAACCGGGCTTACTATGCAGTAGCAAGTCATTTTTATCATTATCAAGAATAGCTATTATACATTTTAACAGCCGGTCCCAAAAACCCATGGATGGATCAATTATTGGGTTAACGGGTTTAAGAAAATACATCATAGTGCATTACCGTACACCGCGCCCGATCTACGCGACTGAATGTTGAAAATATAAAAAATATCGCGAGGAAACCTGCCAACTCATAGTTGCACAGCGTGGTGGACTATGGCGTTACCCTTCAAGTGTAAATAATTATAATTATTAAAATACATACGATACTAAGATCATTTCGTCATCTGAACACGCCGAGGTATCATGAAAGTTTCTAAAGTGACACTTGCTTAACATGAATATTTTCAGTAAGTAATTCAAGTAGGTACGGTCAATATTCATTTAATCATTTAATGAATATTCATTAGTAACATAACTCATAACTAGGGCTTCCATCCGTCCGGATTTCCCCAGATTTGTCCTAGTTTAAAGGGCGTCCGGGGCCCGTCCAGCCGGGATTTTTGAAAGTGTCCGGGTCTAACTCGGATACTTTTGTTGTCAGGGAAAATCCAATTCTTTTTTATAGATAAGCTATAAATTGAACTTTTTCAGAGGTGTCCGGGGAAAAACCATATTTCGCCCAAATGTCCGGGATTTTTGCCGTGTTTTTTCGGTGTCGGCAATTAAGGTGATGGCAGCCCTACTCATAACTAATCTATTTGAATTTTATAATATAAGTTCTTATTTAGGTAATTTAATTACTATTTTTCCTAATTTTTAATGCGCATGTTGTGCATATTTTACCTAATATGTTTTTTAATAAATTTACCAATTTTTATGTTGAATCTGTTAATATGCCTTAAATAAATTAATTAGTACCCATGCATGTTAAGTTTAATACCTACCTCTACAAGATTAGTAAGTATTCAACTCAAAATTCATATTAAATTCACTTGAGAATAAAATACCTTTTTACCTTAAACGTACGGTCTGTCTTATTTTAATCTATTGCTTAAGCGGTTGTACACTAGTATATTTTCGCGCCAACTACCAAGACTTGGAAAACTGACGATTTTTCGACACGCGAAGCGTTTGAAACGCAGCGGTTCAAACACATCGAGAGATCGACGATCACACATTAGTAAAATGCACATTTCAGTTTTCAAGGACTTTTCACTTATGACATGCACCGTACTCAAAATTATACTTTTATGAATAGAGTCCTAATATTTATTTATTTATTTTTAAAACCCTCTTTTTGTTTAGAGATTTAGAATAAGTATACGCAACAAGTCTAAATAGATGCAACGTCAAAACGTGAGGACATCGGATTCACTGTTGAAAAGTCATGTTTTTAATTTATTTCTACTTATATCAAATCATTCATAAAATAACCGTTGATCTTATTTCAAATTAAAATAATATCAATAACCATTTCATATTTTATTTTCTCTTGAAAGCTGTCAAATAATTATTTACCTGTTTGGAGATAAATACCTCTTGTATGTGTATTAGTTGACTACTATGTACTCGTATGTCTAAGACTATCGAACAAAATTCTTGTTAATAAATCTGTGTCGTATGTATTGTATTTGTTGTATTGTGAATTGCATACATAGCTGTTTGTAATATATTTATTTTATTGTGCGTTGTATTTGGTGTGTCAATAAATGATTTACCTATTTACTTATTCTATAAGTTATCTTTCACTTTTTCTTGTAAAAATATTGAACAAAACTGCATGACTAATAAATACCTGCTTTGTCTCTTTCGACAGTATGTTTAATTTTGTGAAGACGTCCGTAGACTCGCGATGTCAACGTCATCGCGCACAGCGGTTCAGACGCAGCGTTTCTACGCTCGTTTGTGACTTGCAGAACGGTCGACTGCAATCTCGTACTCGCGGGCTCCCGCCATTCATTCGCTAGCCGAATGCGAACGGAGACGTACGTTCCAATATTTGTGTAATTATTTCGTAACCCGTGTCAAGTGTACTTTCTAACAAACAATGGCCAACCTCAGCGTATTTGTACCCGTACTACTCCTAGCCCTCTTCATAAAAGAAGGTAAGTCATTTTTAAATATTTTACATTTATTTGGAAAATAACAGGTAGATTTTTTGTCGCCCGCGCAAATACTGGTACCTAATACCTATGCGCGAGCGACATTTAATTCCGAATATTTAGAAAACGAGTTTTAGGTATGTGTCATATAAAAACCTCATCGGTTGGTATGGTAGATAAATAAAAATAACGTATTTTTCTAGAACGTTAGTTTTTAAGTAGTTCTTCAAAATGAGACTAAGCTAAATGAGGTAACTACATTGAAAGCCTTTACAAAGCAAGGCCTAAGTATAATACCAGACTTAGTCCTAGTTTTGGAATTAAATAGACTTTTTGTAGAAATTAGTTCCTTATTTCATTAACAACAAATTTCTACAAATAGTTTTGACTTTAGTTACAACGAATTTTAACATAGATGCTTTATTTATTGCTCTACTTATAAAACTTTGCTTATAACAGCTTAAATTAGACCTATCCTTAGCTCTTGTTTTGTGATAAAGCCTGAGCTTGGATTTGGTGTTAAACTGTCATATTACGATAAGTAGCAGTATCCTGCGAATTAACTCATATCCCTGACACAAGATGGATAAATAAAATAAAAAATATATCGATAGGGTTATTACAAGTTGGGCGTTTCACAAAGTTATTATTTAAGTAATATCTTATAAATGTAATTCCAAACTCAGTCTTAGTTTGATAATTTGCCAAAAGAAAATCAAGTGGGTATTTAAATATACCGGATTTTAGAGATTGCAGTTGTAAAAAATTATGTGTAGCCAGGTTTTGTAATAAGGTTTGTAATAGTGTTATGCCCACAAACAGTACAACCGTTTGTATGCGTTACACATATGAATAATAGTTACCGTGTAAATTATAGGTAGCTGAATATATTAACTACATATCATTCTATACAATCATATAATAAAACCTTGTTTATTATGAAAGCTGCGTCATTCATTGTGGGTTTGTTTACATTTGTATGAATTCTTCACGTTCATCGTGTTATTACTGATAACTATAACTGTTTAATAGCAATTAATTTTATCTTATTGAATAATATCATTGTATTTCGTATTTAGACCTGTATTGTCTGTATATTTGTATATTATTGTGTTCGTCTATAGACCTACAGCTAATATTGACATATTTGTAGATAGGCATACATTTTATCATACTATATGCTATTTTCTAAGCAAAAAAGAATTTAATTTAAAATATTACAACTGTCATATCATAATAACCATTTGCCATGTAAACATAAAAAAAATAAAAATGGTGTCTATATCAAATGGCAACCCTAACTTAGTTGGCATACAGATAAGAGGGGAACAATTGAATAAGCACTCGCTGGGAATAACAAGCTACACAATAAATAAAAAAAGAGAATTACGTTTATTGCACATTATATTATGTATATCTATTGCCTACGAGGAGACCGATGAACTCGTTACTGATCATAATTATACAGCAAAATTACAACATCGTAATATTTCCTGGGGTATCGGTTGGAATGGTCGATCATTGCTTTTATGTGGCAAGACACTTTCCTTCAGCCTTTCGCATTACACTGCTGTACTTAGGTCTCCTAATAAGCGTTTTAATTAGGTTGGGACTCAATAGAAGCATTTGGCTTATAGCTAGCCAGACGGTTGAATAAAGAGTTTTATTGCGGAGTTGCTCGTCTTTTCCCAAAAATACAATTTGCTTCATGTAGGTTCCTTGTCGCCTGTGCCCACGGAATGAAATGGAGAAGTGACACTTTGTATCCTTAATCCATCACCCACAGATTCATTTCGTAATAGCCTATGATAAAGTTTTTATTGTTTGGATTGATAATTTCCCCGAGCAACTACACCATGTAAGGGTGAATTAATTGAAGCCTTAAGAAGGGCAAAGTCAGAATTTCTCGGGCTTCCGATATCCTTAAACTGCCGTCATTTTGATTCTCTGAAACAGGACTTTGAATAAATGGTCAATAATTGAATTTTGGCGATAGAGAGTAGAGTAGTTACAAGATCACAAATGGCGAAATGAAAAAAGATCTAGTAGGCTCTCAGACTTTCTGAAGGTACCTGTTTCAAGATCGCAGCATGCGTTAATCGCTTACAATGAATCTGCTAGCCAGTTTTAATTTTGAAATAAATGTTCAAAAAAGGCATTTTGAAATTGGTCTGAGTCTGAATTGAAACTGTGATGATAATGATGATGGGTGAAGGACAATAAAATGCTGCAACCTTCGATTTATATGACACTATTATATACAATACTCGTATAAATGGGTCAAGAGCCTGGTGCTGGCAAAATTCATATATTCGTATAAGAATATTCGTGTAAGTATACATCTGCTGTCTGCCAAATTGCATCGGGCTAATGCAGTATTGGAAAAGGTACATGATGCTGTACTGATCTAAAGTGTCGCGTGAATATAATGGCCACATAATCAATAAGTGTAACTTCTTGTGACCACCAAACTCTTTGAAAATCCAGTATTTCTTACACATACTTGACATATTCAAAAAGGATTCTACCCGGTCGAGCGATATAGGTAATAAACAAGTCGTTGACACTACTGATTAGTTTTTCGGTAGGTGCCTTCGAAATCGTGTACTGTTTTGATTTTGTGAAGGTGCAAATTAGTGTATCATGCGACGATGTTTACCTAAGATAGAACGTGTGACACCTTGTCGTTACATCATGGGATATTTATAAACAGGTGTGGCATTGGAAGTAGAACATAGTAAGGTATATTTTCTACTCGTCCAGCTATGACACCCAGTATATGATGACCTGTCATTATTTAGGTTTGCTCTATAAATATAGATCAGATTTAAAAAGTCAGTATTGTGTGTTGCTGTTTACACTGTGATGTGATCGTGTATATTAATATCAAAACTGGTTATGAGTATGCGTGCCTCCGCTTCGCGCGTAGGATTTTGCGTAAGCTAAGGTACCTCGTTATACATGAGTTAATAAATTGATAATAATATATAGGTATATACACTTTAGTATGTTCTTGTTTACGCTTTAATGTCACTGTAGTTTGAATTTAACTAAGTATAAAGAAATTTGTAGCCAAGTAAAAAACTTAGAAATTGCAGTTATTAGATATTGTTCACATATGTATAAGTAAGTAGGTATATTTATTGAATATCAGTTTTTAACCAGACGATTTATTATGCACCTAAGTCTAATGTCAAAAAATATTTTTTTCGTATGTCAATAGTCAGCGCTCTCCGAATCTTATAAATTAATAAAAATTGAAGTTAATACATGAACTAACACGTGATTGAATAGACACTATTAAATTACAAGAATATTTGTTTATTTTTTCAAGTGGCATACAAAAACCGCATGGATCGATTTGGCCGACTCGTTGGCATGGGGGAGTACCTATCTAAAGCTTTTACGATGTATAGGGGTCACTAATGTATCACATGTCACTTTTGGTCCGTTCACGTGTGAATTAATCGTACGATGATAAATTAATCGATGGTAGGGGACCAATACAAATACTCAATACACACGGGCACATATCGGTCACGATGCCAGGAACCAGGATGATACAGGCGGGCAGTAAAAAAATTTCAAACTTGCATGTGTTTCTGAATAGAATCTATACAGATTCCAAAACACTTTCATTGTCTTCGAGATACCAACATGTTGCTTCAATATTTTGCGAGAGAACCTTTCTCAATTTTCCCATTGTCTTGTTCGGATGGGAAGATTTTGTCAAACCAGTCACAACGCCAGTAAACACAGCGACAAAGCATTTCAAATGAACGAGTTCACATAACGCCGAATTCGGCAAAGACAGAATCACAGTTGTGAAATGCATTTTTACCGTCCAAACTACCAAAACTCCATCGGGTACCTTCTTATTTCATCCTTGCGCTCCAAGCTTACATAATGCCAGATTAGCTTATTATATATCGGTAATGCCTAAGTTAATATGTGGCCTAGTAGGTACATCAATGCAGTTGGTACTTAAAACATTTTAAAATATGCCAATTAGAACCGTAAAAGGATCTAAGAATACATTAGGTGCTGCCAGACTCCTTATTTAGCTGACATTGGTCTGCTCTTATCAGCTACTTTGCTATGTCACGGGTCACCTTCAATGCATCTGGCAAGAAAAATACTTTACTTGCTGCTAAAAGGTATCTGATTTTTTATAGATCTGTCTTGCTGACTAAGAGGAACATAATTATGTCCGCTCAAAAGGCATGAATTCAATGACATAAAATTAGGTACTTAGTTTACACTCAAGAGACGAATACAACCTTGGTCATCCAATGACAGCGATTAAATTATTGTAAAGCCATAATTTTTGGTTGGAATTGGTTGATTCCACAGGTTGGAATATTTCAGAATGGACCTAACTACTTGGAATGCTGATAAACCTATATATATATATACTTTCTTTAATTTTTTATATCCTGGGAAAAGTAGGTTTATCGCGTGTGATGAGGTCAAAACGACCGAAATCAATGCAGTTCTACATTCAAAATCGTAAACTTATCAACGGCTCACCAGAGTTGTGTAAGGAACGATAAAGTTTTATTACTTTACAGAGTTACAATGGTGGGTTAAATTTTTTTTAAACGTAGCTTTTCAAGGACGTTCGAAACGCAATTATAGTAAAAATGCTTCATTTCAGTATCTACAGAAAATTACTAGCATATACCTTAAGATCCAGTTACAAAGCTTGCTGCCGCCCTATCACGTAGGATAGGACCTAAAAATATTCTCAAAATATTAGGTACCAAGGTGTGTCACGCCAAGCACTAATAAATTATATCCCTAGGGATATCCCTAGGGATATAATTTATTAGTGCTTGCTAGCAAAAGGAAAAGTCCAGTTTCACCACTGTTCTATAAGTTCCCGTTTAAATACTTGGTAGGTAGATAACACCATAAAAATTTCCAGAATTTTTTTAATTTATCCACAGGTGATGAAACTGGCCCTTATCTTATTTATGCCACATACCTAAACGTTTATATTACTTATATGCTTATTCCAGTAGTAGGTACAACCTATGGTATGTTTTTTCTGTGACTTTCTATTCATTATGTTGTAGCGTGGAGTTGAAGTCGTACACGTAATAATTACGTAAAACTGCGTTGATATGTAGCACCATAACTGGTTTGGCATGGCGATTGGAATCTTTTGGGAAAGAAAGTGAATACAACTTTTTATAAAGTAGCTTTTAAATAGTAGTATTAAAATAAATCATTTGCATCTTGTCTCTATCTACGCTAACTACCTAGGTACTCTACTACTACTAGGTACTAAACCTGGCAACTTATTTCGATGCGAATTTGATCATTGGAAAAATGTCATAAGTATAAATTTTCTAGCAAACACAAAATAATATTTTGCAAATAAGTCACGTGTAGACCTTAGCTTCTGTAGGTTAAACCTTCAAGTACTAGGTCTTCTAAAACATTTTTTCTGACTAAAACATCACAGGTGGTGTGTTATCAAAGGTGTAGGTCTACACCTTTGCGAAGCTGGAACGCGACGCCATTATAATAAAGGAAATGTTCGAGAAGATAACTATTCTATTTTTGTAATTGTTCACAATAAATTGAAGCGAATCTCTCGGCCTCAGATACACAGAGATCGCGGTAGGGTCCAGA
Source organism: Euclidia mi (assembly GCA_944739405.2). NCBI lineage: Eukaryota > Metazoa > Arthropoda > Insecta > Lepidoptera > Erebidae > Euclidia > Euclidia mi. The sequence continues at coordinate 37,996,034 of OX123202.2, read as the reverse complement.
TTTAAAACAGGACTAACCAACCAGACCCGCAGTGTTTGAAACCGGTATCGAAACCCGGGCATGCGCCCTGGAGTAACACAACTGTTATTTTAAAAACTCCATTACGACGAGACAGACCAACAAAGTTAGCTATATATATTTAAAACGTTTCATTTATATACCGGTATTTTTTTAATTTGTGACTATACGTGACAAAAGTAGATTACAAATTCGTCACGGTTTTTGTCTGTTAAAAATATGCTCACAGTCAAAAACTAATCGTAAGCCTTAGGACACCAAAGAGAGATTATAATAGCATTTTTAAACTAATTCATTAATTATCACTTTCTCAAAATTTTATGCCTGATTAATTTTAAACCTTCTATTGCCCTCATTTCCTTAGCGTCTTCTTCAGAGCCAACCTCTTTTCAAACGAAGCTTCTACTCTTATTTTACCCCTTAGTGGGTGCCTGCGTTAATAATGAAGCTGATTTAATATTTGTTGTTTTAGTAATGGAAATGTAACTCTGTGATGAGATGATAATAGAATATCAGTCACGACTTGTCATTTTATCTAGTTAAACAGCTGACTGCGATTCGGAGGACTATCATGCCGCCTTTTGAATTTAAATTTTAACACTTGTATAGGTACATATTTATTTTAATTTAGGACTTAATATATTGTTAACGTTATTAATAATGAAACTTTCAGCTTTAATAATTAAATATCCTTGTTAAACGATATAAAAAGCTAAAGCAGTCCCGCGTCCCGCATGTCAAAAAATATTAGTCGCTTTCTCCACCCATAGAAAACTTCGTAAAAGCTTCGCATTTGGCGCCAATGTTTATTGCTGAATACGAATAGCTGCCATAGTAATAAACAACATAGAACCATAACAATAATGAATAATTTATTTATTGCTCCCATGCTTATGATGTCTTTGAATAAAAATTATTCGTTCTTGCGATATTCATATGACATTAGACTTTCACATTTCGTGTGGTGCGAAACAATAGATTACTGATTACATTTTAATTCCCATCCCGTTACTATGATTAAAAAAGCTAGTACTTGTTAGGTACCCTTTAACGCAAAAACTACTTGACGGATTTCAATGAAACTTTGCTTATACATCAGGATATCACATAGGCTATCAATATAAGGCTCCCTTATATCGCGATAACGGACACCCAATTTGGCAAAGCCGTCGGCAAATTTAGTAGGCTTCTAAATTTAAGGGTAAATAAAAGGTGTAGAAGCAAAAAATAACATAGGTACCTATTTTTAACCGCGATGGAGACTTACCTGACCAGTATATTTTTATATCTGTACTTACACTTATTTAAAAAAATATAGGTACAACTCGCATTTTGCTTTGATGTCTGAAAAACTATTAATAAACCAACCGATCAGGGTCAATATATTAATATTAGCACTTACGTGATTTGACAAACCCCCAAAAGCATCATAAAGGTCATAAAAACAATATATTAGAAGTTATAGGTCTACGCTATTAAGTAAACAGCAAAAAAGGTCATGTGATTTTTACAAAAGAGTTTGCTATGCTCATCACAGACAGTTACACGACACACCTAATAAAGCAAAAAAAGGAAGAAGATATTGGCGCTTTACGAAATTACTTTTCTTGGTCAGACTGTAGGTACAACTGACTGATTAAGGGCCGATTTTTAAATCGTCAGTTTAAAAATAATAAAATATAGCACTTACAAATTCCCTCAGAAACCCGATAGTTGTTGTTAAATAGAGCAATTTGTTAATGCACTCGACACCCACACTACGAAACAGTTTAAACATTGTCTTAATGCAAACATGACATCAGAAATACACAAATAACAGTAAAAGAAACATTTAGTCATCGGTCGTATTATGTATCATTCGCTGAAAAGTCTCGTTTTGCATTGTTTTTGACTGCACCGATGGCGTAGGGGTTTGAATAGACGACTCGCCGGTTAACACTGCACCGAATGTTGTGGATCGATTGATGCCCCCGCGGGACAACACTTTGTCTACGATTAGTTTTTCTGAGTCTGGGTGTTTTTATATTCAAATGTTTTTAAAAGTCTTCGCGATAGCAATGCGATATGGAATGGCATTGGTACCAGACTTCTGGACACGTAACCCGATGACAATGATACGGAGGAATCCTAGGAGTCTTAATTTAGTCATCTGCCTTGCACTAAAAATATGTTAATATTTTATGAAATCCTTTGTGTATAATATTTTATTATTTTCACCAATACAGAGAATGGCATTAGATTAAGTAAACCAAAATTTGATTACATTTTGGTTTACATTTGCCAAGGGACACATTTTAATTTGCCTGAAAATGTATATTATACCCATATGAACTTCAGAGATTAAAGGCGTAAATCTATTTTATTTTTTATATGTACTACATTATTTGCGATAACAAGTTACATTTAATGTTGTCTGGGGACACATTTGTGTACGAACTGAAATAATAAGTGGAACATCCACTTATCGTTTAATTTTTCTTTATACCATAAATGGTGTAATGTATGTATGTAAGTGTACTCCGCGTTGTAGCGTTGACCCCCTTGAGAATATTGTTATAAAAAATTCTATAAGTAATAATCAAATATTTAATTAAAATCAGTCTAGTAGTTTCAGAGTTAATAGATAACAAATATAACACTACATTTTTTATTTTTTAAGAGTTACGTTATTACCATGGTTGTAATTTACATTTTTATGTACTAATTCACTAGAAACAAAGGGTATTTAACATTTTTATTATGTCCTTGACTTTGCTTTATTACATTAACGAGATAATAATATTTCCGTATTTTGCGTTTACACGAAGGCTCTACACTCGCGTTTGTTTCGTGAATATCGGCCGTAAAATATTGAAGACGAAGGCCAACATAGTATGGAAATCAAATAGTGCATCATTGGAAATAGGCTACGATTTTAAACTACGTAAATCTGCATATACCTATGTATTGCAGTAACAGAACGGTACGGAACCGTTGAATTAGGTTTATGCCTACGGTAGATAAATGATAAGAAATACCCTCGTGTGAAGTATATTTGGGGAGGCCTATGTCCAGCATTGGACGTCTTTATACTGATATGATGACCCTCGAAACTTTTTGGAACTTATACTATTACTTAATTTTATTCAAACCGGTTCCATCTTGTATTTGCACTTAGTACATAGATAAATATGAATTTCTTGGACCTAATTAATTTGGTGTTGAAACATCGTACGTACTCGTAATTACAGGTTTTATGCATATAGCTATCATTTTCGCTACGACGCCGTTAAGCACTAAAATTATGTCGTTTGTGCAGATTAAATTCCTTTTCATAAAATAATTGCGGCTACCGAATCACAGTCTGTCTGATGGTAAAAGTAACCTTTAAACGGCAGTAATGCCTAAGAAAGGTCACTCATGCCTAGTCAACCCTATGGAAATGAAAAAGAGAGGATGAAGTTCTCTCAAACACCCTGTTCGCTTCTCCCGTATAAAAAAGGCAGCTAGGAAGGGTATGAGGGAAATATGAAATATTATTTATTTATCATACACACAGGGCTCGATACTCTCTCTCTCTCTCTCTTTCTTACACACACATAACGAAAGGAATTCTCCTTACGCCAATTTTCTGTGCCGTCTACTTTGTGTTGTTCCGTTGATAAAGCCGAGCTCATTCTTCGCCCGTAAGAGCCTGGCCAAAGGGTCGTTTGAAAAGGCCCTGCTTGTCACTGCTATAAAAACCACCGGTGATCTTCGAAGAACTAGAAGCGCAGTCGAGAGTTTTGCCACCACTCCGCCGGGACGGGGTCCCGTTTTGGCCAGCCTATTCAAGCTGTCACCAGCGTGGCTCTAAGCTCAGATCAATTTTCCCTTCCTATTCTAATAATAGCCTACAATTACGAGAGCATGTTGCTTCTTATAGTAAGTTGTATACGACAGGTTAGTAGCCACTGGTAGTATTTCCCGGTCATTCACCAAGAGCTGGTTATCAATATCGGGTATTTCACACGCCTTTAGAAAAGTTGAATGAAGAGTGATATTTTCTGCACATATTGCTGTTATTTTCTTTAAAATATCGAATTAAATTAATTGATTAGACAGTAGATCGTAGATTTGTTTCGTAGAACAAAATTAACCATAATTACTTACGTATTTTCTATAAAAAAAATTAAGTCTATAAAATCAATGATTACTGAAATTTGCCATACCAAGGAGAATGATTCCGATATTATTAAACCTGCAGTCCCGAACTACAGCATCACTTTTTAACGTAGGTACCTACTTTCTCCATATTCGAATGGACTCTCCATTGACGTATGGCCGTAGTCTTCCGAACGAATCCAACATAAATATTTATAAGAGGCGACATTACAACACATGCAAAGTACATAAAACTCTAACGAGTCACTTTCACTTGTGTTATCGCCATTCGTTTGACACACTTAAGCCCTTTGCATAGCTGCCATACACACCTACTCAGTGATGAAGGGACCACTTTCTATTGTCGGGGCGCAAGTTTAATCAGTTGGGCAATATATTTTATTTAGTCGGCGTATTAGCGATTATTTACCCGTCGCATTTTTCTAATGTAGTATTCAAAGATTTGGACACAAAATAAGTACCTAATTACCTATAGCCAAATTCCGAAGAAATCTATAACGTCCGTATCTGTTTGCCTTAAGGCCTCCCTCACATTCGTCGTCAGCGTTCCTCGAGCGTACGCCCAGCGTGCGCTCGGCGTTCACTCTGTAGTACAAAGTGAACGCCGGGCGCACGCCGAACGGACGCCGAGCGTACGCTCGAGGAACGCTGACGACCAATGTGAGGGAGGCCTAAAATTCTTTCGATCAACGTTTAAATCTAGGACCAAGTGTAGTATATAATAGTCCTTGTTTTGTAATTAAGCTTAGCCTAAAAAGTTGAGCATCGGACTAATAAACTCAGAGCAGCTTCTCCGGTTTTCCTTGAACTTATTTTTAGTCCACTTCATGTCAGATCTTGCATGGCGAATTTACGCATCCAAAATATGAACGAAGAACGCAGCGTGTTCTTGAAATACATTTCAGGCTAATCAAAGTGCAAGCCTTATTAAATTACGTTACTCAAGATCAGCAAAGTCAAAATCAGAACAGTTGACAAAACAACCAACGATTATTTTAAACAACGAACGTCATCTATTCTGCATGAAAGGTATTTAAACACGGTCACCGGCTAAAAAGATTTATTTGTGATCAGACTGATCAGCTTTGTATACGTCTTATTAAAATATTGGTCTTGCTGCTGCCTGTTCATGAAATTTAACCGTTTAATCATTACATCCGGTACCGAATTGGACGAGCAGTAGTTCTGTATCCTTTGTTGTTTGATTATAAATCGGTTTCTATTACCAGACTAGACTGCATTCAATACTACGACCCGCAGTTTCGTCTACATGAAGTCAATTTACTCTCTAAAATGTAACAACAATATCAGAAAGCATAATATCGATTTGGATTACAAGTAAATACATATTTAAGTAATTTGATAAAAATTGCTTCAGCGTTTTATTCGAAAGCGTAACTACCAACAAATGCGCAGCTACATTCAAAAAGTTCAAAATCAAAATTCTATTGCAATTTGCTTCTAGCTGTATACGAAGGACTGTCTAGACGTAAGGTACTACAGGTAACTGAACTTTAACTCATTTAATATTGATTAGAGATGCATCTACTATTTAGTATCAGTCACACGTTGGTACAACGATAGAATATTCAAACTCGACTATTTTAAATCTATTTAGTGTCTCTGCTTCATTTGGCTTTACGAGTTCTTAATTTTTTTACTATTAAGTATTATAATCGCAGTAGAATAGCTGATGATGCATTTTAGCTCCGGGGAGATAGTCATCAGCTCAGCCAAAAGACTTCCACTCATGTACATAGGCATGTGGAGAGGCAGTTCAACAGATTGTTGTAGAATATTATTATGGAGATTGTTTAACTGTTGATTCTTTAAAAGTATCCGAAGGATACCTTGCATCTTTTCTCTAAACTGTAGTCAATTTATTTACTACTATAAATGGGATTATCTCAAGCTGTTTTTTTACTGCCGTATCCAACCTGTGTGCTTGATATAAATTGCAGACATCAAATAACTTTACCTGGATAGATGCCTTTTTTCTGTTATTGCTATTGCTTAGTAAACAAAACCAACGGTGTGCAATTTTCAGATATAAAAGCTATCCTTTTTTCACATCATTATTATTACCTACATCTTTTAAAATAACGTTCGTCTTGATGGCCTTGAATTGGCGAACAATAATGTAGCCTTTTGGCTTTGTATTAAGCAAACCAGTTTATAATTTATACAGATTGAATTTAAAGAATAATATTCAGATACAACATTTCCTACGGTAACTTTAAAAGTCGAATATTATGAACAAATCGCAAGTTCAACTGAAAATAACATTTAGATACGCTAATAAAAATCTAAAGTAAATAATAACAGCACAAAACTATAAATCACTGTCAATTCGTCGATCATGAATATCATGATATAGTTTAAACAGGAATTGCCATGATATATGTATACGACCATAGTTTAAATGCGGCGATGCCGTACGAGTTTATGGAAACGTAATGTGTATAACCATAAAGATTTGAAAGTGATATCTACTTTACTTAGTAAAAGTATAATTATAATTACTAACAAAAAAATCTGTTTTAAGAAATTAAAAGGCAATACATTTTAAAAGGTATATTGATAATTATGGAGAGAACTATGTATGTACCTACCTGTCCTCGGTCTTTAAAAATAATAAATATGATCTCAGCAGAAAATATTGCACATAATATGACATACTTAATCTTTTATGCATTTCGACTAAAATATGTGACCTATGCAAATGACTATTCCGTCAAACTTTCAGTCGATGCAATTATTGATTGCTAGTTATGGTCAAAGTATTTTATCACCACTTTGCAAACATGACATGATATATTTTCTGCATTATTATCGAGTCGAGTCGAGTCGAGTCCTTTAACTTTTTGTACTGTAACTCATTGACGATTAGGTACACAGGTTAATAGGCCTAATCGTCAAACCGCGTCTAGCCAGGTTCAGCAACAGTGATCAATGATCATAGAATGTGTAGGATATGTGAGAAGCTGAAAATAATGAACGCATGAGAATGTGTTAATTATTTTCTTTGATAGAGGGCGATAAAAAGCAACAAGCAATGACTTGTAAATTTATACAGCACACTAACACACACATACAAGGCTGAACATTATTTATGTGTACAGGTAGCCTGTAATATCAGGTGATATCAGCTTCACACAGCTGATAATATTTTTTCAAAAAAAAAGGTGGGAACCTACACGAGATGGTCTGTGTACCTACCTGTTTATCGCTTAATTTGTAATCATAATGCCTAAATAAAATGTCAGTCATTTCACCGTCATAAATATGTCGCGTATAAATTCTGGAAGCAACACATAAAATAAAGAATTTACTTCAATGCCACCTTTTCGCCGTTCTTATTGATCTGAAAGGAAAAAGTAAGCTAATTTCTGACATCACTAACTGCAGGGCCGATAAACAGGAAAGTGAAAAATAATCACTTTCCTGCTTATTGTATTGCTAAATGCAAACAATAGATGTAGTTTCATATCTGTCACGGCAGCGCCAAGACGGTACCAGAGAATAAAAACAAAATACCTGTTTATACAAATTTCAATTCAGAAGCTATGCATAATAATAAAGGCAAATTGGTAGCCTCAATGTTATACATTGCTAGTTTTAGGTGTATCTGCTATAACTAGGAAATAGGAATATTAAAGTTGAAAGCAACCAGGTCATGACCCGCTCTAGTCGTACTCAATCAGATGCAATGAATACTGCACCGTTCTTCAACTAAAATGAGGACAATTCTGTTGTCGTACTCATCAGAACTTCTCACACAGTTCTGAATTCCAGCCAAGACTAAAGAAGTGCTTATACTGCTTCAGAATGACTGATGAACCGCTCGCTTGCGGTTTCGGCACCAGTATCTATAAGGTTGAGCAATATCAATAATTTTTCAATTTGATGTTTAATATGTTATCTAAGATAAATAGATTTTATTTTAAATTATATAACGGCCATAATCATTTATCTCGAAAGAAACAGCTCTTACGTTTGTTGCCAGAAGAAAGAATATATTCGAACTTCTGGCAACAAAACAGGAATGTCAACATCACTGCAGAGTTCATTGTCCCATAACGAACTTTATAATTCGTTCGTTCTATTTCAAACACGAACTATAAACTCGAAACATCGGAATTGCATTGCGAAGATAAGACATCTAATAAATTACGTATACAGCAAACTTCTACTTAGGAAAATGAATTTATGTCTGTCGGAATTTATGTCCGTGCCCGCATAATACCAAATGAGATACAATAAAAAGTCATGACCTCGCTAAGAAGCGTGACCATGGTCTATTGTGACTTCAATGGTGGCAAATCACACCATCAGATGAATTAATGGAAGCTATTGATTATAAAATTTCTATTCATAATACACAAAGCCACCCATTAACATGGTTTGTAACATTTTATTTTTATTGGTCTTGGTACCCCATTTTTTACGCGATAATTTAATAAAAGAGGGTTGTTGGTTGACGATGTAATGATTATCGTCCAATCTTGTTATATTTATTGCCTATTCTAAAAGCTTTCACTAACGACTTCCTAGCTATTATCTAGTGGCCAGCTCTATTGAATGGAATTAGATGCAATCCTACTACTACATAGCTATAATCACAGAAATTTATCTAGCTTAATTTCTGTGGGTATTTGTTGATGCGAATGTTTGTGTTGATGGATATATGTTTTTTTCTCTTTCACGCAAAAACTGCTTATCGGATTTTTATGAAACTTTTCAGTAATATAAGTTGACATAAGAACACATAAGGCTACCTTTTATCGCGATAGCTGATACTCCGATAACCACTCGGGCAAATTCTAGTGTTTTGATGTTTTCGAAGTTGTACTCAGAGTAACCAGAGATAAAATCGCTTAAAAGCACAGAAGTCTTAATCCACTCACATAATATGATTCAAGAAATTAAGTAGTTGTAATGTAACCCGGTCCAAATTAATGACTCAAATTGCTCTTTAGTGTTGACCAAAGCCATGACCTTCTAATTTATGTCGTGTATCATGCTAGGCCAATAAAGTCAGGTCATAATGTCAGTGGCTGGTAGATAAGTATGAGTAAGACCGTGTGAATTTTGAAATATACTCTTTTATGGATACATTTGCATAGTATATTAATTTGCCATTTTTATTTTTTTTTATAATGATCATTATCGTATCAGCCTAGAGACGTCCATTGTTGGACATTGGCCAGGCCGAGACTCTCCACGTAGACCGATCTTCAGTCGCTTGCATCCAACCGTAAAGTAAATAATGCAACATACATAAAGCTCAAAATCGCATATCACTGCCAATTTCTTGTATTATGAGACAATTTTTGACCATTATTAGAATGTTTAGCTGTTATAGAACTATATATTTTAGACTCGGCACGTCGTCGCGTGGTCACCAAGAAGGTAGCATTCAAAATATAAAAAATGTTTGACATTCGCCTTTCGAATGTTAAACCATATTTTGCGTAAACGTTTTAACAATGAATAGTGGCTCACTGTATACAATAGGTGTTCAGTTCACGGAACGGTATACATAATACGTACAGTGCGAAAGCGTGCAAAAAGTGTGTTGCTACTTATATGTATAAGTACACTATTTCCATACTTATGGTCGCGATCAAGCACCAATTGTTCCTATTCTTATTTAGATTAGAAGCGGGTTATTAATGATCTGTATACAATGAACTCTTGTATGCTTTGCCAGACTTATTCACGGAAAAATCGATATTGAGACTGCTTATACCTCTAAATTCGAATTGTAAGTGTATAGGCAAGATTATTTGATTTGTTTTTAAAGGGTCATGCTAAATAGCGATTCTTAGTGACCTTATTTTTATCGTACCTTGATTAAAACGAGGTCAGTTAAGAAAAGAAGATTGTCTCTAAGTAACATTTTATAATACAATGTAGATTACGAGCAAATACCTATCTAACTTATCTACTAACAAAGATTTGTCGGTATATTTTGTGGCCGAACGTAAGGTTACAATTTTTGAATCAGCTGTGTGTTGTACATTCTAAATAACATTAATTCTCACTCCTTCCTATTAATTCATCTCAGCCTGTGAACAACTTGTGTTTTTGTTTTTAAAAGCCAACTAACCTCAATGAATAATTCGTGCATCTGCAACATTACGAAAGAAGAAAACTCAACACAAAACATGACCAATATTTTCAACATTTTATTATCCCTTTTTTTAAGACTTGGCTTGCAACTAGGGAAAATAATCGTATCTCTCTGGGGCATTCACAAGCATTAAACCAAGCAACAGAAATCATAAAATAAATTTTGGGTAAGTTCCATTCATTTGAATAATAAAAGTAACTTTTTATTTTAGTACTGTATTTTATAGAATACTACGTACGTTTATTGACGTAAACTGCTATTTAAATCGTGTAGACCCTGTCAGTGTTATAGTTGGCTTTCGACCAACGACGTTAATGCGACCTCTAACCTATAATTAACAGGCCATCTGGTTGTGAAAATTAGTACCGGAACCGCATTTCGTCATTCACAAATCCCAACGTCAAAGGGTTAAGTAGGGTTGCCAACATAGTGATTATTTATTATCACAGATTGACTACACAGATGCACTGTTGGTGTGATGAGAAGCGTCGTTACTTATAAAGCTTTGAGTATTGGGTTTGGGGTCTATAATATATTTTCAAACTTTCGCGATTTGTATATATTAATTTTCTTGTGACTGGTTTCAATCACAAAGATATTTGAAAATAAAGATGGTTTTCCACCTAGTCATATGCCCTGACGTTTCGACAATCGCAGCGTATACACCAGTCGTGGCACGGGATGGCTCAATCCTATCAACACATTGTCACTGACACGTGAATCACTTTTTGCGTTTTGATAAAGAGGGGTTCTAATGGGTTCTAATTAATATAGAATGTTTTATTGAAAGAATATGTATACCTACGAGATATTGTTAAAATTAACAATATATTTGAAAAATATACAAAAGCAGCCCTAAGTAGTAGATGCTAAACATTAAAATCACGTAGGTACCTACATAAATAAATATTTGCCATATCTATTAGCACTATTTACAAACATGAACGCGCCATTTGACGGAATTAACTGACCTTGCAAAAAATTATATAACATACAAACTTATTACCTAATAGAAAACCGGTTTTATTCAAAAACTGTTTTTTAATTTACTTTCTCTATCTGCGATATTTTATCCTACCGACGTTTAACAAATGCAAGCTGCAAGCTGTCTAGTATTATATATTTCTAGTTCTGTGGAAATTAGCATCTAAAACCGCTAAGGTGACCGGATATGAACGAAGTAGCTGCGTCTGTCGCTTCAAGACTGCCAATCGATAGGAGTAGAAATGAGCGAAGCTGTGCTAGTTAGAATATTTTCACAGTTCCGCTTATCACCGCTTCTAAAGACAGGCGTCCTCTCCTCTAAAACGCAATGAAACTGTGTCTAGCATGCCAACATTCTGTCCGCCATACAATTCTTTACATCAATGGACAATACTTTGAAACAATAAGAAGCAATGTATTGTTATATGAGTAGTTTAATTGTTGGGTGCTGTATGACCTAAGCTAATTCGTAATCAGTTAACAGTAAACAGCGATTGTGGTATTGTTAAATCATAATGTAAAACCTAATACCATACCGTTGATAATATATTGTTTTCTGTTAGTTTTACTACGATACTTATTGATTACCTTGGCTTCGCTTACATGGTATAAGAGTAATAAAGTTAGGTATAATCTTGACACCATAATCGTTTAAAAGTTATCCCGGTGAGGTTAGCTAATATTCTGTCGTACTTAGTACCTAGTTAGACAGGCTTGGGTGCAACTGTGATAGCGCTGGGACGATAATGCTAATGACTAGCTTTATCCTAGTTACATCCAACACTTTCCTGTCTTCCTGTCTCAGAGTCTGTTCGCTTTCCACCAACCAGTTTTTTTTATTTTTTTATTTATAGACTCACGCCTGTATCCCCGAAGGAGTAGGCAGAGGTGTAATATTACACCCACATTTCGCCATGAATTTTTAGGTCCCACGTAATAGGGGGCGAGCCTATTGCCGTACCGGGCACATTACCAGACTCCGTGCTGCTACTGAGAATTTCCTAACGGAAAAACCCAATAACACTTTGCCCGACCCGCGAATCGAGCCCGAGACCTCCCAATCCCACGTGCACATTTATGCCGTGAGACCAACGAGTCGACCAGTATTATATATACATATAATTATTTTTTAAAGTTTGTCACCGTTTGTCCTCTGCAACCCTCTGCAAGACTCTATGGCTATACCAGTACTTGCGAATACTGACTCAACGTTATGACTAGCAAAGTCTCTTCACACATAGCCGGGACTACCACTCTGTATAAGCTAGACTGTAAAGAAAGCACTTAACAAAGACAAAGACAAAGACAAAGACAAAGACATTTATTACTGAAACTGTGTGCATACATAGGTGTTTACATAAAATATATAGTTTCAACAGCCTACCCAATCGGGCATTGTAATATTATTCTTATAAATAATTACATACTACTACTACTTAAGACTAACATTTATTTTGAAAATATTCATTCATATTGTAAAAAGCTTTTTTAATTAGCCAACGCTTTAAGGCCCCTTTAAACAATTGTCCTTCTAGTTGCTTAATATCTACGGGCAAGTGGTTAAAAACTCGGATTGCAGTTACATACGTGCTTTTGTAATATATAACATTGTTTATAAGTGGTAACTTTAAATTGTATTTATATTTATTTCTTACGTTAGGCTTAGAAGTACACTTAAGATTAAAAAATTGGATATTATTTTTAACAAATAAACATAATTCTAATATATAGATACCGGTAAGTGTAAGGAATTCCTTTTCACTAAAGACAGATCTAAGAGAGTCCATACTTTGCATATTATAAATAATGCGGAGACACTTTTTTTGTAGAACAAATGTAGATTGTACATCACATGAGTTACCCCAGTATATTACTCCGTAGGTTAACAATGGGTATACATAACCAAAATAAGCTAATTTCGCAGTATTGACAGAAGTTGTTTCGACAAGTATAGATAGGGTATAACTGTATTTCGATAACCTTTTGTTTATTTTTTCAATGTGATGTTTCCAATTTAAGTTATGGTCTATTGTAACTCCAAGGAAATCTATTTGCTTTACCTCTTCTATAAATGTATCCGATTCACATATTTTAAACGATGATGGCTTATTTTTATAATTTTGAAATTGCATCAATTTTGTTTTTGTCAAATTTACTTTTAAGTTTATTGATTTTAGCCAGCTAGTAACGCTATTTAATGTATTATTTATTTCAATTTCATATTCAGTGTCATTTAAGTTATCATTACATATAAAAATTGTAGCATCATCTGCATACATAATGCATAGATGGTTAGTTAAGTTAGGCAGGTTATTTACGTAAATTAAAAATAGCAATGGGCCCAATATGCTGCCTTGTGGAACACCTAGTAATACCTTTTCGAACCTTGATTGAATAGGCACTAATGTTTTAGTAGTCCGATCGAAAGTTTCGATGACAGTGGCTTGCTTCCTATTTTCTAGATATGATTTTATTAGATCTTTCGCCACGCCTCTAATACCTATATTTTCTAATTGGTTTAATAAAATATCAAAATGCACACAGTCAAAAGCTTTTGACATGTCGAGAAATAAAGCAGTGCATCTCTTCTTTTTGTTCATATTTTCCCAAATACTTTGGAATAGTTTAAATATGGCCAATGATGTAGTTTTATTTTTTTGAAATCCAAATTGATTTGTACTCAGTATATTATAATAATCCAGAAATTTTGTAAACCTAGTATGTAAAACGTTTTCAAATATTTTTGAAAAACTCGGTAACAGAGCTATGGGTCTGTAGTTATTTAGTTCATGTTTTGAACCTTTTTTATGTATAGGTTTGATTATTGCTATTTTTAAGTCATCTGGAAATACGCCTGTTTCAAGCATGAGGTTTATAATGTGTACGAGGGCGTCTGCAGTATATTCTATGCTATCTTTTACCAAGTTTACTGGAATATTATCCACCCCATGACATGATTTATTTTTTAGTTTTTTTGCGATATTTAGTATTTCGGTTCTATCAACAGGAAAAAGAAAGATTAAGTTAACATTTTTTATATTTATAATGTTTTGCGTACTGTTAATGGTTGAGTTGAAATTTTGGGTAATATAAAAGTTATTAAATAGATGTGCTATTTCGGTAGGTGATTTTATTTCTTTACTATTTTGTGTAATGTAGTCAATAGTAGGTTTTAACGTATTTACGGCTTGAGTTTGTTGTTTTATTAATGTCCATGTGGCTTTAGAGGTATTATCACTATTTTGAATATATTTTATGTTTGATATCCTTTTAGATTCCTTTATAACGCGCTTCATTATATTACAATATTTCTTGTATACAAGCTTACTGTCTTTACAATTATATTTTTTAGATTGTAAGTACAACAGCCTTTTATTTTTACTAGAGGCAACAATACCTTTAGTTTGCCAGGATTTCCTTTTTTCGTATGTAATTTTTAATTTATTCGTGGGAAAACACAAGTTAAAAATTAAGGAAAATGTTTCAATGAATATCATGTATGCTTTATTAACATCAGTTTCGCTGTATACTTCATGAAATGGTATTTGAGAAATATATTTTAGAAATATTTCTTTATTGCCTTTTATGTTTCGTTTATATATAAACCAAATTTTTTCTTTGAAACTCAAGCTGCAGGGAATTTCAATAAGTTGACCAGTATGATCTGAGATCCCTAAGTCCAGAATCTCAGTTTTATATTTTTTATGATTTGTAATAATATTGTCTATGCAAGTTGCCGAATGTGTAGTTATTCTTGTAGGTTTATTTAAAGTTAAAGTTAAGTTATATTTTTCCACAGTGTTTATAAATTGTTTAGTTTTTGTACTTGGGGAAAGTATATCGATATTAAAATCACCTAAAATAAATATTTTTTTACTTAATCTTCTCGAACGGATAGTTAATTTAAATAATAGTTTATCTAATTTGTCTATAAAAAGTTGAAAATTACTACTTGGAGTTCTGTACATGGATATGATATACCAATTCGTATTTGGGATGAAAATACCACAGCACTCAAAATGTAGCTCTATTGACATATCATTTATCCAGTCTAATTTATTGAAGCATATACAGTTCTTAACGTAAATGCACACACCGCCCCTCCTTTTATCTTTTCTTGAAAAGTAACTTGCTGTCTTATACCCTGACAATTGTAATATCTCAGCATTTGAATCTCGAAAAAAAGTCTCGCTCGCACAAAAAACATCAATATCTTTAGAACACAACAACAGTTCAAATTCACTTAATTTTGATCGCATACCTTGGACATTATGGTGTAGTACAGTAAAAACATTGCTAGGTTCGAAAAAAATGAGTATCAGTTTGTATGGCTACATTTGACTTAACTGGTGTTATGAACTGATCTGTTTGAGTACTGACTGAGTTTACATTCCTATTATCCGTTTCCATTATATTTACTTTACTAAGCACGTAGTCCTGGTGCGACTGCCTGTGGTACAAGTGAAATATGTTCCTAATCAAATATTTAGACATAACATAGTTGTAGTATTTAAAGGGAATTGCAAAATCCAGGTGAACAAAAGTACTATGGTTGAATTGAGAGCATATATAATTACATAAGTCATTTAGTTTTGACTCGCTCAAAAATCTGTTTCGCTTAATATTACACACTAAAATGTTTGTATTGGCTAGTTTATTTAAATAATAATAAAGGGTAGACTGTACTTGCAACGGACTCTTGTCATTGTTACCGCACATAAATATGACATAGTCGTATTTATTAAAACTTTTGCACATTTCTAGACTTGATTCCAGCAATCTATCACTAGTAGCTCCAGGTTTACTTATGCAGGTTACTAAATACGAAGTGCCAACAAGTCTTTGAAGTGTATTTCTTATGTTTGAACTATACCGATCTGTGAAAACGACAATATTGTTTATTATTTTGGATTTTATGATGTCTGATGATTTCTCTATATTTTCATTGAGTTGTTCAACTTGGCCGGTGGTTTCTTCACTTAAGGTATTTATACTCTTTAACGATTTGTCTAAGGATGTATGATGTGCGTTGTATATGTCGATAGGATTCGGTGTTGTAATTAAAGATTCAGTACTATCATCTTGAGTCACTGGAGTATCTTGAACAATAGTTTCCGTCGATATTGATTCAATATGAAATAGCTTTTTACGGCTTTTTGAAGTTTTCCTTGTGTTAGGCGTGTTATTTTTACACAAAGATATCAAGTGGTCGATTTTGGTTTGCTGACATTTTATAATTTTTTGTAGTGAAAAGTTTTCTACATTAAGACTGTCCACCTCGCTCTGGGTTCTCTCTAGCTCCATCCTTGTTTTCATTAATTCCTCTCTAAGCTCATCAACTTCATTATTTAGTAGCATTTTTGATAAATCTGGTAAGCTGCGCTTTGCTGAGTTTGAATAGTTTAGAATAGATGAGTCGTTCATTGTGCTTCCATTACTACTGTCTGGAGATGTCGTTTCATCTAGTTTTTTGCGTCGTTGTGTAATATTTCGTTCGACTGAATCCATGTTTAAAATGTCAGTTTTTTTTTTTTTTTTTTAAGAAACTTAGATAAATCTTGGTTTTTATTTGTATAGAATAATAAACAAAACAAAAAAGAATGGCAAAAAGTTTATGTTATACTGGGAATCGAACCGCCGACTCGTGAGCGATAAGGGTACAGTATCACCGTTCGGCCACCACGACTATGAGCGAAATGTTGAAAATTGTGCTTCTCTTTTAAGCCACTGTGTTTTAGTTTAATCAAGAGGTCAATGTCCAGTTTGCTGCTTTTTATTTTTGAATTGTAGGTAACGCACAAATATTGTCACTGTTTTTAAGTTCACTTTTAAATAAAATATTTTAGCACTTTTTTCACTTGTATTGTCGTAATTATTTAGTTATACTATTTGTCTGTGTTGAGATTGCACTTTTCGTGAGTTATTGCACTATTTTAAGAGTTTTTGAACATAATGTTAGAGTTTGACACTGATATTGTATTTATTGCACTATTTGAAATGTTACAGTTATGCCAACAATAGACGAAAGTTATTGGGTATTAAAGATATTAAAAACACTTTAGTCAACTTAATAAACCAACTTTTGTACATGTAATTAATTTTTAAACACAGAGCTAATGTTTACTCGGCGAGTAGCGCCGCGTATACTCTATGACTCTATAACTACTATAACCTCGCCAATCGATGGAAATCTTGTTGTTGTGATATATAAATAAAAAAAATAAGTCGTTTTCAAATCCAAATAAAGCAAATTTTACATAGATAGATATTTTATTTCTGATTTCCACCCATCGAGCAGTATCTATACATAAATAAATATTATTATGAACTGACAGAAAACCATTAGTTCTTGGACGTGTCTTTTGGTCGCATGACCCGGTGCCCTCGTTAGTTGAACGAACAATATGCGTAGTGCTGTATGTGCATAGGAGTGGCGTCCTTGTGTTTTTATGACTCATACGAGGGTCAAACTGAAAGTTCTTAGAAAATCAAAAACTGATTACATTAGCCAGTTATTAGTTTTATTATATCTTTTCAAAATATTGTCCATTGACGTCAATACACCGCTGCATGCGATGGAACCACTGGGAAAAGCACTTTGCCCACTCGTCCTTAGGGGTCTCTTCAATGGCATCGCGATACGCAGCCACCGCTTCTTGAGCATTCATAAACCGCTTTCCTTTAAGTTTTTCTTTAATTTTTGGAAATAAATAAAAATCACAAGGCGCGAGGTCGGGGCTATACGGCGGGTGACCCAGTAATTCAACGTTTGATGTCGCCAAATAGTCGATCGTTCGCTTGGCGGTGTGCGACGAGGCGTTGTCGTGGTGAAGGAGGATCCTACTGCGAGGTCGTTTCTCTCGAACTTTTTCCAAGACAAGTGGCAAACAATTGGTAGTGTACCATTCTGCAGAAACTGTTTTTTGATCCTCTAACACAATTGTTGCGAAATGACCTATCCTTCCAAAGAACGAGGCCACCATTTTTTTTCCCGCACTTCGATCTCTCTTCACTTTAGTTGGCAACTCCTCGAAAGGAAACACCCACTGAGCAGATTGTCTTTTGGTTTCAGGATCATAACAGTAAATCCAGCTTTCGTCACCTGTTAGTATGTCGAACACAGCATTTGAGTCACCTCCGTTAAATCTTTCAATCATTTTACGGCACCAATCCACACGATGGAGTTTTTGAGCCTTAGTCAAATTATGAGGTATCCACCGGGCGCAAAGCTTCCTGACCGCTAAATGTTCGTGGAGGATTTTGTGCACTTGACTCATACCGATGCCTAAGCTTGTCCGAATCTGCTGATAGATCACTCTATTGTCAGTCTCTATCATACGCCGCACAACACAGATGTTATTTTCAGTCGTCGCCGTAGAAGGCCGTCCCTCACGTACATCATCAGTGAGATTAGTGCGACCACGTTTAAACTCATTAAACCAGTTGTAAACAGTCGCACGAGATGGGGCTTCATCGTGAAAGGCCAATCGTAGTCTATCATAACTTTCTTGTTGACTTAAATGACATCGAAAGTCATAAAAAATCATTGCACGAAAATTTTCTCGTGTTAAATTCAAGTTGACGTGACACAGACAATTTTCAATTTGCCGCCAAATCGTAAAACAAATGACAAATGAATGAAATATATACTCAGTATGTAATATTGGCAAAGAGTTCTATTTTCAAATTTTAGAATATTTTTTTTATTATATTGTTTATAAGTGGCCAGTTCTAAGAACTTTCAGTTTGACCACGGCGTATACACGGCGCAATTTTCTAGCAGTAATATGCTATTAGACTAGTCAACACCGAGAAATACGATTTATCAAAACGTACTTTGGAAACGAAACGATTTGAAGCTTTTTGAAGATTCTCTGGAGTACACTGATGTACATCTAGAATTCACAAATAATGCTGTACCTATTTTAGAATAGTCCTTTACAATTAGATTTATTATAGACACAATTTAAGATCTTATCATGATTGCTCACCAAGGTAGGTAGTGCAATTGTACATTCTAGAATTTACTTCTTCCTTTCGTGTCATTAGAATACAGCCTTGTACAAGTAACATAAAACGTCACACTTGATCGAACAACCGCAGTTGGAAGATGGTAACTGTCCTATGAAGTATGAAGTTCAAATTACTTTGAATATCTACTTTGATTGAGCTAGTAATTGAATTCACCAAACAGCCTACCTAAGGAGACCGGTACTTTTTTGTATTTGTAAAAGGACGTACAAAAGTAGATTCCCTGTACTTCCTTTTGTATTTTTAAAAAGGCATGTCACGCACTAGGACTATGTTACATAATCTTGTGGGTTCGAAGTCTAACTTTGGTCTTGAGTATGCGAAATTTGAAATGTTTATAACTTTCTAGATTGTACATGAAACTAGTGACGTATTACCAACATTTGGATTGTATCACATCACCGCCCGATACATAGGAAGACATATTTTTACGCTATTTTCATTTCGTAAGAGAGGACTACTACTACTACTACTACGTATTATAAGTATTAAATAAACAATCACTTATCCTTTTTATTTTGTTCTTTCATTTTTCTTTAAAGTCTTTGCTGTATTTACTTGATCTGAGGGTTTTTGCCGCATTCGCATTATGCAGTTTTGCGGCTGGGTGATAAATTGTCAATATTTCGCATGTGTGCGGTTTTGAGCCGCAAGTTGTAGGCTAACCTTTATGACTATACAAAATATCTGAGTCACAGATATTGCCAGCCAAGTCTCTATTTACTACTAGTGTAGGCGGATTTTACAACTACGTACCTACTGCATATATGTCCTTGACAGTCCAAGCTATTTGTACGCCAACAAAGCTATATTTAAAGCCATATAAACTAAAAATAGTAGAGTACGAGATGACATCGTGAGAATTTCAGGAGTTTATTTATTAGAACTACTATTTATAGGACAGCAACAATTATAGGGTTAATTCACGAGCCGTGGTCGCTAGTTTGACATAATGCAAGTTTAGAAACCTCGATTTCACAACATAACTCCAAAATGGCTCTGCTATTTTAGAGATAGGTATGTCATAATCATGACATAGGTTTTAAAAAATATATTTTTATAAGGTACGCTATTAAACCTAATTAGCCTAGTTGCACAATTATCAGTTTTTTCAATTTGCTTTGCAATTAGAAAAATAAGAAAATAAGAAAGCTACTTACAGTCAAAGGCACCAAAAATAGTATCAAATAGATCAAGACATTATATGCAAATTGTAAAATTCTGTCAATTGGGATATCAAAATGTTGTAATAATAAAAAAATATAAATTAATAGAATAATAGTTGTTCTTCTGCCTACATACCTTTTTGGAAATATGGAGGTCAATAAAATTTATATAACTTTTGTAATTGTGTTGCCTTAAGTATGATAAATATCAAGGCACCAACGCCATCTATTAAAGGTATGAGGTACTCGACAACTTTCGAAGTGCATGAAGTCAAAAATTCTCATGTTATTGTTGTTGTTTCGCCATTCCAAGAGTTGGAGAATGCGCAAAGTTCATTGCCCTTTTAAAAACTCGAAAGTGTGGCAGTTTTACGTAACAGATAGTGGGTAGGTGTAAGCTATACGATAGTGAAAGTTTCGTTCGAATCGCATACAGAGTTGTGGCTACGCTTAAATTAGGAAGCTTTCCATTTTTACGATATGAATATCTGGATTAATGGCTTTTTAGCTATATGCACAAGATTGACAAGTTCTAATGAACCTTAAACACAGATATAATAAACAATGCCGTAAATAATAGATGCATTATACTCTGACATAGTCCCTTTGAGTAAATCTTTTTCACTTTTCTAATTACCTACGGTTTATTCGACGATGAATTGAAGCATTTAGCACCTTCAAATTAGACGGTTGGTGCCGGATTATAATTGATTGCGCAAAAACAAAACCGTTTTTATTCCGGCACCTGTTCTTGAACAAACGCTTGTGTAAGGTTTTCCTCAAACAAGCGTTTGTTCAAGAACAGAATGTCAGGATTCATCCTGAAAATGGCGTAGGTACAAAAGACGGAACTAATGGTTTGTTTATATTTTGTCTGACAGTAAGTCGAATAGGCCGCAGTATTACAGGCCAGTGTGCAGTCAGCCTTAAAACGACGCAATAGCAAACAGAACCGGTTTATTGCGAAACTCTTGTTTATCTCCAATACGTTGTTCCGTCTCATCTCTCATTACTAGGGAGACAAGGAAAGAGCATCGAAGCCTTTGGCTTTACGTTAGTAGTTTTCAAGATATTCGAGTCAAAGGAATTCCTTTAGAAGGGCAAGCTATGCTATAACCACGCGTCACTGTTTGAAACAAGTTAAGGTCGCTTTTTGTTAGAGGTGCGAATCAATGAGAACACTTATGTGGTTATATGAAGGTCATTGAAAGATTTTAAGGTGCTCGTTCGATTCAAAAGCTTGTTATAACACAGTAGCTATTTTTGTGTTTGCTACTTTAAAATTAACGAAACTAAGATAGCGAAAAAAATATTGACTTCGACTAGAAAGTTCGATCAGAAACGAACAAAAAGACAAACAACGCTCAACAGATGTACCTACGAAATGCCAAAAATTGAATTTCATGTTAATCAAAGCAGCTATCGGTTACAAGAGAACTTACAAGTTCAAATATTATTGCTAAGCAGGTGCCTACATCAGCGGGTGAAAATATAAGCGCATTCGCCCACCAATGTTACGCTTATTTTCCAATGTGACGTCACGCAAGAACCTATGCCAAGGCACTAACAATATGATGTGACGAAACCTCATATAAATTCAAATGTGTTCCGTGGTTTGGGATATGGCAACATTGAATTACCGAATGAACAATATCGCGAACGAAACAATAAAACCTTTATAAACAACTCAATTTGCCGTCGATTGAGCTTTGGTCAAACAAGCCTTCATTGACTTAACTTATTAACATCGTACACCTACCCACCTACTTAAAATTTTGGTACGTCATCTGAATTTGTTTCGTTACTTGTTACCTCTGCGTCCAACCGCACTGTAATAAATTTTGTTAAGGTACCTACAGGTACCAATTTTGCAATATGCCAGAATAATAAAACAAAAGTGGCGTGCTTGTGCATAATTTTACAATCAAGTTGGGTACATGGTTACAAAAATTTGTCATGCAACACATCTTATTTTAATACATTTTGTATCAACAATATGGTACACCGTCATTAGGTACAAAAAATTAAACTAGAATTATTGTATTCTAAATTTAAATGATATGCGTGCTGATCAAACAGCCAGTAATATTTTACTAAGAAACTTTTTTGTAAATAAGAACAAAGTCAAAGCAAAACATTATGCCATTTTTAAACATTTAATCTGTGCATTCATCAAGGTTACCTAGGGGAGCGGGGGGTAGCCCCGGCCGGCGGGTAGCCTCGGCCACCGCTAATACTAGTGAATCGCGTGATGTTACCCACACGTACGTGTTATGTCTGTGTGTGTTTATTCGCCATTCGACAGATACTGACATTTGAAGTCACCTGACCGCGGCGCTCGGACGCAAATTGAGTGTATTTTGTTTTTCGCGGACTGGTTGCGCGGGATATCAATTGTTTCTGAGGCTATATTTATTGGATAAACGTAGGTAATAATTTATATTATATTTTTTACATATTTCAATACATTTCTATTTCATAAATTTAAGTTTATCTGAATGTGTAATAAGTAATATGCTTTGTAGTAAGTTTTTTTTTTTTATGAAAGTCGTGTCGGTTAACCCCGTCCATCGCTATTGGGGGTATCTCCGGCCACAGGAGCTGATGCTATTATTCCCCATAAATTTAAATCTAACACCTAATATTAATTTGTTGCAGTGGTAAAATGCCTAAATTTAAAAATAGGACTACAATTCGCGGAGACTGGAGTGAAGAGAATATGAAAAAAGAATTCAAGCCGTCCTTGATAAAAAATATTCTGAAAGAGCAGCCGCAGATCGATAAGAAGTTCCACGTACTTCTCTGCAAGATCGTATTAAAGGTAGCTGCGCCGTTAGCAGCTTTACAAGAAGCAGCACCAAGTGCAAGGGTTGATGTTGTGCTTCAGGATTTGTCACCTCTTCCGGATGCCTCAAAAAAAACGACTGACAGCCCGGAGAAGAAGAACACAAAAAAGTGAAATTTTGACGTCTTCGCCTTATAAAAAGGAATTAATGGAGAAGGCCAAAGACACCAAAGCTGCGGCAAAGGTCAAGATGAGCATGAAAACGGGAGTAAAAGTTAAGAAGGTTTTATCTCAGCCAGATTCGAAACATCAGGAGACGGAATGCATTATTTGCGGTGAAACATTCGATGAGGACTGGATCCAATGCAAAATATGTGAGGACTGGGCTCACGAAGCATGTGTGGATATAAATCCATCTCATTTGTATTATTACTGTGATGTATGTGTCGCCAAAAAAAGGATTAATCTTTAAATACGTAGGTGGCCGGGGCTACCCGCGACTTTTAAGAGATGCCAAAATTTGATTGATATTTCAAGTGGATTTAATTACAGAGTTATTATGTTGTTGTCTAAGTTTTTGATTTTTATCTTAAATAAATATAACGTTGATTATTTTTTATAGTTTTATTTATATCTTTCTTAATAAATATAGTCATAATATCGAAAACAAAAAAATGGCCGGGGCTACCCCCCTCTCCCCTACATTACGTTGTCCAGCAGAGAACTAACAATAGTAAAGTATGTTACTGCGTGTAACATAGTGATTTTATCATTTACTGGTCCCGTGGTTTCACCCACGTAGATATCGAGTTAAATTTACCTTTACGCATCGCGTGTTTTGCTTCACGACCTTTGGCAAAAACGGACTTGGTAGGTAGGTACTCACGTATCTGATGCAAATCTTCTTCCTTAATGACCGCTTTTCTCCTTTTTGTACTTTGTCTGATTTCGCCTTTATTCGGCAATGAACCACCTAAGTAAAAAATTCGGGCAAGTGCGAGTCTGACCCGCGCACCGAGGGTTGCGTACGCATTTCACCTTATTTGAGGTTGGTGCTAATTACGCTAGTCCTCTAAATCTGTATGAACGCCCATACAACTTAGAGGACTATCTTAAATTGAGTCTACTAGGCATAGATTTATTAACAAGAATCTACTAGGTATGTATGGGGACACCCTTAAATTTTCCACATTTTAAAACCAAGGTCTTACACCACAAGTAAAGGAAAGATTCCGAAAATTAAAAAATGTTGAACATTAAGGTTAATTTTGGTACTTACAAATTTTGCAAAAATCTAATTTTGACCATATCTTTTTATCGGGTTGACCCAGGACCCTGGTTTTTATTTTTTTTGATTTTTATACACCTAATAGGAACCATAGACCTCAGTATCTGGTATAAATTTCAATTTGCTAGGTCTACCCGTTCCTGAGAAAATCGGTGGTGACACACGGACAGACAGACAGACAGACGGACAAGAAAGTGATCTTATAAGAGTTCCTTTTGTACCTTGTGAGGTACGGAACCCTAAAAACAGCAAATTTTGCGAAATAGGTATTAGGTAGGTATAGCAAGAATAGACAGTATACGCAGCTTTAATAGGTACATACTTATAGCATACTCATCGTTACAGCTGTTCCTGAGGTGGTCATGTCCAAACAAAGAAATAGGTAATCTTTAACTTAATAAAATAAGTATTCAAGTCTTACATACACAAACGGTGTGATTATTCTAGATTGATCGTTGTCCGTCACACAGAGTAATTTTCCTCGTACGCAGTAAGTATAGATACGAGACAATACAGGGCCCTTTGCATAATACACCATGATTACATACAATTGTATCAACAATTCACTCAGGAGTATCTAGTTTGAACGACAAGTTCTGCATAAATATTATTTATTTATGTGAATTCATTCCGATCTTTCATAATATTTCGGTACGGGGCTTCCTTGTCAGCAAACTACTTGACCAATTTGAATGAAATCACGCGTGACGTTATTAGATATTAGCTTCTGTTCGTGTGGGTGTCAGTTATCGCATAAATGATTGAATTCTGATGTACGCTACATATTTGCTAAGTTTCATCAAAATCTGTTCGGTAGTTTTTGCATTAAACAGTAACAAACATCCACTGTTCCTCACACACTCTTGTGTTTATATAATAATACAGTTAGGTACTGCATATACTGACTGATCTTCAGCCAGCTAGAGTAGCACTAAAAGCCGAAGCACTATTGGAGGTATTCCGCTTTCAATAGGGTTTCTTGACCATACCGAGTCTGACAGCTGTTCTACAGTCTGGGTGTCCATCCAGTCGGTGATGTCACGAAGCCATGATATATTGCATCTTCCAGCTTTTCGTTTCCCGGCTATTCCGTACCCTTATACGAGTAGCCCTTCTGTAGGTAGCGGTAAAACTTCTAAAGCTCAATAAGATCCTACGCAACAAAAGACTATGTTTTGGTTCCAACGTTCATCGGATTTTGAAACAGCCGTGAACAAAAAACAGTCCCTAGGCAAAACAATTTCTAACAGTATCGCGCTACAAAAAAACAAAAGACTTACCACTATCATGACTAACTAACTATACAGGCGCTATCGAAAATGAAAACTTTGAACGTGAAATGTAGTAAGAGAAAAATAAAACTTTCATGTTATTTTTCACATGCAAATAGGTATGACGTATGCATTGATATTGTTCCGTACATGATCGTAATCGGTAGTGAAATATTTTCTTCTATTTACCCCGATATTTTGGCAATGCAATAGCCGTAGTGACGGGAATGAAGAGATATTATAGATTTAATTTTTTTAAAGTTGCGTTAGCTATTTATGACATTGGTAGCAATTGACAGTGGTTGCTGCAAATAATGATTGCATATAATTGTAAAAATGTGCTTAAATTGATGTATTCTTCACGTAATAATTCATACTTAGGTAGGTATATAGCCTGGCTTGCATATCTCTACAGGAATATTCAGAAGTATATCTATCCACCACCCACCAATTATTCTTAGTTCGGCAACTGTACCAATTTATAAAAACGGTCATTTATCTTTTATATCAATTTTGAATTCCGTAGGTCAGACGGCAGTCGCTCTGTAGAAAACCTTATTATCTGTCCAAACTGATTAGACCAGTAGGAGGACGCCGGCAAAGAGCTCTTATATTTACATAGAGGCGCATTTCTTATGGGCGCTCTGAAGACAAACTTTCTGTGACCGAAATTGCCGCTTGGCAACGTGGCAGTCGCGCTGTGACAGCTGTCTCTACGAGAGCAAAAGAGACGGAGAACGACGCCAGCGCCGCCATCGGCGCCAACTACGAACTAAACTGGAGACAGTCTCCACTTGGAATCGGCACACGAAATCCTTAAGATCTGCGCTTCTATGTAAATTTGTATTAATTGACGCCGGGCTCCAAAGGCGAAAGTCTTGGATCTAATCGGAATAACGCTAAGGCTAACGCGGCTATTCTATATTTTTTTTAAGAGACAACTGTAAAAAAGTATGTTCATCAATATTCAGTTACAACAAAAAACAAAATGTACTTAATTATAGCAGTCTTATTTTAAAATACCGCGTAGTTCAATCGGCCAGTACCTATAGGTAATTTTAATGAAAATGTAACTTTTTGTAAACAAAGTTATTTTTAGGATAAAAATACTTGAAGGTAGCTTACCGTGTCTGTGTAAACAATTTACTTGACATTTACATTATGACGATTGTTTACAATGCATACTGATGTACAAATTAAAGCTGTATATGGTATGTTTTATTGTTTACTTCTTTGCTCATTCGTCCTTGGACTAAAAAACTACGACAACACGTGTATATCTATTTTCTATGGGTTCTTCCGGCCCAGAAATATAATAATAATAATCTTTATTAAATAATAATGTTTACAGTGGATGGATACATTAGGTCTGGATAATCTTATAATAATATAATACTTTATAATTTAATAAACAATAAATACTTAACATATAGTTTAAAGCCGGTATAGGTTACTTTTTACTTTGCTATCTAGGTTTAAAATTAATTGCCTGAACTAGGTTTTTACCTGTGTTTCAGGCTATTTTGTACTTATGTAATATAATTGTGCAAATAAAACAAATGTGAAACATGACATTGATTATTTCATGACGTACAGCTGTGAACTAATTTGATGAGAAGGTATTAGTAGGCATAAAATCACTCCCATGAGAAAAGGCAAGCCTCCGAAGGCAACTAGGTAACAGAATAGGTACCTACCCACATCAAGTACCTGCAGTTAAATATTGTCTCAATACAAGGTACGTTCCCCGTAGAAAGACGATTTCTGAATCTAAACCCTAAGATCTTTTAATTCATTCTTTTAAGGTGTGTGGTTGCCGAACTGTGTTTTTGGCATTTAATAGGCCGCCCGAAAGCCCCCAGACATCACCTAACCATTATTGACCAGAAACAAGAAACAGGACCAACAGCTACCATCCACGGCCGCGCTCTGATGTATCTGCCACATGAAGCTGTCACCCAGTCTTGTTTCATCAAGTGCTTTTCTTTTCCAATCTGTTTCGAACTGCATAGTAAAATTTATAAGGGCTACAAATCCTTAAGATGTTTTTAAACCTGTCTTTTGGAGTGACAAGGATGACATGCTTCGTACGTGCCTAGTACGTACATATTTTATTATGATATTTAATTATACTTGTCACGAGAGCGTTATGTAAGGAAAACAATAAAAAAACTGATTCATGGACCGCGAGAACCTTGGAGAAGTAGTATTAAGTTTTTATTAATAATACTGAAGGTTGACACAATCTCGACTTACTTGAAAAAAGTAAGTTATCTGTATATTTGTCACGGCTTTTGTATAAAACGTAACAAATATTTGACGGTCTTGAATTCCTTGATAAGAAATACCAATAACAAACAAATAATCAAACGTTTTTTGCTCTTGATTTGACATTGATATTTTACCTTCGTAAAGTCAACAATTGTACCTTGATACTACCGTCTCTAATCTTTATACAAAAGTCAATATCAGATAATAGTGACTGTTGTGTTGGTCAGTGGATTCCACCACAAACCACTAGTCTCAATTTATACCGCCGCGGAATAGAATGGAAGCGATTTTTTGCGACTAAAATGCATTTTGTCAATTGCGTAGTACAGAAACTAAATACGACTAAAATTGGACGCGCGTCTTAAGCGAAATTCATCCAAACACTTCCCACCATCCTAACAAGGTCGGCAGTCCACCTTGCGGTGCGGCTATCCCTGCTGCAGTAGATACATATCTGCCTGCCCATACTTATATACTAGAGCAAGTTAAACAAAAAATTAGCAAAAGTAAAGCCTATGTTGAAGATTTTGTTCCCGTGAACTTGATAACCCGTAACTTCTAAGCTATTGAATTGATTCAGTTCCTACCGCAGCATACCTTAGCAGTAGAAGTAGCTAAAGTACATCATAAAATAATGCTAGTAACCCTTAACCTTAAATAACTAGTGTTATTTGCTACATTTTCGTTGCTCAGCTCTATATCAACTGATATAGACCAACATTGGCATTCAATTCACTCCACCTCTATTAATGACGAATCAACATTATTAATAAAGGAAATTACATCGGCTAAGTGCTGCTACGTGTCACAGTTGCAAGCTAGTTGGAAAATAACGTAATTACAGTTAATAGTGGGAGAATATGCATCTACCTTGTGTTGAATTGTTCGTTTTTGTGGTTGAGGAATGAGATCATTTCATTGACTCAAGTTGTACGGGAAAAGGTACCGCTGTTTGTAACGTACGACGTAAAAAATAGTTTTATATGTAATAAGGTAAAGCTGTCTATAAAGTAAGAAACCACGTGAAGTTACTGATTATTACTTATGTACTACTCTGCCTGAAGGACAATCAATAGAAGGTATTATTTAGCAGCTCCATAAGAGCAGACGGATTTGTTTGTAGTTCCCTAATTACAGCTAATTTCGGTTGACTTAAATCCTAAAAGCCAAAACATAATTCAGTTGAATCAAGTTAGAAATTTTAATGTTAGGATCCGTCCGTGTACCTACCTCCTCAATTATTGGTTTGTCTCATAGATATAGTATTTAAATTTCTATGGTTTGACTGAAAGTCTAAAGCAATTTTTGGTTATTCGATCATTGGTCGATCTACTTCAAAAAACTGAGTAGCAGCCACGAGTAATTCTGTCGATACCTTATATAGGTATATTCACACATTTCATTCATTCCGAAAACAAAACATGCTGTCTGCCGATAAAAGTAGGGAGAAACCTTAACAAGGGGAAAACATTTACGGATATAGTTATCTAGTCAGCACGTATGTATGTATATTCCTTTTGTTTCCAAACACCGGGTATTATTTTACCTTGAAAATGGATACCAGCTATAAAGCACCAGTCGCACCGTTAGGAAATCGGCGACCAGCGATAGCTTATGCTGTCATTTTATAAGTTTTGCATTGTTCGTAAATAAGTAAGTAGTATTAGGATAGAAGTGAAGGTTATTGTAAAACGTATAACCTACTTGCTGACTTACCTAGCTTCACGACACCTAAGATGATGTTTAATGAGAACATTAGGTATTTTGACGGTATGCAGGTGCTTGGTGTACCGTGCATCATCGAAATTGACATCACAGTAGACAAATGATTCATATCAGCTATCTAAATCGAATACTTGATACTTTAATATTGGACGTTAACTCAGAATAGAAACTCTTACACTATTGCCAAATGGGTATTAAGTGAGCAATCACTAACTACGGTCACGCGTTAAATAGCGGTACGATATACAGTATGAAGTCCTGGGATTAAAAAAATTCGGTAGGGGTATCAGCGGTATTAATACCACTGATACCTCGCCACTAAGAACCAGAGGTATCTCTACCCTAGTTTTTAAATTTTCACTTCTCGCATATCCTGTCCATCGCTATTGTTTCCTTTTCCGCTAATCGCTTGCACTTAAGCACAAGCCTTAAGTACGTCACTAAGAGATTTTTTGCTTTTTTTTGTTACGAGCTCAACATATTGAATGTTTAAATAACGTATCAGTTTCATTTGACTTTCCTGCATGCTTTGCGATATGTTTATTTAATGCACTGCATGCATATAAAAGACTTTATGACGAACTATTTCATGCCAATATTGGCGGTATGATCATAGGCACTTATGATGCAAAGATTTATATTTTTACCATCGAAGAATTTTAGAATAGGTACTAACAGAAAAAGTTAGGATTACGGTTATAATAGAATCTGTTAAATCTAGCTTTGATTGCAGTTGTTGTAAGGATAAAGCTAGATTGATGTAGATTAGAAATAGCAGAAAAACACACATGCAATAATCACACATTCACACACATCTACACAAATCCAAGCAAAAGTAGCAGTATGTTTAGATTTCAATGGATACCTATATCCTAACATTATTCAGCTGTTGTTTTGTTCTAAACTCTGGCGCCCTAAAGCCTGTGCCTTGTTTCAGGGATTACCTACTTAATCCCTGAAACTAGGCACGAGAACGTGAGATATTATGACTATGGCAGGTACCTTACCTACCATAGTCAGAATATCCACTTAGGTATATAATGATTTATATGAAAAAGGTCAAAAACTTAAACAATTGACTTTCTTCTACCATATGAGTCATGTGTTATCAAGAAACCTTATAAAGCATTCTATCGCTGCACAAATTTTTATGACGGGACGAATTTTGCGGGGTGTATGGGGCTCTCACCCTCCAGTCGCGTGAGTAATTCTCGCAACCATAGCTACCTATAATTACTATAATAACTGCAAAGTAACATCAAAATCTATTCAGTAGTTCCTTCATTAAAACGTAACACACATCTACCTACCCATCCTAAGAAAAATACGCCTTTAGTACTGTAGGATAAGAATTACCAACTTTATAAATTATATTTTTTTAACAAACAAAATGCATTAAATTAACATGAACGATCATTCGTCTTGTAAAATAACAATTAAAATACTCTTGTCCGTGTCACGCGGCGACACAAATCGTTAACTAATTAATTAATCTTTTGTTAACATTTACGAAAATAGTAGACGTAACTATTCGAAGATTGGATAAGATGGATCTTAAAATATTTTGTTGCGATGCGCGATGTTTAAATACGTATTCGTCAGCTATTTTTATAAGAAACGATGCCATTGTTTATCTTTGGTCTCACGGATGAAATAATTAGGATCAATCCATACTTAATATTGATCGCAGTACGTTCCTGGATTCCACACTAATCAAAAAAATATTATGAAACAAGAAACAATGCGTGTACCTATCGATATTATTCGATCCACACAAGTCCTATCAATCAAATGTGGACGCGGCACAGCAATTACTATTTGAGTAACAAATAACAAACATTCAAAATCATCAATTATTATTATTTAAATGATTTATTTCTTTAATTTCAGGCGAACCTGTACGTTGTTGGACCTGTTCATCGGACCTGAACCCTCTGTGCAACGATCCTTTCCTGGCGGGCAGATCGGATAATTCCTATCTCTTCCGCCTGGAGAACTGCGATTCTAACAGTGGCGCCACCTACCCTTACCTGACCTCATCTAAGTCAGTTTGTAAGAAACAGAAGAAATATGGTAAGTTAGATCATTTTTGGTAATTTCTCCTCCCCAGTTGGAAATGAAGAATAGATTTATGTTAGCTATCAGTAATCTTAAACTAGTCGGATGGTCTTGACAAGCCTCAGTATATCGCAAGAAGTTTTTGCGGTTTTTTAGTTATAGAAAAAAAATATGGCATGAGACAGTTCCACCCCCTGCGAACTATTTAGAAGCCAAAGAACATCTACCCCCCGGAAGTAATCTGCAGTGGCCCATATGGAGATCCCTGAATCGTTTACGAAGCCAGGTTGGCCCCTGCAGACACAAGCTAGCGCAATGGGGTATGATTGAGTCGGCTTACACGCAATGCGACTGTGGCGCTCCCGAACAGACCATGAGTCACCTGCTAGAGTGTTCTAAGTGTCCGCACAGATGTTCGGGGGCCGATCTATGTCAAGCCACCGACAATGCCGTTGCTGTGGCCACATACTGGACTGGTGCCATTTGAATTCTGTACCAACGACTCGAGAAGAAGAAGAAGATCAGTAATCTCGTAAAATAAGTCTAAGTATACAGTTTTGTTTTCCATAAGTCTGCTTTGGCAGCAGTGAGAAAAAGATAAACCTAAAATCTGAGGTACAAAGCTATTGCACTCAATATCTCACCTAGTTTAGCTTAACCACTCTCAACCTGTTTAGTTGTGCCATATTCGACTCAAACAAGAACAATATTAAACGCTAATTATTTATGTAAACTCAAACAAAGCGAATACAAACACCTAGTCAAATAAAACACTGGAAACATCCAGCAAATAGTTTATTACAAAGCTACGCGCTTTGCCCAAACGTTGATATGCCAGTCGCATACCAGTCGCAGCGGTAGCTGAATGTACCTAATTTCTAAATATTTATAACACGCATAGACTGCCACTCTAATAAAACAATTCGAAATATTCGAAAGCGGAAGTATATTAAACTGATTGTCAAAGATAGAGCTTAAATTTATTTGCGTCGATTAATAGGGAGCTCTAGTGGGTGACGTTTAAAAGGGCTTCTAAGCCACAACCAGTTTACGGGACCGTTATAAACTTATAACGGTCTTTTGGTGACCTAAATGCCACAGTTGGGTATATTGTCATGCAATGTAATACGCAAAGCGCTTTGGAGTTTTGAATTGAATTCTTCATGCCCCACACGTAGTGTCAATTTCCTTTTTACGTTTGTACCTACTCGGTAGCTAATTACAACGTTTGATTCCAGAGAAGCGACAACATATCTACCTACCTACTAAAAATACCGGATCCCAACTTCTTCTTTTAGAAGTCATAAACGTTAGCCTGTGTGTAGGTATAACATTTTACAAAAAAAAAGCTTATGTCAGAATAAACATAAATAGCTGCCATTAAAATAACGACGCCTCTTAAAAAACATAATAGAATACAATAACAGCTATATGCTAATACGTTTGCGGTTTTACGTTTATTTATCACCTTTATTACGAGAACTGCAAAGAGTGATTCAACAAGCTTGACAATTAATATGGTCTATATCTAGAGTCTAGGCCGATTAGTCACTGAAGTTTGTGTAATAGATAATAGAAAAATGAATTAACTAAACGTAGGTAGGAAGACTGCTTGCTTAAAAAGATAGGTACCTAGTTAGGAACATGTAGCGACAAAATTATAGTACCTTTATACCAGACCACCACTAGGTACCTATTAAACTATATTGAAGCTAAAAAGTTGCAGTACCTACCTACAATTCTAAACGTCTTTAATTTTTCACATACCTATATATTTTAAAGTAGGGAGGTAATAAACAGCTTTAGGAGCATAGGGCGAAGTATTCCCGGAAGTCGCGCATTCATGTAGGACTGGTGCACACACAGTGTTGTGCCAATTACGCATTGAACCTACAAAACTAAACCAGACGTGCAGTTAGATAGGTACCTGTGTATGTTTCTATAAACCGATTTTACCATCATGTGATTCGTACGATTAACACCTTAGCCGTTAAAAAAAAACTAGATTAAAATAATAATAGCATATTAAAGTAATT
The DNA here is from genome assembly GCA_944739405.2 of Euclidia mi. Taxonomy (NCBI): domain Eukaryota; kingdom Metazoa; phylum Arthropoda; class Insecta; order Lepidoptera; family Erebidae; genus Euclidia; species Euclidia mi. The sequence goes on along the minus strand of OX123202.2, from coordinate 37,962,122 downwards.
TTATAATTCAAAACACGTAGGAAGTCACTGTTAGATCGGTGACATTCGCACATATCTTTGTTTCAATGTCAAATGTAATTGTGGCAACAGTGTGTGAACAGTACTTCTATTGTCCAAGTTAATCGTTGCTAATTTGTGTCGTCATTCGTTTTGACCAACCTGCTACCTTTGGGAATACTTCTGGGTAAGACAAGGTCACATAATAAAGTTTTAATTATCTACTACGTTAGCCATTACGTTTGTTAATAAAGGCTGTTAAACAATTACGGTGTATAATGGACTTTAAATTTATTTGGTTCGACACGCTATGGCTGTGTCTTCTATTCTGTAGAATTACGCAATAGGTTAGTTGTCTAAATTTGATTTTTCTATGGCTTAAATAGGAAAAACGGATAAGGCAAAGCAATTAGAAAAAGCAATACAGTACCTAATCGCTTTTATATTAAGTTCGTGACAAGCATTTTAAATCTACTTATTAGACAGATAGAGCTATAGCACGATAATATGAGGTAGGTATATTTTTATTTTAATCTTCGAGAAAACGACAAATCATGCGTCTTCTTCTGTCTCTTAATGGTTGTAACTTTTTTAATCATATAATTACTAATATTTTTGACTCGTAGTTTATTCATAGACGAGCTCAAATTTTGGTCTAATAATTACTGAAATATTAGTAGGTAACATAGATACAACTACACTGCCTACCTACTTAGGTACCTAGCGTTATTCTAATATTTCCAAGTTAATAAAGCAGTAGGTAGGTACAAAACAATAAATGTTATCCAATAAATGCCCGACCTTATTATAAATAATACGGGAATTTATTGAATTGGCCTAAAGGTCATTACCATTTCTGGGTGAAGAAATACCTAACATTAGGCATCAACCTGTGTGAATAGGTACTATGGTTGTAGGTAGATCGGACTAATTATCATACCTACTTAATCCTATGTTCACGTTAATTAGGATACTAATTAAACTAGGTCATTGCAGATGTCCCCTTCATTCGTTACATCAGTTAATTTATCCCAACGTCTACACACGGTAGTAAAAAGATTTAATCACCCACGTTAACCTCGGTACACTGGGGCTACACTTACAGCCTACAAATCGAGCTATATGTATAGTTGTAGTCATGTTGCACTACGATTTTGATACTTATTTCCTTCGACATACAGCTAATACAAAGGTCAAAGTGTCTATCTTGAAGTGTTGCTGAGTGTACGAAGTAGTAGGTAAAGCGGATCTCGGGTTCTGAGGCGAAAGTCTTAAATGCAACCGGGATAACGCTAGCTAGGTTTCTATGCCTTGATTAGCATGGCAGTCAGCATTTTATCACTTGAGTTTGATGAAGAACTTACCACCAAAGAGGTATTCGTCGGGAAGAACAATAACCATCAGGCTACCACTATGTAGCCTGATGGTTACCTCCTCTACACTACACTAGTGTAGAGGATGAATTATGTTGGCAATAAGTAGGTAAATAATTTCATAATGCGATGCAGCTTCGTTTGAATCTGACGTTAGGTATTGTTATTGTCATATCCACCGGACACAGCTGCTGATACCGTGCTGTACCTAAGCGATATTTCATTTGGAGAGCCCAGGCTTCCCGTTTCAAGTGTTATGTTATATAGGTATTATCACTACCTACTGTGCGTACCTACCTATTTCCTTAGCATTGTTCTGTAAAGATGAATCAAAATATGACTATGGCTATCTAGCCATAGTCCTATCGTCATTACAGAACAATGCTAGGGAAATAGACTATCCAGTCTACCTACCAAAGCCAAAAGTAACTACAATTAAACAACGAATCCAATAAAATAGGACTATGGCTAGATAGTCTACCTACCACCAATGTCAAAAATAACAACAATCAAACAACGAATCCAAAAGCAAACATATATAGAAGAGGTGATAACGTTTTTCTCTTTCTTTCCAGTGAACGGCCAGTTGATTGTGAGCCGTGGCTGCACCTGGAAGCGTCAGGACGACTACAGCTACCAGTGTCCCAGCAACTCGAACGGTCCTAATGAGGTCACCTCCTTCTGCGAAACTTGTGAATACGACGGTTGCAACGGCGCCGCCGCTGTCGGCAAAACCATTGCCTTATTAGCAGCTCCCTTAACCCTCCTGCTCTTCAAGTAATCAACGAAATAAACACAATACATATATAGTACAAATATATAGATTTATTTGATTTCATTGTTTACAGTGGGACCATCGACGTTTCGCCCAAAAAGTACCCACCGCAGTTTTTAATTTAACAACTGTTATTCCACATCGAGTATTTTGTAAATTTTTCTTTTAGTTGTTCTGTTTTCAGATTTTAACAAAGAATACTTCACTGTGATTAAATATTCTAGATATTATTTCTTATTTCTATTTTATTTTTCAAAGCTATACTTCTTGTGACATTTCACCAATTTAATTCTCCAATTAACTCGTTTCCAATCGCTCACTGGTTGAGGATATATTTTAACTGTAAATATTTCTAGTTTATCCATATCTTTACCATGTGTATGTAAATATCTACAGTAGCCGGGACCAGACGTGAGCACTTTTGGCTGCTATCACTTTCCTTATTGCAAGGGAATAGAAGTTAAAATTCTTTACCATTATTCACAATCGTACTCATGATTGGTGCCGTTTACTATACTATATAATGTATGTATATGTAATATTGTTAAGTTAATATAAGTAATAACATAGTATTGTCTGTTTTACTGGCTTCATAAACGCACTAATCCATTTATGAGGACTACAAATGTGAGTTTTCATAAATTAAGTGAAATTTTACTATACAAAGCATTTAAAATAATAAGAAAGAATATCACAATGTGTAAATTATGACACCAGTAAGTGCCTATGTTGATTAATAATAATAAATTTTATCGAATATGTGTTGCATTTATTTTACACTTACATAATCGGCAGAAGTTCATTTCATCATTCCGAATATCAATAAATTACACAAGACTTAACTACTCGAATTTTCTTGTTTTCCCTTGCAACTTACCTACCCTTCTACTTCACTAGGAGAAAACGTTATTGGAATTATTTGTGCCATCAGAGTAAGTAACGAGATCCAATTGTTCTCAAAACAAAGAAATATTTACATTTCTATAGTAAATCTACAAACTACATACACACCAGATGATACACCTTTGTGATAAATTATTACATAACAAGTATGTAGAATGACACATGTCTATGCCAACAGGAACACCTCAAGGTTTTTACTTGGGACCTTTGCTATGAGAACGCATCAGACGTTGATAATAAATATAGATGTGAATTACGTCATAGTTTATCTATAACGATTGATTTAAATCGAGTGTTACACATGTCATAAATAATATTATGAAATTTATGTAGCTTAGGCACTGATTTCGTGAAACCCATTAGAAACATGGAACGTGAATCTTTCAGGCACGGAATAAGCTAAAATTAAGACTTCAATATTCATTTAATTCACAACAGACAGGGATGCACGGTGTGAATTTGAACCTTCGCAAATTCAGTCTGTTAGTGTCAAGTAAATATCACTGCTATAGTTACAAAGCAGTCAGCCAGTAGCTCTTTTAAAAAAAATATTTGTTTATTGCTCTCAATTTACACCACCCGGTTGACTTAATTTTGTACCTTTTTGCATAGCTGATCATACCAACAAGTTATACCACGTGAATTGGAACCTTCGCAAATTCAGTCTGTTAGTGTCAAGTAAAAATCACTGCTAGTTACAAAGCAGTCAGCCAGTAGCTCTTTTAAAAAAAATATTTGTTTATTGCTCTCAATTTACACCACCCGGTTGACTTAAATTTGTACCTTTTTTCATAGCTGATCATACCAACAAGTTATACCACGTGAATTTGAACCTTCGTAAATTCAGTCTGTTAGTGTCAAGTAAAAATCACTGCTAGTTACAAAGCAGTCAGCCAGTAGCTCTTTTCAGGGTTCCGTACCTAAAAGGTAAAAAACGGGACCCTATTACTAAGCCTCCGCTGTCTGTCTGTCTGTCTGTCACCAGGCTGTATCTCATAAACTGTGATAGCTAGAAAGCTGGAATTTTCACAAATTATGTATTTCGGTTGCCGCTATAACAACAAATACTAAAAACAATAAAAAATGAAAATATTAAGGGGGGTCCCCATACAATAAACGTGTTTTTTCGTATTTTTTGCTCTAAATTACTAACGGTAACAGGTAGACGCTTAATCTTTTCACAGAATATGTAGTTGTATATTATCTTTCAAAATAAATATTTAAATTAAAAAAAAGTAGGTAAATAATAAAGGGGGGCTCCCATACAACAAACGTAATTTTCATGCAATTTGTTACTCGATCTTAATAAACAGGTAGAAGCTTAAAAAATATTTAAGTATACTTACAACAAATGGTACGGAACCCTTCCAGAGCGAGTCCGACTCGCACTTGCCCAATTTTATTTGAAAAATATTTGTTTATTGCTCTCAATTTACACCACCCGGTTGACTTAATTTTGTACCTTTTTGGATAGCTGATCATACCAACAAGTTATACCACATACTTACCTACTTATATTTTTTTACAGTTATGTAGCCAAAAATGGCAAATTACGGCACCTTTATAGATTCGCCATGTAGGTATGTCTGTCCGTATGTCACAGCCACTTTATACCTATTAAGACATAATGTTTGAAAATTGGTAGTTACAAGTATGCTATGAACCGCTTCACGATTATTATGCAAAAATTTTAAAAAAGGAGAGATTATCAAAATAATCTCCAGATTGTTGCATTTTCTCTTATTAATAATTTTGAATTTCTGTCTGTGTTTCAAATTCTACGTAGGTACTTTGAGTCAAGTAAGTAGCTTTATTTCAAAGTGTGGGTCATTTTATTACCCGACTACGGCAAAGCCAAAGGAGGGTTATTGTTTATGAAATAAGGTCAAAGCTAGAAGACGGATCACAATCCATACAAAATTACCCCACGTCTATAACAATGTTACGTATCTCAAAAAAAATATAAAAATGTATAAAAAAATATGGCATACCTACTCCCTAACTTCATTTTTTTACACCTTCATAATGAAAAAAATGCTTTAAAAATAGTTCAGGCGCTGTTATGAAAAATTCGTTCGTAAGTATGAGTATTTAATACCTGCTCACCTCCTTAGCTTAGTTGATGCATCGAAGCTCAACATCCTCAAGGCCCATCAAGCCTCACGGGGCCCTGAGATTGGAAGACGATGAAGACTGGTCAAGTTATCGAGCTTTTGAATGGGCTGACCATAACATTCTGAATAAACTGAAAATTAACATACATAGGTACCTACATATGTACATAGACTCACGCCTGTTTGCCAAAGGTGTAGGCAAAGACTACGGAACGCCATTTGCAACTATCCTGACATATCTCTCTTGCTTCATTCACTCCCATCAAGTTTCTCATGCATGCTCTTCTGTTTAGGGTACCTACTTCTCACCTGTCTTTGTTTTAGAATGTCTCCAATCTGGTCAGAGAACGTCCGACTAGTTTTTCCCCTTCGTCCTATCCCATTCGCACTTCCCTTATATATCTTCTTTGTCAGTCTTTCGTCATCCATCCTCTACATGTGTCCAAACCATCTTAACATGCCTTTCTAGATGCTTGAAACTACATCTTTTAGCCCACAACACTCTTTTATCACACAATTCTTTACTCTGCCAGTCAAAGATACACCCCACATACTTCTCAGTGCTCTCATTTCTACAGCATTTACTCTACTTTCAAGTCTCTTCTGCCATACCCATCTGAAAATTAATTTTCTTTCAAGACGTTTTGACATAATAACAACATTTGAAATAATAACAAATTAATATTTTAAAGTAGGTAGGTACTAAGACATCAAGTAAAATAAAACGATGCAATCTTATAAAAGTATTTATTTTGCGTCAACGCTATAAAATTGATACTTAGATCATGGACGGATTTCATTCTTAAAATCTAGAATTAATTAACATTGTACACAAAGCGACAAGTCAAGCTTTATAGTTGCAATACGATTTTGATACTTATTTCCTTCGCCATAAGAACGGTACAAAGGACAAAGTGTCATGCTTGACGTGTTACTGTGTGTACGCTTACAAATCCAACTGTGTGATAGTCTATAAAATTCCACTTTCACATAATAAAAAAGTATCTATAATTATTTAATTTAACCAATTCCCATGTACCTAATAGTAGTTATTAATCAACCTTCACCACACATAAGGTTACGTAACCAGATCAGGTTTCCCGATTGTCTACTCAAACGAACAGGAACGGATCCAGGGGCTAGAGGCTCAAATTAAACTGCAGCGATAGCCTTGAGGAGAGACCGACAGACTGCTACGCAGAGAATCTCGGGTTCGAATCCCCGGCGCACACCAATGAATTTCTCTCGGCGAGGGTAGTGTCTCATATTTGCGAGAAGGCGTTTGTTACTTCTGTACATAAAAAGGGTCCTAATAAGACTTATCTCCAAACTGCACTGACTTCTTGACACACTTTAAGTCTCAACCCTCTCAAGTAGATGTAGTCTACACAGACTACAGCAAGGCGTTTGACAGTATAGCCCATAACGGTCTTTTGCTGAAGCTATTACAGATGGGAATCAGAGGCAATCATTTCAGATGGTTTGCCTCATATATAGAGAACCGTTGCCAGAAAGTTGTTTTGAATAGCTATAGCTCATTAGCCGTAAAAATTCCTTCAGGAATTCCGCAAGGTTCACTCCTCGGTCCTTTGCTGTTCACCATCTTTATCAACGATATAGGCTCTTGTTTCACTCGCTCTAAGATCATCCTATACGCGGACGACATCAAAATCCTATGTCCTGTCTCTGATATGCAGCATTGTAGTGACCTTCAAAGAGATCATAATCTTAATGATTATTGCATAAAAAATCATCTTGACTTAAATGTCTCTAAGTGCTTTGTGAGTACTTTTAGTCGAAAGCCAAATCCTATCGTTTTCAATTACGAATTGATTAGTATAATTATACATAGGACGAACAGAGTTAGAGATTTGGCAGTCATATTTGACCACATGCTGCTTTTTTATTTACATATCGATAACATTGTAACTGAAGCATCTAGGGCACTTGGCTTCATACTTAGGTTATCATATGATTTAAAAAATGTAAAGACTTTCAAGATCTTATATTGTGCGTTTGTTCGCAGTCATATAGAGTACCTATGCCTCGCAGGTGTGGAATCCGAGTTACAAGGTTTATATAGACAGAATTGAACTGAACCAAAAAAACGTTTTCTGAGATTCCTACAATTTAAAACGAAAACATATTTACCAGATTATATATGATTATATCACGATTATAAAAATTAAATTTTTCAACATTGGAAGAGCGCAGGCGCATTGCTGATATTTAATATCTTGCAAAGGTCGCTCAGGGCGCAGTCGACTGTCCCGAGCTGTTGAGTAAGTTAGGTTTAGTAACCCATTCGACACGATTACGAAGGCCTACTTTTCTGCACATTCCCTGTACTGCGATTACATACAGGCAGAATTCATTTATAATACGTGCCTGCAAGTCTTTTAACCAGATCTAGCGTCAGATCGATGTTGACTTATTCGATACCAGTGTTTCAAAGCTAAACAAAACTTTAAATAATGTTTTCTTTTTATAATATTATATATGCTGCACTGTTACGTGGTGCATCGCAGAAATGCTTTGGCAATTTTAATTACAATTTGCTTCTTTTTGTCGTTTTTAACCTTTGTGCCTTATTTTATGTGTGCATGTTTATGTGCGTAATATATTATTATGTATTGAACTGTCTACCAACAGTTACTATCTATAAAACTAGGTGGAAACTTTTAAATGGCCTTTTTGTATTCAGTTTTCTTCTTATTGTATAATTATGTTAGCTGTAAGTTTTCCTAATAAAATAAAGGTTGAAAAACAAAACAACTAAGTCCGCCACTGCCAACGATACACGACTCAAGAGTTCAACAATTTTAACCTTGGAATGAATTTGAATCTTGTCATCATGACCCTATGATTCAGGATAACATTTTTTTATGTTTAAAGAGGCTTAAATACTGTAAAAACAACAAAATTAGGTACCATATTTTCAATCAACGCAGAGTAATTTCGCTCGCCTATTAGAACTATAAGAAGCGGATTGAGGTGTCTAAAGTTGGATTGAACTACAAGATATACAGGGTGTAAAAAGACCCTTAACGAAAATACCCGTATTGTACCAATCATTACGAAATTTTTTTGCTGTGATGGGTCTAGTGACACCATGTATATTATTACATTTCAATTGTACACTTAAACACTTCCACGTAATCATTGTAAAAAAAATACATTCTAAAACAGAGTATGAACTTACAAAATAGATATTGACTTCCTCTGCTTGCACATATAAATTGGCTGTCAGAATGAAATTCTTTACACTTAACAAGGTTTAGAACAGGACGGAATTATTATAAAAACTATTACAAAAATATCTGACTTATAGTAATAAATTATATGACCAGCATGAACTATATGAAGCTGAAGAGTTTGTTTGTTTAGTTGAACATGCTAATCTCAGGAACTACTGTTCTGATTGTATAATTATTTTTGTGTTAGATAGCCCACTTATTGAGGCAGGCTACGGGCTATATAACATCATGCTATGAGCCCCGGGTGCAGTGCAGTAGACTTATACAACGCGGGTCTAATGGCAAGCTCAACTAGTTATACATCTTATTCACGACGACCAGAATGGTTAGAAAGATAATTTCAAGAATTTAATTGACATTTACCCAAGCCAATATGACTATGTCATACCTACTCAAATCATGTAAAAAAGCTATTTAATTTGAGTAACTATGTAAAAGAAAAAAAAACAAATGCACAAGGGCGGCCTTATCGCAAAGTCTTACAACTTTGCGATAAGGCCGCCCTTGTGTATTTGATATGTATGTAGTACACTTAAGTCATTTACACCGAATTTGTACCAACATTTGCACAATAAAGAATTATCTATCTATCTAATGTGTATATTGTAGCTAACCATTTGACAGTATTTTAAATTAACTACCAAAGAAACTGATATGCAGTGGACAATATGAAATGTACCTTGAGCTGCCAATAGCAATTGACATTTTAAGCTATTATGTTTTTATTATATAATACAAAGTCAACCATGACACAATAACATATTGAGATTCTCTATAACCAGATCTCTTGAGAAAACATAAATCACATTAAACCGTTTGATGCTTTCATTAGCACTTGACAATAAGAAAACCTGCCTGCAAATTATTCACTATCAGATCTGGTTTTACCATGCTGAGAAGCTAAATATTACAATACAGCATATTATACAATTACAAAAAGCTTTTCAGTAAAACTAATGAGTGAGAAGTAACTGTGACAATCAAATCTGAAAACAAAAGTGACTGTCACTTATACTTTATAAAAATCAAAATCTGTATATTTCAATAGAAATATAACATTGCTTCGTAAACTAATAATAAATGCATGAACTAATAATATCTTGATTCTCTGTAAATTATCCTGTGATACCTCCCGGGTTTGATTCCCGCTCAAGTCAAACATTTGTGTGCATGAACATGGATGTTTGTCTTGGTCTGGGTGTTTCTATGTATAATATGTATTTATAAAATTAAAGTGCATTTTTATCCATTATCTAGTACCTATTATTATATTGTCTGTGCTATAGTACAAGCTCTGCTTAGTTTGGGACTAGATGGTGTTGTGTGAAAGTGGTAGAATATTATATTATTTAAAAAAATAGCTCACATATGATCTTTTGGTCCCAAATTAGTCATTATCTATACAAACATACATATTACAGAACAAATAATCACACTCTATACAAAATCTTTGTACTGGAGCGAAAGCAAACCCAAGACACCTGGTCAGCATTATTTAGATAACTACTTGACCAACTGTGCATTATGGTACAATGTTCATAGACTTTATAGCTGTAAATTTGATATTTGCATAATTCAGGTAAGGCACTGGTAATCTAGATGCATAGAGCATAATTTTTATCTTTAACTTATTTAAGAACATGACAAAATTACATTACGATATCCATTTAAGCACAAGTGAAGATAACGCAAAGAACAGTACAGGCAGCGGGCTGAATATGGATGATGAATTGCAACCGTCTTTGCTGTTGCATGTACAGTATTCTATGAAGATGTTATAGGTGCCCGTTCTCATGAGACAGAATCTTTCATCACCTTGGATACCAACTTCACCTAAATATGCGCAGTCTCTGAAGTAGCGCCATTCTCCATTCACTGTAAAACACAAAAAGATTTAGTTAGAAGATTTGGCTGTTACTTTTATTATATTTACTTACCAAACATTTAAAATGGGTTTTATAACAAGAAAAGTCCAATGTCGTCCATTACTATTATAACATTGTTTGTAATAGATTTATGGTATTTGTTTACTAAATATTTCTTATGTTAATGCCCCAACAGACTGTCTAGGGTTAGTAAACTGATTTGTTTTTAAAAAGACAACTCCCACGCTAGGAATAAATTCCTGTGTCACAGTGCACTGTACAAACATTCAATCAACAGACACAAAGGGGACCCAGACAACACAACAATTTGTGTACTACACAAAGTGTTGTATCATGTGGGAATCGAACTTACGACACGCAGCGCAGTACCAAGCGGCGAGTTGACTACTTAAACCACTACACCGACCGGGCAGTCATATACACTAAACCCAAAGTGCACTAAAGTAAACCTAAGCAGTCTGTTTTCTTATTTTGTAGCCATTCTCGCCCATAGCTGCAGAAGATAGGCAACAATGGAAAGAGCCAGATGAGGTCTATACCAGAAGGCACACAGTTGAGGGACATCCATCCTATAAATAAGCTGAACAACATCCTTAACTAAAAGTCAAAAACTCTCTACAAAAGCTTTTTCTATTAGTAAAATAATAAATAAACTAGGCGTCTCCCGAGGTTCTACTTGCGTTCTATTATACACCTAAACCTTCCTCAAGAATCACTTTAACTATTGATGAAAACCGTAAAAATCCTGTTCGGTATAATAATATCATTTATTCTAGTAACTAGACTCATTACGTTAATAATTCACAAAGCATATGTTAGTAATACACATCAAATAAATACAATTCAAATAATATGCGTTGATAAGTTCTATCACTGTTGCCCTACATTCCATATGAGATGGCGCAACAGTATTTCACGTAGGTATAAGCAATCTAATCTATCAGCAATGGCCTTCAGAATGCCGCTGGAACTAGATATAGTTTTTGATTTTATCGCGTTCCTGTCATACAGGCACACAGGAACACTTTATTTTTATAATATATATAGATAAAACCTTAGTATAGTCAGCTTACATCTTACCTTTTTGTCTTATTTTCCGACACATGGAAGGACGAACGCCGGGCAGATGTGATAACCCCTTTTCCTGTTTACAATCCGTAATGGGCACAGTGCTGTTGTCGAAAGGATCGGCGCATTTCGGATCATTACTTGAGCGACAATTCCAACATTTTATACTGAAAACTAATAAATAACCTGATTAGCAACAAAAGTACTCAAAAATATTGTACCAACAATTAACTGGGCGTGACCTTTGTTTATGAATGAAAATTACTACATACCGTAAGGGACAATGTTAAGTAGTACAAAAATACACACTAGATATCTAATAGTGATACCCATTTTGATTAGAATACGTAGATTCAAAGAAAATACTTTTAAACAAATACAAAACAATTACAGCAACAAACCAAACTTCAGTAAAGTTTTACGATAAGTGTATAATCTATGGATTGAATCGTAAAACTTTTCTAACTTTTGACAGAATTGACAGTTGTAAATTTGGAATACTTTTTTTTTTTTTTTGGGATTTTATGACCTGGTAACTGGACCTTTAGGTCAAATCTTATTTTATTTTAACGGACACTGCACATTCACTTAATTTTTAAATTGTTTTAACAGTATTTTTAATGTATTTATATATCGGTTTGTAAGTATTTTTGTCTTTCAATAACTCTTCGAGTGGCGGCGGGCGGGAGAAAGAATCGCACTTAATGTTCACATCACTGAGTTCACTAGCCAACACTAATCTGTCAAGCAGGAAGTTTTGACAGTCAAAAACAATATGTTCAACGGTTGCAACGGCCCCCCGCCCCCGAGCTCCCTCCTGGGACTCACAATGTGGGCATGTATTGCTTGTAATAATGCCAAGTCTAGCAAGGTGTGACGGAGCAGTATTATGGCCAAAGCGCAATCTATTTATCGTAGTGATAAAGTCTCGGCTGGCTTCCTTCAATCTATTGTACCAGGGTCTAACAGGTAATTCTTCTTGTATACGGCCGTAAAATTTTCCTTTAGTGTCTTGGTCTTTCTTCCACAATTCTAACCATAAGTTACAAACATTTTCATTAATACATTGCAAGAAGTCAGTCATAGGAATGTCCATTGCATTTCTAACATCAATAGCATTACTACCTTCATATGCGGTTTTATCAACTATTTCATTGCCATAGATACCTCGGTGTGAAGGTACCCACAGAAAAGCAATGCTTTTGTGCTTGAGGTAATATTGATAAATTATTTCTTTGATGAAATATAGAATATAATTTGTCTTAAAAGAAACTGTAAGGTTAGTTCAGGCTTTAATCAAACTCAGTGAATCAGAAACAATCAAAAAGTATTTGCTATTGTTAATTTGGCGAATATGTTTTAATGCCTGATAAACCGCATATGCCTCTGCAGTGAATATGGTGCATGTATTGTGTAGAACAAAGCTTTGAGAGAATTGAATTTGTGGATCATATATAGCAGCACGCACATAATCACTTCCTTTACTGCCATCAGTGTAAATAACATAATAATTCTTATTATCTGCCATAAACTGTAACATATCTAAATTGTTATTGATGGGATTTTGCAATTCTTTGACGGGATGTGTGATACACTGATAAGAGAAGGAGTAACATGGCCATGGGCATTGTTTTCTAATACCAGTAAAACTGTTTTCTGTTTCCAGCAATATTTTGGACAATGTTGGGGATTTACCATTTAAGAGAATCTCGCCTGTTGTTAGAGGTCCAGGATTTCTACATACAGAAGGTACTATTTTGTTTATTATTTTCTTGTTATCTGCAGCAATTAATTTAAGACAGAATCTCTCTGCAAGTAGAATGCGTCTCAAAATTAGGGGCATTATTTTAGTCTCCACTTCCATGGCCCTTATGGGAGTAGAGCACATTGCACCAGAAATTGTTCTCAAAGCCCTGTTCTGCAATAGATCTAGTTTATTTACATGAGTACTATTTATATACACTAATGAGCTATAATCAAAATGGCTTCTTACTATACTTTTATACAAAGTTGACAATATTTTCGGGTCAGCTCCCCATGTAACGCCTGCAAGACATTTTATTATATTTAATCCTTTAAGAGCATTTTTTGATATGGTTTTAATATGTTCCTCAAAGGTTAATTTCTTATCTAATACTATGCCTAAAAATTTCTTAACATTCACTGGATTTATAAATTCTCCGTTATATATTACTTTTGAATATGTGTTCTCATTTCCAAATATCATGGCACTACTTTTGGAGGGATTAATTTTTAAATGTAACACATCATTGTAATAGTGAAATATTTGGGACAATGCTCTGTTAATATTGTCTATTGCAATTTCTACATTATAATTACTACTGTACAAAACAATATCATCAGCAAACTGCAAAATATCTACATTACTATTTACAAATTTACAGATTTCACTTGTATATATATTGTACAACAAAGGAGATAGTGTAGCACCCTGCATTGTACCTTTAGATGCACATTTTGGACCATGCAATGTATTATTATGTCTTACATAAAGTGTTCTACTATCCAGAAAATTATATATCCATTTACATAGTTGACCAGGCACACCTAACCTAGACATAACTTGTACAAGTATAGCCGGATCTAGACTGTCAAAAGCACCCTGAACATCTAAAAATACACAAACAGTGTGTAACTTATTATATGTTGCATGTTTCAGGTCTGAAATTAAGGAAGTGAAGCTGTCTGCACAACTTCGCCCTCGACGAAATCCATATTGTACATGCGGAATGATGCCGTTAGATTCCATATACCAATCCAAACGATTTTTAATCATGTTTTCAAATAGTTTACCTAGACATGAAGACAGTGATATTGGTCTATAAGAGCTGGCAAGCTCGAGAGGTTTATCTGGTTTGAGTATCGGAATGACACATTGTGTTTTCCATGATTGTGGAATACATTTACAATGCCAAAGTAAATTAAGAATATTAAGAAATATTTTTTGTGCTGATTCATCTAAATTTTTAATAGTACAATAGGGGAAATCATCTAAACCAGGTGTAGTGTCTTTCCGAGATAACAAACTCATTTTAAATTCAGACCATGTAAAAGCATCTAGCAAAAATTTTGAATTTGGATTATCATTATTTAATTCGAAAATATTGCCTAAACTATTAATATTATTTAGATTGCTATTGTCAGATAATTTATCTAGAAATTGAGAAATAAACTCATCTTTATATAATTTATTACCAGCTCTTATACCTTTGAACATTTTTAGAAGATTCCAAATCTTACTTATAGGAGTAGTTCTATTAAAAGTGTTACATAAGCTATTCCAACATATTCTCTTTTGTTCTGATATGGTTCTTTTTTTAAGTGCATCCTTTCTTTTATAATCTAAATAGTTCTCCATAGTAGGATCACTTCTATATAGTTTCAATGCATTGTAAGAGGCAATAACACTTTTTTCACAAATGTCATTCCACCAAGGAGCTGGAGGTCTACTTTTGAAATTATTTGGTTTATTAAGTTTAGGAATTGTCATACCTTTTAAATTATCCAATCGAGAACAAAAATCATTATAGGTTGAAATAGGATCATATAATTTTAGAACTAAATCATTAAATATTGTTTTAGAAATAGTTTTAAACTTTTTCCAATCTGCTTTGTTATATATAAACCTATCAACAGGAGGATTAATATAATATTTATCTATATGCAGTGAAATCTCTGTTATTGTTGGGTAGTGATAGCTGCCCATGGCATCATCATGTACAGACCACTCGCATATTGATGCGAGGGTAGCACTAATAAAGCTTACATCAATTGCAGACGGATTTCGTCTCGGGTTGTTAACAGTTGTAAAACTACCATCATTTAATATACATAAATCCAAGTCATCAATGATATTAAATAAATCCTGACCTCTGCTCTTAGTGGATAGACAACCAAAAGCGATGTGGTGTGCATTAAAGTCACCACTGACAAATATAGGCTTTGGAAGATCATTGATAATATTACGTAATCTATTGATCCGTATATGTCTACTAGAAGGAGGACAGTATACACAAAGAATAGTCAAGCTACCATGCACCGTAGATAAGGACAGAGCTACAGTTTGAATTTCTTCATAAAATCTAGTGTTTAAAACTTTGTACTTTAAATATGGCTTAATTAGTATTGCTACACCATTATGAGTATTTTTAGAATTTTTATTATAAATATTATATCCAGGTATTCTAAAACTATTGTCTTTAAACCATGTTTCGTTAAGTAAGCAAATGTCAATATTTTGTTTTTGTAAGAATTGAATCAGTAAGGGTTTTTTATTTTTAGCACTTTGAATGTTATATTGAGCAATACGTAGCTTAGACATTGTATGACTTGGATCCATTACTTGAGGTTTTTAATAAGTGTTTCTCTAATGGTATTTACAGTGGTAGGCGTATTATCGCCCTTATTACCCAGTTCCACCAACGTCTGTACCAGGGCCTTAAGTACATCGTTGTTGGCAACTATTTGGGCTTTGATGTCTACTTTAGGAGAGACATCTCTAGAGTTATTTACACTATGTACAGTATTATTTACAGATGTATTTACAGACTTATTTACAGATGTATGTACAGACTTATTTACAGATTTATTTACAGTGTTAATTGGTTTCATTTTTGGAGGTGGCAAGGGTGGAAATTCAATGTTATCACTTGAGTGTTGTTTTGTGATTGTAGCACTTGCATATGTTATCTTATTTTTCTTTTCTAATATTTTATTTAACTTAATTGGACATAATCTCGAAATTGCAAGATGAGGCCCGCTGCAATTGCAACAGCAGATCTCTGTTGGTCTATCACATTCTTTATATAAATGCTCACCTCCACAAATGGAACATCTTTGTTTGCCATTACATATCCTAGCGGAGTGGTTAAATTTAAAGCATCGGAAACATTGCTGTAATGGGGGTATATATTCGAAAACTCGGTATGAAAACAAATCGTATTGTACATTGTCTGGGAGAATATTCGATAGAAAAGTAATGCTAACTGTTTGTAATGGTACTCGCTCTTGTCCTACCTTCTTTGTGAATCTTCTTATAGCTATTATTTCATAAATTGATGATAATTTTGTGTATAGTTCTTTGTTGGAAATGTTTGCTGGTACAAATCTAATTATACCTGTTTTTTCTATTTGCGTAGCCGGAATAAATGCTTTCAAGCCATGTTTGTTATGAAAAGCACTGTTGTTAATAAAGTTATTGGCCGTATTATACTGTTTAAATATGACTGCTATTTTATTTCCGTTGATTCTCTGTATAGCCGTCACTCCTTTTATCTCACTTGAAAATATGTGATTGAGATAGATAGGGCTCTTATTGCCTATTCTATCTTTATTGTTTGTAGCTTCTATAAACACTTTAAAATCTGTACAAGTTGCATTTTCTGGGTAAAGTCTTTTATAGTCTGGTTTTGTATAAGGTATATAGTCATAATTCTCACCGCCGCCGCCATTACCACAGTCCTTCTCTGTCCCGCCGTCTCCAGCCTCAGGCCGAGGACGTTTATGTGAGGTGGGCGGGTTATCCCCGCCCCCCTCATTTCCCACCATTTCCACGGGTTTGCACACCTATCACTATTGTTTTGGATCAACTTTTAAGCAAAAACCACCGAATATTTAGTAAAAAATTAAAATTGAAAAATTTTCTTATCCGCGCTTTTTTAAGGTTCCCGCCAGAATCAATTTGGAATACACGAGGAATGCGAATGTGTAAAAACACTAAAAACCGTAATAAACCGTAAAATAATTCGTAAATCTATTTCTATTCAAATAAGATCATACTCGATCTGACATCACTTTATTAGAATGCATGCCAACGAAAGATACAAAGATTAATAAACAGAGACACTATAATATATACGTGCGATGCATTTTATTAAAGTTCCTAACGTGAATACGTGATGACCACAGTTATCGCTTGTTGGCTCGCTTCAAACAACATTATCTTGTTTCGGATTTATTTAAAATGTCGAATGGAATGGGAGACGTGGTCTCAGGTAGGATGTCGGGGTTCGAAAGAAACACTGCTAGACTGAACAGGTTTTTTATTACGTCTCACTACCGCTTACATACAGTATGACCGAACTAGGTAAGCACTGGCCTGGCTGGAATGTAGACTCCTGCTGCTCTCCGACGCTCACAGGTTAGCTGCTCGTAGGGTCGCCGGTGAGCTGGCCGAAGTGCGCGCTGGGCAGGCAGTTCGGTGGTCGAGGTGCAGGCTGAGCGGAGGCTCAGGCGGTGCAGCCGATGTGGGCCGAGCGGTAATGCTCAGGCATAAGCCGGTGCAGTCAGGCCAGTGGCCCGGCTATGGAAACTAGTAGCGGCACGGCGCCAGCAGCTCGTAGCTTGTAGCCTGTAGGTAGGAGACAGGTGCAGACCCGTAGGGAGAATCGTGGTCCGTAGGAAGAACTGGAAACAGCACAGAGAATACACAACAACCGATCAGGAACAGGCTGTACCTAGATCGGCTGTTATGCTTAAGAGACATAGATAGTACAGACAGAACATATAGGCACACAGACAACTAGAATATGCTTACCCCCAGCGGGACAGTAGATAGAAAAGTAGAAGACAGAATAATCTCGAGGTGTAGCGGCAGCGTTGCGTCGACTAGGGAAAGTGACCGATTTAGATCGCGCACCCATCCTATATAGTCATAGACCAATAAGTCGCAGATTGCCTGTGGCTCTGTCCATGACCATATAAGGTAACAATTCCTAGCGAAGCGCTCTAAGCTGGCTCCGCCCTCTGCGTTAAGCGCCTGCGAGATATTATAACGCAATACGTAGTATCACGTTACAAATGTGTAAAAAAGTTTTGATTATTTTTAAGTAAGTAAGTAATTCTTTATTGTACACCAAAAAATGCAAATACAAGGAAAAAAACAAATTTTAACAATAGATGCACAATTGGCGGCCTTATCGCAAACAGCAATATCTTCCAGGCAACCAGACTATGATGGACATAACCGTAGAAGAAGACAAGGTAATTTGATGGTGTGGTGACAGATGAAACATAACATTTGTTTTAACATATACATATATACAAATAAATACAATAAATAATAATAATAACAATAAGGTTCTAAAGAGTCTTCTTTCAGGCGGCAACAAGGTGCGAGCCTGTAACGGTTGGGTCATGCCACTCTTGATGTAATCTTTCGGCATACTCAAGTGGACTCAGACCGAACTGGACGAGATTGATAGGCGAGTTCGTTCACTGTTGACCACATATCGAATGCATCACCCACGTTCGTCTGTAATGAGGTTGTACATCCCGCGGAAGTGCGGGGGCCGAGGGTTTCTAAACGCTATGGCCCTACACAACCGCGAGGTGTTCAACTTTAGGGAATATTTTCTTAAGGGCAGTGTGGATGTGCATCGGGATGTGGTTGCAGTTGACGGTGGCCTAACCTCGCTCTCTTTGTCGAAAGAGAACTGGCACAGGCCTGTAGCTTTAGGCGTCGACGACCGCAGGCTTGTGTAGCAGAGCAAGGAGCTACATGGTAGATTCTACCGGGCCCTTCACGGACCTGATGTATATCAACTAGCTTCTGTGGTCTGGCTACGTTTTGGTAATCTCTTCGGAGCAACCGAAGGTTTTGTCTGTGCAATTGCAGATGAGATTGTCAAGACGAGAAATTACCGGAGGTATATCATGAAGGACGGCACAGTAGACCTGTGTCGAGCTTGCAACCGACCTGGTGAGTCCCTCAGGCATATAGTCTCCGGTTGTTCTCGTCTTGCTAATAGCGAGTACTTGCACAGACACAACCAAGTAGACAGGATCATACATCAGCAACTGGCTCTGCGATACGGGCTTGTAGACGTCGAGTTGCCATATTACAGGTACAGCCCTGAGCCAGTTCTCGAGAATGGTCATGCAACATTGTACTGGGATCGATCTATTGTCACATAGATAGGACTATTGTATGCAACAGGCCTGATATTGTGATCATAGATCGATTAGAGCGCCGCGCAATTATTGTTGACATTACTATCCCACATGACGAGAATCTCGTGAAAGCAGAAAAAGACAAACAAGAGAAATATTTGGACTTGGCTCACGAGATTGTCGATATGTGGGATATTGATTCAGCAATCATTGTTCCAATAGTTGTGTCCGTTAATGGACTTATAGTCAAAACCCTCGAACGCCATCTAGAGAGGTTGAAACTACGCAGCTGGGTCAAGAGTTTGATGCAAAAGGCAGTTCTTCTGCAAACGGCTTGCATTGTGAGGAAATTTCTGGCTCTGCAGCCCTAACCACCGGTGACTTGGATCCTATTCCCGTCGTCGGTGGGAATCTATATTTAAAAATGTAAAAGATAGGATACATATGAAAATAAAGAGAATAATAATAATAATATTCTACCACATTCACACAACACCGTCAAGTCCCAAACTAAGCAGAGCTTGTAATATGGGTACTAGACAATGGATAAACATAGGTACATTTATACTTTTTTTTTGTAAATACATACCTACATATTATACATAGAAAAACCCAGACCAAAACAAACATCCATGTGCATGCACACAAATGTTAGACTTGAGCGGGAATCGAACCCGCGACCTTCGGCGTAGCAGTCGCTTACACTCCCACTGCGCCAACTGGTCGTCAAATACATATACTTATAATATATATCTATATATACATATATATTATATATTTCAATATATATAAATATAATCACATAAAATCATATAGGGATTTGAGGAATAATGACGCAATTACATTGACAAATAGTGTTGCTTCAATGCATTTTTGAAAATGTTTAGTGATCTTGCTCGTCGAATCTCAACTGGCAGCGCATTCCATAAACGCACAGCCTGAACAGAGAAGGATTTATCATAGAAGTTTGTGGAATGCGGTGGCATCTGCAATCTCAGATACTCTGACGACCTCAGGCACTTTGAATGTGTGTCATGAAGGAACTTAAAATGCTCTTTGAGATACATGGGTGTATTAGGATTGAACAATACATTGTTATAGTAAGATTAGAATATGAGTATTCCTGCGAAGACGAATCGGGAGCAACTTGAGTCTGCTACGAAATTCAGATACATGATCATATTTGCGTAAACCAAACATAAATCTTATACAAAAGTTTTGGAGGCGCTCAAGTTTATCAAGTTGCTCCTCATTAAGGTCAAGATAACTGACATCGGCATAATCGAGTATTGGAAGAAGCAAAGATTGCGCAAGCACAGTTTTGGTGGATATGGGAAGAAAGTTCCGCAGCCTATGCAATGACCCTGCTGAAGCAAATACTTTACGACTTGTCTCCTGCATCTGACGGCCCCAGGATAAAGTTCTATCCAGATAAATCCCCAGATTTTTTACATTTTCTGCAACTGGTAAAATGTTGCCATCGAATAGAAACTGAGACAGAAGTGATCAATTGATCTTAGAGATCATCCTGGAACTGTCAATCAGAATGATCTGAGTTTTGGTTGGATTAACCTTAAGTCCATAATTTTTACTCCACTCTCAGACTTGCGCCAAGTCCGTATTAATAGTAGAAAACCCATTAGATATCGATTCTAATGGCACCTGTGAGTATGTTTGCAGGTCGTCTACGTAAAGGGTAGGACGAAATTAAATGTTTGCAGATAGAATTTATAAAAATTGCGAAAAGTAATGGAGAGAGAACGCCACCTTGTGGTACACCGACAGTCGCATTACACCATGAAGAGTATGATTCTTCAACGCGTATACGCTGACGGCGTCCAAACAAGTAACTACGAAACCAGTCAATTACCGTTGGAGATATGTTAATAGAGCGGAGTATGCCAAGCAGGATGTGGAAATCCACAGTGTTAAAAGCATTGCTAAAGTCAAGTAAGGATAGAAGCGTGAGCTTTCCACAATCCATACCCAACCTTATCTCATCATTGATGTGAACCAATGCCGTGGTAGTACTATGACCAGGACGAAAACCGGACTGAAAGGGATTTAGGAGAGCATTTTTGGACAGGAAGGTACTTAGTTGTGTATATACAAGACGTTCGAGGACTTTGGAAAGGAATGGTAGTATGGATATAGGTCGGAAGTCGGAGAAGGAACAGGGTTTGGGTTTCTTTGGCAACGGAATTATTTGTGCATCTTTCCATGCTGATGGGAAGATACCACTAGCAACTGAATGATTTAAGATGTGACATAAGACAGAGAAGATTTTTGTAATGTTTGTGGCCAGCTTATTTTTCAAAGAAGAGAAGACTCATTGTAGATTCATAAAAAATGCATATCTTCATTATTTTGTATTTCCTGTTGGAAAGCAAGATAAAAAGCGGGCGCCTCATGTGTTTTGCGAAAGCTGCAATAAAGTAAGGCAATTTGTCTAACATCAGTGTTCATCAGCAGAAAACATTTACCTTCCATTTGGTTCACCACTACTATGGAGAGAACCTAGTAATCATGAAAATGATTGTTACTTTTGTGTTACTAAAACACTGGGATATAATAAAAATAGGACAAGTATTTCAATATGCCGAAGAAATTTTAAAGATCTATCACATCCAGTTTGCATCTGAATTTTTCTCCTGAAAACTAAGGAATTATGAGTGACGAACAATGCGAACGCTTCCACCAAGATTTAAAGGTTTTTGAAGAACGACATCAAGGATTTTGGGATGAAAACATGTTAGAAGATTAATGTTGGTCTATGTAAAGTAATAAAAGTGATTTGAGGCTGAATTAACACAATATATTATTATAGAAATACAAAAACATTGATCTGTATTACAACTATGTTATCTCAATTAATACGTAAGATACAAGATACAAGTATTGACGGGTGTTCAAAAGTCTATTCACTTGTTCTTGTATTTCTTCTTTTTTCAAACAGTAACCACAGTTGGCATTAAACCTACATGCAGCAACCAAATAGGTGGTACTTCACAGTATATTATAAGAGATTATAAACTGAGAGACATAAATAAACTGATTAAAAAAGCTATAAAAATAATGCAAATATGCAGTCACTTTATTTTTATTGTATTAATACCAGCACCATGTATTCCCGTTAAGTTATTACATATTTCTTAAACTAGACAAGACAGATTTTTTATTATTTTTATGCACAATTCTACCTAAATTAATAATAAAATAACAACTTTCAGCTGGGTTATAAAAACCGTGTAAACTAGTGTATTTTATCAAGTACTAGGTATTAACTAAGTATAAGCCTCGCACGGACCGACACCTCAACCAGACTCCAGTGCCTCTAAACCTTCCTCGCCACATATCAAGAGATTTTTCAGTATTTGCAGCGCTGCGAATTGGATTGATAAATGTGGAGGTATTGAGAGGTCTCTACCGGCTACCCGATGGCAAAGATCTGTTCAAGGCCTGAACCACCAAACAAGATCCATCCAGTTACTTTGAGGTGCTTACACCTCATAAACCATAAAAATAATCTCACGCACGTCTTAACGTGCGTGAGGTTATTTTTATGGTTTATGATTTTTACGGTATTGTTTAAGCGATTTTTTCAGTTATAGGTTTTTAGTTATTTATTTTTGCCATCGCGATGTTTTAAAATCACATACGACTCCGATAAATAAACAAGCTGATAAAAGCGATAAATTAGAGGTCGCCAACATTAGTGACTCGTCCAGGGCACCTGTTCGGCCAGCCCTGCGTAAAGATTTAGTAAATAGCGTGCTTTACTTCTTTAGATGGGACTCGTATAAAATTCGTTGAGTCAAGTAACTTAAAAAAAATATAAGGAAATCTCTCACATTAAATTAAAATAATGTTATCAACTAGATAAAGAAGTCAAAATGGGCTGTTTTAAAATCAAATGCCTTAAGATTTTTTGGACAGAAACTAAGTTTATTAAGACATCTTAAAATATGATTTTTACCATTTGATTTTGGTAGGTTTTGCCCTAAAATCTAGTAAAAGAGCATTTCTATATTTTTTTGCCACTCTTTTAAAAAATGCACAAAATATATTTTTTCAATAAACTAGGACATTCTTTATGCCAAAAAATAGCTGATTTAACAATTTTTGATATTTTTACATTGGAATTAGTGTAATTTGGGGTATTTATTATAAAAACTTTAAAAACCTTACCAAGGTAGTCTAAAGCATTCCTATTTTGTTACTCTTTAGATGTTTAATTTGGAACTATCAAGTTCAGGCAATATTCTTAAATGATGAATTTCTTACACATTTTCATGGATTTTATAAACGTATTGCAAAAAAAGGGAGATGGAAGAAATATGATTGATTAGAAATAGTCTCTTATTATTTTTTTTTGTTACCTTAGGCTAAAATTTATTCAAAAGTTTTAATTTTATTAAAACCATCTATAATTTGACCATTTTAGCTTACTGTTTATAAAATTCATAACGTTCTTGAGCTCTTCTAGCAGCAATATATTATATATTATTACATAAATACGATTTATTGCGAAAATTTAAATTTGTTTTCTTGGGACAGTAACAAAAAAGGAAGAGTTGGTAACAAAATGAAAAATATAAAGCTGTATCCATGATGCCATTTAAGTTACAGTTTTCAAAAGAAAATTTTATTTTAATAATGAAATAAAAATAAAACTTCATTTCTAGCTTTCATTTTTAACAAATTGGTTTCAAATTTCCTTTTTTCTTCCATTAGTTTTTTCTGCAGTCTGTACACTTTTTTTCTAAGGTCTCATTTACCGTTTCTAGTTGCTGTATACGATTTTGTGCTCTATGATAATCGCTTTTGACGATTTTTAAGGATTTTTGTAGATATGCTGTCTTTGTCGTATTTGATATCATAGGTGTTGATATTTCAGTTGATAGTCCTGTAAGTATTACTTTCGACGCTGATGACCCAGATGAAGTAGTGTGTACAGCAGGTATTGGACTAGCATTCACGCTACTTGCCATTTCTTTTTTTTTTCTTTTCGATTCTTTCCATTTTTGTCGTTGTATTTGCTTTTCTGTTTCCGTTATTTCTGATATTTTGTTTTGTATTTATATTTAGATTTTATTCTTTCTAAATTTTTCTTTCTAATTTCTTCATATTTTTCTGGGTTTTGCTTTAATCGTTCTCTGTTACGTTTAATTTTTTCTACCGGAGTAAGTGGCATTTTCTTGTTCTGTCAAATATAAACAGAGCCTTATAATTCATTTTTTGTTACTTACGTTTTCCACTTATACGTTACCACATCAAAGTAACAAAAGAAAAAGTAACGAATTTAGTGTCTACTTTTTTCAACACTGATAATTTAATGGATAACGTTGATGTAACGTTTACTTTTGTTCAACAAATTTGAGATTAATTATTTTTCTTACTTAATATGACTAAAAAAGTATAAAATATTGTCTACTTACCGAGAAACAGTGGTAACAAAAGCGAGAAATAAATGCATATGAAAAACTAGAACCGTCTACACCACACGCTAAACAGCCTGGAATGACTGTTCATTTAATATGGCGACATGAAATAACACGTAAAGAGTTGCCATATAGAAATAACGATACTAAATTGGTATTTTTTCACTATAACACGCTTAAAATTGGTAACAAAAGGGGAATTTCGTTTAGGGAACTTTTTTTGGGACAATATTAAACTTGTTTTATTTAAAATATAAATTATCTTTTATAATATTTAAGTCATGCAGCTTTATCTCCTACAATTCAAAATAAACTGAGTGCAAAATCTTGGTATAGTTACTATATAATAAATATGAAATAATTGAGTTTGAAGTTACGATTTTTAGAATGGGACATGCCAATTTCCATACATTGCGCTATTTAAGATGATTTTTATGTAAGCATTTTTTATGGAAAATCTATTAATACACGATATTTAATTATTTTTTGTGTAAATAAAATTGTATATTAGATTTTAATAAAACCATTATCTCGAAATTATAAATTACAAAAAATAATATTAGCTGTCTACTTTGTGGGACATGCAAAAAGTGGGTATTGGCAAAAAATAGTAGAAATGCTCAAAACAGTTTTTGGATCTTTGGCCTATGGACATAATTATAATTAACCCGCCTACTAGTATATCTATATAATCTATGCTGCCTATTGAAATCAAATCAAATATTTAACTCTGTGTTGATTTTTAAAACGAACAAAGTAACACACACATCGAGTATATTTAAACATGCATCATAAAAATGCTAAAAATGCAGTTATTTATATAAATACATGTGGCATGTTGTAAAGACTACTTAAATAATTTTGTGGCCAGTCAAAAAACTCAACATTATATTTGAAGATGTTCTTGTTCCCTTCGAGTTCCCGTGCTTTTTATTTCCGTGACATTTTAAGGAAAGTTTTACGAATTTTACTTAGATTCACACGTTAGACGCGAGGGCTGCGTATTATTGATACGGTGGCGGTAGCAACTAATACTAGGAGATTATGCATACCTACTCATTTGTCCTGGACGGAATAGGGAACATTACGCAAAGCTCGACGCAGATGGCAGCACGAGCAACTACAGTAAACAAACTTTCATAGCGCGCTTTTCAAATAATGTTATCAACGAGACAACATATCAAGTATCTATACTTATTTATATAAGCAAAACAGTTACAACAATTGTAATTATCAATAACAATAAAAATGGTACAATGTTTCTGTTTTAGTGACTTGTTTGAGATGAGATAATGAGATCGCGCATCCAAAGTTTGAAGTCTAAACGAGTTGTCAAGTTTTCACTCAAATGTCATACTTGCCAAAATTCATTGTTTACCGTCTTGTTTACTGTAGTCGGTGATACTGCCATCTGGTGGTTTAACTTGGCAGTAATCTTCCCTATTAACATTCTTCTTTATTGTCATGATAACCGACTAAACCGATAATTATTCTGTATAACATGACGCGATGACATCACTACAAGAGTACAAAACGTTCGCTGTTTGTCTTTTGAGTTTTGACTTTTGACTGATCGAGACATCGAGTTTGGGATTGGGTGTGTACAGTTCGTTATAAACAAACATTCTTTTTTTATGACTAAAAGATTACAAGATGACCATCAAAATTATATTGGTTACATTATTATGTTTGTTGCCAGCCGGTAAGTAGCCCTACGACATAAATTTCGTCATATAATAAGTAATTTTGGTTTCTAAAATAATGGTGACTATTGAATACACTCTTTCTTTATTTCAGTGTTCTGTGTGAGATGTTACCAATGCGCTTCATCACAGGATAACAAAGGTGAAGATAATTGCGGCGCGTACAGAAAGTTTGATAAAAATAGTCATATAGCTGTGGAATGCTTCAGTGATGAATCTCACATGCCTGGATCATTTTGTATGAAATTGACTCAACAAGGACCCAAAGGATTTATTTGTAAGTGCAGAATACTAAATATTAAGTTTACTTGCTATAACTTAATGCCATTACATACTTAGTATTGGTTTGTACAGTTGTATAAACTAGTGTTCATGTTACATTCACTTCCATGTGCAGCTTTAACTTTGCAACCAGTTTATGAATGTCCTATTGATAAGCCTAGTATAACGTAGGCTAAAAACGTAACAATTACAAGTACCTGTATGTACTTGTAATTTTTACGTATTTAGCATGTATGTCATACATTGTATGACATGTATCTCAAAAGACAATGTAATAGCAATGGTGATGGTCATGAAAGTTTTATCACTATATGGTGATTTTGCTCTGATTTCTACTCAATAAGAATGAGAATAGACATTTGGTTTAGCCCATTGCTCTGTCAGCACAATAGGCTAGTTGACGAAAAAAGAAATTATAAGTCCGTCCTTTAGATTATTCAAAAATAAGCGATACGTGTTTTTTTATTTGTAAATTAAACAAAAAATGACCAAGATATAGCTCATTAAAGTTACGTATAACGTCACGCCGTGCTGCATTTTTTCGCACAGGGTTACGTCACACGCAACTTTAATGGGCTATATCTTTGTTATTTTTTATTTAATCGAAAAAAAAAAAATTATGTGTCCAACATTTTTTTATAACCTAAAATACGGACTAAATAAAATTTAATTATTTTGACCCTGGAAACTACCCTATTCTTGAGTGTATGCTGCGTGGCATATGCCTAATAAACTAATACTGGAAGTCTCTGGTATCCTCTGTACTTCTCAGACATGTTCCAACTTTTCTAAATAATCTACATGCAATGTAGTTATGAGGTCTTATGATCATTACTTTATTTTGATAGCCTATGTGTTGTGGTTGCCTAAATTCCATACTATTCAGAAATAATGTGAAACAAACCTTCTCTTTACCTCTTTTCCATTAACTGGGATCATCTCTCCTTGCCTGTTTTATCCTTGCAGCTATTTCCTATGTGGTTGCTTTGTATATTTGGTTCTCCTTCAGATCTTTTTGGACCATTTTCAATCAAAAGATATTGCAAATAATGTGAATTAAGTAATAGTGGGCAACAACTTGGGTGTTCCTATGTAAGCTTCTGTTGCTTGAATCTTAAAAACATTCACCACTGACATAAAACAATGTTTTCAAGATTAAAGAAAATATTGCTGATTATTTGTTTTTTACATTTCAGGGGATGGTAGATGGAGGCAAGTTATTCGAAGATGCGCTTCTGTCGCGGAGACTGGAGTCACTGGTGTTTGCAACTGGGGTGTTTACGAAAATGGTGTATATTGGGAAGAGTGTTACTGTTCTTCAGACGAATGTAATGGTTCCTCAACTATTTCATCATCTGTAATGCTTGTGTTATGCACAATAGCAGGTTTATTATGTATGCACAAAATCATATAGAATTTAGTAATGTTAAGAAGTAAGTGCCTTAAGTAATCATTTACACTATATGATTTAGCACAGATTTTTTACACTAAGAATAATTAATTTTTGTAATTTCGTGTAAACTTGATTCGGTTGGGCATTTTGAATGCATAGTTTTTTTTAACTAACATATAAGTTTATGATGCAGATTTCAAACAAACTTGGTTAGGGTGTTGTCTATGTATTTTTACATCAATTCTGCAAACAGTTGCTCTAATTACTATGTAACTACACAATGTTCCATTCACACATGTATGTTATTCACTATGAAAAAAATACTAATGAGTAATTGTGAAAAGTCTCTTCATCATAACATTGTTCTTGTGCTAAAATATATTGTGTAACTGTAGATTATGTTAAATCCGTCCAACAGTAAGAAAATATATTTGCCGTCCAAATGTATTAATAATTTTAGGTTACATATGAATTAAAGTACCTTTTATGAATTTTAGACATATCAGACTAAAAAAAAATTATTAAAAAAGATGTGATGTGATAAAAAACATAAAAAGTATTTTACTTAGTCTTAGTTATAAACATAAGTAAATAAGTTAAAAAAATATGTATATTTTATTGTAATAATATACTATATGAACTATATGAACTGTCACATTTAAAAGATGTAACCATATTTTACTTATACAATTATTTTTTATAGTTTCGTAAGCAGGCATTAAAAATATGTTTCAGTTTTGTAATTCAAAATATTATGGTAGTTTATAAATTTGTTCATACTAGTGATTGCTTTGCTTTTTTTAGAAATGTACAATTTTGTTGGTCAGAATCAAATGTTCATATTTTTTAAAATATATTTCCTTCTAAGGTCATACATGAGTAAAATGTATTTATTAAAGTTAGTATTAAAACTAACTACTAATAAGTTTAATTCAATAGCTAAAACAATGCTACTAAAAATAATGTAGAACACCTAAAAGTTTATGAAATTGTCAGCATTTCTTTTACCATAATCGCACATCTGTAACATGTAAAATTAATTTGTCATAACATAACTGACATCATTAGAATTTAGTTCTTAAGACTTAATACTTGAATCTCACAAAACTATGGAACTGTTTTATTCCTTTAAGACTATTATTTTTGTAAAATTTAGCATTTACTTTTACACCTTATAATTATGTATATTTTAAAGAGGGCTTGTACAGTTACAAATTACAATATTTGTTCATACTTTACATGGCATTAGGGTGGATGAATTATTTTAAAAACTGTTGATACAACTAGCAGCAGCCAAAGTTGACCTGTCGTTTTTCCTTTACTTTAAAACCATGTAGGTACTTCAATCTTGTTCGGTTTATATCAAACCATTAGGTACACCAAAAATTATCCTTTATTTGTACGAAGCTTAACATTTTTGTATTAAAAGTGGTTCTTGTACGAACGATGTAAAGATGATTTTTTGAATAACATTTAAGCTACTTTTCAGGGGCCATTCAATATTCCCTCATGATAAAGAATTTAGTTATTTGCGATACTATTATGTATGTTATTTGTATAAATGTGTAGGCTCCTTATGAATATCTGAAAAGCTGCCTTTTAAAAAGCAATTTGTATTTCTATGTTAATTATACAGACATACTCATTTGGTTCCAACAGTCTATCTTGTCTACAATTAGTATCACTGAAACATGAGAGCGATGTTACAAACATGTTCCTTTCTATGACACGGTTTTGTTTTGTATCTACAATATATTATTGTCTAGAACAAAATCGTTGACGACTTTTCCTGGAATTGGTAATCTCTTTTAATGTAATGAAATTGTAATGACTTACAAATGAAGGTATTTGAATCAATTAATATGATAAAATAAAATTGTTATATATTTATATTTTTGGATTATTATTGCCTATTACAATTTTTGTATTTTGGTTTATCTATATACCTTACCACCTACTCTATTTTTGACTGCAATGACTGCCTCCGTAGTCCAGTGGATATCGTATGGGTCTGACTCTGCTGATCTCGAGATTCCCGAATCAGACAAAAAGCGTTACTGCGTTTTTTTGCATTCCCAGAAGCAGCACAGAGACTGGCAATGAGACCTAAAATTCGTACTATGGCAAAATGTGGGTGTAATATTACCCCTCTACTTAGCCTTTCGGAGATACAGGTGTGAGTCTATAAGATAGCAATAGTATGTACCAAAGTACCAAAAGTATGTGGTTTCACATAAAACTGCTTTGAAATTTTTCAAATAGTCTCGTATGTTCGCTTAACTGCCGACCGAAAGCACCATCTCCCATTCGACAACTTATCTATGAATCGATACACCTTACATCCCTGAACGATCAAACGAATTAAGAATTAAAAAATTATTTGTTTATTACAGCTAATTTGAAATTTAAATTTAGCAACAGCTATCTACGTATACCTAATGAAAAAGTTCTTATCTGCTAGTAGGTAGGTAGTCCGCGTAGGTAGGTAACCAAGAAAAAGTTAAGTAATTATTTTTTGTTGACTACGGTGGAAACTCCTTATGAGCCATTTCAACTCGACGCCAACCTAACCTGGCCGTGAGTGTGATCGACTGGGCTTGGGACTGGCGGAGGAGGTGTATTGAGGCTCTCCCCTCCAGGCGTTGGGAGCATACCCACTAAAACCACCGCGGTGTCCCTACGGGTCCCGTATGCTGGCGGGGTCACGCGACTCGTGGATAGCATACTTTTCCGCAATCCCGCCTGGGATTGGCACGCCGTTGGTGTTGGCGGACCCTGTCTTCTTAGGCGGCGGTTCGGACACTACGCCGCCTCCTTTCCTTTTGGCGGACGGGGAGCAGCCCCAGCGCTCGCGACAACACCGCATCTCCTCTTCCTCTGCGGCACCTCCGCGACGCAGCAAATAGTGCGCCCCCATTTAGTCGCGGGAGATAGGGCGCTCTGCAACCCAAGACGGACACGCCTCTCCTCCCGCGACCGCGCCCGACTGCGAGGGACAGGCAGAACTGTCCCCTGCACCCGCACTCTTAGACGCATCCTACGCAGGCCTCACCCAAGCCCACGTGGACGCTCCACGTTGAGCATCCACTCCCGGGATCCCGCTTAGTTTCATCGTGGGTGTCCAAGCCAAGTAATACGGTTACCGAGTTCCCTCATCACGACAAGGTGGAGATCCCACGGAGGGGGGAGTTAGTTTAGTCTGCTTAAATCATCGTTAAAGGATAAGTTCCATTTACATCAAAAGATTTCACCAATTATATTTTTGGTCCGTATGGCACAGGTGGAAACGGGTGCAATTATGCTATTTTTATACGGATGGAGGTGTGCTTTGGATGCATGCTATCTATTGTGTACTATCGATACTTGTTATGGATCTTCTTTACTGTCGACAAATCAATTTAATCGCAGTAGTGGAAGCTTAATTAATAAACTTAACTTAATTTATATTAAGAATGATTATGGGCAAGTAATTTTTAGCTTGCTATACTGTCTAGAGAAAACATTTCTGTAAAAAAACGGACTGCCTCGTTGGTCTCGCGGCATAAATGTGCGCGTGGGATTGGGAGGTCCCGGGTTCGATTCCCGGGTCGGGCAAAGTGTTATTGGGTTTTTCGGTTAGAAAATTCTCAGTAGCAGCACGGAGTCTGGTAATGTGCCCAGTACGGCAATAGGCTCGCCACCTATTACGTGGGATCTAAAACAATCCTGGCGAAATGTGGGTGTAATATTACACCTCTGCCTACCCCTTCGGGGATACCGGCGTGAGTCTATAAATAAAATAAATAGTGGAAGCACAATGTTGTTGTGGGAGAGGCCTTGAACCTGGTGAAGGAAGGTTTTATCAAGGAAGACACTGAAAAGTAATTTGTCTTTTCAAGAAAACAGATTACTTTTGGAGGAGCTTTAGCCCCTGGCTATCTTGATTCGCCACCGATAAACTATGCCTAGCTGGAGCTGCATCTCTTCGTCGCCTAGCTGGCTCGTGACAGCGCATCTTCATTGCACTTTATACCGCATTTACACATTCGCGCGAATAACGAGGCGAATGACGAGGCGAATAACGAACACGCATGTGTAAAGACTGCATTCGCTATTCGCCTCGTGATTCGATTCGTGATTCGCGTGTTCGCGTTGAGAGCGGTTTTTCGGACGCGAATCAAAGGGCACGAATGGCGAACACGAACTTACTGTTTACACATTCGTCTGCATTCAGTTGACAGCTAGCGCCCGACCCAACCGGACGTGTTGTCAAAATGGAGTGGAGTGAAGCGCGAATTATAGAATTCCTTAAACTATTTCAAAAAGAAGAGCTCATTTGGAACCCAAAACATCAGAAAGATAAACAGTGCTTGGAACCGTATGTCTGCTAGTATGGGTTGCCATTAAGCACATTAAATAAAAAAAAAAACATACTTTGGCTAAAACAAAATTGATTATCAACAAACATAGTAGGTAAAAGATATGACTGCCTCGTTGGTCTCGCGGCATAAATGTGCGCGTGGGATTGGGAGGTCTCGGGTTCGATTCCCGGGTCTGGCAAAGTGTTATTGGGTTTTTCCGTTAGGAAATTCTCAGTAGTAGCACGGAGTCTGGTAATGTGCCCGTTACGGCAATAGGCCCTCCCCCTATTACGTGGGACCTAAAAATTCATGGCGAAATGTGGGTGCAATATTAAACCTCTGCCTACCCCTTCGGGGATACAGGCGTGAGTCTATAAATAAAAATAAAAAAATGAATTATTTCTATGAGTAATTATTCTCAAAGTAATTTAATAATTTACATGCTCAAAAAAGAAATCGTCTGTGACGATAGCTTTTTTTTTACTTTTTTACGCAGGATATCTAAATAATTATATAATTTCATTAAATGTAGCGCGCACGCTGCGATTATTTTCACGTCCTCCATGTTCGTGTGCGAATTTCAAATGATTCACTCCACGAATGTGTGACCAGTAGTTCGCGACAGCATTCGTATACGAATGTTTCGACGAATATTCGTGGAGTGTCGAGGCGAATGACGAACACGCACGTGTAAATGCGGTATTAGAGGTAGATGAGCATTTTTTTTTCAAAAACTCAGTTGTGAGCGAAATATTGCCATAGTAATTTATAAAAAATGGTCATGATCGTTACTTGTAACGAAAACTCTATTCTTAACTTTTATATAGATATCTATTTAACAACTGGTGATAGATCTAGAATTCCCATACCAAATTTAACTTAAATACCCTTGTCCTAAAAATATAAAAAAATATATTCAATTATTTAAAGAAATATTAGAAAAAACATAAAAGCCCTTAAAATATTTCGAGGGACAGTCACGTATACCTGACCCACTAGTAACGGTCCTGACATCATAGGGTTGTGGATATACTGATATAATGGTAAATAAAACACATGTTTTACAATAATAAATTATATTTCGCACATATTATATTTCGCAAAATAAATGATAGCTACCTATAGGTTCTATCTTCTCTATCATGGGCTGAGTACATACATTTCAGGAAAACACTGACTTTAATTTGTGTATATTAGTTATATTATTCAATTTCACAGTAGTAAGGATTCTCTCAGTGTGCCCACGTATTTAGGATGTCCTGTACGTTACTTATTTACTCCGGCTCATACGTTACCGACTATTCGGTAATGGTCAGTACGTAACGGTATCACAACTTTTCTTAGATTTTGCACCATAATGCAAAAATGTTGTAAGATAACTAGATAGCTTTAATTTATTCAAAACCAGAATTAAATTCACCACGTGAAACGATCTTCGCTTTAACACTAACATAACATGATTATTTTAGAAACGTAAAATACTTACCGGTCATTGAGAGGCAAAACTCCGAAAAAAGTCCGTTACCGGTCGAAACACTCTCAAGACTGAAGACATATAAAAACTGACGCTTCAAAATGGCTGCTGGTATTGACATGTTTGATTTGGTCTTCTTGGCTATTTAAATAAAAAATTGCCGAATAGTAGAAAAAAATCACTATTAAAAATAATTCAATTTACGGTCACGGTGCATGGACATGTCCAGTTAACACATACCAAGGGGACAGGATATAAACTTAAAAATCTTAAAATATTTGTATTAAAATATATTTTACAATTTAACGTAACTGCAAGACGTAAGACGTCGCATTTCTGGATTTAATTTTATTACTTTGATTTAAATTTAACAATTTAAGTAAAAAAGAAAGCTGTATTCATTTGGAACGACTCTTTATTAACTAGACACTTCTATGTCATACAAACGTTAGTTCTTTGCAACCTTCTTGCATGGGACATCTCATGAGTGGGTTGGTAGACATTTTGACGAAAATGCCCAGATAGCCTAAGTGGAACCGGTCCAGATAGCCTAAGTTGCAGCATAGCTTTCATCTGAGCAGCATAGCTGCAAGTTCATACCACAGCTCTGGTGGATAAGCAGTCTTAAAGATGTTTTTGTTGTTCATGTGAGTTGCCTTCAGCTTAGGGAAAGGTGGGGCCTAGTATACGTCCCTGAAAGACCCCGCAGATATATGTATAAAGCTCATGACATGTCATTTAGAAATAAAGAAACTTCTTAGGTATCTACCCATTACAAAGAAATATAACCTAAGGCATAGAAGTAACACTAAATAACAACAGCGGTTGCTATGATTGATATCTTCTTTCTAATGGCACATGCAGTATAATAGAAAGAGCTGTCGATAGGTTTAGCAGCACGCTCTTATAGCAGAATCGTGGTAGGCAAACAGTAGACAAAACATAGAGTTAGGAAACCGAGTGTTGTTCGTAACAGTGATGATTATCGATAAATATTTTTGGTCAAATGTCTAACTTTAGTATGTGTCGATATATTTAAGCCGTATAAATAAACAACTAAAATATTGAAATTGTAGTTTTTGCTGTGGACGCCGGACAGTGCTTTGCAAAGACTTGCCAGACAGACAGTACTAAAAAAATCACGTGTTTAAAGGCCCGCACAAACTATCTGTCGTGACTTACTGTCGCGACAGAAGGGTAAGGCCTTGCCACACGATACAATTTTACCACTGATCAAATTTTCAATCGAATTGGCTTTGCCCGTCTACACGACACAATCAAATCACTGATTTGCATTCCGCCCACCCGATTGGTTAAAATCTGGTGGTACCGCCCACCCGATGAACTTGAGTTGGACGACTGGCGTCTACACGTCACGATTTCATCAAGTGATTTAGTCAAGTTGGACGTAAAATTGTGCCGTGTGGCAAGGCCTGTATCTGGACAAGGAAAATCCATTCAAGTGTGCACAATATCGGACGTCTGTCGCGGACGTGACCTTGAGCGTTCAGACGTCCGATAGCAATCTGGAAAAATGACAGTAAGCGTCTGCGGACGTTTACTGTCATCCGTATATTGTCCATGGTACGGCCTTAATATTGATTTTATACCGAATATAGTCAAAAATGATAAATTCACTTTCAATTCAACAGTTCTGCTTTACTTCAAGGTATACCAATAATATAATTTAATAGTGCTAACTGCTAGTGCCCTGAATTAAGAAAAATATGCTCCTACCTAGCCTTAGTGTATTGCATAGACAGCATGGCGTGTCTATGGTTGTATCGGACGCGAACGCGACAGAAAGCCGCGTCCGAAAGGGTATGCACACTATGTGTCGCGACTTACTGTCGCGACAGTAAGTCGCGTCCGAACAGTTTGCGTGCGCCTTCATTGTTCGTTTTAGCCATAAAATCTATTGACAAAAAGTATTAATAAACTAATGAGCGATGCGTTGCGATGCGATGCTAAGAAACTGTCACTTAGATTATGTATTGTACGAATTATACCAGATTGGCTAATGCGGCACGGCAGGCTTTGGCAATTTGTTTGCGTCGCATCATATCACGTTGATTTTTTTAGA
The DNA here is from genome assembly GCA_944739405.2 of Euclidia mi. NCBI lineage: Eukaryota > Metazoa > Arthropoda > Insecta > Lepidoptera > Erebidae > Euclidia > Euclidia mi. Next base: position 37,926,122 of record OX123202.2, on the reverse strand, counting down.
GTTGTAGGTAATCCGACTGCCGCGCCGAAGCTTGCGGGTTTGATTCCCGCTCAAGTCAAACATTTGTGTGCATGAATATGGATGTTTGTCTTGGTCTGGATGGTACTATGTGTAATATGTAATATATTTACAGAAAAGTATATATGCATGTTTATCGATTGTCTAGTACCCGTAGTACAAGATATGCTTAGTTTGGGACCAGATAATGTTGTGTGAATGTGAAAGAATATTATATTTTATGGTAGATTATTATGTAGCGGACTACAAGGCAAGACGTCTTTGATCAGTCAGGATAGCACTAATATGATAAATAATATAGAAGTAGGTAGATTAATTAAAATCGTTGTAATTATTATATTTTATTAATATGTTCAAACTAAAATTACACACTTTTTGTTTAGCTTTGGATAAATAATTCTACCGGGTGTGCAATGTCCGGGCATAAATGTAATGTAAGCACAGCTTTCGGTTTTAAACGACGCCAGGTGCTTTCTGTCTTTAAAAAACAGTCTTTCTCAAAATGACGTGAACAAATACGATGGTACTTCTGCTAAATCAAACTAGGCCGTCCAACGGCATTTATCCAAAGTTTTCTTGTGACGTCATTAATAGGCAACCTGTAATAAAAAACACCTTCTTAATAATGAAAAAATGCTACTCGCATCCCTAATCCATCTACTATTTTATAGATGCAGAAATGTAAGCCTACATACACGCGCTTACACTGGAACACTTGGCTTTAGGTTAATAGACGCTACTTTTAAGATAGGTATCTAAGTAAATTATGTACATTAAACTGCGCTTACTATCAAACGCGCGATAGAAAATTAGACCGCTGGATGTCTTTGTTTATTGTCAACTTAGCAACCGCGGCTACCCGCTGTCGCTTCCAGCTACAGTTTTACATTCATGTCCGATAGTTAGTTTCCGTATTTATCCCTCATTCAAAAAACATCGATATCTCTTTTCACTTTCAAATCCCATCACTAAGGCTATTAAATCAATAAATGTACAAAATAACAATTTGTGAGTAAAATTCATAACACATACGTATGCAAGCTGTTCCTTTGATTTGCAATACAATGATATTGTGTAAACTTAACACTCATTATAGCATTAATACGAGAAAAGTAAATACATTTGTAGGAAAATTCCATAGATTTATATGCGAAAATTCCGACTCACTGCTAGAAGATAAAGTTTCTCCTGTTATTTCCGTTCCGAGAATAGCGGAATCCACATCCCGATATCACATACACGATGTGTATTAATTAATGAGTACACTATTTAATTATTATAAGCTAACTTACTATTTAAGTGCAAAAAAGTTAGGTATTAAAAATGTAAACACAAACATCCAACAAATTTTACACTGTTGACGGATCACAGCACGGCTATTTAGAGAATGTAGTCAAAGATATGAGTATGTAAAGAGTATATGCCTCTTTAAATGAGACGCGTAATTTGACGTTATGATTAACCAACTAAGACCAACTGACATTACATGTTGCACGTTCGGTATAAGGAAATTTATAGGGCATGTTCTCTCTAGTCTAAACGTCCAACCTCTTTGACCCATTAGATATTGGTTGTGTCAAATTATGTTTTTGTTTCTTTTGCTCTGATATTTTTTTATTAAAATCTATTGAAAAGTTGAGACGGGCCGCGCATTGCCTGTAAGTGAACAGACGGTTTTTGTCTTCAAACATTTTCTTTCTAGAAATTGTACCTACTTATCTAGCAAATATTAGTGTGCGGTTGATGTGTAATCGTGATACATTAGAAACTATGGTCGAAACGGAACTGTTGCAAGCAAAGGTAAAATTAATGGCAGTCTTTGGAAAGTAAAAACATCTAGGTACAGAAGAATAATTGTGCGTTGCGTCACTTAATAAGCACAATAATGGGAGGAATTCTGAATCGAATTACTTGTTATGAAAAATGAATCCAATACGGCCATTGGAAGTTACTATCATCATTACCTACTTAGCCCTGAGGAGCCATTCAAGACCTGTCCGTCCATTCATGACGCTTCAGAAGATATTGGCAATTCTACGATACGATCTACGAGACTTTTAAAATATGGGCAAATATTAGGTACTCCAAATATATATTGCCAACAATATTGCAATTGCAAACCATGAAGAAAAAGTTTGCTATTCAAGATTCTATTTCATTTACCTACCAACATTTCATTTCACGTCGCATAACCGCAGAACCGCATGGCAGATGAATGCTTGATTAGATCAACTAGAACTAGGATTCTATAAACTCTTTAAAATATGCTCCAACTCACTGTTTTCGTAATTTGGCTTTTGAACTTTGGAGCCGAAGAGTCAGTCAAACTTTCTAGAATTTATAGCTCCTTGACTTCGAACTCGTTGACGAAACTATTTACCTTGGCCATAATGTTTCCTTTGATATAAAGCACAGCAGAAACTGAGATATCAATGAGGATTCTGATATCGGCTAAAATTTATCAATGTTTGATGATATATATAACCAATGTTTTATGACCACAATGACCTACGGTGCCGAGATATGGACACTGACACAAGGGGCAGTTACAGATTGAGAGTCGCTCAAAGAGCAATGCTTGGTATCCGTAAGATTCAACGTTCCAACGTTGAAATTCGGAAACGCAGAAAGTTGCGGGACGTGCGCCCTCGAAAAACACTAAAATGGTCTTCAGCGGGACATCTTGTAGCGACATCATTGGAGCCATCTATCGTAAGAAGACGACAACTATCATCATGACGTCATCTAACCGACGATGACGAAACTACCACATTGCAAACGACGCCAAGATAAAGTCTTGAACCACGCAAGCAGTTTTCGCGCGCCGAGCCGCAAATATAAAACTTCTCAAGTACTTCCGATGGACTGCAGTACACCAGGCACGACCACCCAGCCTGGTTAGAGGATACTCCCTCTAGTTGAAGGAACACCACATATTATTCCTTCACAATCTAGCCAAGATGTGGTGACGACAAGTGGGGTAAAGCCGTAACAGAATGTGTGCCACGGGTGGGGAAAAGAAGTGTCGGCCTTCCCTTGATTCATAATGATATTATTGTGATCGCGGGGTGTCGTGGACTACAGTAGCACAAGATCGTGGGCAATGGCAAGAACAAAGAGAGGCCTATGTTCAGCAGTGGACAGTAGCTATGATGATGAAGATAATGCCTTCTTTGCATCCGTAATCAATGAATTGCCACAAATTCAAGGAGCTGGCAGATATACATCAACATGAATAATACTTACGTACCTACCTTGGTTGAATTAAATTTAATTTCGTTTCTTTTCAGGGTTCCGTACCTCGAAATGAAACAACGGAACCCTTATAGGATCACTTGTTGTCTGTCTGTCTGTCAAGACCCATTTTCTCAGCAATGCGTGAAGCTATCAAACTGAAATTTATATCAAATAGTCAAGTCTACTGTCCCATGAAACTGTGAACAAGTCAAACTTCTAAACCAACGCAATAATAATAATAATAGTAATGCGTTTTGTGAAACGGGCTTTCGTGGGGTCTAATATTAGTCCTCACGATTATATATCCCGTGTCACAGAGCGCATTGACTCCCTAAAACAGAAAGACTATGCATGGCCAAACCGAATACGTAGATTAAAAAAACGGGTTGACCGGTATACCATGAATCGTTCATTCCAAAGTGATCAGAGGTGGGCATATAAAAGCTGTGGGCGACTAGATCTATGTGTGACTGATATGCGCCGACTGGACAGGGACACAACCACCATGTTTCGGCGTGGCATCTGGTCGGTGCCCATTGGCCTCACTGAAGGTGATTGGATGCGAGATGTCGAACGTGCATGCGAAAATATCCCACAAATGGAATACGTGGTCATCTCTAGCCAAGATGTTACAAATGCAGTCCGTCCATTAGCTAATTGGAAATCTCCTGGTCGGGACGGACTGCACAATTTCTGGCTAAAGTGGCTACGTAGTTCGCATGACCGTTTAGCATCTCAATTTCAATTACCCATAGATTCTGGGACGTTACCAGCTTTTATGACTACTAGCTTTACCCACTTGCTCCATAAGACTGGGTGTACTAGCGAGACCGGCAATTATAGACCGATTATATGCTTACCATCGTCGTATAAACTTCTTACATCTATTTTGAGAGCTAAGCCAGCAAGTTCGCCGTAACCGAAAGGATCTGGCGCCATGTTGGGTAGATTATAAGGAAGCGTATGACTCCGTAAGTACCGCATACATGGCTTTTGAGGGTGCTGGGGTTGTATAAAGTAAATACTATTCTATGCACCTTTCTTTGAGCGATTGAGCGAGGAATTTTCCAAGGCGAGAGTCTGAGCCCCCTTTGGGTTTGCTTAGCCATGAACCCTCTCAGTACATTACTGGAAATTGGTGGTTACAGAGAAGCGGTCAGGTCATATCTCACCTGTTATATATGGATGACCTTAAATTATTTGCTCACAGTAATGCCCAATTGATAGATCTACTAAACGTGACCCAAAACTTTAGTAATTCTATCAATATGGAGTTAGGTGTGAACAAATGTGCTGTTATTCATGTAAAGCATGGAAAGATGGTGGAATCTGAAGGGATTCAACTCTCAGATCCCATTTACCTTAGGTCGCTTCTCTTAACTGATACCTATAAGTACTTGGGTATTTCACAGGCTTTAAATATCAATGAAGCCGACATAAAACAATCGTTGCAATAGCATTTCTTTGGCCGCCTGAAAAAAGTACTGAAAAGTCTTTTATATCGTTTCCGGGTGTTCTCGTCTTGCTAACGGCGAGTACTTATACAGACATAACCAAGTAGCCAGGATTATTTACCAGCAACTTGCTCTGAAGTACAGACATGTAGACATCGAGGTGCCATACTATAGGTATGTCGCTGAGCCAGTACTTGAAAATGGCCATGCAACATTGTACTGGGATCGATCTATCATCACGGACAGGACTGTTGTAGCCAACAAGCTTGATATCATGTTGATAGATCGATCAGAGCGCCTCGCAATAATTGTTGATGTCACTGTTCCTCATGACGAGAATCTCGTAACAGCTGAAAAGGAAAAACAGATTAAATATCTGGACTTGGCTCACGAGATTGTCGACATGTGGGATGTGAACTCAGCAGTTATTATGCCGATAGTCGTGACCGTTAATGGTCTAATAGCCTCAACCGTCGTCACCTAAAGAGGCTCACGTTCGTTGCTTGGGTCCAGGGTCTGATGCAGAAGGCAGTACTTCTGGACACGGCACGTATTGTGAGGAAGTTCTTGTCTCTGGAGCCCTAACCACCGGCAGCTTGGAACCTGTGTCCGATGCTGGGACCCCACGGTTATTTTTATATTTTTAAATGTAATTTTTTTTGTAAATTGTATATTTAAAAAATGTAATTTTAATTTGAAAAATTATAAATAAAGGATATAATAATAATAATATTTCTACCACATTCACACAACACCAATAACACCATCTAGCCCCAAACTAAGCAGAGCTTGTACTATGGGTAGGTACTAGATAAAGGATAAACATTCATAATACTTTTTTTTGTTAATACATACATATTATACATAGAAACACCCAGACCAAGACAAACATCCATGTTCATGCACACAAATGTTCGACTTGAGCGGGAATCGAAACCGCGACCTTCGACGTAGCAGTCGCTTTCACTCCCGCTACGCCAACCGGCCGTCAAAAGATAAAGCCGTTTATTTCGCAATTTTCGAAACTCGCACCGGAATAAAAACCTACGGGGTACTTCCCGTGAACTCAGAATCTTGAAATTTGGTACGAAGCAATGTCTTATAGCACAGATAAAGGAAAAATTGCGAATACCGTAAATTTTTAGTTACATCATATCATAAAAATATTTTTAGTAATTTTAAAGTTATTACCATTTTCTCATGAACGTACAGAGGTATTAAATTGAAATTCATATCAAATACTCAAGTGTATAATACCTTTAAGCTGTAACGAAATCAAACTTCTATGTCCACGCAATAAAAAGAAACAGCAATTCAAGCCGCATATTTTCTCGCAACTACTCGCAAGGGAATCAAAACCTACAGGGTACTTCCCGTGAACTCAGAATCTCGAAATTTGGTACGAAGCAATGTCTTATAGCACTGATAAAGGGAAAATTGCGAAAACCGTAAATTTTTAGTTACATAATAAAAACAATATTTGTATTAATTTTAAGGTTACTACATCTTTCTTCATGAACGCGTAAAGGTATTAAATTGAAATTCATATCAAATACTCAGGTCTATAATACGTTTGCCCCCCACCCCCTGGGATCTCCACCTTGTCGTGGTGGGAGGGCTCGTGGGTTTGAGGTACACCCACGGTGAAGCTAAGCGGGATCCCGGGAGGGGACACTCCACGTGGGCTTGGGTGAGGCCTGCGTAGGATGCGTCCAAAGTGCGGGTGCGGGGGACAGTTCTGTCTGTCCCTCGCAGTCGGGTGTGTTCGCGGGAGGAAAGGCGTGTCTGTGCTGCGTTACCTAGCGCCCTATCTCCCGCGACCAAATGGGGGCGCACCATTGTTGCGTCGCGGTGGGCCACAGAGGAAGAGGAGATGCGGTGTTGCGTTGCCGTCCTCCCTATCCTCTGCGGCCGCTGGGTGTTTTGGCGGCGGAGCCCAACACCTTCATCCGCCGCCAAGGGGGTTTTGTTTGAGGCCCGCCTGACCATCTGACGGGCCAATACCCATCGGGGGGTAGCGACGAATGCTTCGGCGATACCCTACCCTCTGACGCGCGGGTACATGAGAAAGTCGAGGTGGTTTTTAGTGGTAACACCACATACTCTGGCTCTCATTTCCCCAAGAGTCAGAGATCCGAAGGTATTTTCCACCTCGTAAAACAAAAAAGAAGGTCTATAATACCTACGTTTAAGCTGTAACAAAATCAAACTTCTATCTCAATGCAATCAAAAGAAACAGCAATTTGAACATATTTTCAAACTCGCAACTACTGGTAAGGGAATCAAAACCTACAGGGTACTTCCCGTAAACTCAGATTCTTGAAACTTCAAATCAACGTTTTATAGCACAGATAAAGGGAAAATTGCGAAAACCGTAAATTTTCAGTTACATCATATTATAATAAAAAAAAAAAATTAAGTTACTAGCCCTTTCCTTATGAACGCATAGAGGTATTAAATTGAAATTCGTATCAAATACTCGGGTCTATAATATCTTTAAGTTGTAACAGAATCAAACTTCTAAGCCAACGCAATAAAAGATACAGCTGTTTATGCCGCAAATTCTCGCAAATTTTTGAAACTCACAAGGGAATCAAAACCTACGTCGAAACCTTCGTACGAGGCAACTTCTTATAGCACAGATTAAGGAAAAATTTTCAAAAATGTAGATTGTTAGTTACATCATACCTATAATTAAAACATTTTTAATTAATTTAAAGTTACTACCTCTTTCCTCATGAACGCGTAGAGTCGTTAAATTGAAATTCATATTGTTACGGACGGGGCAACGGGATTGGAAGGAAACACCGAGTATTACTGATGACACTTTATTCCACTTCACACACACGACGCGTCGTTCAATTTCGACGCGGACAGCACCAACATTAACGTCTATTGCACTGCACTTCACTGCACTATACTTTCACTTCACTTTATTTTACTACTACCTACTTCTTTCTTCCTTTTACTTCTTCCTTTTCTTCTCCACTTTATCACTTTTCAACTTAAACTGGCGCTCAGCGCGTCTACACCGCCTTATATACCCCTAGGAATGTTCTAGATCCACTAATTTCGATTGTCATTTCATTATTCAATTGTTTTCCATTTCCTGTTTCTTTTTAACCTTTCCATTCCTTCCTGAAGTTTCTAGAATTTTCTAATCTTTATTCGAAATATTTAGATAATCTTTTTTTTACCTACATAAATCTATATTAATTTAGATTATTGGTTCCTATTTATTAAAACGAAATTCTTTATTCCATATTACATAAATTAACTTTTATCATGTCTTAAAATTAAAATCAGCCTATTTAATATATACAAGACGAAAAATAAATTAAAATTAAATTTAGAAGGCGTCATGAAAGTCTTCCGCATCGCAGTCAATCGGAAGCGTGCCCAGAAGACTGGCGGCATTGCCTCATTGTATAGCAATGCTTATCTTTTGTGCTAAATACGTGCCAGCCCTCTGGTCACCCGAGGCGTCGATCAGTCTCTTTGCAAGATCCCTAAAAAGGGACCTCGCACTTGGACCCCATGGCCCCAAGGTTTCGACCCCAAACGGCTCTAATACATAATCTCCTGCAAGATTTACGTATTTGCGCCGTTTGAGGGTCTCTACTGAATCAGCAGCAGCTCCCGCACAACCTGCTGTGCTGGAGGTGGTGCGCAAAGGTATCCACACATGTCGCGTCCCATACGAAAGGCCTACCCAGCTTCCACGGCAGTAAAGACATCCCGTCCGGTCTCTTGCCATCGTCGCGTGCCAAGCCCTGAGGTTCAAGTTGGGCTGGAACGCCAGCGGTGACAAGAGCACGGCGCAGAATGTCGTTGAGGTTGGCGTGTCGTCAAATACGACCTGCGCTCCTGCTGCATGACAGACCATGGTGACCAAGGCTATCGACAGCCTCACCGCAGTGACAGCGATGCGGAGAGACACATGACGCGCCTAAACGGAGGCAATCTTTTTTTTAAATATTTGCCAAATATTCATAAACATTTTCCAAATTTCATAAAAACCAAAATCCACATAAATGTTATGACTGGGATTCGAACCCACGCCCTCAGAACGCGCAGCGTATGTGTTATCCGCACGGCCATCGCCTTGTTGTTAATGACTGGTGAATTTGGCGAACATCGAACTAAAAACTGTTATTTCCAAGTAATAAAATAGTCTTCAAACCTCTTTGCCAATTATTGTGTTTGACGACCGGCTAGTTTGTCGTGTAGACGTCAGTAGTTCTTGACAACCGTTGTGATGACAATTTAACACGACACCGGCCAAAGAAATATAACCTTAAGTCATAGAAGTAACACTAAATAACAACAGTGGTTGCTATGATTGATATCTTCTTTCTAATGGCACATGCAGTATGATAGAAAGAGCTGTCGATAGGTTTAGCAGCACGCTCTTATAGCAGCCTCGTGGTAGCCAAACAGTAGACAAAACATAGAGTTAGGAAACCGAGTGTTGTTCGTAACAGTGATGATTTATCGATAAATATTTTTGGTCAAATGTCTAACTTTAGTAGGTATGTGTCGATATATTTAAGCCGTAGAAGTAAACAACTAAGATATTAAAATTTTAGTTTTTGCTGTCGACGCCGGACAGTGCTTTGCAAAGACTTGCCAGACAGACAGTACTAAAAAATTTCACGTGTTTAATTGTTCGTTTTAGCCATAAAATCTATTGACAAAAAGTATTCATAAACTAATGAGCGATGCGTTGCGATGAGATGCTAAGAAACTGTCACTTAGATTATGTATTGTACGAATTATACCAGATTAGCTAATGCGGCAGGCTTTGGCAATTTGTGTGCGTCGCATCATATCACGTTGCTTGCTATCGCTTACGTTGGACACTGCTCGATTTTTTTAGAGTTGTAGGTAATCCGATTTGTGATCCGCCAGCACAAATGATTCGCCTTTATGTAAATATTAGTACAGCAGTGAACTACTTTGACAACCCAGTTGGCGTGAGTGCAACCGACTGCCACGCCAAAGCTTGCGGGTACGATTCAGTTTACATTCATTTTCGATAGTTTGTTTCCGTATTTATGCCTCATTCAAAAAACATCGATATCTCCTTTCACTATCAAATCCCATCACTCCTTAATGATGGGATTTGATAGCACGGCTATTTAGAGAATGCAGTCAAAGATATAAGTCTGTAAGGAGTCTATGCCTCTTTAAATGAGACGTGTAATTTGACGTTATGATTAACCAACTAAGACCAACTGACTTTACAAGTTGCACGTTCGGTATAAGGAAATATGGCGAGCATGTTCTCTCTAGTCTAAACGTCCAACCTCTCTGACACTGGCCTTCACAATATCAAACACAAAGAAATATAACCTTCTAGTCCAACCTCTCTGATCAAACCAAAGAAATATAACCTTATTAACGGCCGGTTTCTGAATTGAGAATTTCGCGTTGTGAACAATTTAAACACTAATTATATACCACTTAATCAATTTTCTGTTTCACAAAAAATTGTGTTGACACCTTTTGAGTATTTGTGCTTGTAAAATCCTAAATTTGACACAACATATGATCAATTCATGATCAACTCCATATCAACTCTATATTCGCGTTTCTGAAAACATTTAACATTTGTCAAACCTCACTTAGCACTGATAAATTGAGAAAAAAATAATTACACTACTATGGTCTTTTAACCCGTGATCACGAGTAATATGACAGCCAGTATGTCAAAATATCCACACTACCGTTGCCAAGCAGCGGCTACGTCATACTGACGTCTACACAACAAGAAGGCCGTTAAACAGAATTTATAGAAAAAAGGTTCAAAGCCTATTCAATATTTGGAACAAATAGATTACAACATTATTAGGAACAAATCGAAGGGATAGAAAATATAAATAAAAGATTTCCGTGTTAAATTAATCCAAATAATTACGCTGTGGCCTCCAAGGAGGTATAATTCTATATACCTCCATGGTGGCCACCATGGAGGTATATAGAATTATATCTCAAATATACCTGGCCACAAATAATTTGTATTAAAAATAAAACAAACTGACTTTGACATAACATACACGTTCCGTTTTCACTAAGATACCGAATTGAACAAATTCAACAAACTATTCATTAAAATAAAATAAACGTTGAAATAATTTTAAATACAACTTTATTTCGACTTTTTATTTGTTTCCGTATAAAAATAATTAACTGACAAGTGTGCTTCTTTGTAAAATGTTAATTAATACGAATTTATGGTTAGTACCGGTTTTTTTACTTGTATTGGAACGTACTAGTGTTGTTTGGTTTAATTTATTCATGATTTGAAGAAAACTCAAATGAAAGTGCTTTGAAAAAATATCACTCTGACCTGTGAAACAGAAAAAACTCAAGTTGACTTCAACTAGTTCAGAAATTTTCAACTGATGTAAGCTGAAATTCTCAATTCAGAAACCGGCCGTAAGTCATAGAAGTAACACTCAAATAACAACAGCAGTTGCTATGATTGATATCTTCTTTCTAATGGCACGTGCAGTATGATAGAAAGAGCTATCGATAGGTTTAGCAGCACGCTCTTATAGCAGACTTGTGGTAGCCAGACAGTAGACAAAACATAGAGTTAGGAAACCGAGTGTTGTTCGTAACAGTGATGATTTATCGATAAATATTTTTGGTCAAATGTATAACTTTAGTATGACATGTGTCGATATATTTAAGCCGTAAAAGTAAACAACTAAAATATTGAAATTGTAGTTTTTGCTGTCGACACCTGACAGTGCTTTGCAATTTGCAAAGACTTGCCAGACAGACAATACTAAAAAAATTCACGTGTTTAATTGTCCGTTTTAGCCATAAAATCTACGACAAAAAGTATTCATAAACTAATGAGCGATGCGTTGCGATGCGATGCTAAGGAACTGTCATTTAGATTATGTATTGTACGAATTATACCAGAATGGCTAATGCCGTAGGCTTTGGCAATTTGTTTGCGTCGCATCATATCACGTTGCTTGCTATCGCTTACGTTGGACCTGCTTGATTTTTTTAGAGTTGTAGGTAATCCGATTTGTGATGCGCCTGCACAAATGATTTGCCTTTATGTACCTATTAGTACAGCAGTGATGAGCAGTGTACTGCTGAAGTGCTATACTTTGACGACCCAGTTGGCGTGAGTGTAATCAACTGCCACGCCGAAGCTTGCGGGTTCAATTCCCGCTCAAGTCAAACATTTGTGTGCATGGATGTTTGTCTTGGTCTGGGTGGTACTATGTATAATATGTAATTTATGTACAAAAAAGTATATACCTATGTATGTTTATCGATTGACTAGTACCCGTAGTACAAGATATGCTATGCTTAGTTTGGGACCAGATGGTGTTGTGTGAATGTGGAAGAATATTATATTATATGGTAGAATATCATATAGCGGACATCTTTGATCAGTCAGGATAGCACTAATATTATAAATAATATAGAAGTAGGTAGATTAATTAAAATCGTTGTAATTATTATATTTCATTAATATCTTCAAACTAAAATTAGACTGTTGTTGTTAAGCTTTAGATAAATACTTCTTCCGGGTGTGCAATGTCCGGGCATAAATGTAATGTAGGCACAGCATTCGGTTTTAAACGACGCCAGGTGCTTTCTGTCTTTAAAAAACAGTCTTTCTCAAAATGACGTATACGATGGTACCTCTGCCAAATCAAACTAGGGCGTCCAACGGCATTTATCCAAAATTTTCTTGTGACGTCATTAATAGGCAACCTGTAATAAAAAAAACACCTTCATAATAAAAAATGCGACTCACATCTTTAATCCATCTACTATTATAAAGATGCAAAAATGTAAGCCTAGACACACGCGCGTACACTGGAACGCTTGGTCCGTACAAGACTTTAGGTTAATAGACGCTACTTTTAAATTTTAAGGTAGGTATCTAAGTAAATTTTGTACATTGTACATTAAACTGCGCTTACTATCAAACGCGAGAAAGAAAATTAGACCGCTGGACGTCTTTGTTTATTGCCAACTTAGCAACCGCGGCTATCCGCTGTCGCTTCCAGCCAGTTCACATTCATATCCGATAGTTAGTTTCCGTATTAATCCCTCATTCAAAAAACATCGATATCTCCTTTCACTGTCAAATCCCATCACTAAGGCAATTAGATCAATAAATGTACAAAATATCAATTTATGAGTTAAATTCATATCACATGCGCATGCAAGCTGTTCCTTTGATTTGCAATACAATGATATTGTGTAAACTTAACACTCATTAAAGCATTAATACGAGAAAACTAAGAAATTTGTTGGAAAATGCCGACTCACCGTTAGAAGATAAAGTTTCTCCTGTTTTTTCCGTTCCGAGAATAGTGGAATCCACATCCCGATATCACATACACAATGTGTACCTATTAATTAATGAGTGTACTATTTGATTATTTTAAGCTTACTTACTATTTATATGCAAAAACGTTATGAAAAATGTAAACACAACCGTCCAACAAATTTTACACTGATGACAGATGACAGCACCGTTATTTAGAGAATGCAGTCAAAGATAATGAGTCTGTAAGGAGTCTATGCCTCTTTAAATGAGACGCATAATTTGACGTTATGATTAACCAACTAAGACCAACTGACATTACATGTTGCACGTTCGGTACAGAGAGGTTGGACTAGGTTTAGACTAAAGGGAACATGCCCGCTATATTTCCATATACCAAACGTGCAACATGTAATGTTGTGACGACGTGCTTCCGGATCAATTTGATGATCCCGAAGGAATTAACTCCGCATTTCTTGATGTTCCAGGCAACACCGAAACAAGAATATCACACTTGACGTTTTATGAATTTTATCGTTACAGTCAGGCAACATTTTCTATAAAACAAGTTGATACGGACGCAGTCTTTAATATTATAAAAAATATGTCCAGTAATGCTCAGTGAGTTGATGGCATTACAAAAGAAATGTTATCTCTCACATTACCTCAGTCACTACAAGCTATAACTGCAATTATTAATAGGTCTATATGCACATGTACATTTCCGAGTGTTTGGCGCCAGGCAGTAGTACGGCCATTGCCGAAAAAGAGTAATCCACAAAATTACGGAGACCTTCGGCCTATCAGCATATTGCCCTGCCTTTCCAAGGTGTTGGAACGGGTGGTGTACGTGCAAGTTGTGGATTACCTGGAGTCTAATGGGATACTCCCCGACCTTCAATCGGGCTTTAGGAAAGGGCGTGGTATAAGTACAGCGTTGGCGGATGTCGTGGGGAATATCATTGAGGCTCGGGACCGCGCGGAAGGTTCAGTACTCACACTACTTGACTATTCCCGTGCCTTTGACTCTATAAATATTTCGCTTTTACTATCGAAACTGTCATATTACGGCTTTGAGTCGGAAACGGTCAAGTGGTTTGAGAGTTATTTGACAGGTAGGACTCAATTGGTTCGACTACGCAAAAAGGATGGTTCAACGCTTTCCTCCTCCCCGCTCCCGGTGACTCGAGGTGTTAATCACTACGAACATTTTTTACTTCGGCACCATACCTGGGAAATTACTGGTTCGGGAGATATTGAGGCTCAAAATTAGTATGGAATTTTTCTAATTAGCTACAAAGTCGATGCATTTACCCCGCCAATATGTTCTTTAGATACCCTATGACCCCATGTATAAGTAATTATTTCGAGCATTGCACGCACGCGCTTTTAATTGCGGTTTCAAAAATGTGAAATCTTAAAAAAAAAATCGTTTCCCAGGTATTATTTTTGGTTAGTATGACTTGGCATGATGTCCACAACGAATAGACTTCGGCTTGGTGATGGGTCTTGTGACACCCTGTATAATAATAACTGTTTATTTCGGATAATAACAATCCATATGTTGTTAGTACAAATTTATTTATAACCCGACACGATGAACTTACTCGCAGTCAATGCAAAATAAGTTACTGTAAGTTTTTATATAGCATTTTATTTGTCTCTATTGGATTTTTATTTACATTGTTATCTACTGGTCAGTGCATACCTTGTTGTATAATATTTGTGTACTCATGATAATTTTCTTTTCTTTATGACTATAGTCAGCTTTTGTTAATATATATATATTTGACGCGAACGCACGTAGCTCGCGCACCGTATGTAACGCATTCTATTACTTACCCCTTAAATACTGTTGGTTTGTTATCCGTGGGGTCAATGGAGGTTACCACTGAAAATCAGTGTTGTGTAATAGCTAAGGTTACTACACAACAATATGCTGAGTGGGACCTCGTTGTTGCAGACTACCTATATTATGCTTGTTATATTGTTTATCTTAAGAACTTTGTATCTGCAGCAATAAACTTTATTTATTTCTCTTTCTTCTTTCTTCTAATGTCAGTTGGTCTTAGTTGGTTAATCATAACGTCAAATTACGCGTCTCATTTAAAGAGGCATAGACTCCTTACAGACTCATATCTTTGACTGCATTCTCTAAATAGCCGTGCTGTCAAATCCCATCATTAAGGAGTGATGGGATTTGACAGTGAAAGGAGATATCGATGTTTTTTGAATGAGGGATAAATACGGAAACAAACTATCGGACATGAATGTAAAACTGAATCGTACCCGCAAGCTTCGGCGTGGCAGTCGGTTGCACTCACGCCAACTGGGTTGTCAAAGTAGTTCACTGCTGTACTAATATTTACATAAAGGCGAATCGTTTGTGCTGGCCGATCACAAATCGGATTACCTACAACTCTAAAAAAATCGAGCAGTGTCCAACGTAAGCGATAGCAAGCAACGTGATATGATGCGACGCACACAAATTGCCAAAGCCTGCCGCATTAGCTAATCTGGTATAATTCGTACAATACGTAATCTAAGTGACAGTTTCTTAGCATCTCATCGCAACGCATCGCTCATTAGTTTATGAATACGTTTTGTCAATAGATTTTATGGCTAAAACGAACAATTAAACACGTGAATTTTTTTAGTACTGTCTGTCTGGCAAGTCTTTGCAAAGCACTGTCCGGCGTCGACAGCAAAAACTACAATTTCAATATTTTAGTTGTTTACTTCTACGGCTTAAATATATCGACACATACCTACTAAAGTTAGATATTTGACCAAAAATATTTATCTATAAATCATCACTGTTACGAACAACACTCGGTTTCCTAACTCTATGTTTTGTCTACTGTTTGGCTACCACGAGGCTGCTATAAGAGCGTGCTGCTAAACCTATCGACAGCTCTTTCTATCATACTGCATGTGCCATTAGAAAGAAGATATCAATCATAGCAACCGCTGTTGTTATTTAGTGTTACTTCTATGACTTAAGGTTATATTTCTTTGGTTCGGTATAAGGAAATATAGCGGGCATGTTCTCTCTAGTCTAAACGTAGGCCAACCTCTCTGGATCAAACACTAGAGCATAGACTAATGATTGGTCTGGCCAAGAAGCAAGGGTCTTGCTCCGTAAAGCGAAGCGATACCAATCATTTGTCTAGGCACTCGAGTATATTACACCGTGAAGCTGTAATAAAATCAAACTTCTATGTCAACGCAATCAACAGAAACAGCAATTTAATAAATATGCTTTTTCAAACTCGCAATTACTCGCAAGGGAATCAAAACCTACAGGGCACTTCCCTTGAACTCAGAATCTTGAAATTTGGCTCGAAGCAACGTCTTATAGCATAGCTAAAGGAAAAATTGCAAAAATCCGTAAATTTTTAGTTACATCATATAATTAAAATATTTTAATCATTTTAAAGGTACTACCCCGTTCCGCATGAACCCGTAGAGATATAAAATTGAAATTCACATCAAATGCTCAAGTCAAAACTAAAGGCACCAGTCGATCTAGAATCTTGAAATTTGGCATAAAGTAACGTTTTATAGCACATATGCAAATTTTCGAATACCTTAAATTTTTAGTTACATCATATATATTTTTAAATAATTATATATACCTACAGGTTTGTACAGAACCCTCGGTGCGCGAGTTCGACTCGCACTTGACCGATTTATTTTTTTATATCGTCACACCTATATCTCCGAAGGGAGGCAGGAAGGCAGAAGTGTAATATTTCACGTACATTTCGCCTTATGAATTTAAGGCCCCACGTATTAGTGGGCCAGCCTATTGCCGTTACCGGGCACATTGCCAGACTCCGTGCTGCTACTGAGAATTCGGAAAAACTCAGTAACACTTTCGCCAAACCCGGGAATCTAACCCGGGACACGATTAGCAGACGTATATGCTATCCACTGGACCACGGAGTTAATTTCTTTATATGTATGCTTTAATTTCATTAATCTTAATATATAAAATCCTTGCGTTACTGACTGACTGACAGACAAGCTGCAGCAAAAACCACTGGGCGCAGGAAGCTGAAATTTGGCATGTATGTTTCTTGGGAACCGTAGGGGTGCACTAAGAAGGGATTTCTTGAAATACCCACGGGATCGGTCAAAATAGATAAATTTAAAAAATGAGCAGGCGTAGCTGCTGGCGTCCTCTAGTTTGATATATAGGACCTATTTCTATACCTATGAAAATACAAGGATACCCACAAGGTTACAAACACTACTGTGTTTGTAACATTGAAGTACCTACTGGTACTTCAATGTAGATAGATTTAAGTACGTTGTGAGGCTATTTATGGATCAGGAAGTCTTCTTATTGCGAAATGGATTAATAAGATAAGATATAATAGTACCTACGTTAGTACTATCTATTCTGTGCTAATAGTGGCTGGCACTTAGTTGATGTAATGACTCCATCATTAACAACCCTATCTTAAGTATTTCGCACAATCGAGATAATTTTGCTTTATCAAAAAGTATATATATTGAGGACTTCTATATTAGAATATTATTTTTATTTTACCTGTCTTACCGACGTATCAACCATGGCCTTCAACGGTAAAGTAGTTGTTGTTACTGGTGCTAGTTCAGGAATTGGTGCTGCCACAGCCGTGAAATTCGCCGAAGAGAAAGCTAAAGTGGTAATAGTAGCCAGAACTGAAGCGAAGATGAAAGAAGTTTCGGAGAAATGCAAAAAATACGGTTCGGAACCGCTCGTGATTGTTGCTGACGTCTCAAAAGACAGCGACATCAAGAATGTAATCAGTACTACTATTGCCAAGTGCGGTAAGATTGATGTGCTGGTTAACAATGCAGGCGTAGCAGGCCCTGGTGATGTCCAGGATAAAGGAGCAGTGGAGATGTTCGATAAAATCATCGCTACCAATCTTCGGTCAGCAGTCTCCTTGACAAACCTTGCGGCGCCTTATCTCGTAGAAACAAAAGGTAATATTGTCAACATTTCAAGTGTTGCCGCAGTTGATGTATTTGCTACTGGCCATTTTGCATATTGCACTTCAAAAGCTGGATTAGACCACTTCTCCAGGGCTGCGGCATTGGATCTTGCTCCCAAGGGTGTCAGAGTCAATACTGTGAATCCTGGTCCTGTGGAAACGGACTTCATCAGCAACATGGGTATTGCTAAAGATGAACATGCCAAATTTTGGAAAAGAGTTGCAGAGTCAACGGCACTTCAAAGAGTATCCGGGCCTGAAGAAATCGGCGACGTGATTGTGTTTTTAGCGAGCGACAAGGCGAAGGGTATCACCGGGTCATCTATCTTCGTTGATAACGGACATCTGCTAAAAAGAAATGTTAAACTACTTGAAGATTAAAGTTGAATAGTTTCGTTTTTAACCATATAGGTCTATGTACGTATCTAACGCATGTTCGAAAATTTATTTGGTCATCATCATCATCAGCCCTGTTAAACTGTTCCACTGTTAGGCATGGGCCTCTCACTTATTAGGTCATGTTTCATAAAAATTATGTATTATAAAAAAAGTGTTTATTGTCATAAATTTAGTTGTATTATAAATAATGAATTTTCATTACATTTTCCAATCCATTTCGCTCGAGAGAAAGCCGTAGCAAAATTGCAATTAGGCATCTATGTACTTACATGAATCAATTGATTGGTGAAGTTAAGCAACTTCTTCATCGTCTGGTTTATAGTTGGTTGTCTGAGGACAAAAGTCACACCCCGTATGGGTGTGCAAAACGCATGTTCAGCTTATCGTCAACAGTGGCCCTACAGAAAATAATATTCTGTCAAATCTGATTCTGATAAGACCACATAACAAATTCGATACTGTAGTCCTTCTAGGGCTACTATCGGATGCAACCGGTGTATCGCTAGGATAATAAAGATGACGCCAAATATATCTACACATTAACTAAATAAACTCTTGCTCAAGTCAATAAACCGGTGTTATTAATCGAAAAGACGAGGCCTGGATTTTTGAGATCTATTACTCATAAAAACAAATATATACTACCTACTAGTCAATAACGTATACGGTACGCGGGTTGAAGAATACTTGCTTCCAAGTTATGTGAATAAGCTGCCGGAAGAATTGCTAATTTTATATAAACAGAGTTCGAAAGGTTGCAAGTTCAAAATGAAGCACTTTTACATGTAAGGTATTTTAATTATTAATTAAAATACAAGTTATATTTAAGTAAATTAAAATACATTGTTACAAGTTGTATTTAAGTAATGCGTATGTTCGTCAATAAACGGCTCGCTAGTACTCAGATAAACCCTGTGAGGTTTTCGTAGTGCGGCAACGTATTAAGTAAGATTGAGTAAATGTATTGGAAAACACAAATAAAAATAAAATGAGTAGGTACCTACCTACGAATATTTATCACACAGTTATTTGGAAGAATGCTAGCCTTTAGCCTTTGCCTCTGTATTTACATTCGTTATAAAGAATCTTAAGTAGATATTAGTTCTTCTTTTTCTTATAAACCTGCAAGTTTGTGGGAATGAACGGATGTTTCTCTTTCACACAATTGTTTTATGTAGGCTTAGGCCCATCCCAAAAAATATTTCTATTTACGCCAATGCATGTATCTGAGTAGATAAGTGCAAGTCCAGAATAATCCGGATACTGAGAATTCAATGTGCGGTACAAACCAAATGATAAGCCATCTTATGACGCTGATACACTTGAGCATTCACCTGTAATGAGCATTCGTGCGAATGTTACAAAACAGAAAAACAAACGACTGTGGTTTAGCGAGCATTCTCACGAATTTTCTGGCGAACCTATTATAGATAATCCATAGAAACCGCGCTACAATGGTGTTTAAACCCATTTACTTCACTTTGACTTATGATTTTTATCTAATGCACGAGAAAGATAACTAAACAAATGATGTTTCGAATCTATGTTGGTTGTCACTAATTTTAACTTGACTAGTGATGGGCTTACTCAAAACGAATATTTGTCAACATTCTATTACAATTTATTCTGAGTAAACCAGATCTGAGAATTTATTTTAAACATTATCGATATTCTCTCGATATTTATTATCAGTAAGCCCATCATTATAGTCTAAGGATTAGAGTCTAGAAAGATCGTGAAAATGTTCGTAGCAATGTTCGGCTCTGTTCGTTGTTTATTTATTTATTTATTCTTCATATACACAAAGTATATAGGCGCACTTAATGCCACGGTCATTATCTACCAGTCTACCTTAGAGTGGTGCAGAGAGTTAAGAAGTAGGCGTATTATATGGTGTAGTTTACGAAAAATTACTAATTATTGAATAAAATTTATTGGTCCTAGTAATTATACATACTTAAATAAATATATATTATAATAAAAATACATAAACGTTATACATACACAATAAATACAAATATAATAACAAATAAAATCAGAGATGGATTATGGACTTACTTATACTGATACATGTTAATATACATAAACATATACCTGGTTAAGATAGCGACTTATGATACATTCGCGGACTCAGCTAACGAGAATTCCTTTACTTTGGACTTGAATAAGAATTTGGTTTTGGCTATTCTGTTCTCAGGATGCATTCTATAGAAGAATAGATTGAATGGTGAAAGAAGAGTGAAGAAAATCTGATCTGTGAGAAGGTGCCAAGAGTTGAAGATTATTAGAGGAGCGAAGATTTCGCTCATGGTTAGAACATAAGTACTGAAAGTAAGAGCTAGCGCGCACTGGTGGCTTTTGTCACGACAAAAAAGTTTTTGTCACCGTCACGTCACGGCACCCAAGTGAGGTGCGCTCACGAAGGATGACAGTGACAAAACTTTTTTGAAATCCTAGCGTCATTTGCCGATATGGATTTCGAAGAGACGGTCGTTCTCTGTGAACTCATGAGCAGTGGCGGCGCTAGGCGTCGGCGACGTCGGCGACCGCCGACGGCCTCGCGCCTGAGGGGGCCTCGCAAAATAGTTTTACAAGTTACCTATTTTCATTTCACCAATCATATTTGGAATAAATCTAAGCAGATGATAATGACTTTTATTATTTTTACGACACTACTCACTTCAGTAACACTTGCGTAACAGAAGTGAGTACTACTTTACGGGTACCTATACAGAATTGTCTGTCTTGTAACACAATTAAATGAAAGTTTCACCCGACTGAGCTTATTCACACCCACCGATATCTGTACTGTGCATGGGCGTTGCCAAGGGCGAGCATTTCTCATTTTCCATATCAACTAGCCCTTTCCTCCAGGCCATCGGCTGGCGTCCTTGCAGCGGCTGAGGGATTGAATGGGTTGTGGCAGGAAGGAATGAATGATTAGGAATTAAACTTTTCTCAGTAGTAGTGGCCGTGGTCATACGTCGGTCGGTTCTTGTGCCGATGCTGTGTTTACTGGGTGAAAATGTTTGTATTGTATTTTTTTATTATGTGGCTCACTTAATTTAACGGATTTTTTAATGCGAAGTAAAAGGGGCCTCGCTATCAATATATAATTATGTACAAAGAATATATGTCAATGGGCCTCGCGACTTGATGTCGCCGACGTCCACTTGTGGTCTAGCGCCGCCACTGCTCATGAGACTCTTGAGAAAAAGAAAGCGTAGAGAATACTGCTTACACCCCCTTTGGAGTGACAGCCTACTACGAGGAAAGTTCTATATTATGTAACTTCGAGAACATCCAAATATTTTTTTGTGTTATTTCCGAATGAATGTTAGAAGCTTTGATGAATTACTTCGCACTTTAGCACCTGCATTAATATAAATAATACATACATACATACAATATAAATAATGGTAGATAATGTTATGGATACTGACCGAGTTCTGAAGTCTTTAGAATAATCAGGAGTGTCTTCACACAACT
The DNA here is from genome assembly GCA_944739405.2 of Euclidia mi. Classification (NCBI taxonomy): domain Eukaryota; kingdom Metazoa; phylum Arthropoda; class Insecta; order Lepidoptera; family Erebidae; genus Euclidia; species Euclidia mi. The sequence goes on along the minus strand of OX123202.2, from coordinate 37,904,226 downwards.
TGAGACTAAAAGTAGATTTGTGTTACCCCGAATTTAACGCGCGCGAAGCGGCGGGCAAAAGCTAGTCAAATATAAAATATGTCAACTTATTTATCAAATTGTCACCAGTGCGCGCACCGCTATAAAAACCTAACGGCGCGGTGACAGTTTCGTCACGGGCTTGTTCGCCGGTCGGCGTACACAAATGTCACCCAGTTGTCACGTCGTAACATGCGCGCATCTCCATACATATCCACGGACTTGATAAGAGTGACAAAACAGTCACGCTGACAAAAGTCACCAGTGCGCGCTAGGTCTAAAGAGTAATATGCTGAGGAGAAGTAGGAGATGTGAGAATAGTGTATAGAGTAGTGAGAATACGCAAACTGCGGCGGCGGCGGCGCTGACGAATAGAGCGTATAAGGAGCCACTTTATTTGGGAACGATAAGTAGACACATGGTCATACTTACGAAGATTAAAAACGAATCGAATGCAGTTATTCAGAAGACGGTCAAGTTTATTGAGGAGATCTGCATTCAGGTCAAAGTAACATACATCACCATAGTCAATCAGTCGGAAAATCAAAGTTTACACAAGCATTGCTTTAGTCTCGGCAGGGAGTAAGTTTTTAAGGCGGTAGAGAGCGCACAGACTGCAGGTGACCTTCTGACTTATCTGTGGCACCTGAGCCTCCCAATTCAGCCTGGCATCCATATGTTATCTAAGATTTTTAATTGTAGGGTAAAGATCGACCATAGTGCCGTTAAAAATGATGGCTGGTAGTGTTGTTAAGTACAGTCCTTTTTAAAATTCGTTGACTACCCACTATTATAGCCTGAGTTTTGCAAGGATTTACAGTGAGACTAAACTTGTCAGACCATGTCTTTATGGTTTTCAAATCCCTATAAACCTTGTCAATGGCCTCAGCTATGTATTCCACACTTACATGGGGGTAAATCTGCAAATCGTCGGCATACAAATGGTAAGCGCACTGAAGATGTTGCGTTAGGAGATTTATGAAAATAGAAAATAAAAGAAGAGAGAGAAGGCCACCTTGAGGAACACCAGATGTGATGTCGTACCACCCCGAGGATGTCTCATCGAGGCGGACAGACTGTTGACGACCTCTAAGATAAGTTGAAAACCAATCCAGGGCCCCAGCCGAGACCTTGAGATGGGAGAGGATAGATAAAGGGACATCGTGACTCACGTGACTGACGGTATTGAAGGCATTTGAAAAATTAATCAACACTAGAACAGAGATTTCGGTGTTTTTCATAGCCTCTCGAATATTGCCAGTCACTTTGTGGAGGGCGGAGGTAGTGCCATGACCAGGCCTGAAGCCTGACTGAAGTGGACTTAACAGGTTATTGTGGTAGACAAAACGAGACAATTGTTTGTTCACATAGGCCTCAAGCATTTTGGATAGGAAGGGTAAGATGGAAATAGGCCGGAAGTGTTAAGGAAGAGTAGGATTGGGGATTTTGGGTAGAGGAATTATGTAGGCTTTGCGCCACAAGGAAGGAAAGGTACCAGAGGTAAGTGAAAAGTTTACGATGTGGGATATTGCCGACAGGAGCTGATCTAGGATCGTTGTTCTGATCGACAAAACAAAAATCGGCGAATGCTTGCTGTTCTGTCACAAGTGAATGCTTAGGTGTATCAGCGCCATTACATAGTAGTCTAGGGTATTCAGCCTAACGCCTGCATAGCTTTTTCGACATCTTCTTCTGGTTCGCTTTGCAGCAACAATATATTTTATAGGCTTTGCAAACTAAATAAAATACGAAAATTACTACAACGCCAACGCTGTAGGCCAAACTTAAATTTTTGAAGGAATGGTTTAAACATAAAAAATGACTCTGTGCGAGCATTTTATTGCGGTAAAAAACATTAGAAAGTTCTGTGCTTTTAGGAGGCAGTGATAGCTTAGCGGAGATACCAACAGACTGCCTTATAGAGTACTGGATTCAACTCCTCGGCGCGCACCACCGACCTATCGGAATTATTTGCGTATCGATTTTTATATTATTGCTTGCCCAGTGTCTCGGAAGGCACGTTAAGCTGCTGGTCCCGACTGTCATGGAGATCTTTGACAGTTATGATAGGGAGTCAGTGGGTACCTCTTAATAAACTGACACTAGTCTAAACAATTGAATATCGCTATCCCTTTGGTTGCGACGTAAGGTAAGGCAGGCAGTCAAGTGGATAAGCTAATATTCAGTCAACTCCGATTAAACTAGAGAACCTTTTAAAGACCTTGTAAGTACGTTTTACAGACCCTCTATTGAATTTTACATTCTGACATTATGGCGACCCAGTGGCGTAGCGTGAGTGTTAACGACTGCCACGCCGAAGGTCGCGGGTTCGATTTCCCGCTCAAGTCAAACATTTGTGTGCGTTAACATCGATGTTTGTCTTGGTCAGGGTGTTTCTATATATAATATAGAAAGATTTAAAAAGTATATATGTCTGTTTATCCATTGTCTAGTACCCATAGGAGTTGGGTAAAAGTGGTTAAAAACAAGAAAAGTATAATTCTTACTGTAGGTAGGTACAGAATATAATATGATAGAAAGACTTCGCTTCATTCAACGGCTAAGCCCTAAAGATAGGGCCGCCGGCTTTTCCCGGATTTGCTGCCCGGATTGCTCTAATACACGCAAATGCTAAAGTTATTGTTTTTATTTTACTATAATGTCGAATAGGTTATTGTTAGATAGATTAAAAAAACACGTTGTTTTTGCTTAATGCGAGTAAGAATACGACATGTCACCATCCCACTCTGTCCCGAGGGTGTCTTACGAGGCGACTATGGGAAAACGCAAGCAGTGTAATAGCTGTGGCCGACTCCACACATATGTTCATGTCGGCACTGGACAGCAGCTGTGTCGTTGTAATGGAGTCAGGCTCTGCAGTCACCAACCCGCCTGCCAAGCGTGGTGACTATGGGCAATTTCCTCCCAAGATGAAGCACCATAATAAAAGACCCCCAGTTCCCGGTCGCGGTAACGGCGAGGCAGGGGGTGCGAAAAATCACCGGGCTATGGTAGGCTACCAAAACCAACTACACCTGGCGACCTACAACTGACGCAATCTATGGCTCAATGAACACCTCGCCGAGCTCGAGGTAGAATTAAGTCGCATAAAATGGGACATACTGGGGTTATCGGAAGTCTGAAGACAGGGGGAAGACACGATACCTCTAGAGTCAGGTGACTTGTCCTACCATCGGGAAGGCGCCGGCTATCTCAGGGTGGTGTCGGTTTCCTGGTCAGGAGGAACCTTGTGAACAACATTGTCGAAGTCGGTAGTATGTCAACCTGGGTAGCGTACCTCGTACTTAAACTCACTAATAGGCGTTGACTAAAGGTGTTACAGGTATATGCGCCGATCTCAATACAACCTGACGAGATAGCTGAGGCCACATACGAGGGTATTGCTAAGGCAATACACAGTACGACCAAAGCTCAGTACAACGTTGTCATGGGGGACTTCAACGCCAAACTACAAGAACGCGGCGAAACAAAAATCGGAGCCAACGGCGTGGGGCAGAGGAATCACAGGGGCCAAATGCTAGTTAACTTCCTTGAGGCAAATGGGTTTTTCTTGATGAACTCCTCCTTCAAAAAGAAACCTCACAGGAAGTGGTGGTTTGGTGAAGCCCCGACAATGTCACAAGGAATGAGATAGACTTCATCACGACGGACCGAAAGCATATATTTAGAGACGTCCCAGTGATCAATAGGTTCAACACCGGAAGCGATCACCGACTAGTACGAGGGTCTCTAAATATCAACCTGAGATCTGAAATGGCTCGGTTGATGAATCCTACTCCCCGACCTACGACCTACCCAAGTAGCCACCGATTCTGAGCAGTTCCAGCTAGAACAGCAAAATCGTTTCGATCTGCTGGAAACCAACGACAGTATCGACCAGAAGACCGACACAGTGGTCAAGGTACTACAAGATTCGTCCCGGAAAGTCTTCCCGTAGAAGCAAAAGGTAATCTTTTGTTTCTACGAGATAATCAACATTTCAAGTGTAGCTGCAGTTGATGTATATACTACTGGCCATTTTGCATATTGCACTTCAAAGTCTGGATTAGACCATTTTTCAATGGCTGTGGCTTTGGACTTTGCTCCTAAGGGGGTTAGAGTCAATATTGTGAATCCTGGTCCTGTGGGCAGGGATTTCATTGACAATATGGGTATTGACCAGGCAGAACATACCAAATTTTGGAAAAGAGCAGCGGCGTCAACAGCGCTGCAAAGGGTATCTGGGCCTGAAAAAATTGGTGACGTGATTCTTTTTTTAGTGAGTGACAAGGCAAAAGGTATCACTGGATCTTCTATCTTCTTGACGTTTGTTGAAGAGGAATATTAAACTTCTTGAAGAGTAACGTTGAATAGTATATGTATAAAGTTTTTGGATTATGATTACTTAGCTATGTTCTGAAAGTTGTGCGTCGAAATCATCAGTGTGCAGAAGATGGAAGAAATTAGTAATAGGTAGCTAATTTTCTTGACATTTAAGGATTGCAATCTGTACCTGTTTTTCATTATTATAAATATATTTAATTTCTTATTATTCTTGTTTTAATAAGTAGTTTTAAATAAATTCATAGCAAAATAGTGAGTCAATCGGTTCGTGAGATTAGGCAGCTTTGGCATCGTCTGATTTATGTCTGAATTATCCTCGACAGATATCATACCCTTTCGTGCTTCGAAGTGCATGCTAAGTCGACGATCCCGCTTTACATAAAGGTTTTTGACGATAATCATGGGGTTCAGCGCTCTCTAATATCCTCGGATAGAATAAAGGTCTTAACTATAGATCCATCGGTTTTCTGGTTCCATTGCCGAAATCGGCGTTTCTTTTTAAGTGGTTGCATCTAAGTAAACGGTTACCTGTATCTGTAGGGTGATGATACTGACGTGTTGTTACTTTTAATGACACTTACTTACCGGATAACAAAACTGAGCGGTGCAGTGTGACCTGAACGACGGTGCCACCCTGATTTTCCAACCACCAATATGTATTAAAAGCCGACTTCTACTAAATCGCCTGATTTCATTAATTCTCAGAGGGTGGTGAGCGTACCTAAAGTCGAAAATTTACGACTACACCACTACTTAAAAGAAAGATAAAAGAAAACAAAAACGGAACTTAAAGGAACTTTGTCCTATTAAATATGTCCTACAGTAGAACACCTACTCCATGCTACAAGATAATATTAAGATAACCCATACCTACCTTAATATTTTTTTTTGTATAGACTCACGCCTGTATCCTCGAAGGGGTAGGCAGAGGTGTAATAATACACCGACATTTCGCCATGAGTTTTTAGGTCCCACGTAATAGGGGGCGAGCCTATTGCCGTACCTGGCACATTACCAGACTCCGTGCTGTTACTGAGAATTTCCTAACGGAAAAACCCAATAACACTTTGCCCGACCCGGGAATCGAACCCGAGACCTCCCAATCCAACGCGCATATTTATGCCACGAGACCAACGAGGCAGACCTTACAAATATATCTACCTGTCTCGTGACACGAGTTCGTTGGGTGGCTCATAAAGTCACCTAAGCACCCCTTAAAGGTCGCAGCCTGAGCCGACTTCACGACACACGGCAAAAAAATGTTAATAGTAACTTGACCTTTAGAGGTAAATAGGATATTAGCAAACAGCTCACTCTAAGCGAGCTTACCTCCATCGCTGCAGCGTAACACTAAAGCGGTCAGTCTACGCCATGTACGCATGTAGACTGCTGGTTTGAAGCACCTTGCTGCTAGATGGTCAGTGCGTTTGACACTTGTCAAACACGAGTTATTGGATTGTGCGGATCCCTGGCTCCAAGGCGTGGGTTTTGGAGTGCAACCGGGACAGACATTAGAAAATGGCGAAAGAACCAAGTCTATAGACTATACTGATAAGGTGGAAGGTTCGTCACTCTTTAAGCGAAATACTATCTAGATGGGAACAAGAATACCAATATAGTACCAGTGCAACGTAATACATATTTTAGGACTACATTCAGAGCAGCTTATTCTTATCAGCTTATACTACAACCACACTTAATCACTGCTCTCCATCACACAGCTCTACCACTCAAAAACTTACTGTCTGCCCTGTCTGAAAGGTGTGAATATTGTATACTAGCCGTTTCCCGCGGTTTCACCCGCGTCCTGAAGGAACTACTTGGCGTACCCGAAAAACCCAAATATCTTACGGACCCCTATTTTTTCTAAAATAAAATATAGCCTATGTTACTCGCAGATTATGTAGCTTTCTAATGGTGAAAGAATTTTTAAAATCGATCCAGTAGTTTTTGAGTTTATCCACAAACAAACAAAATTTTTTTCTCTTTATAATATTAGTGTAGATTTATGTATAAGTACATGTGTCATAGTACTTTAAATAGAGTGATCTATTCAGCAAGTCATCTTTTACAGGTTGCATTAATTACAGTGATAAACAGATAGTTGTGAAGTACCTATCCACTTATAATGTTAAGGTGCGTCCAGATACAACACTTCTCAGAATTCGGACTCATCGAGCATGCACGTGACAGTACAAGAACGTATCACTCAGTAATATGGACGGTATTAGTCCGCAAACAGTTTGTTACGATGTTTGATAATGTACCGGTCGACCCACCCCAAGCAGGAGAACAACGACCGAACAAACGGATTACATCATCATCAGCCTTTAACAATCCACTGCTGGACTCGGCCTCTCCTTTGAAAGGAGGAATTGGCCTACTATACCACGCTGGCCAAACGGGTTGGTATACGGTTTGTATCAAGTTTTCCTTCTCTTACAGTGCTGTTCTCTGCATAATATTATGTCCCTCTGTTGGCTCTTACAACACCCATGGGATGATATGGGGTGGTGACAATCCGTATTCTTAATCCGTCACCACACGGACAAACGGATTACACGTGAATATATTTAGTTCGGTGTGTCGTAGGTTTGAAACTTGTCTCCATAGGTACTGAAGAATAATACATCAATAACTCGGTTACGCACCATTCCATGCCAAGTCATTATCTTGTGCGCGTGCAGCGACATTGTTCTGCTACAATAGTAATAAATGCGTGTTACGACACTGATCGTGGCTTGCCGTGCATTCATACGTAACGGACTGCCGAGACGATGGTCTCGGGTTTGATCCTCAGGTACCCCGGGCTCACACCTCTGCCTTTTCAAGTTATGTGTGCATTATAAATTAATTAGCACAGATTACTAAATAGTTACTAGCAATAGGCTTGCGCCCTAGTACATTGGGACCGAAACATAACTGGCGAAGTGTGAGTGTGTAATACACCTTTGCCTACCCTTTCGGGGATAAAAGGCGTGAAGTTATGTTATAACTTAGAAAATTCGGTGTGCGAATGCTTAGCAGTCTGTGGTATCTCCACAAGGCTATTGCTGCTATGATTCCACTATCTCTTAGGTGATGTCACATATTTAACCACAAATCTGTAGGGACCGTGTCAGCGAACATTCACAATATTTATGTGTAAGGCAGTAACAAAGTTCGGTTCGTCGCAATTTTCTAAATCTGGACGCAGCTTTATGCGTAGATATTCATATCGTCGCTTACTCGCAAGCAACATGTTGCTTGCAATGCAACAAGTAAACAGATAAAACACAGATAGTAAAGAAGTTCGATAGGAACAGTTACATAAATAAATAATAATAAACAGACAATTATAATTATATTTTGATTTGATTATAGATAGGCATTATGTGTATGCTGCTATTTAGGATACTTCACATGGCCAATATAATCATAACCTTGTATTCCAGCGCTAATCTGAACCTCGGAATCGGCTCCAACGATTTTTATGAAATGTGGCATGCGGGGATCTTCAGGGACGATAAATAAATCGATATAGCTAGAATTTATTTCTAGAAAACACTATTCATCATCATCATCAGCCCTTTATACTGTCCCACTGCTGGGCACGGGCAGAGGCCCGTGCCCAGCACGCAGACACGCACAGTGACACACGCAGTCTGTTATTAGTCTTCAATCCAATAACTCGTGTTTGACAATAATAGTAGTGTCAAACGCACTGACCATCTAGCATTCAGGCGAGCAGTCTACGTGCGTACATCGCGTAGACTTACCGCTTGAGTGTTACGCTGCAGCGATGGAGGTAAGCTCGCTTAGAGTGAGCTGTTTGCTAATATCCTATTTATAGTGAGAAGAGAGCTTCTCACTATAAGAAAAGGTTCACCAACAAAAATACCAAGCAAGGCTCAGATATCCAGCTACTACATATTATAAAATGTAGTCTCCTTTTCTTTGTTTGTATTATCGCGATAAACTCTAAAACTACGGAACGGGTTTGTGTACGGTTATCATTATCACCAATAGATGGTGTGATTCTCGAAATATATTTCAACTAGATGAACCCGCGGTTACACCCGCGTTATTGAGGGCTACTGCTCGGCTCCCGTGGCGCATATCGTGATGTTATATAGCCTTTAGCCTTCCTCGATAAATCGAATACTGAAAGATTTTTTTAAATCGGGCCAGTAGTTCCTGAGATTAGCGCGTTCAAGCAAACAAACTCTTCAGCTTTATATATCAAGTACTAGATAAGCCCGCGGTTACACCCGCGTTATTTAAGGCTACTGTTCGCTCCCGTTGCTCATAGCGTGATGTTATATAAACTATAGCATTCCTCGATAAATGGGCTATCTAACACTGAAAGAATTTTTCAAATCTGACCAGTACTTCCTGAGGTTAGCACGTTCAACCAAACAAACAAACAAACAAACTCTTCAGATTTAGGTATATATTAGTATAAGTTTAGTATAAGATTAGATGTATAATACACGCGTAGGAGCCGCGGGCGATGAAATCACTTGCCCCGACTGAGATATATTATCATACTTAGCCGAGTCCAAACTACTGATATGGAGGGATGGGTGCCAAAGTTATAAAATGTACCCGTCGTCGAACTAAGAAGGAACTTTAATTTTACCCTTTTAGGGGTGGCATTGATAAGGGGATAAAATAATTGTTGAAAGTTCAGGGAATGCGAAGCCGCGGTCGCCTGCTGATAGAATACAGTAATTAAAAGAAAAAGGATTCATATTTCATAATTTAAAACGAGCAACGTGAAATCACATGAAAATATAAATTGGTTCTGATTAAATGATTGCCCTACAAGAATTGTGAGTTCGATCTTGGATCCACACTCTGGGTAACACTTTCTGTGATCTACAAGTTGGTGTTCCGAATCAAGGTGTCATTTGTGTCCGTTGCTTGAATGTTTGTGAACATCTTTTATGAAGGTACTAGATGGGCCCGCAGTTACACCCGCGTTATTTAAGGTTAGGCTGGTTTCAGAGTGACGCGCGCGGCACGCGCCGTCGGCCAGCGCGTCTCAACAGCGCGTTTGGCGCGCAGACGACTGTGAAACGAGTTCGCGTTTCTCATTGCAATGTATGAAGCTTCGGCAGCGCGGCCGGCGCGCGCGTCTCACACGCGGCGCGTTTGAACTGCGTGAATTTATTATTTGAATCTAGTGTAATTGTAAGCGCGCGCGTGTGGCCGGCGCCGGTCAAACGCGTGACTCTGAAACCAGCCTAAGGCTGGTTCCGCTCCCGCGCCTCATAACGTGATGTTATATAGCTATAGCCTTCCTCAATAAATGGGCTATCTAACACTGAAATAATTTTTCAAATCTGATCAGTAGTACTGAGACTAGCGCGTTCAAGCCATTAAGCAAACAAAAAATCTCTTCAGCCTTATATTTTAGTATAAGTAGATCAGTATAGAATATGATAGCTACATTCAAGAGGAAGGCAAGATACGATTCTTAGAAGCCAAATGCAAAGGAAAAGAATGATGTTATAGCATGGGTGAGTGATAAGATGCGAAAATTCAATCGTTGGCTACTATATTATCTTTTAAATACGAAGACATACATGTTGATCGATTTTCAACCACTTTTCTTACACATTGTCACTGAATTTCATCTTCAGGATTGAAAAGGAAGAAAAGCTTGAGTCTTCGACGAAAAGCAACTCATTCACTAAACGATAAGCAACAGTACTGGGCAAGATCCCATTCATGTTGTAACTAAATAGGTTAACGTTCGTTGCTCTATTGCTCAAATATATGCACGAATGTTCATACATTATTTATCTCATGTATTGGGCAGCTATTAAGAAGATAGTCTTATGTATTTATTGAGCAGCTAATAGTGCAATGTATCCTGACACTTATTGTAATTGAATAAAATAAAATTTATTGAAGCCATTTTAAGAACGGTCCTATTACCATATTCATAAAGGTTAAAACAAATGTTCATTGATAAATAAAAATAATTGGAATAGGATCCGACATATTTTAATGTTGTCGTTAAAACAAACAAAGGTGTGGGATGAGACGATCTTAGGTAACACTTACACGCAAGTGAAGAAATATTTATAGTACTAAGAGCCAAGCGCTTTCAATTTTCTTTGTCGTGTTCTTAATAATAGACAAATAATCATCTAAATGAAATCTCGCGGACACAATCTGTTTATTTAAATCAGCACCCCCAATTAAAATCATTCAATTAATAAATCTATTCTAACAAATTTTCAAAATCCCCTTAGTCCTTACATCAAACGAATGAGGTAAAGGAAAGTGGAAAATGTCCTTTTCATAATGAATTATGGTTGCTCATTGAGCTTTCAGCGGTACGACCATTCGTGTGTTGTCGTCTCACTTCGGCATACTTCGTATTCATCTCGAAACTCCGTAACGAACAGAGCGCTAACCGGTGGACCTCCTCTGACTCACAGCTCGGTCAATATTCCGAGTGAGTCAGCACGCTGTACTCGCCTCCGTCGACAGTGTATATTTTCATTGGAATCCCGGTCGAGGCTTGATATTTTCCCGTAGGCTCGAACCTTCAGTCCTCTGAAAGTTGCGGTGCGGTAACACACACTTTCTGTGTAATTTTAAACCGGTAAAACAGTTTCATGTGGAATGATTAAGTAACCACAGAGAGGCGCCGTGAAACAAGTGATGCTTACTATAAAACGTGATTTTTTGTGTTAAATGTGTTGATTATTTTATGTTATTGTAAGGAGGCTGGAAACGGACAATCCTAGGTGGTGAAACTGAAGCTTACCACCGTCCTTGTGAGCAGTCATTAACGAATTTGGGCGCTGTGAGTACGATCTTTCTTTTTGTTATTTATTGTTACACTTAAATATTGATCAGAGTTTGATTTGTTTTGACGAAGGACGTAGGCATGTTAAAGGTTACGACCCCTAGCCGTGGAGGCAGGAGGGAGGAAACCTGTGACGTTATCTAACTACCCCTCTGAAAAAATTACGGGATTATTGTATTATTACCTCAATATTTGAATCTTATTTCATCTATGAATATTTAATTATGTTTTATTCAATAATTATAGTATTATATAATTTTCTTTATTAATTCTTGATTCATTTTATTGAGGTAATTAATTAATCTAGTAAACTCGTAAGTTACCATTGTTTCTTCAAAAGAATTCGCTTTCGTTTATTAAAAATCTTTCGCCTAAATATTGTATGTGATGATATATGTTAGGCAATCTTTGAATACGAATATTACGATCACGACACAGTCGAGCCCTACGTAATTTTACTTACGGATGTATATTTAGATTCGAACTAGGCATAGACATTTGTAAATATTAGTAAAACAACAGCAGTGTAACATTTAGCATGATAAAATATAACACTTCCAAGTCTTGCATTTGAGCTTTATTTAAATATGGTTAAAAAACGGTTGCCCAGGCGACACACTCGTCCTTTTAGATGTCGACCCGCCCTAGGTGCTTTGAGGCCTTAGCCATAAAGTAAATAAACTAGCATTTGTGTGTGCGTGGTAGGCAAACTTGGTACATAGCGGCACAGACAGGGGGGCGGCAAACCATCTCATATGTCGTACTACCGATGCAATTCTCATCATCTCGGTCCAAATCTTGTTTACTAGAAACAAAGCCTTTGTGGCTAAAGGGATTCTCGTATTCTCTCAGCTATTACGTTACCATTTTGATTACTAACACAGAGGAGAGCTTGTTGGATTTGATGACAGTGAATATATTGCGATATAATGTAGCCACTTCAAATATTCTATTATATTAACACAACTTAAAAAAAGATTTTATAATAATATAATAATTATCGTCCATCCCTGTTAATACGTAAATTCTCTGAAAAGTAGCGATTTTTTGCATAAAATTATTAAATAGTTTCGACTTTAAGTATGATGTAGTTTTATTTGGAAGTGTCAAAGTATTAAAAAAATATATCATAATTACTTCTTAAAAATAGACCGTACCTTCACGACAGTATTAAATTCTCATAATTCTGTATTCCCGCATGTGTCATAAAGTTATTAGTAAGTAAAGATATTAGGTACTATACAAAGAATTATTCATCTTTAACAGTTTCAATACTCATCATACAAAAAATTTGCTTTTATTAAAAGAGTTTATAACTATTTTAAATTAGTTCTTATTTCAAATTTTGCTGTATCGTGTGTTGTAAATATGTGCACACCATTTTCGTTGTTGTTTTCACTTCGAAATTATGTTTGCATACCACCTACCCTTTACATAACGAAAGCGAAGTGGACCAAGAGACTAGTAGAGGCGACTGCACACTGAATGCAAATGAGCGGCTGACATCTGGAAGTTGACTTCAGTCAGTCAATGAGCGCCCACATGAATAAACAAAACTGGCTGGCGCAGCTATCCCTATCACGTGTATAATTGAATAATACCTACACGGAAGTATAATATACTACAAACATATAACCAATCATGTCTGCATTTTGAATGAGAAATTCAAACAATTGCAAACAAAGGCAATCTTCGTGGGAACGTGAATATACCAATACCAAAATCGAAATTGGTATATTCACCTAGTTTTGTATATGCGTGAATAAAAATCTTTGTGTAAGTACGTTTTTATCGTAACGTGCGTACGGAGCGGAAGCGTGTGAGATTTGGCAAAGGTTTTCTATGGGGAAGAAATGCTTGGAGTTATAATTATGGTCAAAATTCGACCAACACAGTCATGACCATAACTAAGGTTTAATATTCTACTTAATTTCAGATGATACATAAATATTTGAAAACAAATCTGAATTTCATCTGGATTATTACATTGATCATAAATAATAATATAATTATTTGCCTAATGTTTACTGCTATACCGGAAAAATATTGTTCCACTTAAGGAAACAATATTTTCCTAACGATAGTTAGTAATACGAAATCAAATCGTGCGAACTCGGCGATGCTCAAAGTTCTCTGCCCTAAGGATAGCAATTAACAATCTTTTTCTTTTTATTCAAAACCGATGAAGTTCTTGTTTGGCTGAATAATATTTTCGTGCCTATAATTTAGTTGCCAGGTGTCTAGAGAACAGACGCCCGGCAACTAATTTTTGCTAGAATCGGGCAACAAAAACACAACGAATTGAACGAATACAAACAACAGAGGTATCTGAATTAGTTCTATCGATATTGCCGAGGAGGGGAACAAGCTCTTGGTCGCAGATCGAAAGGTATTTCGAAAGATCTTAGGCCTTGTACAGAGACCTGACGGAAACTGGGGCATTCGCAAAAATGCTGAAATCGCGGAATCCATTCCTAACAACATTGGGGAATTAAAACTCACAGACTCCACGGAACGTGGTTTTAAGAGAGCGTATGTGGTTCGACCAACAGGATCTCGTCCTGCTGGTCGCCCATGATGCCGCTGGTAAGATGGAGTGGATATGGATCTAAGTGAACTTCAAGCTGGTGATTGGCGAGAAGTGGCCAAATATCGAGCAAAGTGGCATTCTCTGGTACTGGAGGTCAAAGTACATTTTTTGTCAATAATCCATTGGAGTAGGTACAGTATTGAAGAGTATTTGAGGTTATTCAAACGGTGAACAATATTTACCAACAAAACACAATGCATATACATACTTTTACTTATTTCCTTTTCTTTGTTAATACGAACTCAGACCAAGAAAACATCAATGTGCACGCGCACAGATATGACTTGAGCGGGATTCGAGCCCGCGATGTAGCGTTATCCCTGTTGCAACATTTGATTATAGAAATTTAATATCAAAGGCATCCAAGACATGGAGTCCGGGTTTTTTTCCGTTCGCTTTTGTTTCTAATAACCTGATAAAACGGTATATTCGCTTAACCGTGGCTAGTAATATCAGATACCATTAAAAATCTATTGTCTCGTGCAGATCTGCGCCTCATTTTAAGAGGGGTTGAATATAATATGTGAACATAAACATCAAGGTCTTTCGTGTGTTCAAAAGACATGTAAACAAAGTTCCACTATTTTAGTTTTCAAAACATTAAATATTTGGTTTCGAGTAACCCAGAATTAGTAAACAGTAACAGATAAACATTCCAGCGTTATAATAACATTAGTATATAACGTGATATTTTTTTGGTTTCGTACTTCTTTTCATCATTGCACGCACCCAAATCGTGACTACCATAAAATAATTTCCTAAATTAGTAGTTAAATAGATACGATTGTGAATCTTTAAAGTTCTGCACGCCACCTCAACAGTATTTGTATACCATTACTTAGTTTCATCATCATCATCAGCCTTTAACAGTCCACTGCTGGACCAGGCCTCTCCTTTGAAAGGAGGAATTGGCCTACTAATACCACGCTGGCGGGTTGGTATAGGGTTTGTATCAAGTTTTCCTTCTCTTACAGTGTTGTTCTCTGCATAATATGCTCCCTCTGACGGCTCTTACGACACCCACCATGGGATGATACGGGGCTGGTGACATTCCGTATTCTTAATCCGTCACCACACGGAAAACCACAACTTAGTTTCATGCACTATCTAAAATACATAATTATGTATATACGACTAGTTGTATATGGTGCCTGCTATTATAATCGTGCAAGGCTAAGAATGGTTCACTCAAGAACTACTGAACGGTTTTTTTAGCTTATCAGAATAAAACATATTCTATATTTTTTCGGGATCGATACTCACGGGTGGAACCATGAGCTGAAAACCTTGTGCTGTACATATTTCGCACATAACATATATGTGTAGTATGTGGGCCAAGTAGGTAGTAAGTGATTAAGACCTTACCTGTCGATGACGCAAGTATTACTCATCTTGGCGTGGAGTGAAGAAGTTTCTGAGTAAACAGCCGCGTCACCTATACTTTTACTTAGAAACCTATGTTATTATTAATGTATTTGTGCTTCATCAACCTTAGATCACTGATAATACTGGTACCTGGAGTTGGATTTTCTATCGGGAAAAATACTCAATCAGGAATATGATGCCATGCTATGTCTAAACCGAACGTGATTGAGATTCATACACACATGACCACACTACATTTATAGGTATTTGCTTGAAATAAATATACATGACATGCAGTAACTTTTAAAAGATAAATCTGTGGGCTATGTGAATATTGTAAACTTCTTGTTCTTACCTATAAGATGTGGAAATCTGAACGTAGCTCTATACGGACTCTTATTAGGACGAGCTTTTGATAAAATCATTCACATTCCCCCACGCCACACTGCCACGCATCTTCTAAAGTTCTAAACGATGTGCGGCATTTAGTAAAACAGTATGTCATCGGGCCGGTTTACTTCCAATTAATAAATAATCAGTCCTATACAATAACAAAGAGGGTACAAAGTCCAATACCTATGACAATACGGCTTTAACTAGTGATTCATTCGTTCAATCTTACAAATTGTTTTGAACTTGAATGTAGTGTAATAATTGACATCAATAAATGGAATTTACTTGTATGCCATGCAGCTTGAAACGGCAGATTGTGGAGATAACCCATTTAGAAGTGAACTTTCAGATTTTTAAGCAACTTGATACACCTACTGCTTTTCTCTCTGCAGCACTCGAAGATACGGGTAAGAGCCCATATGCCCCTCAAGATTCGCCCCTTTTTAGAAATTTGTGCCCGTACACCCTCTAAAATAACACTAGTGCCCATACGCCCCTTACGATGCGTATGTACTTATGCTGGTGAAAGTACGGTCTGCAAAAGTACCTAAACAACATTATTTTTTATAACTAGCTGTTTCCCGCGGTTTCACACGCGTCCTGAGGGAACTACTTCGCGTACCCTGTTAATTTACATATAGCTTAAGTTACTCCTTGGTATATCAGCTATCCGCCAGTGAAAGTCCCGTTAAAATCAGTCTAGCCGTTCCAGAGATTAGCGAAAACAAACAGACACAGAGAAAATTTGAAAAAAAAATGAAATTTATACATATGCATTTTGTAAAAAGCGGTTATTTTAATATTACAAACAGAAACTCCAATTTTATTTATATGTATAGATCAATTGTAATTTTTTTAATCGTTAATAATGTTTTGAAAAGTACCAGGGCGACATAAATAGACAGAAGGTAGTCCTGTAATTAAAACCTAGTGTTGAATTTATCAATCAGAAATCAGGCACTGACAGGTTTTTATTTTCCTTTATTTAAAGAGGCTTGATCACTCAGTCGCCTCTACACTGAAAGGTTCATATGGATACATACATAGACTCACGCCTGTTTCCCCGAAGTGGTAGGCAGAGGCATATTAAACGCCCACTTTTCGCCAGTGTTTTGATCCCACGTAATTGGTAGCGAGCCTATTGCCGCTTATCGGGATATTTTGTTTGCCAGAGCCTCGTCCGTTGATCGGCAGGTGCACCACTTGCAGGTGAGGTTGGCTTGGGACCCTAAGTTCTTGGTGGGAACCCTATGCACCCTACAACAAACTCATTACAATATAAAAAGCAGTAGCGTGTAATTAGATCATAGAATACCTTAATAAATTAAATATGTCTAATAAAAACAGATAGTTTACTTTTTACAATCATTAGCAATCATTTTAATTTACACAACATGGTATGAACACAACACTAACACAGATAGCAATATTTCTAAGTCAGTATTCAAAAATTTATAACCAGTTCTACTTCGTTTTTCCTAACCGTACTATTTTTTATTAATAATATCATAGATTGTAGGGAAGGGGCTTATAGGCCCTTCAAAAAATATTAAATAATTATTTTCTCCATTCGCCCCTTGGAAAGGGGCGTACGGGCTCTCCAAAACGGGGCGAATGGTTATAATCACAGAAATAGATAGTAATAGAACGGTGAATGTCACGTCATCGCGTACATTTCGCGCGTGCCACATTTTAGCAAGCCCCGCCCACAGTGACGTATAGATAGTGAGGGGACACTAAGGAATTATTATCGATGTGAGAGCTATGGAAAATGAAATTATGTTATTGTTTATATAAAATGTTTTATTTTATTATGAATAGTTTGGTTATAGTATACTGTTATAAAAATAAAACGTATTTATTTAGTTAAAAATCTGGATTGAAATCTTACAAAACTTTTGACTATATTATAAAATATCTATACTAATGTAATAAAGCGGAAGAGTTTGTTTGTTTGAACGCGCTAATCTCAGGAACTACCGGTCGGATCTGAAAAATTCTTTTTGTATACGGTAGCCTAGTTATTCCGGAAGGCTATAGGCTATATAACATAACGTTTCGACCCTTTGTGGCCGGGCAAAAGGCTAAAAAGGCTAAAAGATAATGTCGGCTAATCTCAGAAACTAGCAGTCGGCTTTTAAAAATTGATATTGCCTATGATAGCCCAATTATTCCGAAAGGCTATAGGCTATATAAAATTACGGCACAACTTTTAGGGGCCAGAAAAAATAATAAATTTGGTCAAACGAGAAGGGGGAGGGTTGGGTCAAAGGCAAAAAAAAGGCTTAACGAATAGGATACAATCTATATGGGTACCGTTTTCGAGATTTTCGGGATGCTGATTAAATAATATGAAATTTATTTAGTGATTCAAGATGGCGGACGGAATATCAAAGATGGCGGATGACAAAATTTTAAAAAACAATATGGGTATCGCCTTCTATATTTTAAGGGTTGGGGAATCGAAATACAACATCTATTTCGTGATCGAAGATGGCGGATGGGAAATCAAAGATGGCGGATGGGAAAATAAAAAAAAATCTATATTGGTATCGTCTGCGATGTTAAAAGGGATGGAAAATTCAAATACAACATCTTTTTCGTGATTCAAGGTGGTGGATAGGAAATTAAAGATGGCGGACGGGATTTTTTGAAAGTCGATATGGGTATCGTCTCCGATATTTTAAGGAATGGGAAATTCAAAAACACCATCTATTTCGTGATCAAAGTTGGTGGAAGGGATTTTTTTAAAAGTCGATATGGGTATCGTCTCCGTTTATATACGGGATGGAGAATCCAAATACAACATCTATTTCGTGATCAAAGATGACGGATAGGAAATTAAAGATGGCGGACGGGATTTTTTTAAAAGTCGATATGGGTATCGTCTCCGATATTTTAAGGAATGGGAAATTCAAAAACTCCATCTTTTTCGTGATCAAAGATGGTGGATGGGATTTAAAAAAAACAATATGGGTATCGTCTCCGATGTTTAAAAGGATGGGTAATCCAACATCACCATCTATTTCGTGATCAAAGATGTCCCGTCCGCCAACTTGGATTCCCAAATGGATGTCATTTTCGTGATCAGAAAGCATGAAAACCCCAAAAATTATACCCAGATTAATTTTATAAAAAATGTCCCGTCCGCCATCTTGGATTCCCAAATAGATGTCATTTTCGTGACCAGAATCCATAAAAACCCCGAAAATGATACCCATACTAATTTTATTAAAAATGACCCGTCCGCCATCTTGGATTCCCAAATAGATGTCATTTTCGTGACCAGAATCCATGAAAACCCCGAAAATGATACCCATATTAATTTTATTAAAAATGTCCCGTCCGCCATCTTGGATTCCAAAACAGATGTCATTTTCGTGACCAGAATCCATAAAAACCCCGAAAATGATACCCATATTAATTTTATTAAAAATGTCCCGCCCGCCATCTTGGATTCCCAAATAGATGTCAATATCGTGACTAGAATCCATAAAAAGCCCTAAAATGATACCCATATTAATTTTATTAAAAATGTTTCGTTCGCCATCTTGGATTCCCAAATAGATGTTATTTTCGTGATCTGAAAGCATGAACATGATGCTTGCTTTCTTTATGAGAGAGAGAGAGACAGCCAGAGACATAATAATTAATTCGAATTAATAATCCTTTTATTTATCGATAAATTTAAAACGTAACCATAAACCGAACGTCAATCCCTAGCACGCGCTGACCAATCACAGCTATTTATTTGACCCGTGGCCCCTGATTTGTTATTGTTTTTGGCATCTTGTGAATATCGCGTATCTCGCCGTACATTGCGTGTTTATTTCATAAATATGTCAACAAGTATCGTATAATTCAAGCAATGGAAATTTAACATAACGAAGAAATGAACGATGATGTTCTTATTAGACAAACATGGTAAAAGTAGCCCACTTGTTTTAAATCTCAATAATCTTAAGTTTTACTCAATTTAAATACTTACTGGTGATATGAAATGCCTCCCTTTTCCATATTTTTGCATCACTTTTAATTTTTACAATTGGAAACTGCACAATATGGCATATTCGTAACGAATTTAATGTTTTTTTACCTCCTGAGCGCGCGAAAGGGAGACGCGATGCGTAATGCGAATGCGTTCGAAAACACATGCACTATAGTGCAATAGTTTGGCACGCGCGCCACGCCCTATTTCTGTGGTTATAATCCTCACATAAGATTATGAAAAATCTGCGATCTACAAAAATGTTTTGGAAGTCTGTATGCTGCTATTCTGCTTCTATTTTTATATTCTGACCGAAAATTGCTCAAAAAGAATTTATTCTTGGCGTAAGTCCGAATCATCTTTAGGCATAAATTTCATGTCCATGTCCATGTTTGAAAAGCAGGCATGCAGCATGCTGCAAGCATCGTTCTCTCACGGCTCCGGCGCTGCGGGGTTTGGGCGGCCCGACGCGATCTTATCGTCGCAAATGGTTTCAACGCCTGCTCCTCAGCTGGCGGGCCGCCCTACCCCTCTGCGCCTACGCGATTTTAAATTACACTCTAGGGGTAGGGCAGACAAGACTACGTAAGGTCGGTTTTGCGGCGATTCGTTTCCGTCAAAAGTTCTGCCGTGTTAAAAGTGTGCCCTTGCAAATTCGGACATGTAAACATTCTGCCAATCAATACTTATGCTAAATAGTTTTGATGCCTTAAAAATATTCGATTGAAGAAGCTTATGCTAAGTGTGTTATGCCTAATAAAATTCGGAGTATCAAGATGCTGCCAAATAGAAGGAATCCCTCTGCAATGATATATCATATGTATAGTCAGGCAAAAGATCCTTTTACATAATAAAGATAGATATTATTTAATGAACTACCTATGCCAAAGTGTATAACATTTATGGATTTGGGCGCAGTAAGTTTAGTAAAAGCCGTTTAGGAAGCAACTGTCATAAAGATAAGCGTTATCTCATAAGTTGCTTAGGGCGGTTTCAGATTAGCGTATTTTTCTGCGCGTATACGGTCGTTTCAGCATACGCGCTTACATGGACGCTACATTACGCGCTTCAAAAAACCGGACTCACGTAAACGGCCATATTCGCTCGAAACGGTAGAGACATCTTGTCAATGTCAACATGGATTCTGACGGTTCGCGCTTAAATACGAGCTTAGAAGTGCGTCAACGCTCGTACGAGTTGCGCGTGTGACAAAGGGCACGCCTATATATGCGCTTCCAAAAACGAGCTTATACGCACGTATAAAACTCTTATCTGAAACCGTCCTTAACATTACGAGCGACAAGATTAGATTACCAATATTACCGTGCAACTCACTAGGTACGTTGAAAATGGTTGTATACCTACTTGATATTGTCATTTACGAATTTGATGTTAAGTAATGTAAAGAATGCATATTATGGAAAGTGCATTTTTATTAAAATAATGGTATGTCTTAATAATTATGCTATATTTCATGAGGTACATTCATTGAGCTAATATTTGTAGGGTCCTTCGCACTTCAGAACGTATATTTGGTGCGGCCATTGCCTGTATCAGAAGAAAAGTGAATTTTGCTTTAAAATAACTGAATTCGTAAGATTAGTATTTCTTGGGTAAACGCGAATGTTAAACATTAAAATTAAACTACTACTTGATGTAATCAATCGAAAAATCCCTACCAATCTTTGATCTGTGATGATAATGATGTGTGTGACATATTTGATTATAATTTAGTCAGTACTCTTTTCCAACGTAGTATTATTTACGACCGTTTATAAAACGCAGGCCGTGAGCTTCTATTCATTGTTCTATTCATAAAGGTAGTGGCGTGCGAACCCGGCATTAACTTCATAAATGTAACCTGTGAAATTCCTTGCTTTCCTTGCTTGTGACATAATTCGCCACACATAAGTACCTAAATGAATAATTTATTTTGCTTCTTGAAGTATAATTAATATAACAAATGATTTGACACATCAAATGTAGAGGATGATTATCGTGGCAGGTAGGACAATTATGAACACGTACTTTCAAAGATGTATTTGTCTACATTACAATTTCTCTGAAATATCTATACTATAATAAAACTGTAGAGGTGAAAAAGTCTGTACATTAAAGATATTTTGACGAAAATTAGCCAAAAAATCTAGGAAAATGCTAAAAAGCAATACTTGATAATTTTTAGAATTTATGTCTGTCTGTCTGTCCGACGTCTTTCCCTATGTTGCTAAAGATCTCTGAAATGGCGAAATTGATTTCAATAAAACTTACACTCATGTACAAAGGATACTCAAACCTATAAAATAGTATATGTTACTGTTGAAGGTTTAATATCTACACAGTATGTATTAGCACTGGCCATGTATCGTACTGGCCATCTGTCTTTTATTGTCACTAGACATATAGACATATATTTTAAATTGTGTGTTTACTTCCATAGTAAGAAATTAAAGATTGTCAGCCTTTGCCACTCGCCTCTGGGAATACGTCGTTTTATTTCAGGTTATGGGCCCAGAGAGCTCATAAAATCGCTATTGAGTCGTTTTAGCAAGAATCTTGCATTTTGCAAGTGTTAAAAGACAGTATTCAGTGCGATTTAGATGTAATTTTAATTACCGCAGTAAGTTCCAGTATATCAGTTCGACAAAATGGCTAGCAACTACCTAGTAAATGTGCCGAAACTAAAGGGACGCGATAATTATTCGGAGTGGTGTTTCGCAGCAGAAAATTTCTTGGTTCTAGAAGGCATGAAACATTGCATAAAGGCAGAACCAGATAAAGAAATTTCAAGCGCAGATGACGAAAAAACAAAAGCGAAATTGTCTGACTGAATGACTATCGACCCGTCATTGTATGTCCACGTAAAAAATGTAAAATCGTCAAAAGAATTATGGCATAAGTTACAGCAACTATTTGACGATAGTGGATTTTCAAGAAGAATAAGTCTATTAAGAAATTTAATTTCAATCCGGCGAGAAAACTGCACTTCAATGACGTCATATGTGACGCAGATTATTGATACAGCGCAAAAACTAAGCGGAACAGGCTTTGAAATAAATGATCAGTGGACAGGGTCATTGTTGTTGGCTGGATTGCCTGATCGTTTTGCACCAATGATCATGGCAATAGAACATTCAGGAATTTCCATTACGGCAGACAATATTAAAACGAAACTTTTAGATATGGAGTCAGTAGAATACGAAAGCGAAATGAACGGTGCTTTTATTAGTCATGCAAAGCAAAATAAAAAGAATTTGTCTATGGCCAAGAAAAAGTATAATGTTGACAGTACTGTTCTGTCAAAGTCAAACACGGCAGTGAAATGCTACCGGTGTAAACAAATCGGCCATTTCAAAAGTCAGTGCATGAATGAAAATAATTTAGCACAGAAGAAAAATACTGAAAGATTGCAATCAAACGCATTCAGTGCTGTATTTTTAAGTGCGAATTTCAACAAAAATGAGTGGTATATTGACTCCGGGGCAAGTGTACACCTAACAGCTAATGAAAGTTGGGTAATGAATGCCAAATACGAACAAAACAAAGAAATTGTCGTAGCTAATAGCGAGAAGTTGACTGTATTATGTTCTGGCAATGTTAACATAACTACTACAACTGATGATTGCGAGTACGACATCGTGGTAGAAGACGTACGCTGTATACCATCCCTGACTACTAACCTACTATCAGTCAGTCAATTAATTAGAAAAGGAAATAGTGTGTCTTTTACAGAAAAAGGCTGTTATGTTTACAATAAAAAGAAACAGTTAGTCGCTACAGCAGTATTAGTCAATGGAGTATACAAGGTAAACTTGATATCTCAGGAGTATTTGGCTGCATCAGCTGTATCAGGATTGACATGGCATCGCAGATTAGGACATGTCAACAAAGAATATTTAAATAAAATGAAAAATGCTGTTTTGGGAATGTCATTTGATGAGAAAATATATATAAGCAAGGCTTCTTGCACAACATGCTGTGAAGGTAAACAGTGTCGCTTACCATTTAAAGACAGTGGTCAGAGAAGCAGTAACTTGCTAGATTTAGTGCACACAGATATTTGTGGCCCTATGGAGACTACATCGATAGGAGGAGCAAGGTATTTCTTGTTATTTGTCGATGACTACAGTCGCTTTACGTTTGTTTATTTTCTAAAGCACAAGAATGAAGCTCTGAAGGTTTTCAAGAACTTCAAAGCACAGGTGGAAAATCAAACAAATAGAACAATTAAAGTGATAAGAGAGACTTGGTGGTTGAAGAGTGACTTAGATACACGTGTTAGGTTATCTTTTTAACACCACGCGAATTGTTTCTATTTGTGGCTCAAAATTTGTTCGTTTGTGTTGTTTTTGTTGTGCTTTGTGTGTGTTGTAAACGTAAGTACTAATACAGATCTGTAATCCTTCGCTAACTTATGGACATGGAGATCGTGGAGGAGCCCCCAGATGGGGGCGGGGGCCTACCCCCTGATAGGGGCAAAGCTTTAAAACGTTCACCAGACGATGAAGTAAGAGCTGACAATAAAAAAACTCGCTCACCCACTGAATCAATCCAATCAGTCTATGTCAAACCCGGATACGAGACTGATTCGATTGTTAAGTACTCGGATAATAACAAAGGACCGTACTCTGTATATGTATTGAAAGTGGAGCCCAATCCCTCATCAGGGCAATCTTTTAAAATTCTCAAATTTGCTCAATTTCTCCATAAAAATAATATTACAGGCATTAAGGAAGGTGGTATTAAAAATCTTGGAAGAAACAAAATATCTGTTGAGTTTGATTCAGCCAGCAAAGCCAATGCGTTTTTAGATTTGAGCATTCTGGAGAGCAACAAATACTCGGCGTATGTACCACGATTTCAAATATTTAGAATGGGGGTAGTCAGGGATATCCCCACTGATTGGTCCCTTGAGGAACTTGTTACTGGTATCTCTACCCCAACAAACTGCGGTGAAGTTATTAGGGCGAGACGACTGAATGTCAAGTCCAAGAAGGAAGGCCAGGTAACATGGATCCCGTGCAACTCAGTTGTACTTACATTTTTGGGCCAGACTCTTCCCGAGAAGGTTTACTGCTACCACGCTTCCCTACCAGTAACAACCTATAACCTTCCCACTATTCAGTGCCGTAAGTGATGTAGATTCGGTCACATTGCCAATCAATGCCGCTCCCAGCCCCGATGCTACAAATGTGCCCAACCCCACTCCGGTGATACTTGCATTGTTGGTGATTCCGAGGTGTCTTGTCTGCTATGTAATGGGGGCAGACACATGGCAATTGATGGCAATTGCCCGGAACATGCCCGCCAAAAGTCCATAAAACTGGTCATGTCCCAAGAAAATCTTAGTTATATGGAGGCTTCAGCTAGATTTCCCCAGGTGAGACGACTATATTCTGAGGCAGCTGCGACCCCCCATTCTCCCCCACTATTTTCACAAACTCCCCAGAAAGCCTACCCCACTACACCTGGAACTCCGTCTACCCCCACCACTTCTTACAGAAAGACAGTATTCCTCCCTCCCCGTGATAAACCCCAACTAGGAAAAACTTATGATCTTCAAGCTCACAAATCTCTAACTGCTACACCTCTATCATCTCAAGCCAATGGGTGTGCTTTAGCATCCCCAGTGGAAACAACTCCCCTTGCCACTCCCAACGACAATTTAGTGGAGCTGCTCTTATGCTCTTTAATCAATATGTTGTCCAAATTTTCTGATTCGTTACCGTACAACGTCTCTGTTCTTGTTGAACAGCTATTACAAGTCCTCACCTATAATAATGTGCATAATGGGTCTGCAAATTCTGCAATGGAATAGTAGAAGTATCAGGCGCAACAAAAGTGATATTCTCTATTTGATCAACCGCTACAAGCCAGCTGTCTTTGCGGTCTCGGAGACATGGCTGAAACCTGGCTCCCATTTTCGGGTTCCAGGTTTTTCATGCCTCCGAGACGACAGAGAGGACGGATGGGCGGGTAGCGCCCTGTTGATTGATAGAAATACTACTTTTTCACAAATTCACTTACCTCCTCATGACTCAGGCCTGAATGTTGTCGCTGTTCGAATGGCAAATATCTCGTTTGTTTCTGTCTACATTCCCCACCCCAATCTAAGTATAATTTCTAACCTGTCATCTATTCTTTCTTCAGTCCCAGCTCCTATGGTGGTGCTAGGCGATTTTAACTGCCGAAACACCCTATGGGGCTCTCATTGCAACGATCCTGCTTCTTCGTTCTTACTTGATCTTCTGGACAGTATTAACTTATGCGTCTTAAACGACGGATCGCCTACTCGTAGAGTCTCCCCTGCCCAGAATATCAGCGTCCCCGATCTCACATTTGCGTTACCCCCTTTAGTCTCTCTTCTCTCTTGGTCTGTTCTACCGCATTCTTATGGTAGTGATCACTTCCCTATCTTAACTACCCTTATTCAATCTTCCTCACCTCCTACATCTTCACCTTCTCAACCCCTGCTTAAGTATCGTCTCTCTAATGCTAACTGGGACCAATATTCATTATTACTAGATACTGAAATTAGTTCATTCCCCCCTGTTGACCCTTCTAATCTCTCTTATTTGTACAATCGCTTCTCTTCCGCTATATTATCTGCCGCCAACTCCTCTATTCCCTTAAAAACTTCCTCACGAAAATTGGTTTCTTCTCCTCCTTGGTGGGATGCAGAATGCTCGGCGGGTGTTCGGTCCCGCAAGGAGGCGGAGAAAAAGTTTGCGTCATCCCTAAACATGTCCGACTTCCTCTCCTACAAAAAGACTGCTGCCACCACCTCTAGGCTCCTCTCAAAGAAAAAATCACAAGGATGGCGCAATTTTTGTGAATCTCTAAATCCCCGGTTCCCTGTATCTCTTATTTGGCGTAGAATCAAAGCGTATCGTAGGAGCATAGCAGATTCGAATATTACGTCAAACGACCCTTTTTCTTTCTTACACGCCTTTGAATGCACCTTAGCTTCTCCTTATGTTCCGGAATTTGAATGCCAGCCCTCTCCCTCCTTCCCTATTCCTGTTTCTTCTTCTGACCCAATGAACGACCCTTTCTCCTTCTCTGAACTGACCTGCGCCATTGACCATCTTCGCGACTCCTCGCCTGGTATTGACGGTATCCCTTACTCCTTTATCCGTAAATCCTCTAATGCCTGCAAACATCTTTCCTCTAATGCCTGATTCTTCCTTACCATCCTTAACACTATTTTTCTCACTGGGGAAATCCCAGGTCCCTGGAAATCCCAAATTATTATCCCAATGTCCAAACCTGGCAAAGACCCAAAAGACCCTTCATCTTACCGACCTATTGCCCTATCCTCAGTCTTAGCCAAAATAATGGAAAATCTAATAAAAAATCGCCTTGAATGGTTTTTGGAAAATCGAGGCTTATTATCCAATACCCAGTTCGGCTTCAGGAAGGGTAAAGGTACTTTGGATAGCCTAAATATCTTTACCTCTGAAGTCCGCCTAGCCTTTTCCCGGAACGAACATGTTGTCGGGGTGTTTCTAGACATTACGTCTGCTTATGACAATGTCCAGCTTCCGCTGCTCAGGCAGAAAATGCACCAGCTGAGCCTTCCCGTGAGACTGATTAACACAATTTGCAACCTTTTAATGTGTCGTTCCATCTCCATCCGTCATCAGGGTTCCCTTCTCCCTCCACGGCTAGTCTGGAAAGGCCTCCCACAAGGGTCAGTTCTTAGTCCAATCCTTTATAACTTATACACCTATGACCTTGACCGCACTGTCTCCTCTTTTTGCAATATCCTACAGTACGCGGACGACATTGTTTTGTATTCTAGCTCCTCTTCCTTCTCACAGGCATCTTCGCGTTTAAATTCTGCTCTATATTATCTAAACAACTGGCTCCTAGACCACAACCTTTCCCTATCCGTCCCCAAATGCAATGCGGTGGTTTTCTCTCGAAAACGTAACATCCCAGATATCCAGCTTTCTGTGGGTGACGAACTTATACCCATCGTTGACCAAGTCAAATTTCTGGGCGTAATCCTGGATACCAGACTTACAGGACTCCATCATCTTAACTATATTGAGCAGAAAGGCGAGAGGGGTGTGAATGTCATGCGGGCTCTTTCAGGGGTCCGGTGGGGTTCACATCCCTTCTGCCAGAAACTTTTATATAACGCCATAGTTCGTAGTCATTTTGACTATGCGGGGTTCCTTCTTGAACCATGCAACAAAATTGCATTATCCAGGCTGGAAAAATACAGTCTAAATGTCTGCGAATTATAACTGGTGCAATGAAATGTTCCGCAATCAATGCCCTCCAAGTTGAATGCTGGGACCCTCCCCTGCACCTCCGCCGTCAGTATCTCGCAGACAGATTTATCTCTAATGCTCTCCAAATTAGTTCTCACCCTCTTCTACCCATACTACACTCTCTTGCCCCTCTTGTCTCTTCTTCCTCGTATTGGACCCACAAGAACCCTCCTCTTCTCATTACTTCCTTCAGGAAATTCAAGAATTCTTCTATCCCCATCTTTCAATCTACTCTTAACCCCCTCTTCCTCTCTGATTTTCATTCCCTTATATTCGAACCAAGAATTTGTCTTGATTTTGGTATTGGAAAGGGTTGCAGTCATGCCAATATCAAACTCAACGAGTCATTGACCAACAACTGGTCCGATTGGGTGACAATGACGCTTCTAAGTTGTCCAATGATAGCCCCGTGGGATCTGCAGTTTGGCTACCTAAGTTTAAAATTGTGCTAAGCTTCAAAATTCCTCACCAGAACTCTGTCTTCACCGGAGAGTCCATCACCTTGCTAGAAGCGGTTACATTTGTGGAAACGCATAGGCTTAACAAGGCGCTTATTTTGTCAGACTCTCAGAGTTCTCTATATGATCTATTAAAAAATCCATTTAAATCCCGGGATAACTTCCAAATTACTTTACAAACAAAAGCTGCATTGTATAGGTGTCACCTGGCTGGCATTGAGGTAGTTCTAGCGTGGATACCTGGTCATTTGGGCATAACGGGCAACGAAATTGCAGATTATCATGCTAAGGCAGCAGCTCTATCGGGTTGCCCCACCTATAACTACTGTTTTTCACGTGATCTACGCTCGCAGGCTCAGCCGTCGTTGGTTAGATCTTGGAATGACTTGTGGCAGACTTCCAAGCTGGTCAAGGGCAAATTCTATGGTTCCATCCAACCTGTAATTCCTGCCAAACCCTGGTTTAGTAAACTTAAGCACATAAATAAGGCAGCGACATCCATTATAATCCGCTTACGTTTAGGATTTGTATGCTCTCCGGTGTTCCTAGCTAAAATACGTGTTAGAGACCACTCTATCTGTGAATGCGGCCTTGATGAGGGTACTCTGGAGCACCTTTTTTTCTCTTGTCCAAAGTTAGTTACTCCTCTTTATGATCTTCTCCCCATCCAAATTCCTAGACCCGTCAACTTGGCTTTCCTCCTAACCCTGGCTCACACCCCTCTTATCAAAATTTTATACAAATTTATCGCCATAAACAAAATTAAGATTTAGCCTCCTATTCCCCCCTTTCTTTCCCCTTTACCCCTTCCATTTACCATATTAACTCTATTAACCTTCTACATTTGTATTTTTACTAATATTTGTGTTGTCCTTTTTCAGAAACTTGGCTCTTCAAAGAGAAACCATTGCTAGTATTACCGGTCAATAGTCTCTTTTTGTGTTTTTTACTACTTAATTAATTATTAATTCTTTTTCCACCTTGACATTGGCAAAATCATCGATTCATACGATGGAGCCATTATAAGTAAAATTGAAATTGAATTGAAAGTGATAAGAAGCGATAATGGTTTAGAGTATTGCAATAAGGAATTTGGAGATTATCTAAACAGTGCTGGTATTATCCACCAAAAAAGCAACCCATACAGCCCAGAACAAAATGGTTTGTGCGAAAGATACAATCGCACAGTCGTAGAAAAAGCGAGATGTCTACTGTTTGATGCAAACCTGGGAAAAGAGTTTTGGGGTGAGGCCACCAATACGGCAGTGTATCTGCAGAATAGAATTGTGGCTGCTGCGTTGGATAATAGAACGCCATATGAATTATGGACTGGCACGAAACCAGATATCAGTGATATCAGAATATTCGGTAGCACTGTCATGCTACATGTTGCTAAACAAAAGCATACAAAATGGTATAAGAAACTGTAAAATGTATTCTTACAGGATATCCAGATAATATAAAAGGATACAGAGTCTATAATCCAGAATCAAGGACTGTGTTTACATTTAGGGATGTGGTTATTATTGAGCCAAAAATAAAGTCTGAATGTACGATTCTAGTGCAAGACCAGAATGTTGCTTCAGTGGGGGATGAGGTTAAACCAGGACAAGCCCAGAAGGTTGAATCAACATCTAGTCTTGAAGATAAACA
Organism: Euclidia mi; assembly: GCA_944739405.2. NCBI lineage: Eukaryota > Metazoa > Arthropoda > Insecta > Lepidoptera > Erebidae > Euclidia > Euclidia mi. The sequence continues at coordinate 37,874,327 of OX123202.2, read as the reverse complement.
ACAAGTCCAGAAGGTAACAAGTTTGGAATCTATATCTAGTCTTGAAGATAACTCCAATGGTGAAAATGACTATGAAGACTCAGAGAGTATACTTCAGTGTGAAAATGAAGCTTTCATGGACAGACCCAGACGAACACGGAAACCACCAGAGAGATATGGTATGTTGAATCTTTGTACAAGTACAAGCGCTGAAACCTATGAAGATGGGGCAGGTTTGACACTGCAACGGACCAGAAAAGAAACAGTGGACGTTGGCCATGCAAGAAGAAGAAAAGTTAAAAGAAAATGATGTACGGCAATTATGTGATAGTTCACAAGATGGTAGGGTTGTGCAGTGTGAGTGCTTTGTAAAAATATGACAGTGTTAACAAAGTTCGGTTCCATGAATGTTTAGTTACTATATTTGTCAAATATTAGTTATAGGGAGATCTAAGATAGATCCATGTATGTATACAAAAGTTAGAAATATTTTTTTGTAGAGATTTTTATTTTTTCAAATGGTTGTAAAGAAACAGATTATTTGAAAAATGTATTAGTTAGTATTTCAAACTTAAGAAAGTCATTGGTGTCAATGTGTTAATAAATCTGAGAAATCTATCACATTGAACCAGTCTGATTATATTGATCAGGTGTTACAAAAATTAACTTGCATGTATGTAAGGGGGAAAACTATGTTGGAAAATTCCCATATCAAGCTATTGGTTGTCTAATGTACTTAGCAGTTCTAACCAGGCCTGATAGTACTTATGCAGTTAGATTTTTGAATTACTTTTACAATTGCTATTCTAGAGAACATTGTGAAATGTAAAGCGTCTATTCTAGATATTTTACTTTTGTATTGAATGTGTAGTAAATACAATTGTAAATGTGAAGTAATTTGCCTACAGCTGTGAGATGCCAGCTGATGTATTAAGTTTTTGGATATATTAGGTATTCAAAGATTGTAATAATTGTGTATATACATATTGTTAGATATAGTGGGGGTGTTGAAGGTTTAATATCTACACAGTATGTATTAGCACTGGCCATGTATCGTACTGGCCATCTGTCTTTTATTGTCACTAGACATATAGACATATATTTTAAGTTGTGTGTTTACTTCCATAGTAAGAAATAAAAGATTGTCAGTCTTTGCCACTCGCCTCTGGGAATACGTCGTTTTATTTCAGTTACATTACAATCGGTTGAGCGGTTTTCAGTGTACAGCTTGACCTCTCCTTTGTACGTAGTCCAAAACAAAACAGGGACCATCCAAAACTGGTTATAAATGTGGTGCCATCTATGATCATTATAAGTTTGTTAGTAAAAGTATAGTAACTGTTAGTCTAAACAGGTACCTTCAAAGTGTTTTATGGCTATTTACCGACTGATAGATGTCACTATTTTCAAATAATTTCCTAGCAAAATAAATGTTCCTTGCAAAAAAGGCAATAATTATGTGTCGGGTATCTTTCTGTTATTAAAAAAATAATACGAATAATACGAAATATATATAAGGAGACCTAGGCGGACGTTCTCTGATCAGATTGGAGACATCCTAAAAACAGGACAGGTGAGAAGTACCCTGAACAAGAAGAGCATGCATGAGGAATCTGATGGGAGTGAATGAAGCAAGAGAGATATGTCTGGATCGTTGCAAATGGCGTTCCGTAGTCTCTGCCTACCCCTCCGGGAAACAGGCGTGAGTCTATGTATGTATGTATGTAAAAAATAATAGAGTATAATATTCGGCACTTTCATAAACAAAAAGTATCTGTGTCAAAATTTATTACAATGTCCACTTAATTTAAACGGTCAATCTCATTTATTTCAAATTATTAAGGTTATATAAAAGTTATATAATCATTTTATTTTATTTTAATTGATAGAAACAATTACTATAGATCCTTTTTTCAATAAATTGTCAATTAGTCCATATTATTTTCTATCTCGGTCGGTTTGTATGTGTAAACATAGATGGCGTTTTCTGAATGGCGGTGTTAAGATTCTCCGTGGATTGATGAGGTTCTCGGTTTAATTTTCTTTCGTTTTCGTCGGATTGGTGTCTTAGTCGTTTCTTTTGAATAATGAATGTGGATGTGTTTCTTTGATTTCTTTCGTTCGTTCGTGTTCTGTACTTAAACAGGTGTCTCATTATTCCTAAATTCCAACACCTCACGTACCTACGTGGGAATCCGTGGGTGGGAGACTGAGGCCTGAATTCAGATACCTCTTGAGTAACTCAACGGGGCTATCTTACTTTCGGCAGGGCTGGATATTCGTAGCCCTGTGTGTATTTTCTAAATAAATCGCAGGGACAGACTTGAAACAGCTGGAATCGACCCCCGAACATGTTGTTTTTTCACATGGTCAGTTATATGTGGCATGTTCACAAGTAAGCGGTAAAAACAATTTACATGTTCTATATGAAGGTGGTAAAACAGTTAGATAATGTATAAAGAAAGTCTCTAATGATATCTATTGACAGTAAGAACGCATGCGCTGTAATAATTGACTACTGCGCATGTGCTATCTGTCAGTACGGGTATAGGTGTTCTGTGGTACTGTCACATTATACATTGTCATATTGTGCACTGTCATTACTTCGTTCACTTACTATATATAAACTAATAGTTATTGAAAAAGCCTTGGCTAATACCTACTAATATAAGGTATAAATGCGAAAATGTACCAATTTCCCGCTAAACCGGCTGAACCAATATTCTCTACTCATAAATGCGAAAGTGTATATGGACCATGGCTTTGACATTTGACTGTGTTTCGGTAGATAATGTCATGAATACTGGCCAAGTTTCTTCGTTCCCCATAGAGTGTCTGAACTCCTTACAATTATCAGGAGTATGGAGTACCTTCACGCAACTTGAGACTGATCGTTGGTGTTCCAGTCCTGTTAATGCGATGTCCTGTTAATCGGAAAAACCAAAGCTTTGTAATGGCAAGCGGCTACGAGTAACACCTAGGAGGAAACATTATAAAAGCTAATCGCTATGAAGGCTTCCGTAGTGGAGGTATCCACTTACCATAGCCATTATCTTCGACTAAATAGTAATAGTATTTGTATAAACGATAAAGCTATATTTGCGGTTTTTAAGATGTGCTTTATTTCAAAAACTGCTTATTCATTATAAATTAAAAAAATTCGTTGGAGGTTTTTATAACGATCTACAGCATGTATTTTTTTTAGATTTCTCCCTCTCTTACTTTAAAAATTAGAGGGGTTAGTCGCACACACCCATTATACCACTTTGGAACCGTATTATCGTTCAAACGATTGCCTTCGAGAAACAATGGTTTTAGGAACCTCAAAATAATTTTTAACAACCCATTTTCTACATCAGTTCCATGTATGTAAAGCCTTAATATTCAATATTTTTTATTTTCTATAACGTCGTAAACCGGTTTACAGAATACATCTAGCTACCAATTTTCAAATGTGTAAACTGAATAGTTTCGGCATAAAGTGGCTATGATATACGGATGACGACTGACAGACATAGCGCGTCAATAAGGATTCCATTTGGATTCCTTGTTTAGCCATTTTTGACTACGGAACTCTAAAAATACTGTTTACAAAAATGTTTTAAATACTTCTTGCGGTTCTTTTTCTTATTAGTTCCTATGAACAGAATTGAAACGAAAATTACTATCGAACGATGAAGGAGTTTTGTGTTACCCCAAACTTAACGTGAGCGAAGCCGCGGGCAAAAGCTAGTTTATAAAATAAAAACATTATATGATGACTTTATCCTAGCTCCGAGTACTAGCCTAACCTGAAAATATAATACAGCACGACGACGTCTCACGTGACCAGAAGGCTGGTTTATTCTTTGCTCAGAGAATTAGCATTGCCATCCAGCGTGGCAATGCTGCCAGCCTTCTGGGCACGTTACCCGATGACATTGATGCGGAGGCATTTTACGACGCCTAAACCATGTAAATATTTTCAGTTTCTAAATTTGTTTTTAAGGTTTTTGTATTAGATTAGATTACATTAAGCTTCACATAAGTGAAGCTATAATATAAATTATATGCTACTTATAAAAATTATGTTACTTAATACAGCATAAATCATCTCATAAGTTGTAAAGATACACAATATAAATATATTGCGATATACCTTATACAAATATGTAAGTATAGGAGCAAAAAGAAATGATGTAGGTGTATAAATAAAGCTATAAAATACTATCCTACGACAGTTAGGTATGATAGCGAAAGTTTATGAGAGGAGATGGATGGATGGATGGATGGATGCCTGATACTCTTTCACGGAAAAAACACTGAATGGTGTCAATAAAAGTTTACCGTAATAGTATAGCTTATACATCAAAATAACACAACATGCGGTCGGAGTCACGGGCGAAATCTGGTCTTGTTATAGCTAGCAATATCATAATTTCATAATGGTTCCAGGTACTAACCTGTAGTAGTTTCTACTTAGGTACCCTTTATTAATCAAACCATAGCAACTCAAGAGAAACGATTCCAAGAACTAAACATTACTGTAGAACTTCTCTTTACCTTAAGTCAATTGTTGCTGTTATCCAACGAGAAACGTGGACCTTTGGTTGAACTTGTATAACGTATATTTCACGTACACACAGAGCGATTTTTTCAAATCATGTTGGGATCTAAAGGGATCTAAAAGCCGTTGTCCACGAACTTGTGGTTCTACACTACATACACCTTTGCTGACTACCCTTTTGCGTATTACGTGGGTAGATTTTCAACGTAACAGTTCTATTATATAATCCGATTCTACGTGCTATTCGAATAGAATTCCGAGTAACAAATGGTTGTACGCAAACTGCGGTTGCTTCGCTTTATTTTCCTTTTTACAGCCGTACCCTAATAAATTCGTGGAATATAAAAATCACTGACAAAGGATACCACTAGTTGAAGAAAGCGAAAGTCTTGAGAAATATACCCTTCTACCTCTTAAAAGGTCCATGTTTATATAACGATCGATTTTATTTCAGGCCTTCGCAAATTATTCTTGGGCGCCTCAAAACTTTGTATTAACTTTCTGATATTTTTCTCAAATCTAATAATTATGACTGCACGTATGCCTCTTGATATGTGACCGCAACGTTTAGATCTACGCTGAGTGTTGTTGGTTCGAACCCCACATGGGTCAACATTTTGAGTGTTCCACATAGTTGTTTCGAATCTGGGCTTATTTTGATTTGTAAAGTCCCCGCGACACTGGATTTACTCCTAGTGCAGACGAAACAAAAAAATATTGAAAAACAAAATAAATCGGTTAGTATAAATCGGTTCACTCACTACAAACCACTCAAACGGTCATCCAGATAAGCAATATATTTAAACTTCTTCAGTTCTTATATCTAAAGATCTGCTGTTGTCTATAACTTACAAAGAATGTAATCAGAAGGAAATTGGAAAAGTAGATATGGAAAAGTTATCCCGAGATCTTTTAGCTAGCGGAAAACACGGCACTTAGTCCAGTCATTTTAGGGATTGACCTCGGAAAATCGAAATACCCAGTATATTACCACGCCAAAACTTGTATTTTGGCGTCCTAAAACTGTTCTCAAAAGTCACATATTATATGTGACTCTTGAGACGGTATCGGAATTAGCGTAATGGGTCTAATAATCTTAATATATAAAATCCTTGCGTTACTGACTGACTGACAGACACGCTATAGCTGAAACTATTGGGCGCAGGAATCTGAAATTTAGCATGTATGTTCCTTGGGGACCGTAGGGATGCACTAAGAAGGGATTTCCCGAAATTCCCACGGGATCGGCCAAAACGGGTAAATTTAAAATAATGCAGGCGTAGCTGCTGGCGTTCTCTAGTTATTCATATTTTCGCCATCGCCTTTTTTGTGCAGCGGTTTGACGACAGATAGTTTCAATCTTGCCGGAGAGTGACACAATGGAGGAGATAATATTTTAGCACATAATTTTAAGATGTTAGTTCTAATATGGTCATATCCCGTAGAATTAGTGTTATTTAATGATTTAATAATTGTCAAAATTTCATAATTACTTACAGAAGTCATAAATATTGAGTCAGAACTATTAGGGATTATAAACGGGTAGTTAGTCATGTTTAGATTAAAATTGTCATTGCTAATAGAGGATGTCAAGTTTATAAAAAAAATGTTGAACTGCTCAGTTATTTGTTTTGGATTTGTGTATTCAGTATCATTTACTTTTATAATTTCAATATAATTAGTGGTTCGTTCATATTTCTATTATCTTTTATAATTTAAATATAATTAGTGTTTCGTTCATCTTCTATCCGTGTGGTGACGGATTAAGAATACGGATTGTCACCACCCCATATCATCCCATGGGTGTCGTAAGAGCCGACAGAGGGAGCATATTATGCAGAAAACAGCACTGTAAGAGAAGGAAAACTTGATACAAACCCTATACCAACCCGTTTGGCCAGCGTGGTATAGTAGGCCAATTCATCCTTTCAAAGGAGAGGCCTAGTCCAGCAGTGGACTGATAAAGGCTGATGATAAGTGTTTCGTTTTTCTGATATATTATTTTTTATTACGTAAAACCCATAGAAAACGAGATATTTGTAAATTAAAAAAAAAACGATTTTGTAACCTTTGACCGCTGAACTTAAAACTTGTGGACGTCCATTTATATGTGACTTTTGAGAACAGTTTTAGGATGCCAAAATACAAGTTTTTACTTGTTAATATACTGGGTATGCCGATTTTCCGAGATACCCTAACCTAATTTGGCCTAAATTGACTGGACTAACTGGCTGTTCATTAACGGACGGTCCCAATATTCGTATATATCTTATACCTGGATTTGGTTACTGATACATATTTGATATATTTTGTGTGCAGGTTATGTTAAATATGTATATTAATAATAATATTCTACCACATACACACATCACCATCTAGTCCCAAACTAAGCAGAGCTTGTACTATGGGTACTAGATAATGGATAAACATACATATATACTTTTTTTTTGTAAATACATACATATCATACATAGAAACACCGGTAGTATGTCTAGTAAATAAGTGCTAGGGATAGATCAAGTACCTATTGGGACAGGCTGGAAATAAAGTTTTATTTATCTCGAATCCCTCATTGAAATAAGGTAGTCAAAATGTATTCGATTCATAACGAAGCCAATATTTTTACAATATTTTATTCATTTGGTCTTGTACTTATATCTGAAAAGCAATTTTTCAATTTATGTATATTGTATCTGTCGCTGTGTTGTTAATGTTTAAAACGATATTACGTAATCCACTTGCCAAGTACAAATAATTTCAATGAAAGCCGTCAATTATTAAACCTACCTTTCTCATCAAATTTACCCAGGAGTTTACTCTTATTAGGAACCTAAATATTTGTATTTAAATGATAATAGTTTAGTACAAAATAGGACGCGGACGCGGCAGACCTCGTCGGACATTCGTCGATCAGATTGCGGACATCTTTAAGAATGGCAAGGTCCGAAGCACTCGGCACTGGCGAGCATGTATGAACAGAGTAATGAGAAATAGAGGAAGCGCGTGAGGTTTGTAAGGATAGATGCAAATGGCGTTCCGTTGTCTCTGCCTACCCCGACGGGAAAAAGGCGTGAGTATATGTATATGTATGTATGTATGTATGTACAAAATAGGCTATTTGGCCTTTAGCGATTGCTATATCGTGACACATGTATAAGACTGCTTCTGTAATCTGGAGCATAGCGTATGCGTCTGCTGATCAGAGGTCACAAGTTCGATTCCCGTGCGTGCCGGGCAAAAGTGTTACTGGGGTTTTCCGAATTCTTAGTAGCAGCACGAAGTCAGGCAAACTGCCCGGTAACGGCAATAGGCTCCCCATTACGTGGGACTTACAAATTCATAGCATGGTGAAATCTTATACTAATAAATAAAACTGAAGAGTTTGTTTGTTTGTTTGGTTGAACGCGCTAATCTCAGGAACTACTGGTCCGATTTGAAAAATTCTTTCAGTGTTAGATAGCCCATTAATGGAGGAAGGCTATAGGCAATATAACATCACGCTATGAGCGAAGGGAGCAGAGCAGTACCCTTAAATAACACGGATGTAACCGCGGGCATCCTCTAGTGTGGATATAATAGTACACCCCTGCCTGCCCCTTCGGGGATGTAACATATAGGAGTGACTCGATAAAATAAACCTAAAAATAATAATGTATACTACCAACGTACATAATTTCTTTGATTTAAAAAGCCCCGGCTGTCATTTAAATAGTGAAATTTTGCTGTTCAGGCTGCATGACGCTTGGTTGCCACTATGCAAATGCGAAGTTACCGCTTCGTGGACAGAACTACGTCAGTTACATGTTACCAAGCGTAAAACAAGTGCCAAAGGATGAAATGTGCGTTTGAAGTGACTCTAGGACGATAGGTCTTGTTATACGAAAATTGTATAGGAGTTTGTGTAATTGCACCGTACCCACACGATGGGGAACGTCGGATTGAATGGATATGCTTTCACGTTTGGCGATACTAATAAATTAAGAATATATTTATGCCAGCATGTTCATTGATCGTCACTACATAGTATAAAACAAAGTCTGTCTTCTGTCTGTCTATCCCTATGTATGCTTAAATCTTAAAAACTACGCAACGAATTTTAATGCGGTTTTGTTAATAGATATAATGATTCAAGAGGAAGGTTTATACCTATGTATAATTGACGCGGGCGAAGCCGCTGGCCACGTCTAGTAGAATCATTCACCTAGCGTTATCCCAGTCTCAACCTGGGGTTCGCTTTCTAGTCTAACCGGATTTGGCGGAATATTAGCTTTTCCACGGAGCGACTGTCTGTCTGACCTCCGCAACCCGAAAGGATAGCGATATTCCATGGTTTAGACTAGTGTCACTTTATTTTAGAGGTACTGACGCCCATAACGACTGTCAAAGATCTTCACGTGCTCTCCGAGGCACAAGACAAGCGATAATTAACAATTCAATACGAACATAACTCCGAAAAGTCAGTGGTGCGCGCCGTGAATTCGAATCCGATACCCTTTGCATGGCAGTGGTATCTTCACTAGGCTATCGCTGCCTGCCAACGTCTAGCAGAATATAAAATATAAAAGTCAATTTAAACCTGACGAAATTAGACAAAAATTCTGTATAATTCTACAGGCCTGCCTCACAAAAGTAGCAGTAAGAACAAAGTATCAAATTTACAATATACCTTAGCAGAAGAAAAGCTCATTATCAGTGCGTCCATTACACTCCGCAGTAGATAATGACATTACGACTTTGATAGATAAGATCCGACTAAAAGCTGAATGTACCCTAAATAAGGAAGAAATGTTCCGCCATCGATACAAGACTCGTTCGTCTCTGTCAACGGAGCATATCCTTCGATAAATTCCTTCATATTGAAATTCAAGACATCCTGTAGATCCGTCATTGTTAATAATATACAGGCATAATGGCTGTCACTCATGTATTTTGCTCTGAATAAAAAGACTCGGTTGTATTTTGAGGACTAGACAGGCATGACTGATAACCTTAAGGCTGCCTTCAAATCCGTGTATTCGTCGTTAGAATCTGAAGCATAAAGCAAGGGTTCAGCCGGCCCATAGATAGATTTGCGAAGACTAGCACAATGACCTAGATAATAATTGGTGGATGGATAAGGGTAGCAAGTGCACCAAGAGCCCATCTCATCGACAATGCAACTAGTAGATGACTGACAAGGTTTTGACTCAGACTGTTTGCTCAGTTGGAAGGTCTCGTATTCCATCTGAAAAATGGTACAACATTAACTAAGGTCTGTAACGCTGAACTTGCTACTTATCAATAGGTACACGGTCGCGAGTTCGATTGCCTTCATGAATACAGAATACAGGAGTAGGGAAAGCCGCGAATTTGCTAACAATATCTTCATGTATAAAATGCTCTAGCTGTGAATAAACAAAACAAAATTTTGTCACTGAAATGAGGTGTACTTAAATTGTTTGAAAATTAAGAATTAAAATAGCACCGTATCTATGTTTCTAAATTTTATTATTTTTTTTTATTAAGAAAACCAACAGCGATACAAATCGTTTGTATATATACAAACAATGTTTTGGTATAACACAGTAATTATATAGCCAATAACAGGTTTGTCTTAATAACTTAACAGATATCTTTAGTTCAAACCATTCCAAAAATCATTACAAAGTCTCTGTATTGGAAATACATTGAGTCCCGCAGTTAGAATCCACTAGCAATAAAATTAAGCCCTAATACTGACATTAGTAAAATGTAGTGGAAAATTACAGACCATTACACCGTTCGAATTCGGGCCGTTTAGCTATATATGTCGGATATCTAAACCAACTCGACGTCTAAAACTGTATTCTAAATTGCGTATTCACAATAGTATCGACCGCAACGGAGTCCAAAACATGGTTCCCTGAACAATCTTTTATAGTCAGGTAGGAGAGCTAACCAACCTACTAATTAAATAAATGACACCCGAACGAACATCTAAGCTGTGCAAAATAAAGCTCAACATGTGATGTGACCGAAACGAGCGTATTTAAGGGAAAACCACAATATTTTAATCCTTTAATAGTGCATATTGTTAACAACAATATTATTATGTAGATGTTTCCTTATACTTGCATCGATCTTGGTAGGTATTTGAGTTTTGAAACCTTGTAAGAAATTTAACTTGATCAATATTTTTATGTTTTAATACATACATACAAATATAGTCTCACGCCTCAAGCTAATCTCAGGAACTACTGGTTCGATTTGAAAAATTCTTTCAGTGTTAGATAGCCCATTTATTGAGGAAGGCTATAGGTTATATAACATCACGCTATGTGCGAAGGGAGCAGAGCAATAGCCTTAAATAACGCGGATGTAACCGCGGGCATCCTCTAGTGTGGATATAATAGTACACCTCTGCCTACCTCTTCGGGGACGAAGAGGTAGGCAGAGGTTTATTGCTACACCCACTTTTCGCCAGATTTATTTTAGTCTCACGTAATAGGGGGCGAGCCTATTGCCGTACCGGGCACATTACCAGACTCCGTGCTGGTACTGAGAATTTTCTAACGTGTATGTTTTGATATTAAATTTAAATATTTTAATATTAAATAAAAATGTGAAGAATTGTAAACTTTTCTAATGTTTATTATTGTTAGCTTGGCCTTCCTTTTAGCAAGATGGTTAAAAAGATAAGCAGTAGTATGACGAGAGCGTAATGCCACCTTATATTTTCACTAAACTGTTTTGAAATTTCATAGTGTTTATAGAAACCCGTCCTAGTTTCGCAATGAAACCAGCAGAGATACAATTTAAATACGATATTCCGCAGAAGTTTCTAAATAGAATATGAGGAGTATAAAGTAAAATGGCTTGAAGTGCCGTCTACACAATTTAAAGCGGTACGTGTGCGGTATAAGAATGTTATTAGAACAAGATTAAAACCCGATGAAGCAGAGAGTGCGGCGACATTCCTTAATGACATCGCTTTTAGACCCACCCTACCGCCGTGATACACACAATTTGTATTCAACATGGCTACTATTTGAACAGCCTTTGATTGTTTCTTACGCTCCTTTGAGTCTCATTGAAGGTTGACTGAATGTTTTCTATGTACCCTACCCTTAGCTTAGAGCACTGTTTCCTCTTCAGCCAAAAGGCAAATTCTATTCAATTTAAGATGCTCAAGTTAAGGATTGCCTCGTTGGCCTTGTACCTTTGCGATTATGTTTGAGGACTATTTTAAATGTGTGGTCTAGATAGGAAGGGGTTATTTTGCTATTATTTGATTTGAAACTGTCTGACCCGAACAATGTTGTACTTAGGTATATCCCAAAGTAGAATATACTCGTGGTCATGTGTATACTGTTCAAGCAATATAGGGTTTAGGAAGTGTAAACGTGGTAGGTTGAGGGGCTCTGGATTCGGCAATGTGTTGCATTGCCGAATCCAGAGCCTCATCAACCTATCCACCAAAATTAGAGTCTAGTTCTATCTGCAACAAATTAGTTGAGGCAAAAGATTAAACAGCAATAACAACGACATTAAGTTAACAAAATACAAAAGACATTAAAGTTTTGCAAACAATAAGGCAGCTGAATCGCTCGACGAACTACAAATTATAAAGCAGAATGTCTAATACAAAAGAGAAGTTTCTATGAAACGGCAAATTATATCAATTTTGTCAAAATGTACAAAGGAAAGCAGTCTATATCTGAATGGAAGCCTTATAAATATTGCTTTATAAAACATCCTAACGCTTCTAGTATGAACAGTTTAATGTGGAAATAAAATATTTTTTTAATTAATTAATACATTTTAAAGTTATAACTGTGCACCACTTCTGATAAACTGCATGATGGTTGTGGTTCATTTTAATATGTAGGCTTAAGAATCCATAATGGCTCCTACATGCCAAACTGTCTGGTAAACCACAAGTCTGACATCTACACATTCGCCTCGCATCCGAGGGCTAGCGGCAAAATTGCTACTGACCGCTTGTTATGAAGTGGGTTGGTCTATGCTTGTGCTTGTGGCAAAGTCGGACGTATACACAACTATACATATACGTACGTAGATGACTTGTGGCAAGTATTCAGATCTCAATTAGAATTGGCTACGTGTTGAAAGACTCATCAATGTAGGATCGGAAAATCGGATATCTGTATGTATAAAATTCTGGCGTTACTGACTGATTGACACACAACGCCCAGGCTAGGGCGCGAGGAGCTGAAATTTGGATGTATGTTCCTTGGGGATCGTAGAGGTTGAATGAATTGAATTTCTTCCCGTAAATCATATTTTGATTGATTGATGTATTCTTTATTGCACACCAAAGTAAAGTACATTTTATACAGTGAATTAAAGCTAAGTTTCATGTACAAGCGGCGCGGCCTTATCGCCAGGGGCGATCTCTGCCAGGCAACCTTGGGATGGACAGGAATGATTGAAGCATTTCTGTGGGGATGGTGTAGCTTTGAAATGAAATTATCAATAAGATAATCCTATATAAAATACATATATACACTTACATTAACATAACTAAGTAATTAAATAAACCTTTTACCTACATACATAAAATACATACATAATTTATAGAAAAACAATTAAATATATATTAATAATAATATAGATACAGTTTATTCAAGTGATGAACTCAGACGATAATTAAGTTGGTACATTTTGTCAATCCTTGAAATAGTGTAATATTATTTTGCATGATTATTAGTATGATTATTTTTTTTCTATCGGATTCACTGTCGGATTATACTGAGAGGGTTCCTAATTCTTATCGGCCTCTCACTTCAATTTTTCTGGAATCTATTTCTTAAACTCGGAATGTCGTTTCGTTTAAGTCTCACATGCTGTAGGCCACCTTCTCCACTCAATGCCAGTGCGTATTGATTAATATGCTGGGAGAGTCTCCTCTGGTATTTTATACTATGTTGAGCTATTTCTTGCTTTACCGTATTAATGTGGAGATCAAGATATATGTATAAATTGCTGATACATTGTGGGATTTGAAACATTGCTTTTAGTGCTTTGTTCTGAAACCTTTGATTATATTATATTTTTTAAACACTGACAATAAAAAGTGCACCAATCAGTGATTAATTTCCTTTCAATGTATGTCAACTTCTTCGTTGTATTTTGACCTATTTAACTGGACCTATGATATGGCTTCTGCATGATTGCATCTTATCGCTACGATAGCCATACACAAAGCCTGCCATGCAATTACTATTGTTGTGTTAAGCACCACATGTGAACAGTAGAGGAAAGATACCAAGTACCAAATACTTGTCAACGAATAGGGTATTTGACTAAAAAAATCTAATTAGTCAGTCAGTTAGATTATCGAAAAATATTGGATACGTATGTTTTCTTTAGTCACGTAAACAAAAAATGAAGACTACAAACTTCGTTAAAAACTCGTGTGACGTCACTTGCCAGTACACTTTTTACTGGCAAGTGACGTTACAAGCCCCCACTCCTAGACGTTTCTCCATCTTTGATGCGTTTTATCTTCGTAATTTTTTACTGATTTGAAAAAACAAAAAATACGTATCCAATATTTTTCGATAATCTAACTGACGGACTAATTCGATTTTTTAGTCAAATACCCTATTATGGAATACGAATGTTTCAATTTTTGTTCAGTAAAAGGAAGAAACTTATTATGAAATACGTCTCTAATAAATTTTGGAATGATTAAGTTCTGAAGATTTGGAATTTTTGTGACGTTTAGATTTCAAAATATAACAGCACTAGACGTATTCCATTATTTGAGCCTTTCCCCTAAGTATGGAAACTAGGCCTAAGACGCTACCTTGTGATAGCAGGCATTTACATATTTATTCTTTACAAAATGTATATTCATTTGTACAAGTATATATTTGTACAATTGCAATCAAGGGTAAAAGAACATAAAAGGATAATCGAGAATCACAAAATTTTCTTCTTACTGAAGATTGTAGCTGTTCACGAGCCTTAGATTGTGATGCTGTAAGGAGTATCTTTGATAGAGCAGAAGAATTGTAACCGATTTCATACGTCCGTGTGAAAAAATAATCAATAACTTTACACACATTTTATTTTAATTTAACCTTTTCTGCCCAGACCCGTGGGGATTTTAGCAAATCTCTTCTTACGGTCCTCAAGGAACACACATGCCAAACTCCAGCTTCCTGCGCCCAAAAGTTTTGGCTCTGCCTCGTCTGTAAGTCAGTCAAAAAGGCAAAGATTTTATATATTATACAGATAGTCACTTATAAAATTATGTCACGAGGCCAACGACGTTATAATAAGCTCTATGTACTGAACATTATAAATTAACCTGCAATCATAGAATATAATATCAGAAACTCAATTAGGTATTAAGACAGGGTCACTTGTAATAAAAAGAAAACCATTGCTATAACAAAAAATGCGGCATTCTTACCTTGAGGGAATTTAATATATTTGCGTAGGTACTGTGAAAGCTCAAATTGTTCGTCTAAGGTAAACAAAAAAGCTCATTGGAAAACAATTACTTGAAAGCTGCTCCGAAGTAAATGTATTGACGTAATAGCTACTGATATAGATTTTTTTATTTTATTTATTTTTTATTTATAGACTCACGCCTGTATCCCCGAAGGGGTAGGCAGAGGTGTAATATTACACCCACACTGATATAGATATCCCATAAAAACAATACTTGTCAAAAATACCAAGTCTCGCGACCGTAAAAAGTTGTGAGATCCATGTCAATACCAAGTCGGTTAATTAAAAATCTTTAATGTTTAAAATATATTGATTGATTTGGCCATCACATGAAAATACAATATATCTCATACGTAATACATAATTATATAAATCTGTTTGTTTAATGCGATTGCCAAGTCAATATATTTATTTAAAACATTAAAGATTGATCCACAACAAAGTTATAGTTATAGGGGGTCGAAAATGGCCTGAATTGCTTCGAGAAAAGGATGGTACAGCCGTGCCGCTTTTTTGCTCGACTTGGTGGGGGCACTGCCGTGCCCCCAGATACGAGCTTTTAGTTATACATGTCAGATATTTTTTTAATAAGATGGAGGGGGCAGACATTCTACGTGTTTACCGAACGACATAGAGCAGCAGCAATACTGTTACTATATGTCAAATTGTCAATCTTCTGTGAGAATACGTTAGGTTCGAACTGGCCGATACTACTTTTAGTCCATCTCAATGGACTAAAAGTAGTATCGGCCAGTTCGAATCGTAATTTTTTTACGCAACAAAACATGTTTTGAATGTTTTCCGTACGGCCAGTAGTTTGCCAGATAAACTAGAAAACCCATTCGTAGCACTCTGGTGGCCGCAGGACAAGGGCTGCGACCCCGCAAACTTGAATTTAACTTTTCACTAACACCCTCTTGACATCTATAAAACAGATAAAATTGCGTCCTCTAATAAATGCAACCCCAAATGTAACTTTTCAATCGACTATTTCAGAAATCAATTTTCTTGAGTGTTGACAACTAGTTGGTCGTATGCCATCTTTATCGAAGCATGGCTGCCACAATTGAAAGTTGTCACCATACCGTCGAATATCATGTGAAACGAAAGTTTTAATATCTCATAAACTTATCTAACAAATAACCCCGACGCACCTGCCTGTCTGACCGCGATAAAACCTGCTGAACGGATTTTCATTCAGTTTTCACCAAAAGGCGGAATAATTCATGTGGAAAGTTTAACTGAAATTTAAGTCGGTGAAAGCTAGTGTATTATACTATAACATAACAGCATTGCATAACCCAAATCGTTTAAGTTAAAAATTACCTGTCTAGTAATTTAGAACTTGCCGTGTGGTGACGGATCAAGAATACGGAATGTCACCACCCCATATCATCCCTCATGGGTGTCGTAAAAGCCGACAGAGGGAGCATATTTGCAGATAACAACACTGTAAGAGAAGGAAAACTTGATACAAACCCAATACTAACCCGTTTGGCCAGCGTGGTATAGTAGGCCAATTCCTCCTTTCAAAGGAGAGGCCTAGTCCAGCAGGGGACTGTTAAAGGCTGATGATGATGAATTTAGAATTAAACATGAAACCGCGAGCGTGAAAGTTCATTTGTAATGGTAAATGCCGTACGTGCCTACGAGCCGAACGCATTTATAATCCCCTAGTTTTTATAACACATTTGTATGATTTACGAGTGAAGGAAATATTAATATTAAATAAAGAATATACTTGGATTATATACTATTTTATCTCATTCTTACTTATAAATAAGATCGAAGAGAAAACCCAACATCAATGGTCAAATGACTCAGCTCATTTCTTGTTAGGTTAAGCCAGCTGACTTAATTGAATTGCTGGACAAATTACTTCGCGTCCATTTATAAATATTTTTTTATCTCTGTATTATTTTTAACATTGATTTAGCTTAAGATCAACTTTCGAACTCAGATCAAGTAAGATAGAAACAGCAAAGACATCTCTGCAGGAGCTTTTATGTGGGAGACCTACATACTAGGGCATGAATATTTGAATATCGAATATCGAAAATATCGGAATATCGGACAAAATATTGTGCCAGAAAATATCGATATTCGATTTGTAAAAACCGGGATTTTCGATATTTACGACATTGCTTCATATAATCATTACCAATGAATTTCATTTATATTACTTCTTCAAAATCAATCATTCGAGGCGCGCTATTACCCGTGCATGCAAATGTATTAAGAACAATAGATAAAAAAAACAAGAATATTATTATTAATAAGAACAATAAATAATAATAAGATGAGGTATTGCGTTGAGTGCGTCTAGCGCGCCAAATATGGTAAAATTGCGAGTATTCTTCGCTACCATTTTACCAGTAATTATCTACCGATATTGATCCGTAACTAGTTATTTTTGTTATATAGTTTTATTTCATTTCATGATATGATGATAGACATGCCTTCTCGATTTACCTACCTGTTATAAAATAGTTTTAGCTTTCCTACCTGCCAAAATGTATTTTTATAACATTTTATTCATGTTCATAAAGTTTTAGTGATAATATCTCAGTCGTTTCTAAAAGGCTGTGATAGCCCAGTGGCGCGCACCAATGACTTTTCGAAATTCATTTAATATTTTTATAGAAGTAATGTGCGTAATTAATAGTTAATTATAGCTTGTCTGTCAGTTCATTTCCAAAACCTCGACAGCTTTCAGCTTGAACTACACAATCGCTTCGAATACCTAGGCGAGTGCGTAGATGTGGACGAGTTTAGTGGCAGGTTTGTGGAAGCTGGAACTGGAACCATAAAACGGGGTCCAAGTACTTCAAGCCCCAAAAAGCCAAGAGAACTGGTAAAATCTCTGATCCGACTCTAGAGCTCTTAGAGGAAAGGCGTATGATGCATTTGCTGTCCTCCAACGATATGCCAAAATATCGGCGCCTCAATAGACAAATATCTAAGGCTCTGACTCGCGATCTCCGCCGATACAACACCATATGTGCGCACATAATGTAACGCCACAGGCGTGGCACAGAAGTGTGGTGGTGCTGTTCTTCAAGAAGGGCGACAAAATCCTTTTGAAGAACCGCAGACCCACTTCACTTCTGAGTCACGTCTATAAGTTGTTTTCAAGGGTCATCACGAATCGTCACGCGCGCAAGCTAGACGACTTCCAGCCTCCCGAAAAAGCCGGTTTCCGTAAAGGCTATAGTACCATAGACGGTCTATGGTTAAGTAATGGCAATGATACGTATGTGGTCTATGATAGACCACATACATACGATGCGGCAGGTTATACAGAAGTCTGAGGAGTACAACTAGCCTCTATGCCTGGCGTTTGTGGACTATGAGAAAGCCTTTGATTCGATCGAAACCTGTGCTGCAGTCTCTCCAACAGTGCCAGATCGACTACCGATAGATCCAAGTGCTGAAGTGTTTGTACGAAAACGCTACCATGTCAGTCCGCCTTCAGGACCAGAGCTCGAAACCTATTCGACTCCAGCGAGGGGTGAGTCAGGGAGATGTCATATCTCCGAAACTGTTCACCACTGCGCTGGAAGACGACTTCAAGCTTCTGGACTGGGAAGGACTCGACATCAACATCTACGGCGAATAGTAGCATCACTCACCTTCGATTTGCTGACGATATCGTAGTCATGGCTAAGACCATGGAAGACCTCGGCACAATGCTTGGTGGCCTCTGTAGTGTCTCCTAACAAGTATATTATCTTAAAATGAACATGGACGACGAAGATCATGTCTAACGTCCATGTTGTACCTGCTCCTATTCAGGTTGGCAACTCTTACACTTGAAGTTGTCGATAAGTACGTTTACCTGGGTCAAATTATCCAATTGGGTAGGTCCAACTTTGAGAAAGAGGTCATTCGTCGAATCCAACTCGGTTGGGCGGCGTTCGGGTACTTACGGCATATCTTCACGTCGGATATCCCGCAGTGTCTCAAGACGAAAGTCTTTGACCAGTGTGTGTTGCCAGTGATGCGATCTACGGAACCTAGGTCGGTTGGTAGTCGCTATCTATGGGCCTTATCCGGCAGCTCAGGGTCACTCAGAGGGCGATGGAGAGAGCTATGCTCGGAGTTTCCCTGCGAGATCGAATCAGAAATGAGGACATCCGCAGGTGAACCAAAGTCACCGACATCCCAATAGTCAGGCTGAAGTGGCAGTGGACAGGGCACATAGCCAGAAGAACCGATGACCGTTGGAGTAGAATGGTTCTGGACTGGCGGCCATGCACAGGTCGTCGTAGCAGAGGTAGGCCTCCCGCAAGGTGGACTGACGATCTTGTTGGGGTCGCGGGCAGCGGATGGATGCGGGTGGCTCAGGATCGGTCTGTGTGGAGAGCCTTGGGGAGGACTATGACCGGCAGTGGATGTCTTTCGGCTGATATGATAGCGTGTCTCATACCTCGGAGAGCACGTTAAGCTATCGGTCCCAGTTGAACATTTACGTCTGTCATAACATAACGGGAGGTTAGTACCGTCAAATATCCTAGCAATGGGCAAATCAATATAATATTAGTCTAACTAATTTCTTTTTCAAGTTGTTTCATCCATTTGCACTCGAATTGCGTAATAACCAGTACCAGTTTGTAATAGGCCTCACAATTTTTGTCACCAAAGCAGTGAATAAAAATTTACTTATTTGGTCTCAATATTTCTTTTTAATTTCACTTAGAGACCCTATTTCCCATTTTTCATCGCTTTTGATTCGTCTGATTTCTGGTATCGAGAATATCGAAAATATCGAATTCCGGAATTATAAAATGTTCAATATCGAAAATACCGATATTGAGAAACTGGGCCGATATTGTGACCCCTACTACATACCTACATCGCTCACTTTTCAAAGCTATTTGTTGATAAATCTAAATTGTTGATCTCTTAACGGTAAAGGAAACCTGGTGTAAAAGCTTGCATGTCTGAGAGTATAGTATAGTCCATAAGGTTTTCGACAAGCCATGTGAAGTTTGTTGACACACTATCTAATGATTATGACACTTGGTTGGCGTGATGGCGTGTGGGCATGTGGCCTATATTCTTTCTCATAGTGAAATGCGACGCCAATGGTGTTAATATGAACATCATTTGCTTTACTGAACTAGTTAATATTTACCATAGAAGATACATTAGGTATGCTCTTATTATCATCATCATATCACACCAGTGGACATACGCCTCACCCTAGGCCCTCCACGTGTCATTTTGTTGAAATAATTAAGGAGTGAATACAATATGTCTCATACAGTAATCATCTTTATTCTGCAAATTGTTATCAGAGCTGTATTAGGTACTTAATTAAAAATAAACCTACGCTCTGCGACAGCATACACAGATTCGTTATGACATTTCATATTTATTTGAGTATTTGCACAGTCGTGGCGATCCGCAACGTTGTAGCATTCGAATGAGATTCAGGTCAACTGTAAAGATAAACTTGTCAGGGAGCGGGATCTTTGAAAGATTCGGCACGCGTGTGTAACTGGCTTTAAAGGCCGTACAATTCTACATATTAAATGCTTTTACTTTTCATTTCATTGTTTGATTGAATTCCATTTCGGGTAAATAAGAAAAGAGGGTAGATATGACCCCAGGTTTCACACTTGCATGATGTACCGATAGTCAGTAAATTTTAAAGCGTTTCTGTAACGTTTGCTGAAGACACCCGAAATTCAAAGATAAAGTAAATCATAAAGTCATACAAAATTATGTATTGTGTTGAAAGAACAACGCCCATTTTTCTTAGAGACGCCCAGAGGTGGACAGTCAAAAATCGTAGTAGTTGTTAATGCATTCAATAAAGGAGCGTTAAACTATAATTTTGAGATTGATTAGAGGTCCGTCACATTCAAAGTTTTATTACAAGAAGTACTTTTATATGCTCAAAAAACATTAGGTGTATACGTACTTTTATTAGGATAGTTAAAGTATTTCGTAGTTTTGAGTAGAAAATGACTTAATCATTTGGTAAGGGTAGAAACCCGAAAGAAAAGCCAGAAGTCGTAAAAGATCCAAAAACATAAAAAAGCATTTACAATGTGCACGAGCAAAACAAATAGGTTACAAACAAAATAAACTGAATATGACATTATTGACATTTACTTAAAAAGTGTTGCCATTTTACAGTTTTTAAATGATATTAATTAATCGATATGGATTTCGGACATTAGGTTATCTATCTATATATTTGGTTCAAAATCGAACTTATTTGTAGTTAATCGCATATATAGCTACCTCAAAAAATACACACATTTAAAATGTTTAGGGACCAAGTAGACATTTGATTGTCACTCAAATCTTTTTGAGTAGAGAAAATGTCAAATCGATAAAGAAGAAGTGATAATCGATTTATTATTATGATTTCTTTACTGGCAATTTCTGATATTTATTGAATAAGTTTCTCGGCACTCTTTTAGTAATGCCTATAAATTAAGTTATAAATAAAAAGGATTATTCAACAACTAATTGAAACTCTATTCCTTGATTTGCTGTTCATGAGTTCCAAACTGGGCCAGAAATGGGCATTGTTCTTTTATTTATTTATTTTATTTATTTCATCTTAGAGCAAACACGGTCGTTGCAAGCTTAAATTTTGTATGATGAAACTGAAAACTAACCAACGAATTACGATAAAATGGCTGGATAGCAATTTCAATTACCAACTAATTGATTGAGGAAATAGATATATAGTGATTTATTTTCTTTTCGCGTTCGGTGCAATCAACTTTAGCGAATGATCCGGATTGTCACAGCTAACCTTTTTTAATCTGGGCACAATGTATAGAGGCTTAATCCGTAGAGATTATCCTTCAGTACTGCGCGCGTGTTTTTCCGGGAGTGAATATAAGTTAATTGCCTATCGATGAATAAGGGTGGAATTCTCCTCGAACTCAATGACATTGTTAATTCATAGGTTGTATGTGTACTTTATGTTAGTTATAGCTCGATAAACGGTGAAGGAAAGCATCGTGAAAACTTGAATGTTTGAGAGTTCTCCATAATGAATAATACATTTGAACTTTCGCAACTTGTACAGATACATATATTTATGTATCGCGTAATTATTTGAAAATAAAGGTTAAATACCTTATATTTGCTTCGTCATTTTGGCGTGGGTAACACCAGCCATGGGCAAGGAAGGACGAGTCTATATCGCGAAATTACTTTCGAATAATACCGCGTTATACAAGTTCTTGAGCCGTTATATAAGTTCTTGAGCGGTGAGACAGATTATAAGCAAGGCTGATGATGATGTGTATGTGTATGTGAGGCTAGCGTAACTGGTAACTGCTCTAACGTAGAATAATGACTTAATACCCCGAAATGTATACGGCGGTTTTTTTCCCAAGATTTCACCAGTTACTACGCCACAATTCTTTTTTTTTATATTCTACCACATACACACATCACCATCTAGTCCCAAACTAAGCAGAGCTTGTACTATGGGTACTAGATAATGGATAAACATACATAATTATATACTTTTTTACTTTTTTTTTGCAAATTCATAGATACATATTATACATAGAAACACCCAGACCATGACAAACATCCATGTTCATACACACAAATGTTTGAGCGGGAATCAAACCCGCGACCTTCGGCGTAGCAGTCGCTTACACTCCTGCTGCACCAACCGCCGGTCGTCCGTTATTACCAGCAATGCATCTTAAAGCGACTAGGAGGAATGCGTAGACAAAGCATTCAATCTGCTTTGCGATTTATAGTTAACTAGCCGTTTCCTGCGGTTTCACCCGCGTCCTGAGGGAACTACTTCGCGTACCCGAAACACCCAAATATCTTAAGGACCCCTATTTTTCTAAGATAAAATATAGCCTATGTTACTCGCAGATAATGTAGCTTTCTAATGGTGAAAGAATTTTAAAATCGGTCCAGTAGTTTTTGAATTTATCCATTACAAACAAAAATACAAATTTTTCATCTTTATAATATTACTAGCTTTCGCCCGCGGCTTCGCCCGCATGAAATTTTAATAAAGAGTAGCCTTTGTACTTCCCCAGGTTTCAGACTATCCATATCAAATTTCATTACAAACGGATCTGCACATTAGCCGTGTAGCATACATATATTATAAACAGATAATAAGTACTTAAAATTACTTTTGTTTTTATAGTCGTCAAACTTCAGGTAAAGGTTAGTATGTAGTGTATATTATTAAAGTTATTGAAGAGCTTATATACCTACTGAATAGAATTGCAGCAAAAATAAAAACTGAAAGCATTACCAGAAAATACAAAATCAGACCACCCCTCCTCCCCACTGCGCTCCAGCGCACCAACTCATACTCTCGCGCTTTTTATAACGCTGCGCTTAGGTAAATTATATCGTAAGCTCTATTCTGCCAATCAAGCCCTTTCATTTGATACCCATATTGGGGTAAGTATTTGTGGAAAATATGTCATCCGCCATTTTATGGCGACAGCCATCTTAGATTTTCCATAGTGAGCCCTATTCTACCAATCAAGCCCTTTCATTCGATACCCATATTGAGTTATTTGTGGAAAAATGTAATACGCCATTTTGCGGCGACAGCCATCTTCGATTTTTCATAGTGAGCTCCATTCTACCAATCAAACCCTTTCATTAGATACCCATATTGAGGTATTTGTGGAAATATGTAATCCGTCAGTTTGTGGCGGCAGCCATCTTGGATTTCTTATAGTGAGGCCTATTCTACCAATCAAGTCCCTTCATTCGATACCCATATTGAGTTATTTGTGCAAAATATGTAATCCGCCATTTTGCGGCGACAGCCATCTTGGATTTTTCATAGTGAGCTCTATTCTACGAATCAAGCTCTTTCATTTGATACCCAAGTTGAGGTATTATTGGAAAATAAATAATCCGCCATTTTGTGGCAGCGGCCATCTTGGATTTTTCATAGTGAGCTCCATTCTACCTATCAAACCCTTTCATTCGATACCCATATTGAGTTATTTGTGGAAAAAATGTAATCCGCCATTTTGCGGCGACAGCCATCTTAGATTTTTCATAGTGAGCTCTATTCTACGAATCAAGCTCTTTCATTTGATACCCATATTCAGGTATTTGTGGAAATAAAGTAATTCACCTTTTTGTGGCGGCGGCCGTCTTGGATTTTTCATAGTGAACTCCATTCTACCAATCAAACCCTTTCATTAGATACCCATATTGAGGTATTTGTGGAAATATGTAATCCGCCAGTTTGTGGCGGCAGCCATCTTGGATTTTTCATAGTGAGCCCTATTCTACCAATCAAGCCCTTTCATTCGATACCCATATTGAGTTATTTGTGGAAAATATGTAACACGCCACTTTGCGGCGACAGCCATCTTGGATTTTTCATAGTGAGCTCTATTCTACGAATCAAGCCCTTTCATTTGATACCCATATTGAGGTATTTGTGGAAAATAAGGAATTCGAAATTTTGTGGCAGCGGCCATCTTGTATTTTTCAAAGTGAGCTGCATTCTACCAATCAAACCATTTCATTTGTTACCCATATTGAGTTATTTGTGGAAAATATTCAAAATATGTAATACGCCATTTTGCTGCGACAGCCATCTTGGATTTTTCATAGTGAGCTCTATTCTACGAATCAAGCCCTTTCATTTGATACCCATATCGAGGTATTTGTGGAAAATAAATAAGACGCCATTTTGTGGCAGCGGCCATCTTAGATTTTTCATAGTAAGCTCCATTCTACCAATCAAACCCTTTCATTTGATACCCATATTGAGGTTGTTGTGCAGTAATATGTGATTCGCCATTTTGTATCGGTGGCCATCTTGGATTTACAATCATTTAAATATTATCTTTTAATCTCGATGACAATATGAGTGTATACCAAATATCAGATCAATCATCAGGAAGGGGGTAAAATTCCAATTACTAACTTTGACCCAAGCAAACAAATAAAGATAATACAAGATTTTCGCCGACTTAGTTGATACTTTTCCTTGTAGGGGCAACATTAAACAGTTTTTTTATAAATTGTAGCCTATGTGTTATTCTGATGTATAAACTATATTACTGTAAAGTTTCATCCAAATCCGTTCAGTAGTTTTTGCGTGAAAGAGTAACAAACATCCATCCATCCATCCATCTATCCATCTATACATACATCTTCACAAACTTTCACATTTATAATATTATATTATAAGATTATATATTATACTAGCTGACCCAGCGAACTCCGTATCGCCTTTTTAAGAGTTTTTTTTTAATTCCCTTTTTTCCAACCCTTTTTTCCAAAGTTACCATTGACTTAGCGCTTAATCTCTTATTATTTTAGAGTCTATAAATGATGAACAAACAAACATAGATTTTTATATATGTACTATTGAATTCCCCATTACTTAAAAAATCGGAGACGATACCCATATCGGCTTTAAAAAAAACCCGTCCGCCATCTTTGATTTCCTATCCGCCATCTTTGATCACGAAATAGATGTTGTATTTGGATTCACTATCCCTTAAATCATCAGAGATGATACCCATATTGATTTTTAAAATTTTTGCCATCCGCCATGTTTGATTTCCCATCCACCATCTTGAATCACGAAATAGATGTTGTATTTGGATTCCTCATCCCTTCAAACATCGGAGACGATACCCATATTGATTAAAAAAAAAATCCCATCTGCCATCTTTGATCACGAAATAGATGGTGTTTTTGAATTCCCCATTCCTTAAAATATCGGAGACGATACCCATATCGACTTTAAAAAAATCCCGTCCACCATCTTTGATTTCCTATCCGCCATCTTTGTTCACGAAATAGATGTTGTATTTAGATTCGCCATCCCTCAAAACATCGGAGACGATAATCATCTTGATTTTTTTAAACTTTCTCATCCGCCATCTTTGATTTCTCATCCGCCATCTTTGATCACGAAATAGATGTCGGATTTGGATTCCCCATCCCTTTAAATATCGGCGACGATACCCATATCGACTTTAAAAAAAATCCCGTCCGCCATCTTTTATTTCCTATCCGCCATCTTTGATCACGAAATAGATGTTGTATTTGGATTCACCATCCCTTTAAACATCGGAGACGAAACCAATATTGATTTTTTTAATTTTTCCCGTCCGCCATCTTGAATCACGAAATAGATGTTGTATTTGGATTCCCCATCCCTTTAAACATCGGAGACGATACCAATATTGATTTTTTAAATTTTCCCATCCGCCATCTTTGATTACCCATCCGCCATCTTTGATCACGAAATAGACGTTGTATTTCGATTCTCCACCCTTTAAAATATCGAAGGCGATACCCATATTGATATTTAAAATTTTCTCATCCGCCATCTTTGATTTCCCGTCCGCCATCTTGGATCACTAAATAAATTTCATATTATTAATCAGCGTCCCGAAAATCTCGAAAATGATTCCCATGTAGGTTGTATCCTATTCGTTTAGCCTTTTTTTGCCTTTGACCCGACCCTCCCCCTTCTCGTTTGACCATTTTATTATTTTTGTCTGGCCCCTAAAAGTTGTGGCGTAATTTTATATAGCCTATAGCCTTTCGGAATAATTGGGCTATCATAGGCAATAACAATTTTTAAAATCCGACTGCTAGTTCCTGAGATTAGCCGACATTATGTTTTAGCCTTTTTAGCCTTTTGCCCGGCCCCAAAGGGTCGAAGCGTTATGTTATATAGCCTATAGCCTTCCGGAATAACTGGGCTATCGTATACAAAAAGAATTTTTCAGATCCGACCGGTAGTTCCTGAGATTAGCGCGTTCAAACAAACAAACAAACAAACAAACAAACTCTTCCGCTTTATTATATTAGTATAGATAGATAGTGCAGATAAAAATTGGTTGCCTGTAAAGTCGGTATACGGGCGAAAGTTTTACGTGACAACGACTTTGAGTGGTAAAATAATT
This sequence comes from Euclidia mi, assembly GCA_944739405.2. Taxonomy (NCBI): domain Eukaryota; kingdom Metazoa; phylum Arthropoda; class Insecta; order Lepidoptera; family Erebidae; genus Euclidia; species Euclidia mi. The sequence goes on along the minus strand of OX123202.2, from coordinate 37,847,441 downwards.
TTAATGTGAATATTCATTCGTATAGTAGGAAGAAGGATGAAAGACGCGTGCCTTTCACTTTTTATGTCTGTCTCTCTCGCTCTTAGGCGGGACGCGTGCCTCTCACTCGCTCTCATTGTGAGCGCATAACGTGAGCGGAGCGTAACGCAGTTTCTTGAAGTGTCACCCGGCAAACCAATTTATAAGACGTTGTCACCTCAAAAATAGCATCTTATGGCGTTGATGTCAATGTCATAGGCACAGATGCGTTTTGTGGGTTTCAACGATGTTTAATGGCAGTTAAAATTTTGGCGAACTGATCATCTTATTAAAAGTTTAAATGAACAAAAAGAAATATAATAAAACACAATAATCAATCTTGATTAGAATGAAATCAAAAATAACAATGAGTTGCTTCTCGAAATAAATATGAATAATCATTTTGGTCATCTGTATATATAAAATCCTTGCGTTACTGACTGACTGACAGACAAGCTACAGCCAAAACTATTGGGTGTACGGAGCTGAAATTTGGCATGTATGTTCCTTGGGGACCATAGGGGTGCACTAAGAAGGGATTTCCCTAAATTCCCACGGGATCCGGCAAAACGGGTAAATTAAATTTGCAGGCGTAGCTGCGAGCATCCTCTAGTGTACATATATTTAATTTAGAATAATAAACCAAATAAATTGAATTAAAAAATAAATTAACTGCAATGGATAAAAAAAAATAGAATAAATCCAAACAGGTGTCAACCATAATTATGCCGTTATCATAATAACATTTCCGTAAAGCAAAATTAAACGGCAATCTTTTTGATCCGTTAGAAAATAATCAGAGAGATACAATTTATGAAGATTAACTACGTAGCAAACAGAAAATCGAATTGACTTCTGATCGAGTCAACCCCTAGAAGCCGCAGGCATGCTTAATAAATTACATTTTTTACTTTGCCAAGGTTTATTCAATTCTGTGCTCTATTTACAAAGCAATTTGCCATATTTCTTTATATTATTTGTACTCGCTTGATGTTATTTAACGTAAAATGCGCATTTCACGGCGACTTTTTTGATTAACGTTGAAGGACAGCTGTACCTAAACGAAGTTATGAAGTCCGGAGGTCTTGAACACACCGGCTTCATAACTTTTTCCAACTTTCCTTTGCATTATTGTCATTTCTTTTGAAAGAAAAGGCGTACAAACGCTCTTCGTACGACGTGTAGAGATCTAAATTACGTATTCTATTTCGAAACTTGTAATTGGAAAGACATTGACATGTTTTTGCTTTTCTTTGACGGTGTTAATCGGCGAGTATATTTGTTATAAGTCCATGTCCCGTTATAATATAAGTATTAAAGGCAATATAAAAAGCTACTTGCGGATCGACGAAATATTTGTGGATCCTACTCACATTAGTTATCGGGAGTTTTGTTAGGAGTGAGGATTATTTCGTCACTATCGATGACTGGCGTAAATAGGCCACCAAATGTTGATATGATGCCTACAGCTCCTAGTAGGATACTTATGCATATAAAACTGAACTTTAACGGTTGTAGAGCCTTGCTGATTTCAGCATGAATGGGCTGGCTCGACCGGGGAAGTACTACCCTCTCACAGAAATCTCCGATTCCTTCCAATTCTCTTCACGACATGGCAGACAGTATGAGAAGTAGGGCATGGGCCTAGCTGGAGCTTTTAATTGCCGAACGAATCGTTAATAGTAGGAAAACTACGCAGATGAAAGACAATCTTTTGGTATACTTTTTAATCACCAGTGGATCACTTATTACATATCTGTTTCGATTAGTGCACATGATAAACTAAAGGAACAGGTTGTAGCACGTTGCTATGGACGTGTGGGTTTTTTAACCCTCGAAAATAAGGACCTAGTCCACTCTTTGATATTCGGTAGAATGAGTTGGAACCAGCCGATTGATCCAACCCGATCACGCTGTAACCAGCGTGGTTCTGACATACTTTGGTATTCCAAATGAACTTTACAATTCCTCTTATCTACGTATCATGACTCCAGTCAAGTCAACATTGGTCAAAACATGCCGAAAATAAAATCATGCAGTACATTTCGCCAAATTGTTGTATAATGCATATTAATTAACCAAACCGTCTTTAAGTATCGTGAAGAAATACGCAACTTATACAAAACTCTGTTAGCTGAGCGATGTTTTCGCAAAATTAAATTTTCTTAACAAGAATGTTTAATTAAAATCACGTTCATGTTTGTATTCCATTACACAGAGTTTAAGACGAAATAATCCATTTTGTTTCACATGAATTATATTTTGTCAAACACACTTACATGCCGATGTTGTATCTTATGAAATAAACAAGTCTTTTGTTAGAGTAGGTATTGTTACCTATTTATGTAGGGGGTCTTACGGGTGTTGATCTGGAGAAAAGCCAATATTCTTTTACATCGCTAGACGATGATCATGATTATCTCGTGTAAGTATATAATTGAGGTAACGTTCGCATATTACACATTTGTAGAAATATAATGAAAAAGAAGGATACTTTGGCTCCGCAAACGAGCAGGAGTAAAATCCTTGTGTTGTGTTGCCTACAGGAATTAGCCAGTGGATTCGATGTCTGCATTAGGTATAATTGCCGTATTGAAATTTGCCGTATAAGTTCATTGTATCCATACATCCAATAATAATTATATTGATCGTGCAGGATTTGCATTTTATATAATTACTAGCAGCCCTCCCCGGCTTCGCACGGGTGGACATTTGTTTTTTAAATATCTTTCTATCGCCACCATAGGTACCCCGGGCACATACCTCTGCCTTTTCGAAGTTATGTGTGTATTAAAATGTTAACTATCGTTCGCTAAATAATGTGTCCGGTAGATGCCAATAGGCTCGCTCCCTATTACATTGGGACCGAAACATAACTGGCGAAGTGTGGGTGTGTAATACACCTCTGCCTACCACTTCAGGGTTAAAAGGCGTGAAGTTATGATTATTTCTATCCATCTTTATAGTCAAGCCTGTCTCCCATTAGTGTAGGCAGAGACTATGGAAAGTCACGTGCTTCGGTTTGAACATGCCTCTTTCGCTTCCTCGACATTCATTAATTTCATCATGCATGCGCAACTATTATGGGTACTTATAATTTGGCCCTTTTTCGCCTTGGGCGTTCTCTGCCGACATGTCCATACCATTACTTATAATGTACTGTATGGTGCCATTCACACAATTACCTGCTTTCACTCTCCTTTTAACATCTCCCTCACATTTCCCATCTCTCGTAAACAAAGATCCGAAATACACAAACTCATTCACTTGTTCCACTTTTTCATCTCCTATCAATATGTTACATTCAGTTACACTATTTTCCCTCTCTATGACCATGACTTTAGTTTTGTCGCTTTCATACCTTTCTTTTTATACGCCTCATACATCATGGTGACCATCGGCTAAAAATCCGACGCATATGATTTACTTATGTTATGTTATCATATGATTTATTACATTATTATACATTTTAAATAATCGCATCAAGGAAGTCTCGTCCCGACGGAATATCGGTGTGCGAGCGGTGAATTTATTGGGTCAGAGCCCATTCGTCCCCTAAGATTCGCACCCTGTGCCCATTCGTCCCCTGGAACTTTTGAGGGGCCCATTCGTCCCCTGAAGAATATTTATTTTTATTTATTGTTCTAATATAAGTACATGTATATGTGTATACTGCAGCTTGGTAGTCCTGGTATAGTCGCGCAGAAAAGGGTAAAATAAAAAATATTGTAATTCGGTAGATATCATGTTTATTTCAAATAAGATTACATACATACATACATAGACTCACGCCTGTTTCCCTGAAGGGGTAGGCAGAGGCATATTAAACGCCCACTTTTCGCCAATGTTTTGATCCCACGTAATAGGTGGCGAGCCTATAGCCGCTTATCGGGACATTTTGTTTGCCAGAGCCTCGTCCGTTGATCGGCAAGTGCACCACTTGCAGGTGAGGTTGGCTTGGGACCCTAAGTTCTTGGTGGGAACCCTATGCACCCTAATCCCAAATAAGATTAAGTTTAATAAAATGCCTCTAGGCTCTAGGCCACAGAATAGATAGTTCTTACGAAGGCATGTCTAGGCATTAAGTCAGTCTTCAAAATAATTATTCAACTTTTGGTTTCTTGTACATTTGTAAATATTTAACAAAATATGTGATTATTATAATATCTTTATGCAGTAAAATAAAACTGTGTAGCTATTTAAATTAAATCCCAGTAATAACTAAATTTTAGATTAATTTACATCCAGTGTATAAACAAATAACCAAATATCAATACCAATATAACAAAAATAACAATTAATTGTTAGTACTTGTACAGTCAAACAGATCTACAAAATAATGCAATATCACAATAACTTTGTATAAAAGAAATATAAAAAGTAAAATCAGTCTTTATCAACTATGTAAAACCAACATTTTTACTAACTGCAAATACACATGCAAAATCACAATGTCCTAGAAACTAACAAAATATAACTCTTTTACAAAAATCAGCCTTGATTGACCATCGTATTCGGGGTAGTAGAGCTTTGCTGATTTTAGCATGAATGGGCCGGTTCGACCGGAGAAGTACTACCCTCTCACTGAAAATCGACGTAAAGTAACAGTACTTAAACTGTTGCGTTTCGTTCGGTGAGTGAGAGTGCCGGAGGCCCTATCCCTTATTCCTTCTCCCTCATCCCACTCCTTATCCTATCCCTTTTCCCTACCCCAAGGGGCGGCAACGCACTTGTGACACCTGTGGTGTTGCGGGTGTCCATGGGCGGCGGTAATTGCTTACCATCAGGCGATCCGTCTGCTCGTTTGCCGCCTATTATTACATAAAAAAAAATCATATAAATCAACATTAAATATAAAATATGCAAAAAAATAGAACACATATGAACAGTAAATAATCACTTCTTATTTTTTTTGTATATTTACGAACTACATACATGCAAACTCATAATAACTTAAATCTAAAAAAATATAACAATACAAAAAAAAAACTAAAATCATAGTAATTATTGAAGTCTAGATAATTCAACATATTTTTTTTTGCATATTAACCAACTACATGCAAAATCATAATAACTTAAATCTAATAAATTATAACTAGAAGTAGGTACTCCACATTGAGCTAAAACGAAACACTTAGAATACAAGAACATAATAACATCCACTAATATGATAAAATTATAATTGCGGATAAAAATTGCTATATATATTTAGGAGTAAATAATTTAGTTTTGACTTTTTAGTCAAATTATGACTGTAGTATTCCACCAAAAAGTGAATTACTATCAATAATAATACTAATCATATTCCAGGATTCAAATGAGATAATTCGATTCAATTATGTTTAAAATATTATTATTATAATATTAACAGTATTGTTTATTTCGTTAGGCGAACTTCATTTAATAAAAGACCAAAGACACATTGAACAGTCTCGTATTCGCAGTCACTTTCAAGAACCAATATGTCACCGAGCCAGCCATAACATACAAACAAAACACCTTATCTATTTTGTAACCCGTTTTTTTAACAAGGCATTCGTATAGAGACAATATTACATCGTAAGCCTATCGACAGGTTATATTATTATCATGACGGATTATCATTCATCATAGCTTTTTTATCAATGATCTGTTATGATTTATTAAATCAATTCCGTTAATAAACTGTTCACAAGTGTACTATGTTAACCGTTTCTTATGTAAAATATAGCTAATTTTATCTCAGGGGACCAATAGGCACCTGAAGAGGTGCCGAATCTTTAACTTATATTGTATATATATTAGAGGGGACGAATGGGCACCTTAAAAATAATATTTTTTATTAAAATATTAATTGGTCCCCTACCAGGAAACCAATGGGCACCTATATAGGGGCCGAATCCACAACTTTTATGCTGGGGGACGAATTTTAGGAGACCAATGGGCTCTGACCCAATTTATTTTCTCACGCATTATTTTTATTTTGCTTTATCTTTTAGGATATTCATTATAATGATATACTGTAAAAGACAATTTTTATGAGCATTAAATACACAACATATCTAGCGTACTTCATAGGATAAGAAGTAATACTGCATTGCTAAAAATAGCTTCCAAAATAATAATAACCCATTATATTTTTATATTTTTTTATTGATAAAAATGGTTACTGTGGATTTTCCTTAGGAGATAGACCTATGCTATCGCGGACTTTTTTGTAGGAAATAATGAGTACTTTATTAATGTACTACATTATTTTTCTGTATCATAAATAGTTTTAGCAGCACACGCCATGAAAGACATTTCCTGGAAAATTTTCTTACGCCTTGGGTTACATTATTGATGTTTTTGTAAGGATCCCTATTATTTTCTAGAAAAAAATATAGCCTATGTTACTCAGGGATAGGTACTGTCGCATTACAATGGTGAAAGAATTTTAAAATCCGTCCAGTACTTTTTTAGTTTATTCGTAACAAACATACAAAAATACAAATCTTTCTTCTTTATTATGTTAAAAAAGTATAAGTACTAGCTTTTGCCTACGGCTTCGCACGCGTTAAATTCGGGGTAACACATATCTACTTTCAGTCTCAAGTTGTGTGAAGACACTCCTGATTATTCTAAAGAGTCAGAAGCTCTATAGGTTACAACGTAACTCGGTCAGTATCCATGACAAATGTCAAAGCCATGTTTCAAAAGGTACATGTCAAATATATATCTATAAACACGTTCGCATTTATAATTTTAGTAGGTAGACTGGTCTCGCGGCATAAATGTGCGCGTGGGATTGGGAGGTCTCGGGTTCGATTCCCGGGTCGGGCAATGTGTTATTGGGTTTTTCCGTTAGGAAATTCTCAGTAGCAGCACGGAGTCTGGTAATGTGTCCGGTACGGCAATAGGCTCGCCCCCTATTACGTGGGACCTACAATTCCTGGCGAAATGTGGGTGTAATATTACATCTCTGCCTACCCCTTCGGGGTTCGGTGATACAGGCGTGAGTCTATAAATAAAAAAAATAAAATGAAAATCGTTTCAGCCGTTTAAGCGTAGTATATAATTATTAGTTTAGATATGCGAACAATGTAATCGCACGGTTGAGCACGGTGCTCAATATGACAATATGTATGATGTCATGTGACAGTACTGACAGCTAGCACTTAATTAGTCGCGCATGCGTTCTTACTTCCAAGAGGAAAATTTCTGCCGTACAAACTTCTATCCTCCCTACAATCCCTCCCAGTTTAATTTTTGCAACTTATGGTAGTCTATGTCCGTCTCCATGGTCCAGAATATCTCTATATTAAATTGCAACAAAATCGGTTCAGCCGTTTTCGCGTGAAAACGGAACATACATACATACATACACACTTTCGAATTTATAATATTAGTAGGGATAAAAGGCGTGACGATATGTATGTATGTATGTGTATGTAATATTAGTAGGGATACTAGCGGTCCGTTCCGGCTTCGCACGGGTGGACATTTACTTTAAATAACTATCTAATATTATCTAGAAATAAATATAACCTATGTCACTCAGGGATAACGCCGCATTACAAAGTTGAAAGAATTTTTAAAATCGGTTCAGTACTTTTTTTAGTTTATTCGTTACAAACATACAATAGTACAAATCTTTCCTCTTTATTATATTAATAAAAAGTAAATAAATATACATACATACATACATACAAAACGTCACGCCTTTTATCCCCGAAGGGGTAGGCAGAGGTGTATTTCTACACCCACTTTTCGCCAGATACACTTTAGTCCCACGTAATAAGGGGCGAGCCTATTGCCGTACCGGGCACATTTCCAGACTCCGTGCTGCTACTGAGAATTTCGTGAAAGAAAATCCCAATAACACTGCCCGACCCAGGAATTGAACCCGGGACCTCCCGATCCCACGCGCACATTTATGCCGCGAGACCAACGAGGCAGTCCTATAGGGTTTGATGTCGAGTTTTCCGTCTCTACGCAAAGATGGTATTTGCATCGTGTTATCCCTTAGTCGCCTCTTACGACACCCACGGGAAGATAGGGGGTGGTGACACTTGTATTCTATGCCGTCAACCACACGGCATTAAATAAATATATGATAGGTTTTAACCGCTGTACATATTATTTCTTGTCAGTTTTCTTTTTTATTAATGTTAGCAATCCGCGAGCGACAATTTGTTACCTATATTAAGACAAACACCACAACACCCCGGAGACTAATGTTGGTAAACCACAGACGGAAGGTCGGAGAAAGCACTTTAACCCTTATTCAAACAAAGGTATATATATTACCACTTCGACTTTTTTTAAATAAAGCATCCTAATATTTCCTATGGTAACATGAAAGGTATCGATGTTACATATTTTTAATCTTTATTGTTTTCTTTACATATTATAAGTCATCCTACAACTCATCAACGTCATTTTGTCACTATAAGGTGATGTCAAAGTTGACCAAACGGTTTTCGGGTGAAAAAAAATCGAGTTTTTAGCGAGTGTGTTCAATAACTTTGACTCTTTGTTAAAAAAAAAATCTGGTATTTGCTTTTTCGATTCAAATATCAAAACTATAACATTTTGTCTGTAATCTCACTTTTTAGCAGTATGCGCAATTGACTTATTCATATAATTTAGATGTTTTAAAAAAGTGGTAAATAATTTACCACTGCCCGATCTCGCTTTGATAAAAATCAGTTTATTATATACAAAAATACGTTATCTGTCTGTATAATTACGAAATGCTAAATATAATAAGCATTATAATATTTTGAAACGTGCAAATTTGTTCTCATGTAAAGCGTAAATCGTTTGTTAACGTTAAACTCAAGACATCAGAATCTACTTATTTTTTATGTTTATACGTTCAATTGGTATTTTGTTTATTTCAAAAATACAATATGTCTAAAAAAATATTATTACTTTTATTATGCATTTTTTGTGTTTTACTATCTACTTTGATAAAACAAGTACCTACACACAAGTAGAACCAAGAGGAAGTCACTAGTCTAGATACAAAAATTAAGATACGAAACGGACAATGGTAACTATTTTACCACTAAATTGAAAAATTTGGGAGTCATGAACGGACAATGGTAAATTATTTACCACCACAAAAACTACCCTATCCCCTACTTTTTTAATATTTTTGATGCCAAATATAGAATCTGCAAGTGTTCTTTACCCTAAAACCACCCTAACTTTTTTAATAACTTGTACAGGAGCTCGCGTTTGTTTAAGGGTTAAAAATCGTTTTAAATCAACGTTAATTGGAACCCTGGAACATTCGTATTTTATCAACGAAATATAAGACAACATTCATGAAAGTGTCGAAGAATATACCTTTTCACCACAGCAGCTCAAACATGCCGCTTTTGCTGCGAGACAACAGTGAACAAAACGCGATTTTGATTCGAGCGTGAGTAAAAGTAACTTTTTAATTTTTCAATCTTCAGTGTCACGAATTGACATTGTTCAGCCATAAAGGACAGTGGCAGATCTCCATACATCGAAATGTCTGAAATTAAATTGAAGCGCACAGTATTAAAAAATATTTCAAAAAATTCGGCATGAGTAACAGAGTCTATAAATGATTCTATTTTCATTCAGGAAACCCGGAAAAACAAGATATTGGTGTTTTAGTTTTTAGTTAAGAATGAACAATGTAGGTACGTTTGAATTATCAAATGAAATTATGTCAGATTGACATCAAAACGCAGAAGTATTCTGTAGCATCTTGGTAGCATCTAACTGTCACAGCCAAAGACAAAAACAGAGCTTCACATTTTAAATCGATTTTATGTGAAATCGTTACAACATTAAAACGATGCTGTGACGTTTTTATTTGATTTAAAAGTTGTTTTGATTAAAACATTATTAGCTTATTGATATAATGTTAATTAAAGATGAAATAACTGCATTTTAATAATTATATTTTAATAATCGATACGGATCAATAGCACTCACGTCTATTCCTGTCACACCATTGTCTATGACAACAATCAAATAATAAAATAGGTACCTAGTTCGTAATCAATTGGAATGCTTTTTATCATCATAAAATACTCCAGCTTTAACGAGACAAAGTGAAAATATTAAAAATCGTAGAAAAAAAAAAAACAATTTGTTTTGTTCATATGAAGCTTAAGGTCGCCACAACAAACCCAGACCGAATTCTGCCATTGTTCTTTGAAACATTCGAATTTTACTGTGCTCTGTCTCTTTCACATGCATATAAAAATTGAGAGAAAAAACAAACCCCTTCGAATTCGAAATTCGATTTTGGAATTCGACCTCAAAGGAAACACCTTCGGAAACAATTAAAGAAGATATTTGTAATAAAGAAATTACTTTTTTTATATGTTATTGTTTACATGTTTAATTTATTAATGGATTTTAATAAAAATAAGTCTAATTAATAGTATAAAATTAGTATTTAACCAATACATTTTTATTTAGAATTACAACAATGATACATTTGAAAAATAAACATCAGGGACGCGGTATTAAAACGCGATTTAAAAAAGTAGCGGGAATAAAAATTTCGCTGATGCTGATACAGTAGGTACCTATAGCGTAACGTGTTAAATTTTAATAATATATAAAATACTCTAAAAAGATGAGTGAAACTAGCGATGATGACTGTACTTTAACACCAGAAGAGTTAAATCAACAATGTAGAGCGGGATAGCGCGCCAACGGCAATATAAAAAAGCTGGACTCTTGTTATAAATTTATTAACGATGCCAAACATACATCTAAAGCAATTTACAGGCTACCTTCTTCGCAGAACCTATGAGACCTAACTAGGTAGATGTACATAAGTCGTAGAAGTAAGAGGTCGAGGAAGACACTTAAATGCTCAAGCAAGTGGTTGAGGCATAAAGCGTGCGATACTCGATTCCCTATCCGAAGAAACCTTGATCTTTAAATCAGTCGGGGTTTTGTTATCCGCCGGAGAATCTTAACACCGACTTCTAATTTTTCCTGTGGCGCCATCTGTGAGTTGTAGGTGGTACTATTGTTACAACAAGTGATTATGCAGAATTCAATCTATTCCTGTTCATTTCTATGTCTCTTGTTCTCACTGCTGTGGTGAAAAGCTATGTGTGCTACACGAGAGCAAAGTTTTTTGTATCTCGTGCTGTTGAGTCCCTCACTACGCTCAGGATTCTAACTTTGATTCACTCGCTACGCTCGTGAATCAATCATAGAATCCTTCGCTTGCTCGGGACTCAAAATAAGCACTCGAAGCAAAAAACAACTTTGCTCTCTTGTTGCACAAATAACTATTATGCCGTATCTATCTTTACCTACTTTTGATCTGAATACATTTACCTACCTGTATTGTATTTGCATACCCGTTGAAAGATCACAACGTAGCTTCAAGCGATGACAGCTTGACGACCTATCTAATATTAAAACAGTAACTCCCAGCTTTCAGTTTACGACTTTTGGCATGATAAACCGAAGATACCATCTTCGTACCGTAAGGTGAGCGTAGATATTTTTTATGTATTTAAGGGAGAGAGCCAGATAATATTGAAACTTTGGAGATCTTAACGTAAGCAGAATGGCATAGGGTGTAAAGAAAATGAACTGGGGAAATCGTTGGAATAAATCAAAGTGTGTGCTCAGAATAACAGCTTGGCAAAGAGAGCAAAGAATACAAATATAACTCCATGTTTAATACGAAGCAGTTGACCATTAAAATTAAATGTAAGTATACTTTTCTTGCGATGACAGTAGTTTATTTATTTAAGGACTTAGCAAAAAAAATCTATTCGTCATATAGATGCAGCCACAGTTGCAGCGTTATTATCAGTTTGCCACAATGAATTATAAAATTTTATAGCAATGTAATACAACTGGAAAAAAAGATCGATTGTGATTAACTGAAACAAGAATTGCTCAACCTATGTAAAGAGTAAGTACATAAGTATATACCATAGATATAATAATTATATTTCTATGGTATATACCTACTGATATGCGGCAAATGACAGGCGAGTGTGCTGTACTTGCAATCTATTAATGGACGAGTAATGTTCTAGATTAGTTGAAGAACTTTCAGCGCTAATAGCCTGATATCTTGACGACCGAGTAAGTTTATAAAGTACCTTTATGTTTAATTTTGTTGAACATAATATGAGTACCTAATTGAACTCATATTATATGTTCAATAAAATTAAAAACATTGTGAGCTTTTAGCCGTTTCATAAAAAAGTCAATGATACAAGTATATAATCGAATTTTTGACAAGTGATAGTCTTGGGGACTAACAAACTATTGAAATAATCATACTCTAACCTAAACCAACTCGTCTGGCCAGTATGATATACGCCAAATCCTCCTATTGATTCACAATGCTATTGAAACGCAAATTAGTAGAGCCCAATGTCCAGCAGTAGTCTAAAATAGGCTGATGATGATGAAGCCTATTTTATCCTAAGAAACCAGTAAAGCCTTGTATCCACTTGAGCACGCTCAGGCGAATGAGCGGCTCATTTGGCTGAGCTGCTCAAGTGGAGACGCCTGAGCACGCTCGGCGCGAGGAAGTGCGAGCACGCTCAGGGCGAGCCCGCACCTTGTCGGTTTTTGTCCGCGCTCAAAGGCGCTCAGTATTCGCTCGGCGCTCAGTGTGGAGTTGTGGACGGTTGTTTTTATGTTTGAATGGCTCGGCAAATGACGACCGCGTCGAGTTCCCCGAGTTAGATATAGTTAGTATATAAAAGCTTTATCTTATTTTTCTGGTATTTATAAAATGAGTGGTGTGTGGGATAACGAGACTTGTTTAACACTAATTGGCGCGTATGAATTAAAGAGGGTGTCATGGGACATGACGTCACCGAGCATATACTGAGCACTCTGAGCACAGCTTTTTGGTCCTCTGAGCACGCTCAAGCAAATTTGCGGCTCATTCGCCTGAGCGTGCTCAAGTGGATACAAAGCTTAAGGTATATTAATATTACCTAAATATAAGTAAGTGAATAATTCAAAGAGCATTTTAACACGTTATAGTATCACAAAAGATGATCTACACTCTTCAATTGACAACACCTAAAAGACATAGTAGAAATAAATAAACATTATTCATCGCATAAAATAAATAATTCAAGCGCTGAAAATGCAGAGTGCTGAATCGCTAGCCCTCTTGAGCGGAAATAATTACTTTAAGCGCCAGTTTCTGTTCCCGCCATTATAGTTTCGACAGAAACTTCATTATGAAATGTAGTTTTCGTATTGTTTTGTACGCTTATGAGCTTGTTATTAAATTTGTGAATGCCTCGGTCGTCTAACGGGTAAGCGGCTTAAAATGAATGAATGCTTTGTAAGAAATTGCTCAAAATTCAGTATTTCATACTACGAAAGCATGAGCATAAACGCGGCAGTTTGTGCGGTCGAATGGTCGTCACTCTTCAATGCAAAAGCTACGGAACGGCTTTTGATAATAGTTCATGAAACTTAAATCCCCATTACTTACCACCATAAAGGTGATGAAATGTATGATAATAAAATCGAATCCTTAAATTCAACGAATAGTTCAACAAAGTTTGATCCTAAATTCAAATACCTTCAATATAAATTTAATTTTGGACGTACCTTTTCCTTTACATAAATAAGTAAGTTTTTGTTTACGGATAGAGAACCCTTGCCTCTTCAGATTATTAATAGATACTACGTTGAACATTTTCTAATTAAGCAACCCACATTTTGCTTTCTATGCTATTTCACTATTACTGATTAGATTTCTTTTAGCTTCGGACTTTCCTTTATGATAGAAAAAGCCTTGTGCCACGCGCGGTCATCTGATGCTAATTAAAGATGCTGTATGAGTTTTGTAAAAAATTACCAAAGAATATTGGAAAAATGGAGTTAAATATAACATCTGAAAACCGGACGCATTAGTACCCAGGCACATTGTCTATTTTATCGACATATGTAGTGAAAGTTCTTTCATTTTGTTTTGCTGGTGTCTTAAAAATCTCAACAGGGATCTTTCGTCGGAAAAATTTGATTCAGTGAAAAGGTAATAATTAAAATAATTTATTTTCAATGTGTGACATACGTGTAAACATTAATAACATCAAAAACACAATAAGTTATTTTTGTGGTTTTGATTACATAAAATTTTCTTTTTACCCGACTCCGGCGAAGCCAAAAGGAAGGGTTATGTTTTCGGCAGTCTATATATGTATGTATGTAAGTATGTATGTATGTAAGTATGTATGTATGTAAGTATGTATGTATGTAAGTATGTATGTATGTTTGTATGTTCCACCGTAGCGCCTAAACTACTGAACCGATTTTAATAAATGGGGTGTCAATAGATTCGTAATAATGAATTGAGATAATCATTACGTGTTTGGTATCAAAGGAAAGGTATTTGTAAGCACATTACAAATATGTACATATATTATACTGTTTGAGTCAAAATATAAGTTTAACACGCGGTTGTTCTTACAATTCGCGCAGTTCAGACGCTTTGCGTTACCATTTTGCTTTCTTTCTTCCTTTAAATATTATAATGTAAATATTGCACGGTTAGTTTACATACCCCATCGGGATACGGAAAAGTATTTAATAAAAAAATAAGTTTCGAAACTATAACCCGACTACGTAAAAACGGGGTTCTAATAAAAAAAAAAATAGTTTAAAAACTATAACCGACTACGTAGGAAAGGGGTTCTAAAAAGGAAGAAACAAGAAAATAGCTCACTATAAGTAAGTACAGAAATGCTCAAACTAGAGCCGTGGTCGCACCTATTGTATACTAGTGTATAATATGTAGTTATCTGTCATGTTTGTTTGATGCAGATAATTCGTTTATATATGCGATCAATTTAATCACCGTGCATAATATGACATTATGTATTATGTGACAGTACCTACTGACAGGTATGCGATAGCACAATGTGCAGCACTCAATAATTAGCGCATGCGTTCCTACTTCCAAGAGGTAAATTTGTGCCGTACAAACTTCTACCCTCCCTACAATCCCTCCCAGTTTAATTTTTGCAACTTATGGTAGCCTATGTCCGTCTCCATGGTCCAATATTTATTAATTTCAACAAATCGGTTCAGCCGTTTTAGCGTGAAAACGGAACATACATACATACACACTTTCGAATTTATAATATTACTAGTAGGGAAGTAGGGATTGTCATCAGAACTACATACAGCTGCCAATTTTGATTACGCTACGACCCTTGGAAGGTGATTAAATTAGTTACCTTAGATTCCATTACATAGTTACATACATTTCGAGTTCCAATTCATATCTTCCGGCTCCATCGTCAGATCAGTTCGACAGTACCATATTATTGTATTGTCATCAGAACTACATATGGTATGGTAGCCTATGTCCGTCTCCATGGTCCAATATTTATTAATTTCAACAAATCGGTTCAGCCGTTTTAGCGTGAAAACGGAACATACATACATACACACTTTCGAATTTATAATATTACTAGTAGGGAAGTAGGGATTGTCATCAGAACTACATACAGCTGCCAATTTTTATTACACTACGACCCTTGGAAGAGGGTTAATAAATTAGTTAGCTTAGATTCCATTACATAGTTAGTTACATACATATCGACCTACTAAGCGTGTTAAAAATAGGTTCGAGATCATTCGATTTAAATATAATAACTCTAAAACCAATATATCGCGATAGAATCTGTAAACCGTAGGTTGATTTCAAAGGGATATATGGATTCATGATTAGGTATGTGTATATATCTATTTTGCCCAGTACTTATCTGCATTCAAGCAAAAGATAAAACCGAAACTCGGATACGGAACCAGACCCGATAAATTAATAATACATGAAAGTATCGAATCCACGTAGAGCAGACCAGCAGGTTTCTAGGGTGGAAGTCTTGGAGCGCGACCGGGATAGCGCTAGGATGATAATGGTGATGGACGTATCGAATCCACGACACACGGTATAATGACATCCACAAGATAAGTACTAAATGTATTGCGACCATGCTTAGCTATCAGTTACACACAGAACTCAAACTATTAGGCTTGTTAGGGTTGCGTAGTCCACAAGGAACCCTTATAGTTTCGTCATGTCCGTCCGTCTGTCTGTCCGCAGCCTAGCTCAAAGACGCCTGGTGCTAGAAAGCTGATATTTGGCATGAATATAGACTTAAGATATTGGAACAAAACTGTAGGAAAATATTTTTTTAAGGGTATCTCCCCTACATATATAGTGGGGTTGTTTTTTTTTTGTTGAGTACCCCATCATGTGGGGTATCATTGGATAGGTTTTAAAAAAATATTATTTGTTTGCTCAAATCATTTTTCGATCAAGTGATTGGTTTGTTAGACTCAAGTGCCCCCCCCCCCCTGCCGGCTAAACTATTAATTTGGAAGAGGTGCAAAAAATCACAAATGTAGTACATATAACGAATTTAAAAGGAAAACTATCACGGCTAAGTAGATATCACTAGTTTACGAGTAATCGTCGGTTAACTTTTAAATACCTATTTCTGTGAGTTTACATTGGGCGCGCTGGCTTAATCTTAAAGATATACGTACTTTGGTATGTAATGTGCTACGGTACTACGTATGTATAGTAGTAGTAGTATATCTTGGAAACCCCATTTTATGTTTACAATACATAACTGGATACATACCTAGTATTATTCTAAACAAAACTAAGGTTCTTATAATAGTGTTATTAAAATTATTTTTCAGCAAAATAAATAGTCGGATTTGTTGTACATTAATACCCTTTGCAGGAAGTCATTATGGGCAACTACGGATCCCTACATTGCGCGTGGCCCGACACGCACTTGGCCGGTTTTTAACCGACTTCAAAAAAAATGAGGTTCTCAGTTTGACCTGTATGTATGTATGTATGTATGTTTGTCCGCGATTATCTCACGTTTGGCTGAACCGATTTTGATGCGGTTTTCAGAAAAGTATTTGTTACACTTAGGAGAAGGTTTTAGGCCCTTAACCGACTTTAAAAAAAGAAGGTTCTGAGTTTGACCCGTATATATGTAAGTTTGCCCACGATGAACTCGAGTTTGGATGAACCGATTTTTATGCAGTTTTCAGAAAAAAGTATTTGTTACACCTAGGAAAAAGTTTTAGGCCCTTAACCGACTTCAACAAAAGAAGGTTCTGAGTTTGACCCGTATATATGTAAGAAGAATCTAATGCGAGAGCATATTTCTCATTCTTGTCATTTTTACCTTCACGTCTTGTCATGGATAAGGCTCTGTTGTCGTGGGGATGATTGAGTAATTTGTTCGAGTCAAATCAATCACTTAAAGCCATACCTTTTAGGGATTTGACCCGACTCAAGGCAACATAGCGTTGGCCTTTAGCAAAGATATTCGACCCTAGGTCGATTACTGCGGAACTAAGTGTACATCCTTGCAACTTTGTGTACCGTCACAGCCCAACTCAATATGACTGGCACCATCCGTCTCTCGATATCACCATAACCGCGATTGCCTTGATAGGTCGCTGTCACTGGAGCTATGGAAATGTATCCATCATCATCTTTAAGACGCAATGCTATTGATGGATCATCAAATAATATCAAAATGGCATCAGGCAGTTCAGCTGGCTCAAGTTGATCTCTTCTTAGTGCCGGCCATTTAAATCCTTTAAGAACACCCATTGCCCTGTTCGCTAAGCCATCCGTTATTGGCATATTTCTCCGGAGCATAATACGAGAGCACACAACCAATTCAATAGTATTTACAAGCCCGCCGCATTTGTTCGGATCAGCCGGAGCAGCCTTTGCGGAGGGCGTCCTTCCGTATGTAGCTGATTCCCTAGACTCATCTCGCTCTTGCAGCATCAAGCCTAAGCCCATAGGCACACAGAATAAAAGAAGGTACCTATGTTAAAGTCATGATTACAGATTGATACTAATAACAATAAATAAACTGAATAATTGAAGAATCTAACTATAAACAAACTATTAATTAGCCTAAAACTTAAAGTAAATGGAGTACCTATCACTTAAAAAGTATGAAATAAATAAAACAGTAGTTAACACAAAACCTGAACTAAACGAACGAAGTACCTAACCCTAAAAAGTACATACATACATACATAACGTCACGCCTTTTATCCCCGAAGAGGTAGGCAGAGGTGTATTTCTACACCCACTTTTCGCCAGATATACTTTAGTCCCACGTAATAAGGGGCGAGCCTATTGCCGTACCGGGCACATTTCCAGACTCAGTGCTGCTACTGAGAATTTCGTGACAGAAAAACCCAATAACACCGCCCGACCCAGGAATCGAACCCGGGACCTCCGGATCCCACGCGCACATCTATGCCGCGAGACCAACGAGGCAGTCGTATAGGGTTTGATGTCGAGTTTTCCGTCTCTACGCAACGATGGTATTAGCATCGTGTTGTCCCTTAGTCGCCTCTTACGACATCCACGGGAAGATAGGGGGTGGTGACACTTGTATTCTATGCCGTCAACCACACGGTGGTGTACACTAAAAAGTATGAAATAAAAATTGGTTGCCTGTAAAGTCGGTATACGGGCGAAAGTTTTACGTGACAACGACTTTGAGTGGTAAAATAATTTTAATGTGAATATTCATTCGTATAGTAGGAAGAAGGATGAAAGACGCGTGCCTTTCACTTTTTATGTCTGTCTCTCTCGCTCTTAGGCGGGACGCGTGCCTCTCACTTGCTCTCATTGTGAGCGCATAACGTGAGCGGAGCGTAACGCAGTTTCTTGAAGTGTCACCCGGCAAACCAATTTATAAGACGTTGTCACGTCAAAAATAATAAGAAAAAAAAACTAAAATGAAAACTTAAAAATTGCAACAAAAATCTTAACAAGGTATTTAGTTTATTTTTAAAAAAAAGAGAACCGCCTTCAAAAAATCGACCTACTGAAAAATACGAAATAATTTTTACATACGCTACCCCCTAATCCTCCCAAATTTCCTTTTGAATTTCTCCCAAAAACTATTTACTAAATTTAATTCGTTTTTGAAGTCGGTGCCAAACCAACATAAACAAAAGAATACTGGCAAACAGAGAAATTATACGACGAATGTATCAAATCAATAAAGCCTCAAAAAATATCTGAACAAATAAAATTTAAAATAATCTACCTGTATACTCCTAAAAGCAACAAATATATAAAATATATAAAAAGTATGAAATATAGTAGCGATAGCCGAGTGGATATACCAACAGACTGCCATGCAGAGGGTATCGGGTTCGAATCCACGGCGCGCACCAATGACTTTTCGGAGTTATGTGCGTATTGAATGGTTAATTATCGCTTGTCCCGTGCCTCGGAGAGCACGTTAAGCCGTCGTCGGTCCCGGTTGTCATGAAGATCTTTGACAGTCGTTAGAGGGCGTCAGTACCTTCTTAATAAACTGACACTAGTCTAAACCATGGAATATCGCTATCCCTTCGGGTTGCGGAGGTCAGACAGGCAGTCGCTCTGCGGAAAAGCTAATATTCAGCCAAATCCGGTTAGACTAGAAAGCGGACCCCAGATTGAAACTGGGATAACGCTAAGAGAATGATGATAAAAAGTATGAAATAAATGCTTAATTTTAAAATATTTATACTTCTTAGCTATTTTGGGCTGTGTAGATTAAATGCGCTGGTTTGGAAAGGATGACGCCAAACAATAGGCTTTTAGAGGGATTTGGTTTGGCACCGACTTCAAAAACGAAGTATTTAGTTTAATTTAGTAAATAGTTTTTGGGAGAAATTCAAAAGGAAATTTGAGAGGATTAGCGTATGTAAAAATTATTTCGTATTTTTCAGTAGGTCGATTTTTTGAAGCCGGTTCTCTTTTTTTTTTAAAAGAAACTAAATACCTTGTTAAGATTTTTGTTGCAATTTTTAAGTTTTCATTTTATTTTTTTTTTCTTTTTATTTATAATGAATTCTTAGCCATATATGTACTATGCCATTCAAAAGAAATAAATTCTGGTACAAAACTTCTTCATTACCAGAAACTGAACAGAAAAACAATTCCAATGAAGTGAACTCCCGTATGAAAGTTCGTCTGAATCCTAATTGTTTGCCCACATAAAAATTTCTAAATTTAATTAAAACCGTTTAGATGAAAGCCTCTCATTGTGCCGAAAGAAATTCTATGACGAGGGTGGAAGTGACTGTCGTTACGCACTTTTGACTTCCGACCTTTGTGAGATGTAGCATATTTGTATTATACGATTATTGAGGCAATTACACGTTAAGTGGTCTTAAAATTATACGTCCGTAATAAAATGTACAAGTTATGTCAAATATTTTGTAAAATAGATATAGCATAGAATCGCGGCGCTGCAGATGATTTCTATTTTAAATGTTTTTTTACTTTCCTACAACTACAGACTCTTTAAGACAAAATATAAAATAACGAAAGTTATGGTATTTGAAAAGGAGGAATGCGTTACGGCTTGTAATGTTTTGCTCGATGGACAACGAGTGGAGCAAGTGAATGAGTTTGTATACTTAGGTTCGTTGTTTACAAGAGATGGTAAGAATGAAGAAGATATTGAAAGAAAATAAATGCAGATAATAGAGTGAATGGAGCTCTGAAGGCGTTTAAGAATAGCCAAAACGTACCTACGCGTATTAGTGCCTACCCTTATGTACGGTATTGAAAGTTGGGTATGGCAGAAGAGATTTGAAAGTAGAATAAATGCTGTAGAAATGAGAGCACTGAGAAGTATGTGTGGTGTATCTTTGACCCAGTACTTAATGGTGAGCCTCGCCCCCCAAAGCCACGTTTAGCAAATATTTAAAAACTTATTAAATATTATTCATTTATATCATTAATATGATGCTATTAAAGTAACACAATAGGTATGTGACACTTTAAAGTATTTATTTATGCTTTGAGTTTGTTATGTTTTGACGGATTACGCTCAAATAGCATCAGAACCAGGAAGCAGACCCCGGTATAACCAAATTAACCATTTGATGGTGACTGTGTTTCCGCTGGATAGCCTTCTATTTAGGACTCAAAGATAATTTATTCAGACAAGCGTAATCCTATGTACGTATGTAATAGTCAATGTAAATGTGTTACTAACCCGCCGAATGGGTATAGATCATAAGACATTCATCTGTCATGAACGGAAGTAACTAAACATATACTATGCAATGCAACGAATCAATCAAATACAATAGACAAATGTAATTGTTTCATATCCACATATGAAAACTATACGTGCTAAACGTGTAAATATAGTTCGTTGATGGAATGCTGAGATCCATAGATACAATTCATATGGAGTTTATAGTATATAGAAGAATAGACACATTGAACAAAAAAAATATAATGATATTAAAAAGTAAGAGAATGCTTTGATGTGTTTTGTTGCGTATTGATCTTAAAGGTTATGTTAGAGATTGCATTCAATTGCGTACCTATATGTTACAAATATATTATCTTCACAGAAAGTCTCTGTAGGTAGGTATCTCTTGATGTATCTACCCAATATTCGTCGATGTCATACGTTGGACTTACAAAATAATGAAATTCATTTCTTTTTCCGCTAGCATCCAGCATACTACATCTAAAAATCATTTGCAGTTCACTGACGCAGAAACAATATTGAATCCGATTCGATAAAATGTTACGATTATTTTGCTACGCGGCTTGGCATTTTTTCGTTCAAGAATACGCTGATTTTAATTGAATTTCACACAAACGGAGAAGCAAAAACTTGTCGGAATTTTAAAGTACACAATAATAACTTGACCCGAAGCGAATGGTTATTTAATTCAATTGCTTTTTAGAGCTTTTGTGTTATCTAAAAGGGATAAAATGAGCAAGATACGTTCCGTTTTGTACCGTATTATAACGGCACGTTTACATAGGGGCGGTTTAAATACTTTCTTGTATTGTTATCTGAATGCTATGATTTTTCCGCCCAGTCCGCTTATCCACGATTAAATATAACAGTTTCCAAGTTATTATACTTATGTTATATATTTATGTTAAAACGTTTGCCTTCAAAACCAAATAACTCTGATCAATAGATAAGAACGGAAGGTAAAGTAATTGCAGCTGATGTATAGTACCTGAGAAAGTTCAACAAAAGGTTGATCTAGGATACGAAAGAAGAACCGGACAGAGACCGGAGGAAATTTCAAATATTGCATCAACAGAAGTGCACTTTGCGAAACATTCTTGTATTTTTAGTCAAATAAGTCACTGGTTCATATGTATGACTTATTTGTATAGTTTCCTCTTTTAATTTAATATACCTAGTCTTGGCATAAATATCGTAACAAAGAAAAAAATATATTTTTTAATTGCAAATAACATTTATTACTTTTACAGTGTGTTTGTTTAATACATAAATATAAAAAAATTAAAATATAAAAAGCTTATTCGAAGTGGTCTCCATTGGCTGCAATACAGTCCTTTAAACGTTGAGGCCAGTTATCAATAGAAGCACGCACGCTTTCCATGGGAAAATTCTTCACTGCCAATCGCATGAATTGTTTTAGGCACTCCAAATTATCATGGCGTTTAGAGCAAGCCGTACTCTCTAAAACTAACCATAAATCATAATCCAGCGGATTAAGATCGGGACTAGACGACGGCCAGTCTTCAGCTCTGATGAAGTCCGAAGCATTCGCTTCCAATCAAGATTGCGTGGACCGAGCTTTATGACCCGGTGCCGAGTCTTGCTGGCAGGACCATACTTGGTTATTGAACATGGTGTTGTTAAGGGGCTTAACTACCTTCTCAAAAATTGTATTTTGTTACACTTGTGCCGATGTTTTGAGAGCGTTTTCACAAAAATATGGCGCAGTCACTCCTTCATAGCTAACACCCCACCAAACCATCACTGAAGTCGGATAATACCCACGTCGCACTCTGTCGACTACTTGGGAAGCTTTGAGCATAAATACGGTCATATTGTTTGCTAAAATGTTGCTCAATTGTAAAAAATGTTTCATCCATAAACAAAAATTTTCTGTGACCTCCCTTTGCGTACCGCTTCAGTAGTTGTTTCGATATTACCACCCTATTCTCTTTTAAATTATCAGTTAACAAATGACCAGTGCGTCTCTTATAGTCTGCAAGTCCTAAGTCATCTTTTAAAATACGCGACATGATTCTAAGTCCTATCTTCATCTCCCGAGATAAAATCTTTTGCTTTCGGACAGGATTTCTTCGAATTCTTGCCCTTACTGCTTTGACCACCTTTTTCGTACGAACACTACGTTGACGGCCAGGTCTTTTTCTGTCACAAACACAGGAGGTCTCATTGTACCTATTAATAGGCCGGTATTTGACTAATACCAAGTGTATGGAGAGTTTTAAAAATTGCTTTTGGCTCCATACCTACTTTGTGTAATGCAATCACAGCGATTCGGTTCTCTTTATCACCCCACTCCATTTTAATATCGCAAAATATTGTAAAATGTATTGGCGCCAAAACGAGAAAACACAATAAACAATCGTATAAAAATGTCAGATTCCAAATTTAAATGTATTTTTTTTATTGTACCAGTATTTATGGCCAGGCTAAGTAGTGTAATATTAGTTTGGTTTTAGTTATTTAGAAAATCTGTACACTACTCTGAAAATATATACTATTCTTTATAGTAGGTATAGCCGATGTAAGCTTGACGGCAAAGCAATCATTGTATTTTCTATCCCTGCCACAAAGGATATTATAAAATATGCGGTCGGTTACATTATCTGGTGTCGGTTACATTGTCCGTGTGGTGACGGATTAAGAATACGGAATGTCACCACCCCATATCATCCCATGGGTGTCGTAAGAGCCGACAGAGGGAGCATATTATGCAGAGAACAGTACTGTAAGAGAAGGAAAACTTGATACAAACCCTATACCAACCCGTTTGGCCAGCGTGGTATAGTAGGCCAATTCCTCCTTTCAAAGGAGAGGCCTCGTCCAGCAGTGGACTGTTAAAGGCTGATGATGATGATGATGACATTATCTGGGCTTCCATTAATTATATTGGGAACTCGACACTTTTCCGCACGTAATGTTAATTAATGTGAAAGTATGTCCAATAAATTCATTTTTAGGGTTCCGTACCTAAAAGGTAAAAATCGGAACCCTATTACTAAGCCTCCGCTGTCTGTCTGTCTGTCTGTCTGTCTGTCACCAGGCTGTATCTCATAAACCGTGATAGCTAGAAAGCTGAAATTTTCACAAATTATGTATTTCGGTTGCCGCTATAACAACAAATACTAAAAATAAAAAAAATGAAAATATTAAGGGGGGGTCCCATACAATAAACGTGTTTTTTTTTCGTATTTTTGCTCAAAATTACTAACAGTAACAGGTAGACGCTTAAAATTTTCACGGAATATGTAGTTGTATATTACCTTTAATAAATAAATAATTAAATTAAAAAAAGTAAACAATATAGGGGGGCTGCCATACAACAAACGTAATTTTTAAGCAATTTGTTACTCGATCTTAATAAACAAGTAGAAACTTAAAAAATATTTAAGTATATATACAACAAACATGATTTTCTCTTATAGATGATGGTACGGAACCTTTCGAGCGCGAGTCCGACTCGCACTTGCCCAATTTTTACTGCCGATGTGATTCGAATGAAAACTGATGGCAAAGATCAAGTAGGATATTGGGAACTGGGTCGCTTTATTTTCATTGCGATAAAATTGTTCGTGATTTAATTGATAGGTTTAATAGGTGTAGCTCTCACGCGCTGCGAAGTTGTATTCGTTTGTAAAGGCTAATGAGGCATGTTCTTGGTATTGACGAAAACACATTACATACAATTTAAACATTATAAACAAATACCTGCTAAATTAAATATAACAATTGAAGATATTGACATTAAAAAAGGAGCAATATAAAATTTTTAGGACTTACCTTGGACGAACACTGTAACTGGAAGTTGCACATTGACAATATATATTATATAGCAGGTTGAATAGATTTGTATATGCATTGCGACAGTTAAAAAGGGCTACAAATGAATCGGTTGATCTTACTGCTTATCACGGACTTGTTGGGTCAATATTAAGATATGACCTTTTAATGTGGGGAAACTCAACTAACATAAATAGAGCTTTTATACTACAAAAAAAATGTGTTAGGGCTGTTTGCAGTGTAGGACCCTTTGAGACCTGTAGGCCACTTTTCAATATTAGAAACAGGTTTGTTTGTAAGAAATCAAAGCAACTTACTTACTAAAACTAGTGTAAATTGTAAATATTAGCCGAGAAATCCAACAAAATTAAAATGGGAAATGAGCAAAACAAAATTACATAGTAGCAACAGCTTCATGATGATAATAAAAATTTACAACCAAATACCAAAATTCATCAGAGTCATTCAAAATAAATTTAAAGAAGTGGCTCATGGATAAAAGTTTCTACACAATCAGGGAATTCTTGGACTACAAATAAATAAATAAGTAATTAATATCGTACATACATATTTAAGAAACACATAATTAAGCTGTTAACTATTAAAAAATAGGTAATTAATATTTATTCATATTTCGTTACAATTTTTGATATAAAAAAATTGACATTATGTTTTAACATTATTGATTATTATTATTATTTTTAAATAATATTATGACATAATTTATACGGATAAAAATGTAAGAAATATTGTTATATAATTGGAAATAAATGTTAACATGTCCTTGCATGTAAAATAAATATAATTATAAACTGATTACTACAATATTCGTATGCCAAATTGGAACTCAATATTTTATTCAAAAAACATTTTAAGCAATTAGTTGTGTAGTAAGGTGGATTTCCCAAGTGCAAAACTTTCGCGACACAGAAGAACTCAGTAGTGCAGAATGTTACTCTAGTGTCTATTTTAATATTTTTTTAAGTTTCTTGATTGGGGTGTTAGTAAATAAGGATTTTAAGGCCCAGATTTTATATATTTTGAAACCTTTGCAATTTATTATATCTGGGATAAGAAGTAAAAGTATAATAAAGCATTGTGGTCTTACATAAAACTTGTTGTGTTGATTATACTGCTAACGACATTATCTACAAATTACTATTATACCCATGGTTAATTAGGCTGTGATATTACTGTAAAAGGCGTATGTTAAGCCATGTGACGTAAGAAATACGGTCTATTATGAAGGAAAGTATTATAATTATTAATTTTTTTACAAATACTTATATTTCTGTAAGGGATTTATATCGTGTGATTAATTGAAAATAAAGTAAAAATACTTATTATTTGTCCAATCGTGGTAACGGGCACGATTGGACAAACGGACGGGCCGCCTATTACATTAATATAAGGTATTTCACCTTTATTTTCATTTTATGCGATATAGATGTGTAATATTCATTTCACACATTCGTAGCTTTCCAAAATAGATGTTTTGAGTGGGCTTAAGATCCCTAACGAGCCTGTTTCTTGCTAAAATAATTAAGTATTTATTATTACAAGAACTATAAAGTATATAATACCTAAATTGTTACTGAAAGGAAGCTTTTCTAAAATAAGAGGCGCTATATACGGGTTCACTAGTGAGAAATAAATTGGCTGTAAGTTTCACTCGCCTTGAGAAAGAATGTTATAGAAAACTTTGAGGAATGCAGGATCTCTCACAATATTTCCTTCATCGTTCGAGTTTAACCGGGTCGATAGCGCAGTTGTTTTCAGACCCTTTTCCGCTAGCAAAACGTTGTACGTATTCCAAAGGATTTAGGTTTTTATGTGCGTTGGTATTACTGCTAGGAATATCTTTAATTCCGTAAAGGACAGAGATTCTTTTGAAAGCGAATTGTTTTTCTTTTCGCAACCATCGAAATATTTGGCGAGTACAAGTCACATCTTTTTCGTCGCTGTTTTTAATTAGGGTATTCAAGCACGTCGGCATTATGCGATTTTTCAAGTTCTTCCTAAACACTTCCAACAACATCATGGAGAACAGGAACGCTATATTTCAAACTGTGACAAATAGATAAAATTTTCTCTAAAGTAGACGATAATTATTCTAAGATTGGCTATAAAGGCGGACTATCTGTCGTTTAAACAGTTACAAGTAAGTTCAAAGGGTTCTCAGGTTATTAAATATCCTGCATTAGGCAACCTTATTACGATAGTACTGTTGCAGTTTGAGATTATTGCGCGCACTAACCTTATGGTCAGGGCCGCGCCGACCTAATCCAGCGCCTGTGTGCGAAATCTATGAAGCGCCTGTGTGTGAAATCGATGAAGCGCCTTTTTGTCGTCCTTTTTCGAAAATAATGTTAATAATTAACGCATATCCTGGCCCGCGGCACCCCTATCACCCTGGCGCCTGTGTGCGGCGCGCACTTTGCACATAGGGACGGCTCGGTCCTGCTTATGGTGCTGA
The DNA here is from genome assembly GCA_944739405.2 of Euclidia mi. Taxonomy (NCBI): domain Eukaryota; kingdom Metazoa; phylum Arthropoda; class Insecta; order Lepidoptera; family Erebidae; genus Euclidia; species Euclidia mi. Next base: position 37,820,105 of record OX123202.2, on the reverse strand, counting down.
TACCTACATTTGAGCATTCATTTGTAATGAGCATTCTTGCGAATGATATGTAGCAGGATAATAAATCAGAGTGTTTAGCGAGCATTCTATCCTGTGTTCCGGCGAACATTCTAGCAAAAGGACAGTACCTAAATTCGATACAAGCTTTTTTTAGAATGCTCGTAGCGGTGTTTGGCCTTGTTCGTCTTTCAGTTCGACAAATTAAAAAACGCCGAATGCTCGATGTTCTGTTACAAATGAGTGCTTCAATCTATCAGCACCAGAGTAACTACCTTCTTCTTCCACATAAAATAATATGTATATGTATAGTATATAAGTACGATATGTGACTTACATGTTGGGTTCTTAAGTCGTACAATGGAAGACGGCCGTCCAGTTATCTGAACATCTCGTCAACTAATGAGTTAAACTTGCTACACAAACAATATTATCGCGTCAGATTGTCTGTTGATGACGGTAGTAAGTTGACAATGTACATTGTAACATTTTGGCGTAGGAGGCTTGCAACGTCAATATTAGAACAATATATTGATGTAGGTCTCCCGCAAGATGGACCGACGATCTAGTTAAGATCGCGAGAACCCGTTGGATGCGGGCGGCTCAAGATCGGTTTGTGTGGAGAACCTTGGGGGATGCCTTTGTCCAGCTGTGGACATCTCTAGGCTGACTGATTTTGCGTGCTTCCACATCCCAATCAACTGCTACTCTTTTTTGTTCTTTACTTTCTTTTCTTCTTGGACGGTGCCAAGTCGACAGTGTTTCTGTGGCTTTGCTTGTAGTTGGGTGGTTGCTTGTAGTGCAGTAGTTATGTATACTCAATGAATTCAACGAACTGGAGGCCACATCTCCCCTTTCCTTCTCCCTCATCCCGCTCCTCCTCCTGTTCCTTTTCCCATCTCAAAGAGCGGCAATACACTTGTGACTCCTCTGGTTTTGTTTGTGTCAATGGACGGCGGCGATCACTTACCACTTACCTACTTCACGTGTTATAAATGATAGGAACATAGTTTGCATAGGAATGTAGTATCAAATATTGAAATCTTTATTTTCTCGTAAAGGAAATAATTACGACTGTCTGAACGGAAGTCGTATATATGCTTCGAACCTCCTATTTCTAGGACGGGATAGTTGCGATCTTTCTGTTTCAATGAATTTCAACGGAACTTAGTTTCAGCATTACTAAAAGTACGTAGTGCTCATAGTGGAACTTTATTTGCCATTAGAGACAGATCGGTGAAATAAAGCAACGATGTCAGTGGTCATCACTTGAATAGGTGACTACTGGTTGTGGTCTAAATCAGAGCGATATTACCTACTGTACTTCGGAAATTAATACGACAAATTTTATCTTACAAACATAGATGGTTAGGCCATGTTAGAGACCAGCTGGTAGCCTAAAATACACCATTCTTTTAATTTTATTGATTCTGCTCAAAATAATTTGACGACTAATTTTCACGCATACATCATTAACTACATTAAATAACAATATAAATTGACTCACGAACCAAATATTCCGTACAATTATTTGATATGTTGACATTTATTTGTTCATCATGAACGAAATATCGAATATTTTTACAAAGAATATACTGTTATAATCTGCTTCTTATCTTTCACAATTCGAGGTCAATTACCGGCAAGTAGGTTTTTAGGCACCAACGGTTTATACACTCAAGTTGATATTAGATAAAAAAAAACAACTGAGAAAAGAAACCTAAAAAAAGAAATTGAAATATTTTGGTTTGCAAAACCGTTATATTAATGCAATCTAGCTCGTATATTATGGCTAAAATCATTTCATAATATTGACACTGTATTCCAGGATATTTGGAGGACAACGTATCGACGTTAAATATTGGAAGCGCCTGAAATCCGTCCTTCAAAGTGCTACAAAATGAATAATTCATTAGGATTTAATGCGATCTCGTATAAACCAGTAGCAGTATCACAATCTATATCTACACATATAAATAAAATTGAAGTGTCTGTCTGTGATTTCAAAATAAATATGATGGTTATGCTTATAGTTATTTTCCCCACTTTATTCCGTGTGTGTCGAAAGAGACACCCGGAAAATACACGGACACACTAAGGAAAATACACGAAGCAGCCAATAAGAATTGGCTCACAGTGGTACTGTGAAGCGAATTAGGGGAGGCTTAATTCCAGCAGTGGACTGCGAAATGCTGTATGTTGTGTTGAATTGATGTTGTACTTGTTTTTTTTCTGTGTCTGTATGTTTGTCCGAAGACATCTTTGGCACGACTCAACCGATTTTAAAGGGACTTTCACTGAAACTTAATGGATCGACAAAAATAAAACAATCCCTAAACATAATTATAATCACACGAAATTCAAATTTGCTTATTTAAACTATGAGACTATAGAACAGAAAACAAAGTGGTCTTAACCGCGAGGAAAGGGCTAGTAGGTATATAATATAATTTGACGGAGAACCGAGCCAGAGAGTTATTAGAAAACTTTTCGGTCTTCCCTTTGCAATGGACAAGTTTACTGTTACGACTACAAACGAGAATTGCAGAATACCTACCCGTCGGCTTAGCAACACACTAATTCAATTTCAGAAACTTCAACTAAACACTTACACTGAGATCAAGACATTTCGTTGTGATCAAAGGAATACTGAACCAAAGGAAGTCTTGTTGTTTGAATGTTAACTTTTTGTTTGTATCATGTTCATGTGAACTTATACCTTCCTATACATTCTCGTTAACCGTTAAGATGAATTCCGTATTAATATCGTATTGTCAATTGATATTTTTTTCAATATTACATTTTATTTTCAATTGATATTCTCCCTCTTTTTTTCGAAATTTGATTAACTTACTAGTAAACATGTTTTATCAAGATCAGGATACTGATCTTGATAAAACATGTTTTCAAAAAAAACAACCAAATCAATTTTGAATGCAAAATGCGTCACGTCTTGTCTGCATTTATTGACGTTATTACACACAATATAAATGGTGACATGAATTTGTAATGTTTCACACCATCACATTGGATAGTATCGTTAGTGATACTTCAAATGTTGTTTTAGATCCACTAGTACAAATATAGACGACAAACAATGCTTTTATGGCATATTTTCAACTCGTTCTAAGAGGTATAAGTACTTTTTTATCATTTTTTATTTATCTTTTTTATTCTTTACGATAAGATACTTTCGTCGCCTCGTTTTTATCCACTGTTAATTCTGCTGTAGGTACGATTACCTGTGTTGAGTCAGTAACTATGTCATTTGAGAATAAAGTGGTATTAGTAACTGGTGGTAGTGCCGGTATAGGCGCGGCTATCGCTTTAAAATTATCAACACAAGGCGCCAAAATTGCAATTGTAGCAAGGAATGAGGCAAAACTAAAAATGGTCTCCGATACGTGTGAGCGCAATGGAAGCAAACCACTTGTAATCATTGCCGATGTTACCAACGATGAAGATGTCAAGAAAATTATAAGTGACACTGTGGAACATTATGGAAAATTAGATGTGCTAGTGAATAACGTGGGAATATTCGACCTTGTGAGTATACTCGACCCGAAAGCCATGGATAAGTTTGATCACATATTGTCAACAAATCTTCGATCCGCAGTTCACTTGACACACCTCGCGGCACCTCATCTCATCCAAACTAAAGGCAATATAGTCAATATTTCCAGTACTGGCTCAATGGGTATATTTATACCTGAAAATTTCTGTTACTGCGCTTCTAAGGCGGGCTTAGATCATTTCTCGAGGTGTGTGGCATTAGAACTTGCCTCTAGAGGAGTCCGTGTGAATTGCGTCAATCCGGGACCCGTGAAAACAGATTTCATGGAAAAAGCATCTCTAAGTCATGAGGAACAAGATCAAGTATGGGATGATATAAGGAAATCGACTGCACTTGGTAAATTTTCTGATCCGGAAGAAATTGCAAATGTTGTTTTGTTTTTGGCAAGCGATACTGCGAATAGTGTAACAGGCTCTTGTTATGTCATAGATAATGGTTTGTTGTTGAAGGGATACGCTATGCAATAAACTACATTTCAACAACGTTCGTAACGAATTATATTATTTATTGATACTGTATACATATACTAATATTCTGAAGACCCTGTGTCTCTCTGTAGTGGCAATAAATAATACACAATCGAATAAAGGCATTTCCTTTATTCACGTGTTTTTAGTCTCTAGGTATATAAATTTCATATATAAATGATTTCAACATTGTTTAGCATTTTTATTTCAATAAACATAAACAGTTAAAAATTGATAACTTTTCTGTAGGAAATGAATGTTCTGTTTTGTCTTTCTGACGCGACAATGAGATAATAGGGACGACTGACAAAAGATAAAACTAATCGATGTTATTTGTTGATATGAAATTCTTTCGTTACTGACCGACTGACAGCGCAGACTGGCGCAAGAAGCTAAAATTTAGCATGTATGCTCCTTTGGATGCACTAAGAAGGGTTTGCCCGTAATTCCCACTGGTTCGGCAAGAAAACGTCAAATAAAAAAAAGTACGGGCGTAGCTTCGGACAGGCTACTCTGAGTACATTTTCAATCATTTGTATTACTAATTCTCTCGGCATTGTTTGAAGCTATGGAGGTAGTAAACATCTACACCCTAAGGTCTGTCTATGTACCTAACATTACACACTTTGTTCAGCTATAGCAAGCCACAGTGTGAGCAAAACGGAGTGCGCTCTATTAACCTAGTTTCAAAGATCTAGCGACATACTGGAGGGGTTTTAATTTCCATACAGATTTGGAAATGGTTTAGTCGTTTTATCTAGATTTATATTTTAATGAGTCATAGTAATATTACGTTACGGGTCTATGTCGCATAATAATTTGAAAATATAGGTAATAGACCTTATATTTCCCTCGACGTTTCGACATTACACCAGCCGTGGTCATGAGATGACTGACGATTTTAATGAGTCATTATTAAAATGACGCAAAATAATAGTAAGTTCATAAATATATCATAAACTACGAAAGTCTGGATACCAGCCGCTGTACGTGCCTCTTGTCACTGCGAGAAAGATAAGGTCGAGTTGGGCCGAATTCGGGTTGGCACATTTGACAACTCTTCCGAGAAAATAATGAAGAACTCATAAAAGTGACAGACATGCAAGTATCTTCACGCTGTTTACCTTCACCGTTTAGCAAGTGATAATTACAAATTTAATACGCATTTTACTTCAAAAAGTCAGTGGTGCGTGGTTTGGAAACGCCTCGACATGTCACCTAAGATCTCTTCTTTTCCCTGCTTTTTGCTTCGTCATGGGTTAAAAAGAGTTTTATAGTAAGTAGGTATTTACTTAACATGAGCACTATTTAGAAGAGGAGACGTGGAACATCGACCTTCACCGATCTGATAACCAGATGAGACCTTTTTTATGTAATATAATTTATAAACAAATATGCCTATAATAACTTGCCTATCAAAAAAGTGCTCATAGCTATTTTAAATTTAAGTAATTTTAATCAACCGCAAATATAACTTTGTCGTTTATACAAACACTATGGAAAACAAAGTTATTTTGGTGATGAAAAAGTGATCGTGATATTTGGTTAAATGAAGATAAGTCATTGGTGCGCTCCGTGGATTCGAACCCGATACCCTCTGCATGGCAGTCTGTTGGTATTTCCACTAGGCTATCGCTGCCTATTTGTTTATAAATTATATTACATAAATAATAGGTCTCATCTGGTTATCAGATCGGTGAAGTGACGTGTCCTCTACTAATTCTATTTTATCCATTACTCTATTTAAGTTGCTATAAATCGAAGAATGTGACAAAGACATCTAGTTTTCTGTAAACATAGTTTACCTTTTAACCCGTATATCGTTTCATAGATTCCCTCAGCATTATATAACAATATTAACTCCATTATCATTAATGAATTAATCAAGTCAATTATTTCTTGAGACCCATCACAGTTTTGATCCCCTGACTCCCTTCAACATTCATTAATATAACGAGCTTTATATTATAGTTTATTAACTCATTCATAGCGTTAATATCATCCTCTCCCTTTCTTACCCGTATCTTACGATTTAAGAGGGCGTTTTCCTTTACGGACCTACTTATGGTCGGTTATTGCCGAAGAGATAGTTGAAGCAGTCATTTTGTTAGATATTTTTTATATCTTACGTAACACGGGGCGAGTATATTACAGTTTCTGAAATATTATCATCATCATCAGCCCTGTATATAAACTGTTTCAGAGGCACAGGCCTATTCTTAATATGAGATTGTAAGACAGTTCTCTACAACACTGACCAAGTATAGATTGGCAGACTACTCATGTCCTTCGCCAACATTATGCAGAATACTGAAACAGTTTTGCAGCTTTCCTTACAAAACGCCAGAGGTGTACGCAGCGTGTTCGATCATAAGAGCGTCTTCGTAGCAGATGCTTACTGTCTCTACTAGGCCATAGTTATTTTTAAAAACATATTAATAGATAATAGCAACCAGACATCGAACTTGAGACTCTGCGTCCCACACATGCGCAACGACAATGATGCTCTTTCCATTACCACAAATTTAAACAGTCCTATTGATCCAAATTCTACAGTATTGTTTAGATAGTTGTAATCAAATTAAGTGACTCAAGCACAATTAGAATCTCAGAGCTATCTAATCAATGCATCAGTTCAGGCATGGGATTGAGTCAGACGAAACTTTTGTCGAATACGGTAATTTCACGGTTGGACAGACCTTGGTGGATCGTAGTCAGGCTCACGGCTCAAACGTTTGAGACTCATCCAAACTATAACATCTGTAACAGAGTTTACTTTGTATATCTTGAATGAACTGTGCTGCACGGTTCAGTACACTCATTTAGTTCTCCAAGTTTTGATGGTTAAGTACTTAATTTGCATCAGATGTACTTTTGTTACAGATGTTATAGCTGCTATTTTGATGTCAGATCTAACAAACTGCTAGGCATGTTATGAAGATAGTATAATACATCTGTCAGTGTATTGCTAGTAATCTCTTGATCGCACATTTTACAGAAATAGCAAATCAAACATCATTTTACATAGACTTGGACATAATAAACACGTTTCTCAGAAAAATTGGACATAATATAGGGTGTTATTTGTATTTGATAAATACATGAGTTCGTTTTGAAAGATTTTCTTAGAAATTTGTTAGAATCTGTTTAGGGGAAAATTGAATATACCTCGATAGGTTTCATGGAGTTGACATATTCATATTTAATTTAATAGAGTTTGTTTATCATCACTATGTATATTAGCATGCATAAACACACTTATATATACCTATTGAAACATAGTAGACAGTAGATATAGATGTCAATTTTAAGCCTTAATGGATCAATTGTATGTTCAACGTCGATATTTTACGGGTTCAAAAGACATGAATGAAATTGTACCAAGCTATACATTTGTAAGTAGGTCTTCGGGGACAGAAAGCCTTGAGTCTATATAAACTAAGATGAAACTTTACAAACATTAAAGCTGTCAAGTGCAAACTGGAATGGACGCTCCTATGTTTGGTCTAAAACCGCATTTAGAATTTTGTTCAAGGTGCTTTGAATAATTTAGTCCAATTTCCCTAAAAGTGTCAAATGTAAACGAGTGGGACAGGTTTGTGTTTGGGGAAAGAAAAGACAATACGGGAAATTGTAAAAGATACTTAACATATATATTGCACTATTTCCCGATGGGATGAGCAGATGAGCAGTGCACATTAGTGAAGTAGAAATATTTTAGTAAGTTTTCACGTTGTATGACGTCTCAACTCTCAATGTTGATGTAGATACTTGAGACAGAAGTTTTTAAACAGGAGAACTTGCTGCTGGTTTATGGCATAAAAATAATAATATGATGAACGAGCAGATTTATTATTATTACTAATTATACTAAATACTTAGATACACAATTTTTCATGTAGTTAAAATTGAATCACAACACGAGCTCATTTCGTCAAAGATTTGTCTCTAACACGTTACTAAATACCACAAATAATTTAACATGATTTCATTTTTAGTCATCAGTGTCATACTTTACACTAAACATTTGTACTGGAAAGTTCCATAGATCGCAGGCTTCCTTCATGGAGATGATTGGATAAAACTTTCGGATGAATTAGTCGTCACATTAAGCTTATATTAAAGCCTTATGATTTAAGTAGCAAATTTTGCTTACGAAATAAGTCTGTTGAGATTAGAGCTCAATACCGAGCCAGTATTTATATGGCCATTTTCAATGTAAAATTTAAAATCATTGCTATTGTTGTTAGGTATTATCCTCCTAAGGAATAATATTAATGCCGCGTGGGACTTTACGAAAGTAAAGTCGTATTTTCCTCCAGAGTGAGTATTAAAATTAGAATACTTTTCTTTATTTTATAGGACTTATCTTTCTGTCTAATCTTGACTAGAAAGCAAACCAAGGGTTCCAAGATTAGGGCTAGGATAACGCTAGGACGATACCAGTGTCATATCAGTAACAACATTAAAATGTATGTATTCACGGTAAATAACTGAGATAGTTGGCAAAAGCAATGACCAATCTCGAATATATTACTGCGAGCTAAAAGTTACCTACTTTACTGTAAGGTATTATATTATGAGAGATAGATAAGTACACGAATATTTCAATGAAAAATATGAGAAAAGTCTCGCTCCGTTGGTCCATATACGTAAGACGAACGTGAACAGGTAAAGGCCTCATCACACAGAACGTTATCGAACCGCAACGATTAAAAAAAGTAAATATGAATTATATGTAAAAGCAATATTGATTTTGATAATTTTATACCGAAAGGAAAAAGGGGCGAAAGTTATTAGGTATCATGCTAATATTATAAATGTGAATGTAAGTTTGTTTGTTAGGCTTTCACGTAAAAACTACTTAAGCGCTCATCAAGAAACTTTTTACATATATTCTTTAGGGTATTAGAAGTATCAAAGAGATACTTTTTATGAAAAATAAAAATTAAATTTATTTCATGAAAAAACGACATCCACGCGGGCGGAGCCGCGGGCGACAGCTAGTACCATATATATTAGATCTAGGTAGTGAATTAAACGGCTTAATTGCTATTTAGCACCGTGCCGATTTGCCGATTTGATGGTTCAATCTCCCACGGGACATGATTTTGTTTACCCACATGATATACGAATGATTACCAGGGGATAAGTAGTTTTAACAAAATAAAGAATAAACAGAAAATATTTTTTTATTTTACGTTACGAAGCTACAGAAAGAAAAAAGAGATTCACGAAGCTGGGTGCCGTTGACATGTTATGTAGTAATCATTAGACATCGATGTACATCATGAGCACTTGTTATATCTTATGAGGGATTTACATTTTGTCGATTTTCCGTCTTTAAATCCAAATCTTTCAATTTATGTAACATATCGCTTTCCCTTTTCGTGTAAGATACCTTTAAAAATACTAATATACAAAGCGATATGATAAGAAAACGTGGATCGGGGAGATCATAACCTACCGGGATCAAAGGGAGCCGCGTGAGATATGTGACAGACAGGAATGGAGATAAAGAGGGGCTTAATACTGAGTACTGATTGCCTGTTCGATGTATTATGTCAATGTTACTACCTATTAAGAAAGGCATAAAACTGTTTTTATAGGAAAGTGGACTTTGCCCGCGTCTCCTCCAGCGTGAACTATGCACCTAAACCTTCCTCAGGTATCATACTATCTATGGATGAAAACAGTACAAACTTTTGAGTCTATCCTGTTCGTACAGACAGAAGGAAAGGATGGGAGGCTTCATTTTATAATATGTAAAGTTTTTTATACGGGCTTTTATTGGGACGCCATTTGTTTAGTGTCTATATACCTAAGATAGCATGCTAAGATTACTTCGACCATCATCCAAGTTAAAAAGGATCAAAATAGTCTTAACCCTTGCCAGTTACAGAATTATACTAAACTAACCAAGACTTTCTGCTTTGTCCTTTACGAGTCGTCCCTTTTAATTCAGGCGGTGAAGTAATGGGAAAGTTCTCCTTTATTGTTGTTCCTAACAACGATTCAACTTACTTAAACCGCTATGGTGTCCTCAAATTCTCACATTATTTGCCGTAAGGGGTTACGCGAATATATTTACAGTATTTTATGACGACTAGTCCCCGTGAACAATTTGTACTTGTTACAGTCTATAAGTTATGTACGTACATACTGGATGAGCCCGTGGTTAAACCCGCATTATTTAAGGCTACTGCTCAGCTCCCGTGTCTCATAGCGTGATGTTATGTAGTCTATAGCCTTCCTCGATAAATGGGCTATCTAACACTGAAATAATTATTCAAATCGGCTCAGTAGTTCCTGGGATTAGCGCGTTAAGCAAACAAACAAACAAACTTTTCAGCTTTATTTATTATAGATAGACATAGATATTAGGTCCTTTGCTTTGTATATTAGTATTGATGATATATGTATAATGTATATTTTCAACTATGTTAATGTAACGTTTTACATTAATATATCAAACGTTTCTGGTACTTTACAGGAGCCATGGTCACGGAAGGCTGAGATGGCATTTGTCTTGAATATAAAAGTTTTTTCAAAGTACCCGCCCATTTTTCAACTACTTGTGTTACTATCAACGCAGAATGAGCTCACAGTATCCTGCACATTATACACTTTAGCTTAGATATATTCACAAACCAATAACAGGAATATATCAAATTTTATCCATCAAACAAATTTAAGTGCATTTTATCCATTAAATGCTAATAAAATTTAATGGTTAAATTAACGCCATATCGCTTCATCGTTGGAAACGACACGTAGAAATTATATCCATTCATTGCATATAACAAACTATAAGCTTTTGATAAAATGCATTTATGCATATAAAACGTACGCGAAATTACTCAAAATAATTTCTCAAAAACATGACTAAAATACATGAGCACGGCAACAAACAACGTGTGGATATATAAACTCATATTATGATACATTTTCAATAGGCATGTGCGGCAACAGATAAGATCATAAGACTTATAGATGTGACCGAGGTGTCTTTGTGGTGTGGGGAGCACTGAACGTAATGTATTCATAAGTGTATTATGTCGTTCATGTTTGCTTTGTAACCCGAGCCTGTGGGGAAATTATGATACTGTTTTGCTGTAGATGATTCTAGGAAAAACAATTCAATCTTATGTAAAGTTATTTGTTCCCTGGGTAATGTTAAAGAATGCATGAAAGTGTTTATATATTCAGTATTCATCGTCATCAGCCTGTTTACTATAAACTGTCCTAGTGCTAGACATATACCACCACGCTGTGCAAGCGCGTGATGGCAGACTTCACATGTGTTTCAAGAAGATTATGAAGAACTATTAGACCTGCAGGTTTGCTCACTATGTTTTGTTGTATTCTGTACTAATCAAAATTAATGGCGTCATCCGTAAAATGATAGTAACACCTGCCATCAAATAAGCAATTTTTGCGTAAGAGCAATATTAACTCTATTTCATTATAATTTTAAGAATACGAAGTCTGAAAAGAATTTGAAAAGTGGAAAAGTAAAGATTTCGAAGCGGATAAATGTATGTTTAAAAATCGTCGAAAATACTAAAAATCGTCGAAAATCTAATAACTTATACTCTGTGTCATTTAAATGTATAACAATAGACAATTTTTCACAAATAAGTTAATAACTCAAAATTTCGTGGTTATACGAAAACGCTTCAAATAAAATATTCAGCTCCAATTTGACGCACTAATAAACCATCAATACTAAGAACATGCCTCATCAGCCTTTACAAACGAATACAACTCCGCAACGCTTGAGAGCAACACCTATTTAACCCATCAATTAAATCACGAACAATTTTATCGCAATGAAAATAAAGCGACTCGTTCCCAACATCCTACTTGATCTTTGTCATCAGTATTCATTCGAATCACATCGACAGTAAAAATGAATTTATTCGACTGTAAATAGCACAAGCGTCGGTACCTTACTTTCACATTAATTAACATTACGTGCGGAAAAGTGTCGAGTTCCTAATATAATTAATGGAAGCCCAGATAATGTAACCGACCGCATATTTTATAATATACTTTGTGACAAGAATTGTTGTGATTGCTTCGCCGTCAGGCTTACACAGGTTATACTATAAAGAATAGTATATATTTTTAGAGCCGTGTTCACGCTTTCTAAATCACCAAACCCAAACGAATGTTACACTATATTAAAATAACAGAAAACAATATCTATGAACCAGTGACTTATTTGACTAAAAATAAAAGATTATTTCGCAGAGTGCACTTCAGTTGATACAATTTTTAAAATGTCCGCCGATCTCTGTCCAGGTTTTCTTTCGTATCTTAGATCAACCTTTGTTGAACTTTCTCAAGTCCTATACACCAGCGGCAATTACTTTACCTTCCGTTCTTATCTATTGTCCAGAGTCATTCGGTTTTGAAGGCAAACATTTTAACATAAAAGTATAAAAACTTGGAAACTGTTCTATTTTGTCATGGATGAGCGGACTGGGCGGAAAAATCACAGCATTCAGATAAAAATACAAGAAAGTATTTAAACCGCCCTATGTAAACGTGCCTTTATAATACCGTACAAAACGGAACGTAGCTTGCTCATTTTATCCCTTTTAAATAACACAAAAGCTCTAAAAAGCAATTGAATTAAATAACCATTCGCTTCGGGTCAAGTTATTATTGTGTACTTTCAAATTCCGCCAAGTTTCTGCTTCTCCGTTTGTGTGAAATTCAATTAAAATCAGCGTATTCTTAAACGAAAAAATGCCAAGCCGCGTAGCAAAATAATCGTAACATTTTATCGAATTGATTTCAATATTGTTTCTACGTCAGTGAACAACGAATGATTTTTAGATGTAGTATGCCGGATGCTGTCGGAAAACGAAATGAATTTCTTTTTTGTAAGCCCAACGCATGGCAACGACGAATTTTGGGTAGATACATCAAAAGATACAGAGCCTTCTTGTGAAGGTAATGTGGGTACATACACGCAATTCAACGCAATCTTTTATATACTAGGGCGCTAGAGATTACTTGTTAGAACAAAAAATATAGGTACCTCGAAGCATTTTGTTACTTTTAAAATAATTTTAAGCTTATTCATTTAAAGTATCAATTCTACTCTAAACTCCATCTATGAATAATTCTCAGCATTCATCCAGGAACCATATTTGCACGTGTAACACGTATAGTTCTTATATGAGACAATTACATTTTTACCCGACTACAGCGAAGCCAAAAGGAAGGGTAATGTTTTTGGCAGTCTATGTATGCATGTAAGTATTTATGAATGTATGTTTGTATGTTCCACCGTAGCGCCTTAACTACTGAACCGATTTAAGCTCTGAGCCAAAAGATTCGTAATAATGGCCCGGGTGACATAGGCTATATAAATTTTATCAAAATTGTATATTACGGAATTAATAACTCAGATTCTAACCTCAAAAAAATTAAACGCAGATAATCACTACGTGCTACAAAAATGTACATAAATTATACTGCTTAAGTCAAAATATGAGTTTAAAACGCGGTTAAACTTACAATTCGCGCGGTTCAGACGCTTTGAATTAAGTTACCTAGTTTATGTTTTTTCTTTAAATGTGACAATGTTAATATTGCACGGTTTATATATCCCATCGGGATACCAAAGAGGATAAAAAAAAATAAGTTTAAAAACTATAACCCGACTACGTCAATAAGGGGTCTAAAGAGAACGAAACAAGAAAATAGCACATTCTGATATAAATCCAGAAAAGTATAATTACAGAAATACTCAAGCTAGAGCCGTGGTCGCACCTAAAGTGGGTGCTAGGAACATTTACCTGCATTAGCCGGTAACTACATGTACACTAGTATATAATAGAATACTGAAACAGTTTTGCAGCCTTCCTTACAAAGGTTTCCTTAATTAACTTTGAAACGCTAGTGGTGTATGCAGCGTGTTCGAACATAAGAGCGTCTTCGGAGCATACGCTTACTGTTTGTACTAAGCTATAGTTATTTTTAAAAACATATTAACAGATAATAGCAACCAGACATCGAACTTGAGACTCTGCGTCCCACACAAACGCAACGACAATGATGCTCTTTCCATTACCATAAACTTAGACAGCCCTATTGATCCAAATTCTACAGTATTGTTTAGATAGTTGTAATCAAATTCAGTGACTCAACCACGATTAGAATCTCAGAGCTATCTAATCAATGCATCAGTTCAGGCATGGGATTGAGTCAGACGAAACTTTTGTCGAATACGGAATTTCACGGTTGGACAGACCTTGGTGGATCGTAGTCAGGCTCACGGCTCAAACGTTTGAGACTCATCCAAACTATAACATCTGTAACAGAGTTTACTTTGTATATCTTGAATGAACTGTGTTGCACGGTTCAGTACACTCATTTAATTCTCCAAGTTTTGATGGTTAAGTACTTAATTTGCATCAGATGTATTTTTGTTACAGATGTTATAGCTGCTATTTTGATGTCAGGTCTAACAAACTGCTAGGCATGTTATGAAGATTGTATAATACATCTGTCAGTATATTGCTAGTAATCTCTTGATCGCACATTTTACAGAAATAGCAAATCATACATCATTTTACATAGACTTGGACATAATAAACACTTCTCTCAAAAAATTTGACACTACATAAGGTGTTAAATTTCATAAATCCATTAGTTCGTTTTGATGGATTTTCTTAGAAATTTGTTAGAATCTGTTTAGGTGAAAATTGAATATACCTCGAAAGGTTTCATGGAGTTGACATATTCATATTTAATAGAGTTTGTTTATCATCAGTATGTAGGTATATTAGCATAAATAAACACACTTATTTATATACCTATTAAAACATACTAGACAGTAGACATAGATGTCGATTTTAAGGATTAACAGATCGATCGTATTCGGACATGTTCAACGTCGATATTTTACGGGTTCAAAAGACATGAATGAAATTGTACCAAGCTATACATTTGTAAGTGAGTCTTCGGGGACAGAAAGCCTTGAGTCTATATAAACTAACATCAAACCTTACAAACATTAAAGCTGTCAAGTGCAAACTGGAATGGACGCTCCTATGATTGGTCTAAAACCGCATTTAGAATTTTGTTCAAGGTGCTTTGAATAATTTAGTCCAATTTCCCTAAAAGTGTCAAATGTAAACGAGTGGGACAGCTTTGTGTTTGGGGAGAGAAAAGACAATACGGAAAATTACAAAAGATACTTAACATATACATTGGATTATTTCCCGAAAGGATGAGCAGGGTGCACATTAGTGAAGTAGAAATATTTTAGTAATTTTTCACGTTGTAGGACGTCTCAATGTTGATGTAGATACTTGAGACAGAAGTTTTTAAATAGGAGAACTTGCTGCTGGTTTACGCCACTAAAATAATACTATGATGAACGAGTAGATTTATTATTATTACTAATTATACTAAATACTTAGATACACAATTTGTCATGTAGTTAAAATTGAATCACAACACGAGCTCATTTCGTCAAAGATTTGTCTCTAACACGTTACTGAATACCACAAATAATTTAACATGACTTCATTTTCAGTCATCGGTGTCATACTTTACACTAAACATTTGTACTGGAAAGTTCCATAGATCGCAGGCTTCCTTCATGGAGATGATTGGATAAAACTTTCGGATGAATTAGTCGTCACATTAAGCTTATATTAAAGCCTTATGATTTAAGTAGCAAATTTTGCTTACGAAATAAGTCTGTTGAGATTAGAGCTCAATATCGAGCCAGTATTTATATGGCCATTTTCAATGTAAAATTTAAAATCATTGCTATTGTTGTTAGGTATTATCCTCCTAAGGAATAATATTAATGCCGCGTGGGACTTTACGAAAGTAAAGTCGTATTTTCCTCCAGAGTGAGTATTAAAATTAGAATACTTTTCTTTATTTTATAGGACTTATCTTTCTGTCTAATCTTGACTAGAAAGCAAACCAAGGGTTCCAAGATTAGGGCTAGGATAACGCTAGGACGATACCAGTGTCATATCAGTAACAACATTAAAATGTATGTATTCACGGCAAATAACTGAGATAGTTGGCAAAAGCAATGACCAATCTCGAATATATTACTGCGAGCTAAAAGTTACCTAATTTACTGTAAGGTATTATATTATGAGAGATAGATAACTACACGAATATTTCAATGAAAAATATGAGAAAAGTCTCGCTCCGTTGGTCCATATACGTAAGACGAACGTGAAGAGGTAAAGGCCTCATCACACAGAACGTTATCGAACCGCAACGTTTAAAAAAAGTAAATATGAATTATATGTAAAAGCAATATTGATTTTGATAATTTTATACCGAAAGGAAAAAGGGGCAAAAGGTATTAGGTATCATGCTAATATTATAAATGTGAATGTAAGTTTGTTTGTTACGCTTTCACGTAAAAACTACTTAAGCGCTCATCAAGAAACTTTTTACATATATTCCTTAGGGTATTAGAAGTATCAAAGAGATACTTTTTATGAAAAATAAAAATAAAATTTATTTCATGAAAAAACGACATCCACGCGGGCGGAGCCGCGATTTGCCGATTTGATGGTTCAATCTCCCACGGGACATGATTTTGTTTACCTACATGATATACGAATGATTACCAGGGGATAAGTAGTTTTAACAAAATAAAGAATAAACAGAAAATATTTTTTATTTTACGTTACGAAGCTACAGAAAGAAAAAAGAGATTCACGAAGCTGGGTGCCGTTGACATGTTATGTAGTAATCATTAGACATCGATGTACACCATGAGCACTTGTTATATCTTATGAGGGATTTACATTTTGTCGATTTTACGTTTTTAAATCCAAATCTTTCAATTTATGTAACATATCGCTTTCCCTTTTCGTGTGAGATACCTTTAAAAATACTAATATACAAAGCGATATGATAAGAAAACGTGGATCGGGGAGATCATAACCTACCGGGATCAAAGGGAGCCGTGTGAGATATGTGACAGACAGGAATGGAGATAAAGAGGGGCTTAATACTGAGTACTGATTGCCTGTTCGATGTATTATGTCAATGTTACTACCTAATAAGAAAGGCATAAAACAGTTTTTATACGAAAGTGGACTTTGCCCGCGTCTCCTCCAGCGTGAACTATGCACCTAAACCTTCCTCAGGTATCATACTATCTATCGATGAAAACCGTACAAACTTTTGAGTCTATCCTGTTCGTACAGACAGAAGGAAAGGATGGGAGGCTTCATTTTATAACATGTAAAGTTTTTTATACGGGCTTTTATTGGGATTTGTTTAGTGTCAATATACCTAAGATAGCATGCTAAGATTACTTCGACCATCATCCAAGTTAAAAAGGATCAAAATAGTCTTAATCCTTGCCAGTTACTGAATTATACTAAACTAACCAAGACTTTCTGCTTTGTCCTTTACGAGTCGTCCCTTTTAGTGCTTGGCCATAGTAGCGCGGGCAGCCCGCGCGCGGGCCGCGCGCGACGCCGCGCGCGTCTTCATGACGTGTCCGTAGTGGCGCGTTTGCGGGTGCGGTGTACAGTGTTTGTCAAATTTAGGATCGCGGCTAGATTAATATGAGTTTTCAGTTAGATGACGTTATCACTCACCATAGTAACACTATGTCAATTGTTCATCAAATTCGCAACTAACTTATAACAAGGCTGAAGCCGTGCGGATAATACAACCGCCTCACGGTCTGAGGACGTGTGTTCAAATTACATTTATAACTGTTATAATAATTTTGGTTTTTATGATATTTGGAAAATCTTTATAAATATTTGGCAAATATTAAAAATAAAAATAATATTTTGAATAAAAATTTGCAAATTCTAGTAACTTCAGGAACGACTGGAACGACACAAACACTACGGAAACCAAAGTTATTATTGCTGGCCAAAAATTGATAGTGATATTTGGCTACCCCCCCGTGGGATCTCCACCTTGTCGTGGTGGGGGGGCTCAGTAACCGTGGATTGGTCACCCGCGGTGAAGCTAAGAGGGATCCAGGAGGGGACGCTCCGCGTGGGCTTGGAGGGGCCTGCGCAGGATGCGTCCAACGGTGCGGGTGCGGGGGACAGTTCTGTCTGTCCCTCGCAGTCGGGTGCGGTCGCGGGAGGAGAGGCGTGTCGGTGTTGCGTTGCCGCGCGCCCTATCTCCCGCGACCAAATGGGGGCGCACCATTCGATGCGTCGCGGTGGGGCCGCAGAGGAAGAGGAGATGCGGTGTTGCGTTGCCGTCCTCCCTATCCTCTGCGGCCGCTGGGCGTTTTGGCGGCGGAGTCCAACACCTTAATCCGTCGCCAAGGGGGTTTTGTTCGGGGCCCGCCTGACCATCTGGCGGGCCAATACCCGTCGGAGGGTGGCGACGAGTGCTTAGGTGATGCCCCACCCTCCGACACACGGGTACATGGCGGCAGTCGAGGTGGTTTTTAGTGGAAACACCACATACTCCGGCTCTTATTTCCCCCAAGAGTCGGAGATCCGAAGGGATTTTCCACCTCGTAAAACAAAAAAAAAAAAAAAAAAAAAAAGTGATATTTGGCTAAGGGGCTACGTTATGGTTATGTTAAATAAATCCCTCTACTACGTTAACCTTGATGAGCGAGTTCGTCTCGCACTTGATTTCATAACTACTCATAATATTATTATTGCTCATAAAAGTTTGAGATCCGCACGCTCCTCATTGTTTCCCGCTTGCCGCCCGCGCTTTCACTACGGACACTTGTATGAAAGTTCTATGGTTTGAGTTGCCCGCGTGCTCCCCGCGCTGCACCGCTTGCCGTGCCGCTCGCCCACTACGGACACTTCTATAGAGCTCCATATGTTTGAGTTTCCCGCGTCGCGCCCGCACCCGCGCCCGCCTTCCACTGTGGCCGAGCACTTAATTCAGGCGGTGACGTAATGGGAAAGTTCTCCTTTATTGTTGTTCCTAACAACGATTCAACTTACTTAAACCGCTATGGTGTCCTCAAATTCTCACATTATTTGCCGTAAGGGGTTACGCGAATATATCTACAGTATTTTATGACGACTAGACCCCGTGAATAATCTGTACTTGTTTCAGTATATTAGTTATGTACGTATATTACATACTGCTCAGCTCCCGTGGCTCATAGCGTGATGTTATGTAGTCTATAGCCTTCCTCGATAAATGGGCTATCTAACACTGAAAGAATTTTCCAAATCGGACCAGTAGGTATTCCTGGGATTCACGCGTTCAAGCAAACAAACAAACTTTTCAGCTTTATATATTAGTATTAGATTAGATATGTATAATGTATATTTTCAACTACTGGTGTTACTATCAACGCAGAATGAGCTCATTGTGTCCTGAAAATTATAAAATTTATTAGCTTAGATTCACATATCAATAACATGAAAAATATATTTCATCTATCAAATACAATATTGGTTAAAATGCATTTAGCATTTTAACCAATAAATGCTTATTAAAATGAATGGTTACATTAACGCCATATCGCATCATCATTGGAAACGATACATAGAATTAAATCCATTCAATCTGTATTTCAATGCTTAAGCTTTAAACTATAAGCTTTTGATAAAATGCATCTATGCATATATAACGTACTTGCAATTGCTTACAATAATTGCACGTCACAAAAACATGTCCAATATACATGAGCACGGCAACAAACAATGAGTCCATATATAGAGTCATAAATGATACATTTTCACGTTACAACAGGTATGTGCGAAAACAGATAAGAAGGCCAATTCTCGTATTTAACAGACACTGACACTGAATTTTGACTGAACTGCGATTTAATTTTGAATTGACTCACAATTGGTATTCTGCTCCACTTAATCTCCTTATAGTATAATTTCGATATAATCAATTTATTATCTCTTGTTGATCTTAGAGGTAATGTCAAAAACTCAAAAACAAAAACATGAATTTTGCCATTGTATGGGAAAATACATTAATAGGAATGGTTATTGGATGCCAATACATTTACATGCCAAATTAAAATTAATATACAACGAAGTAATAAAATTTCAGTAAGTAAATATATTGGTTCCTTGGATCGTGTGAATTATTTTCAATAGGTATTCAATAATTAAAAAATTTAATATTCAATAATAGAAATAATTCAGATTGGGTTTTTTAATTGGTTTTTTCCTCCTCATAATTTTATCTCATTTGTTGAATTTCTCGAGCAAAAGTTTCGCGAATATTTCGATCTTGAAATAAATATTGTCAATGCTGGCAACGAAATACTTAACATGTTTGCATGTTGTCCACCAGGATCTCCTAGCTAGATCCCCCAGAGGATCCTCGTGAACTCATTAGTTGTGAAATTGTATAAAAGCAATTAACGTTTACAAAACCAGTGACTATCAGAAAGTTATCAGCCATCAATAGGGATTACAAAAATCAGGTGCATGGGATTTTCGACCTTATTGACGTAACTCAGAATCTATAATTTTAATAACGTATCAATGTCAGAAAGCAAGAAAATACCAAAAAGAAGTTTATCATGAATTGTCAATAAGGTCGAAAATCGCATGCACCTATTTTTTGTAAGCCCTATCGATGGTTGATCATTTTATAGTCATTTGTTTTGTAGACATGAATTTGTCTTACACAATTTCTTTTTAAACTTAAGTTAGATACCTATCCCCGTGGTAAAACTAGTGGCACATAATAGCTAAAGGCGATTCCTATGTTTATTAGCAAAATAGATCATAAATATTACCAGAAAAATATTCAACACTATTAGTGGTATCGTTGGGAATGTCAAATAAATCACGTCATCACGTCGTGTCCTTGGTAACAAATGTACCTATATTTTTATTCCATGCTTTTAAAAGTATCAGGTGCATGCTTTTTTGTTTCCACTCGCTATTTTATTTACAACTGTACTTCTGCCGTATAGCGAATCGGTCGAGTCCAAGAATCTGCCCAATTCACGAATCTGTCGAGTTGGGAATCTGCCGAATCACGAATCTGTCCATTCCAGAATATGTCGTATACCGAACAAGCGATTTGTCTTAACCTATTGTGACAACCCTACCAAAATAGGTAACTTTCCAAGCTCTTAAGAAGCTGTTTCTCTGTTCGGTTTATTTACTCATGTGGTTATATTATGTACGATGGTATCATTGTGAAAAAATTAGAAATACCTTACCTGCTCTACTAATAATTAGCAGAATACCGTTCACACTAGTTCACACTTGGTTCAATTTTCGATGTAGTCCCGATCTCATTCAAGTGTCAGTTAAGTTACGAGAATACCATTTATGACGCCGAGACTAGATCGATATTGGAATTTGAACAAATATAATTACCAGAATTGGCCTTTCGATCATAAGATTTATAGATGTGACCGAGGTGTCTTTGTGGTGTGGGGAGCACTGAACGTAATGTATTCATAAGTGTATTATGTCGTTCATGTTTGCTTTGTAACACGAACCTGTCGGGAAATTATGATACTGTTTTTCTGTAGATGATTCTAGGAAAAACAGTTCAATCTTAGGTAAAGTTATTTGTTCCCTGGGATTACCCAGGGAACAAATAACTTACTACTTTAACATTAGTTAAAGAACGCATGAAAGTGTTCATATATTCAGTATTCATCATCATCAGCCTGCATACAAACTGTCCTAGACATATACCACCACACTGTGCAAGTGTGTCATGGCAGACCTCACATGTGTTTCAAGAAGATTATGAAGAACTATTAGACCTGCAGGTTTGCTCACTATGTTTTGTCGTATTCTGTACTAATTAAAATTAATGGCGTCTTAGAGTTATCCGTAAAATGATAGTTACACCTGCCATCAAATAAGCAATATTTTCGTAAGAGCAATATTAACTATATTTGATTATATTTTTAAGAATACGAAGTCTGAAAAGAATATGAAAAGTGGAAAAGTAAAGATTTCGAAGCGGATATATGTATGTTTACTTCAAATCGAAAATACTAAAAATCGTCGAAAATCTAATAACTTATACTCTGTGTCATTTATAAATGAAAAGCAAGCTCTAAACGAAATCTATAACAATAGACAATTTTCACAAATAAGTCAATTACTCAAAATGGCGTGGTTCTACGAAAGCGCTTCAAATAAAATATTCAGCTTCAATTTGACGCACTAAGAACATGCCTCATTAGTCTTTACAAACGAATACAACTTCGGAACGCGTCAGAGCAACACCTATTAAACCTATCAATTAAATCACGAGCAATTTTATCTCAATGAAAATAAAGCGACCCAGTTCCCAACATACTTGATCTTTGTCATCAGTTTTCATTCGCATCACATCGGCAGTAAAAATGAATTTATTGGACTGTAAATAATACAGGCGTCGGTACCTTACTTTCAATTTAATTAACATTACGTGCGGAAAAGTGTCGAGTTCCCAATATAATTAATGGAAGCCCAGATAATGTAACCGACCGCATATTTTATAATATCTTTTCTGGCAGAGATAGAAAACACCGTGATTGCTTTGTCAGGCTTACAGCGGCTATTGTATTCCATGGGCTATACTATAAAGAATAGTACATATTTTCAGAGTAGTGTACAGATTTTCTAAATAACTAAAACCAAACTAATGTTTCACTATTTTAAAACGAAAGAAGACACTATTCAAATAAGTCATATGTACATATGAACCAGTGGCTTATTTGACTATAATACAAGAATGTTTGGCAAAGTGCACTTAAAGTAAGTGCAATAAAAAATAAAAAATAAATAAAAATAAATAATATTTAAAATGTCCTCCGGTCTCCGTCCGGTTCTTCTTTCGTATCTTAGATCAAACTTTTGTTGAACTTTCTCAGGTACTATACATCAGCTGCAATTACTTTACCTTCTGTTCTTATCGATTGTTCAGAGTCATTCGGTTTTGAAGGCAAACTAGGAAACTGTTCTATTTTATCGTGGATGAGTGGACTCGGCGGAAAAATCACAGCATTCAGATAACAAAGCAAGAAAGTATCTAAACCTCCGTATGTAAACTTGCCGTTATAATACTGTACAACACAGAACGTAGCTCGCTCATGTTATCCCTTTTAAATAACACAAAAGCTCTAAAAATCAATTTAATTAAATTACCAATCGCTTCGGGTCAAGTTATTATTGTGTACTTTAAAATTCTGCCAAGTTTCTGCTTTTCCCTTTGTGTGAAATTCAATTAAAATCGGCGCATTCTTGAAAGAAAAAATGCCAAGCCGCGTAGCAAAATGATGATCATCATCAGCATCGGCCCTGTATATAAACGTACTAGTGGGTACAGGCCTCTTCTTAAGATGAGAATAGTAAGACAGTTGTCTTCAAAACTGACCAAGTATAGATTGGCAGACTTCTCATGTCCTTCGCCAACATTATGCAGAATACTGAAACAGTTTTGCAGCTTTCTTTACAAAAGTTTCCTTAATTAACTTTGAAACGCCAGAGGTGAACGAGTACGCAGCATGTTCGAACATAAGAGCCTCTTCGTAGCATATGCTTACTGTTTCTAATAGGCTATAGCTGCCTGTGCTTAAAACATAGTAACAGATAATAGCAACCAGAAATCGAACTCGAGACTTCGCGTCCCACATAAACGAAACAGCGATGAGACATTTTCTAAACTATAAACGTAAACAGCCTTATCAAATTAAGTGACTCAAGCACGACTAGAATCTCAGAGCTATCTAATCAATGCATCAGTTCAGGCATCGGATTGAGTCAGACGAAACTTTTGTCGAATACGGTAATTTCACGGTGGGACAGACCTTGGTGGATCGTAGTCAGGCTCACGGCTCAAACGTTTGAGACTCATCCAAACTGTAACATCTGTAACAGAGTTTACTTTGTATATCTTGAATGAACTGTGCTGCACGGTCCAGTACACTCATTTAGTTCTCCAAGTTTTGATGGTTACGTACTTAATTTGCATCAGATGTATTTTTGTTACAGATGTTATAGCTGATGCTATTTTGATGTCAGGTCTAACAAACTGCTAGGCATGTTATGAAGATTGTATAATACATCTGTCAGTGTATTACTAGTAATATCTTGATCGCACATTTTACAGAAATAGCAAATCATACATCATTTTACATAGACTTGGACATAATATACACTTTTCTCAGAAAAAATGGACATAACATAGGGTGTAAATATTCATAGATCGATTGCTTCGTTTTGATAGACTTTCTTAGAAATTGGTTAGAATCTATTTAGATCAAAATTGCATATACCTCGATAGGTTTCGTGGAGTTGATATATTCATATTTAATATAATGTTTATCATCACTATGTATAGGTATTAGCAAGCATAAACACACTTATATATACCTACTAGCTGACCCGGCAAACGTTGTTTTGCAAATTTTTTTTTTTTTTGAAAAATAGATGTTGGCCGATTCTCATAGATACCGGGATAAGCACAAAAAATTTCATCAAAATCGGTCGAGCCGTTTCGGAGGAGTATGGGAACGAAAACTGTGACACGAGAATTTTATATATATAGATTGAAACATACTAGACAGTAGATATAGATGTCAATTTTAACATTAGCGGAAAAATTGTATGTTCAACATCGATATTTTACGTGTTCAAAAGACATGAATCAAATTGTACCAAGCTATACATTTGTAAGTGGGTCTTCGGGGACAGAAAGCCTTGAGTCTATATAAACTAAGATCAAACCTTACAAACATTAAAGCTGTCAAGTGCAAACTGGAACGCACGTTCCTATGTTTGGTCTAAAACCGCATTCAGAATTTTGTTCAAGGTGCTTTGAATAATTTAGTCCAATTTCCCTAATAGTGTCAAATGTAAACGAGTGAGGCAGGATTGTGTTTGGGGAAAGAAAAGACAATACGGAAAATTGTAAAATATACTTAACATATAATATACTTAACATATACATTATTTCCCGATGGGATGAGCAAGGTGTACATTAGTGAAGTAGAAATATTTTAGTAAGTTTTCACGTTGTATGACGTCTCTACTCTCAATGTTGATGTAGATACTTGAGACAGAAGTTTTTAAACAGGAATAATTGTTGCTGGTTTATGCCATTAAAATAATAATATGATGAACAAGCAGATTAATTTTATTATAATTACTAATTATACTAAATACTTAGATACGCAGTTTGTCATGTAGTTAAAATTGAATCACAACACGAGCTCATTTCGTCAAAGATTTGTCTTTAACACGTTACTAAATACCTCATATAATTTAACAAGATTTGATTTTTAGTCATCAGTGTCATACTTTACACTAAACATTTGTACTGGAAAGTTCCATAGATCGCAGGCTTCTTTCATGGAGATGATTGGATTATGAGCATTAAAACTGTCGGATGAATTAGTCGACACATTAAGCTTATATTTAAGCCTTATAATTTATGTAGCAAATTTTGGTTACGAAATAAGTCTGTTGAGATTAGAGCTTAATACCGAGCTGGTATTTATATGACCATTTTTAATGTCAAATTTTAAACCATTGTTATTTAGGTTATGTTTTATCCTTCTAAGAAATAATTTTAATGCCACGTGGGACTTTACGAACGTAAAGTCGTATTTTCGTCCACAGTTAGTATTAAAATGGGAATACTTTTCTTTATTCTATAGGGCTTATCTTTGTGTCAAAACTTGACTAGAAAGTAAACCAAGGGCTCTAAGATTAGGGTTAGGATAACGCTAGGACGATACCAGTGTCATATCTGTTATTTTGTTTTTTTTTATAACAACTCACGTACGAGGAATAAATCCTGTGTCGCGGGGGACTTTACATACATACAACCAACGGACACAATGAACACCCAGACTCGAAACAACACTTTATGGATCACACAAAGTGTTGTCTCGTGTGGGAATCGAACCCACGACAATCGGTAGAGTGTTAAGCGCCGAGGCGGCAGCTTAAACCACTACGCCAACCGTGCAGTCTCGGTACCAACTTAAAAATGTATGTATTCATGGCAAATAACTCAGATAGTTGGCAAAAGCAATGACGAATCTCAAATATATTACTGCGAACTTAGTTAAAAGTTAAGTTAGCTACTTTACTGTAAGGTATTATATTATGAGAGATAGATAAGTACACGAATATTTCAATGAAAAATATGAGAAAAGTCTCGCTCCGTTGGTCCATATACGTAAGACGAACGTGAACAGGTAAAGGCCTCATCACACAGAACGTTATCGAACCGCAACGTTTAAAAAAAGTAAATATGAATTATATGTAAAAGCAATATTGATTTTGATAATTTTATACCGAAAGGAAAAAGGGGCAAAAGTATCATCATGCTAATATTATAAATGTGAATGTAAGTTTGTTTGTTACGCTTTCACGCAAAAACTATTTAAGCGCTCATCAAGAAACTTTGTACACATATTCTTGAGGGTATTAGAAGTATCAAAGGGATACTTTTTATGAAAAAATAAAAATAAAATTTATTTTATGAAAAAAACGACATCCACGCGGGCGGAGCTGCGGGCGACATCTAGTACCATATATATTAGACCTAGGTAGTGAATTTAACGACTTAATTGCTATTTAGCACCGTGCCGATTTGCCGATTTGATGGTTCAATCTCCCACGGGACATGATTTTGTTTACCTACATGATATACGAACGATTACCAGGGGATAAGTAGTTTTAACAAAATAAAGAATAAACAGAAAATACTTTTTTATTTTACGTTACGAAGCTACAGAAAGAAAAAAGAGATTCACGAAGCTGGGTGCCGTTGACATATTATGTAGTAATCATTATACATCGATGTTCATCATGAGCACTTGTTATATCTTAAGAGGGATTTACATTTTGTCGATTTTCCGTCGTCTACCAAATCTTTCAATTTATGTAACATATCGCTTTCCCTTTCCGTGTGAGATACCTTTAAAAATACCAATGTACAAAGCGATATGATAAGAAAACGTGAATCGGGGAGATCATAACCTACCGGGATCAAAGGGAGCCGCGTGAGTTATATGACAGACAGGAATTGAGATAAAGAGGGGCTTAATACTGCATACTGATTGCCTGTTCGATGTATTTTGTTAATGTTACTACCTATTAAGAAAGGCATAAAACTGGTTTTATAGGAAAGTGGACTTTGCCCGCGGCTCCTCCCGCGTGAACTATGCACCTAAGCCTTCCTCAGGAATAATACTATCTATGGATGGAAACCGTACAAAATCCGTTCAGTAGCTGTTGAGTCTATCCTGTTCGTACAAGCAGATGGAAAGGAAGGGGGACTTAATTTTATGATAATTATGTAAAGTTTTTTATAAGGGCTTTCATTGGGACGCCATTTGTTTAGTGTAGGTATACCGAAGACAGCATGCTAAGATTACTTCGACCATTCTTATTAAAAAGGACCAAAATAGTCTAAACCCTTACCAGTTACAGAATAATACTAAACTAACCAATAAATGCTAATTAAAATGAATCACATTAACACCATATCGCATCATAATTGGAAACGATACATAGAATTAAATCCATTCAATCTGTATTTCAATGCTTTTGCTTTTTTTATGTGAGACTCAAACTACAAAATTCCTTGGCCTAATAATTGACAATAAACTTACATGGAAACCACACATTGATGCACTTTGCAAAAAAGTCAGTAAGTCTGTTTACGCACTACATGAGCTGGCTCAAATATCAAATGTAAGTTCTGTTGTGACTGCATACCATGGTCTGGTCGTTTCAATATTAAGGTACGGTATAATTTTCTGGGGAAATTCAACAAATAAAGATATTATATTTAAGATGCAGAAGAGATGTATTAGAGCTATGTTTGCCTTAAAAACGACAGATACCTGTCGGCCATATTTTGTAGAACATAAACTTTTAACTCTACCCTGCTTATATATATTTGAAGCAGCGGTATTTGTCAAATGTAATCCAACTTTATTTATGTTAGCATCAGATTTTTACAACAGACGACAGAGAGATGTGTATCGACTTTGCATACCTAAAACTAAAACTGCTCTGATGCATAAAAGCATATTTCATATGGCATCTCTTATTTACAACAAACTGCCAACAACAATAAAAGAATATGAGCCTAATTTGTTCAAGAAAAATTAAATGAATATTTAATAAATAAATGCTATTATACGGTAACGGATTATCTAAATGACAAATTATACAGTGACATTTAAATTAATTTATATTATTATTCTTTTTACTATTATACAATTTAAATTTAATTAACAAATTATTATTTTGCTTTAGTTATAATAGCTGGACATCTATTAATTATTCATCCATTAACTGCTATTTTTATTCTACAATTGACTATATTTTAACTACATGACATTTTATTTAATTATTCTGAATTTTGATTTAGAATGATTTATTTTTAGACTTGACATAATTAATGTATTATACTTTTATCAATGTTTGCATGCCACTATTCTGGTCCAAATACTTGTACCTTTAATGTCATTATTTGTAACACCACTTGTCACAGTATTTCGGCAAATAAATTATTTGATTTGATTTGATTTGATACAATGCATTTATGCATATAAAACGTACGCTAAATTGTTTGAAATAATTGCATGTCACAAAAACATGTCCAAAATACAAATAGACAAATACATGATACATTTTCACGTTACAACGGGCATGTGAGGAATATGACAGATAAGACCATAAGACTTATACATGTGACCGATGACGGTGTCTTTGTGATGTGGGGAGAACTGATCATAATGTATTCATAAGTAAATTAGATCGTTCATGTATGCTTTGTAACCCGAGCCTGTGGGGAAATTATGGTACTGTTTGTTCTGTAGATGATTCTAGGAAAAACAGTTCAATCTTAGCTAAAGTTATTTGTACCCTGAGTAATGTTAAAGAATGCATGAAAGTGTTCATATATTCAGTATTCATCATCATCAGCCCTATAAACTGTCCTAGTGCTAGACATATACCACCACGCTGGGCAAGTGCGTGATGGCAGACTTCACATGTGTTTCAAGAAGATTATGAAGAACTATTAGACCTCCAGGTTTCCTCACTATGTTTTGTAGTATTCTGAACTAATTAAAATTAATGGCATAATAGAGTTATGCGTAAAATAATAGTAACACCTGCCATCAATTAAGCAATATTTGCGTAAGAGCAATATTAACTCAATTTCATTATATTTTTAAGAATACAAAATCTGTAAGAATATGAAAAGTGGAAAAGTAAAGATGTCGAAGCGGATATGTATGTATACTTCAAATCGAAAATACTAAAAAAACAAACGTACAAAATCTAATAACTTATAATCTCTGGCATTTATAAATGAAAAGCAAGCTGTAAACGAAATCCAAAGCAATAGACATTTTTTCACAAATAAGTTAATTACTCAAAATGGCGTGGTTCTACGAAAACGATTCAAATAAAATATTCAGTTTCAATCTGGCATATTATAAACCATCAATATTAAGAACATGCCTCATCAGCCTTTACAAACGAATACAACTTCGCAGCGCGTGAGAGCAGCACTTATTAAACCTAGCAATTAAATCACGAGCAATTTTATCTCAATGAAAATAAAGCGACCCAGTTCCCAACATACTTGATCGTTGTCATCAGTTTTCATTCGAATCATATCGACAGTAAAAATTAATTTATTGGACTGTAAATATCACAGGCATCGATACCTCACCCTTACATTAATTAACATTACGTGCGGAAAAGTGTCGAGTTCCCAATATAATTAATGGAAGCTCAGATAATGTTGCCGACCGTATATTTTATAATTTTTCTATTCCTGCCACAAAGGATGTGGCAGAAAACGCCGTGATCGCTTTGCCGTCAAGCGTACACAGGCTATACTATAAAGTACTAATACGACTGCCTCGTTGGTCTCGCGGCATAAATGTGCGCGTGGGATCGGGAGGTCCCGGGTTCGATTCCTGGGTTGAGCAGTGTTATTGGGTTTTTCTGTCACGAAATTCTCAGTAGCAGCACGGAGTCTGGAAATGTGCCCGGTACGGCAATAGGCTCGCCCCTTATTACGTGGGACTAAAGTATATCTAGCGAAAAGTGGGTGTAGAAATGCACCTCTGCCTACCACTTCGGGGATAAAAGGCGTGACGATATGTATGTATGTATGTCTGTATGTATGTGTATCTTCTGTATATATAAAATCCTTGCGTTACTGACTGACTGACAGATAAGCTACAGCCAAAACTATAAGGCGCAGACAGCAGCAATTTGGCATGTATGTTCCTTGGGGATCGTAGGGATGCACTAAGAAGGGATTTCCTGAAATTCCACGGGATCGGGAAGAAACATTAAAAATAAAAAAAAAATGCGAGCGTAGCTGCGAGCGTCCTCTAGTATTAAAATAAAAGAAGACACTATACAAATAAGTCATACTTATGAACCACCGACTTATTTGCCTAAAATACAAGAGTATTTCGCAGAGTGCACTTCAGTTGATGCAATTTTTAAAATGTCCGACGGTCTTTGTCCAGTTTTTCTTTCGTATCTTAGATCAACCTCCGGTGAATTTTCTCAAGTCCTATACATCAGCTGCAATTACTTTTCGTTCCATTCTTATCTATTGTTCAGAGTCATTCGGTTTTGAAGTCAAACTTTTTAACATAAAATTATAAAAACTTGGAAACTGTTCTATTTTGTCATGAATGAGCGGACTGGGCGGAAAAATCACAGCATTCATATAACAATACAAGAAAGTATTTAAACCGCCCTATGTAAACGTACCTTTATAATACCGTACAAAACGGAACGTAGCTTGCTCATTTTATCCCTTTTAAATAACAAAAAACACAAAAGTTCTAAAAAACAATTGAATTTAATTACCATTCGCTTCGGGTCAAGTTATTATTGTGTACTTTCAAATTCCGCCAAGTTTCTGCTTCTCCGTTTGTGTGAAATTCAATTAAAATCAGCGTATTCTTGAACGAAAAAATGCCAAGCCGCGTAGCAAAATAATCGTAACATTTTATCGAATCGGTTGCAATATTGTTTCTACGTCAGTGAACAACGAATGATTTTTAGATGTAGTATGCCGGATGCTGTCGGAAAACGAAATGAATTTCTTTTTTGTAAGCCCAACGCATGGCATCGACGAATGTTGGGTAGATACATCAAAAGATACAGAGCCTTCTTGTGAAGGTAATGTGGGTACATACACGCAATTCAACGCAATCTCTTATATACTAGGGCACTAGAGATTACTTGTTAGACCAAAAAATATAGGTACCTCGAAGAATTTTGTTACTTTTAAAATCATTTTAAGCTTATTCATTTAATGTATCAATTCTTCTACTCTAAACTCCATCTATGACTAATTCTCAGCATTCATCCAGGAACCATAATTTGCACGTGTAACACGTAGGTATAGTTTTTATATGAGACAATTACATTTTTACCCGACTACAGCGAAGCCAAAAGGAAGGGTAAAGTTTTTGGCAGTCTATGTATGCATGGAAGTATGTATGAATGTATGTTGGTATGTTCCACCGTAGCGCCTAAACTACTGAACCAATTTGAGCTCTGAGCCAAAAGACTCGTAATAATGGCCCGGGTGACATAGGCTAAATAAATTTTATGCAAATTGTATATTACGGAATTAATAACTCAGATTCTAACCTCAAAAAAATTAAACGCAGATAATCACTACGTGCTACAAAAATTTACTTATATTATACTGCTTAAGTCAAAATATGAGTTTAAAAAGCGGTTATACTTACAATTCGCGCGGTTCAGACGCTTTGAGTTACCTAGTTTTTCTTTCTTTAAATGTGACAATGTAAATATTTCACGGTTTATATATCCCATCGGGATACCGAAAAGGATTAAATAAAAAAATAAGTTTAAAAACTATAACCCGACCACGTCAAAAAGGGGGTCTAAAGAGAACGAAACAAGAAAATAGCACATTCTGATATAAATCCAGAAAAGTATAAGTTCAGAAATACTCAAGCTAGAGCCGTGGTTGCACCTAATGTGGGTGCTAGGAACATTTACCTGCATTAAACAAACATGGCAGGTAACTACATGTACACTAGTATATAATAGAATACTGAAACAGGTTTGCAGCTTTCCTTACAAAGGTTTCCTTAATTAACTTTGAAACGCCAGAGGTGTACGCAGCGTGTTCGAACATAAGAGTGTCTTCGTAGCATACGCTTACTGTCTCTACTAGGCTATAGTTATTTTTAAAAACATATTATCAGATAATAGCAACCAGACATCAAACTTGAAACTCTGCGTCCCACACATGCGCAACGACAATGATGCTCTTTCCATTACCAAAAACTTAAAACAGCCCTATTGATCCAAATTCTACAGTATTGTTTAGATAGTTGTCATCAAATTAAGTGACTCGAGCAAGATTAGAATCTCAGAGCTATCTAATCAATGCATCAGTTCAGGCATGGGATTGAGTCAGACGAAAGTTTTGTCGAATACGGTAATTTCACGGTTGGACAGACCTTGGTGGATCGTAGTCAGGCTCACGGCTCAAACGTTTGAGACTCATCCAAACTATAACATCTGTAACAGAGTTTACTTTGTATATCTTGAATGAACTGTGTTGCACGGTTCAGTACACTCATTTAGTTCTCCAAGTTTTGATGGTTAAGTACTTAATTTGCATCAGATGTATTTTTGTTACAGATGTTATAGCTGCTATTTTGATGTCAGGTCTAACAAACTGCTAGGCATGTTATGAAGATTGTATAATACATCTGTCAGTATATTGCTAGTAATCTCTTGATCGCACATTTTACAGAAATAGCAAATCATACATCATTTTACATAGACTTGGACATAATAAACACTTCTCTCAAAAAATTGGACATAACATATGGTGTTAAATTCCATAAATCCATTAGTTCGTTTTGATGGATTTTCTTAGAAATTTGTTAGAATCTGTTTAGGTAAAAATTGAATATACCTCGATAGGTTTCATGGAGTTGACATATCATATTTAATAGAGTTTGTTTATCATCACTATGTATATTAGCATAAATAAACACATTTATATACCTATTAAAACATACTAGACAGTAGACATAGATGCCGATTTTAAGGATTAACAGATCAATACACGTAAACGTCGATATTTTAGAGGTTCAAAAGACATGAATGAAATTGTACCAAGCTATACATTTGTAAGTGAGTCTTCGGGGACAGAAAGCCTTGAGTCTATATAAACTAAGATCAAACCTTACAAACATTAAAGCTGGCAAGTGCAAACTGGAACGGACGCTCCAATGTTTGGTCTAAAACCGCGTTCAGAATTTTGTTCAAGGTGCTTTGAATAATTTAGTCCAATTTCCCTAATAGTGTCAAATGTAAACGAGTGAGGCAGGTTTGTGTTTGGGGAAAGAAAAGACAATACGGAAAATTGTAAAAGATACTTAACATATGTATTGCATTGTTTCCTGATTATGATGATGATGAGCAGGGTGCACATTAGTGAAGTAGATATATTTTAGTCATTTTTCACGTTGTAGGACGTCTCAATGTTGATGTAGATACTTGAGACAGAAGTTTTCAAACAGGAGAACTTGCTGCTGGTTTATGGCATAAAAATAATAATATGATGAACGAGCAGATTTATTATTCTTACTTATTATACTAAATACTTAGATACACAATTTTTCATGTAGTTAAAATTGAATCACAACACGAGCTCATTTCGTCAAAGATTTGTCTCTAACACGTTACTAAATACCACAAATAATTTAACATGATTTCATTTTCAGTCATCAGTGTCATACTTTACACTAAACATTTGTACTGGAAAGTTCCATAGATCGCAGGCTTCCTTCATGGAGATGATTGGATAAAACTTTCGGATGAATTAGTCGTCACATAAAGCTTATATTAAAGCCTTATGATTTAAGTAGCAAATTTTGCTTACGAAATAAGTCTGTTGAGATTAGAGCTCAATACCGAGCCAGTATTTATATGGCCATTTTCAATGTAAAATTTAAAATCATTGCTATTGTTGTTAGGTATTATCCTCCTAAGGAATAATATTAATGCCGCGTGGGACTTTACGAAAGTAAAGTCGTATTTTCCTCCAGAGTGAGTATTAAAATTAGAATACTTTTCTTTATTTTATAGGACTTATCTTTCTGTCTAATCTTGACTAGAAAGCAAACCAAGGGTTCCAAGATTAGGGCTAGGATAACGCTAGGACGATACCAGTTTCATATCAGTAACAACATTAAAATATATGTATTCACGGCAAATAACTGAGATAGTTGGCAAAAGCAATGACCAATCTCGAATATATTACTGCGAGCTAAAAGTTACCTACTTTACTGTAAGGTATTATATTATGAGAGATAGATAAGTACACGAAAATTTCAATGAAAAATATGAGAAAAGTCTCGCTCCGTTGGTCCATATACGTAAGACGAACGTGAACAGGTAAAGGCCTCATCACACAGAACGTTATCGAACCGCAACGTTTAAAAAAAGTAAATATGAATTATATGTAAAAGCAATATTGATTTTGATAATTTTATACCGAAAGGAAAAAGGGGCAAAAGGTATTAGGTATCATGCTAATATTATAAATGTGAATGTAAGTTTGTTTGTTACGCTTTCACGTAAAAACTACTTAAGCGCTCATCAAGAAACTTTTTACATATATTCTTTAGGGTATTAGAAGTATCAAACAGATACTTTTTATGAAAAATAAAAATAAAATTTATTTCATGAAAAAACGACATCCACGCGGGCGGAGCCGCGGGCGACAGCTAGTACCATATATATTAGATCTAGGTAGTGAATTAAACGGCTTAATTGCTATTTAGCACCGTGCCGATTTGCCGATTTGATGGTTCAATCTCCCACGGGACATGATTTTGTTTACCTACATGATATACGAATGATTACCAGGGGATAAGTAGTTTTAACAAAATAAAGTATAAACAGAAAATATTTTTTTATTTTACGTTACGAAGCTACAGAAAGAAAAAAGAGATTCACGAAGCTGGGTGCCGTTGACATGTTATGTAGTAATCATTAGACATCGATGTACATCATGAGCACTTGTTATATCTTATGAGGGATTTACATTTTGTCGATTTTCCGTCTTTAAATCCAAATCTTTCAATTTATGTAACATATCGCTTTCCCTTTTCGTGTGAGATACCTTTAAAAATACTAATATACAAAGCGATATGATAAGAAAACGTGGATCGGGGAGATCATAACCTACCGGGATCAAAGGGAGCCGCGTGAGATATGTGACAGACAGGAATGGAGATAAAGAGGGGCTTAATACTGAGTACTGATTGCCTGTTCGATGTATTATGTCAATGTTACTACCTATTAAGAAAGGCATAAAACTGTTTTTATAGGAAAGTGGACTTTGCCCGCGTCTCCTCCAGCGTGAACTATGCACCTAAATCTTTCTCAGGTATCATACTATCTATGGATGAAAACCGTACAAACTTTTGAGTCTATCCTGTTCGTACAGACAGAAGGAAAGGATGGGAGGCTTCATTTTATAATATGTAAAGTTTTTTATACGGGCTTTTATTGGGGCGCCATTTGTTCAGTGTCTATATAAGACAGCATGCTATGATTACTCTGACCATCATCCACGTTAAAAAGGATCAAAATAGTCTTAACCCTTGCCAGTTACAGAATTATACTAAACTAGCTTTTGCCCGCGGCTTCGCTCGCGTAAATTCGGGGTTTTCTAGTAGTATATCATCTACGTTCGTCGTAACCCAAATCTCCTTTATTGGGCGGATACTTCTATAATTGTCGTTTTAACTTTTTAAGAAATATAACTGCAAAAAGTATTTACACATACAAACTACTTAGTACTAAGACTTGGTAGTACTCAAAATGTTATCCGGTATCTGTGACGTTTCGCTAAAGTGGCCAATATGGCGACTGTGATTTGTCTGTCTCTGAGTTTGTTTCGGCCTTTCTTCTCAAGAAGTCATTTAGCTAGGAAAAGCCGGCATCATCTAGAATAGGGTTTCGACATGTATAAGTGTTGTAAACGACCAAAATTCAGAAATAAATATGTCTTTATGTCTTTCTGTCAGCTCCATTAGTATTTAACACAATACTCGACAATCTGAATTTTGCGGATATATGTTGTCGACTCGAAATCTTTATTTTTTAATGTTTTATTATTCAGGTAAGGCTTCGATGTACTCCTTGACGAAATTATTAATATAAGATTTGACACTGCGATAGCAGCGCAGTCCGTCGGTTCTAATGTGAAACA
Source organism: Euclidia mi (assembly GCA_944739405.2). Classification (NCBI taxonomy): domain Eukaryota; kingdom Metazoa; phylum Arthropoda; class Insecta; order Lepidoptera; family Erebidae; genus Euclidia; species Euclidia mi. The sequence goes on along the minus strand of OX123202.2, from coordinate 37,783,838 downwards.
TTCCAAAATCCACAACTACTTACAAATTAAAAATTAAGTATAAAACATTTTCCAGTGGACTAAAATGTGAATCTAAACCATTCTCAAGTCCCCTTGAACACACACAAAAAAAAATCATCAAGATCGGTCCAGTCGCTTAGGAGCAGTTCAGTGACATACACACGCACATAAGAAATATATATATATATTAAGACTAACCAAGACTTTCTGCTTTGTCCTTTACGAGTCGTCCCTTTTAAGTTAGGCGGTGAAGTAATGGGAAAGTTCTCCTTTATAGTTGTTCCTAACGACGATCGAACTTACTGAAACTCCTTCTCTCCTCCTTGTCCTCAAATTCACACATTATATGCCGTAAGGGGTTACGCAAATATACCTACAGTATTTTATGACGACTAGACCCCGTGAACAATTTGTCAAGTACAAATTGTTATCTATCTATAAGTTATGTACGTATATTACATATTGGATGAGCCCGTGGTAACACCCGCGTAACCCGCGTTATTTAAGGCTACTGCTCAGCTCCCGTGGCTCATAGCGTGATGTTATGTAGTCTATAGCCTTCCTCGATAAATGGGCTATCTAACACTGAAAGAATTTTTCAAATCGCACCAGTAGGTATTCCTGGGATTAGCGCGTTCAAGCAAACAAACAAACAAACTTTTCAGCTTTGTATATTAGTATTAGATTAGATTGTGTAATGTATATTTTCAACTACTGGTGTTACTATCAACGCAGAATGAGCTCATAGTGTCCTGAACATTATAAACTTTATTAGCTTACATTCACATACCAATAACATGAAAAATATATTTCATCTATCAAATACAATATTGGCTAAAATGCATTTAGCATTTTAACCAATAAAAGCTAATTAAAATGAATGGTTACATTAACGCCATATCGCATCATCATTGGAAACGATACATAGAATTAAATCCATTCAATCTGTATTTCAATGCTTTAAGCTATAAGCTTTTGATAAAATGCATATATGCATGTAAAACGTACTTGCAATTGCTTACAATAATTGCACGTCACAAAAACATGTCCAATATACATGAGGACGGCAACAAACAATGAGTCGATATATAGAGTCATATATGATACATTTTCACTAATAAGATTTATAGATGTATGTGACCGAGGTGTCTTTGTGGTGTGGGGAGCATTGAACGTAATGTATTCATAATTGTATTATGTCGTTCATGTTTGCTTTGTAACACGAGCCCATGGAGAAATTATGATAATGTTTTTCTGTAGATGATTCTAGGAAAAACAGTTCAATCTTAGGTAAAGTTATTTGTTCCCCGGATAATGTTAAAGAATACATGAAAGTGTTCATATATTCAGTATTCATCATCATCAGCCCTGTATACTATATAGTGTCCTAATGCTAGACATATTTCCCAACATCCTACTTGATCTTTGTCTTCACAGTTTTTATTCGCATCACATCGCTATCGTGAAAAGGCAAAAGGCTGTATTATGAAAAAGTCGATTTTGAGAAAAAAATTAAAATAGTTCTCAACTTCTCAAACAGTTTTTGGCCTTTCCCATAATAAAGTAAACATAAAATCATATGAAATTGGTATCATTGTGTAGGTATTTAATGGTGATTACAGCCGTGTTAAAAATATTAAAAAAAATTAGTGATTTTAAAATAAATTGAAGAAAATTGTTTAAAAAAACGACGAACTTGTGTTATGATATTGTTAATTACTTAAAGAAAGATTGATTATTATCTTGCTCCGTAAATCACTCATATTTATATGTTTTATGCAAAAAATATACGTAAATTACAAGGAACTTTTTAAAACGCACTAATTTGAATCAAAACAAACCGCTCTAACATCAGCGCGAGCCCTAAGAGCGAGAAAGATATCAATAAAATGCGTGAAATGCGCGCTTAGTAAGGCAAAACACTGTATATACAGTCTTTTGCTTAGGTTAAGGTTGATTTTTTTATAAATACATGTTTTTATTGTAGTATATCTCCTTAAATTTGCGTCGTATAGTAAAAATAAAAATGTTACGCTATAAGATAAGACCTCAAACCAAGCAGAATAAGCGTTGTTAAGCAAAAACACTGTATTCTTGAATACCGTCTTTTGCCTTTTCACGACTGCCGATTCGGCAGTAAAAAATAATTTATTTGACTGTAAATAGCACAGGCGTCGGTACCTTACTTTCACATTAACTAACATTACGTGCGGAAAAATGTGGAGTTCCCGATATACTTCATTAATGGAAGCCCAGATAATGTAACCGATCACATATTTTATAAGTAATATGCTTTGTGGCAAGAATAGAAAACGCCGTGATTGCTTTGCCGTTAAGCGTACACAGGCTATACTATAAAGTATAGTTAATATTTTCTGAGTAGTGTACACTGTACAGGTTTCTAAATAACTAAAACCAAACTAATGTTACACTATATTGAAATAAAAGAAGACACTGTGTATGAACTAGTGACTTATTTGACTGGAAATACAAGATTTTTTCGCAGAGTGCACTTCCGTTGATGCAATTTTTAAAATATCCTCCAGCTCTGGTCGGTTTTCTTTCGTATCTTAGATCAACCTTTTATTGAACTATCTCAAGTTCTATACATCAGCTGCAATTACTTTTCCTTCCGTTCTTATCTATTGTTTAGAGTCATTCGGTTTTGAAGGCAAACTTTTTAACGTAAAAGTATAATAACTTGGAAACTGTTCTATTTTGTCATGGATGAGCGGACTGAGCGGAAAAATCACAGCATTCAGATAACAATACAAGAAAGTATTTAAACCGCCCTATGTAAACGTGCCTTTATAATACCGTACAAAACGGGACGTAGCTTGCTCATTTTATCCCTTTTAAATAACACAAAAGCTCTAAAAAGCAATTGAATTAAATTACCATTCGCTTCGGGTCAAGTTATTATTGTGTATTTTAAAATTCTGCCAAGTTTCTGCTTCTCCGTTTGTGTCAAATTTAATTAAAATCGGCGCATTCTTGAACTATAAAATTCAAAGTCGCGTAGCAAAATAATCGTAACACGTATATAAAAATAATCGTGGCACCGACTGTAAACCTATTAGTAAATAGCACATATAAATAAAAGGTAGTATTTAATGAACATTAAATCTTTTTTACTTTTTAGTTTTTGATGTCGGTTTTTTTACGTAGTTATTTTTTCCCTACTAATATTATAAATGCGAAAATGTTTATAGATATATATTGGACACATGTATTAGAACATGGATTTGATATTTATGTATAAACATATATATGCAAGGTTATGTTATTATGTTCCTTTCGGTAGATAATATCATGGATACTGACCGAGTTACTTTGTACCCTATAGAATTTCTGAAGTCTTTAGAATAATCAAACAACTTGAGACCGGAAGTAGATTTGTGTTAGCCCGAATTTAACGCACGCGAAGCGGCCGGCAAAAGCGAGAATAGATTCAGATGATCGGTTATTTTAGTAGTTCATTTGCCATACAAATAACTTTCAGCCCCCTTTCAATCTATTTTTGTATAATAAATTCGATTCTCTCAGTATTCTTTGAAGCTATTGAAGTAGTATATCCTTAGGGATATACTAGACCTTAGGGTCTATCTAGGTACCTAACATTACACATTTTGTTCAGCTATAGCAAGCCACAGTGTGAGCAAAGCGGAGTGCGCTCTATTAACCTAGTTTCAAAGATCCAGCGACATACTGGAGGGGTTTTAACTTCCATGTAGATTTGGAAATGGTTACAGTCGCTTTATCTAGATTAACATTTTAGTCTGACTGCTTCGTTGGTCTCGCGGCATAAATGTGCGCGTGGGATTGGGCGGTCTCGGGTTCGATGCCCGGGTCGGGCAAAGTGCTATTGAGTTTTTCCGTTAGGAAATTCTCAGTAGCAGCACGGAGTCTCGTAATGTGCCCGGTACGGCAATAGGCTCGCCCCCTATTACGTGGGACCTAAAAATTCATTCTGAAATGTGGGTGTAATATTACACCTCTGCCTACTCTTTCGGGAACAGGCGTGAATCTATAAAAAAAAAAACATTTAAATGATTCATAGTAATATTACGTTACGGGTCTATGTCACGTAATTATTTGAAAATATGTGTAAAATATCTTACATTTCCCTCGACGTTTCGACATTACACCAGTCGTAGTCATGAGATGACTGACGATTTTAATGAGTCATTATTAAAATGACGCAAAATAATAGTAAGTTCAGAAATATATCATGAACTATGAAAGTCTGGATAACAGCCGCTGTTGTGACGTGCTTCTCATTGCGAGAAAGATAAGGTCGAGTTGGGCCGTATTCTGGTTGGCAGATTTCACAACTCTTCCGAGAAAATTATGAAGAACTCATAAACATGACAGACATGCAAGTATCTTCACGCTGTTCACCTTCACCGTTAAGCAAGTGAAATTTACAAATTTAAGACTCATTTTACTTCAAAAAGACAGTGGTGCGTGGTTTGGAAACCCCTCGACATGTCACCTAAGATCTCTTCTTTTCCCTGCATTTTGCTTCGTCATGGGTTAAAAAAAAGTTTTATAGTAAGTAGGTATTTACTTAACATGAGCACTATTTATCCATTACTCTATTTAAGTTGCTATAAATCGAAGAATGTGACAAAGACATCTAGTTTTCTATAAACATAGTTTACCTTTTAACCTGTATATCGTTTCATAGATTCCCTCAGCATTATACACACATCAACAAAGTCTAGGGATATCTTAATCCTAAATTATTTACGAGTTTATAGTTTAGAACCTTGTTAGTTTCCACAAAAAGTTTATATACAGATTAAAACCTCTTTTATTCTATTTTCAAAATTTGAACATGGAGAGAAAAAAAACAAAATAATAAACAAAATATGGCGGCAAATTTGCTAGTAATTCGTTACATTAAAGAAAGTTAAAACTGTTTTATTATAATTATTAATGAAAAGGGTTTTTAATTGTTTTTCTTTTTTAATTTAACGTGACGTACGAACTTTAAAAGTCATGTCACGTCGTCATTTGAGTCGAGATGAAATGTTACGAGCCGTGGGCATGTTAGAAAATGGTGCAATTCAACGCGTCGTTGCTGAGGCCCTACATACCAGTCAAAATGTGATATCAAGGTTGTGGTCACGTTATCGCAGTACTGGAGATGTGGCCGAACAGCACACAGGTAGATATCGTGTTACTACGCAGAGCCAGGATCGATTTCTCCAAATGACCGCCAGAAGACAACCCAATATCACAGCGCTGCAACTAGTGCAAAGGCTCCAGGAGGACCACCAGCTGCTGGTAAGCGACCAAACCGTGCGAAGAAGGTTACATGAAGTTGATCTTCATGCTCGAAGACCATTGCGTGTTCCAGCATTGCGACGTGGCAATCGCGGTCGGCGGCTTTCGTGGGCTCGGGAGCATTTACCATGGAGTGACGAACAATGGTCTTTGGTGCTGTTCACCGATGAGTCCCGGTTTGGGTTTCACCCGGATTCACGAAGAACACGCGTTTGGAGAGCTCCAGGGAGAGTTAGCCGTCTACGGCACCCTCAGGAGGTCCACCCATACCAAGGCGGGACAATCATGGTGTGGGCAGGAATTCGTCTTGGCGGACGAACCCAACTCGTTTGGATCCAAGGCAGCATGACTGCACAAAAATACCACGAGGAGGTAGTAGAGCCCGTTATTGTCCCACACAGAACTCAAATAGGCCATGAATTTCTACTCATGCACGATAATGCTCCTTGCCATACGGCGCGGCTGGTATCGACCGCTCTCCGAGAGCACGATATTCAAGTTTTGGATTGGCCTGCACAGTCGCCCGACTTAAATCCTATCGAGCATGCCTGGGACATGTTACAACGAAAAGCTTTGAGAGATTTTCCACCAAATTTGACGACTGAACAACAACTTTACGAACACTTGCAAAGGACATGGGACCTCATACCGCAGCAAGACATTGACAATTTAATTTTAAGTATTAACAATCGATGTCGATGTGTAATCAATGTAAGAGGTGGCAACACTGATTATTAATGATTAGATTTTACAAGATTTTTTCCATTTTTATTAAAATTAATAGTTTTTTAAGAAGAAATGTTTGTTGTTATCATACTAATTTTCCATGATGATTAAAAAAAAATATTTTTTTTATTTAAAACAAAAAAAAACACGAAATGTTTTTTATTTTTATTAAAGACCTTAAAATAATCTATGATTCTTCTATTTACTGTATCAGAAAATTCTTCATAGATTTTTAGATATTTGATGAAATATAAAATATGCCTAGACTTTGTTGATGTGTGTATAACAATATTTACTCCATTGATGAATTAATCAAGTCAATTATTTCTTGAAACCCATCACAGTTTTGATCCCCTGACTTCCTTCAACATTCATTAATATAACGAGCTTTATATTATAGTTTATTAACTCATTCATAGCGTTAATATCATCCTCTCCCTTTCTTACCCGTAGCTTACGATTTAAGAGGGCATTTTCCTTTAACGGACCTACTTATGGTCGGTTATTGCCGAAGAGATAGTTGAAGCAGTCATTTTGTTAGATATTTTTTATATCTAACGTAACACTGGGGCGAGTATATTACAGTTTCTGGAATATTATCATCATCATCAGCCCTGTACATAAACTGTCTCAGAGGCATAGGCCTATTCTTAATATGAGAATTGTAAGACAGTTGTCTACAACACTGACCAAGTATAGATTGGCAGACTTCTCATGTCCTTCGCCAACATTATGCAGAATACTGAAACAGTTTTGCAGCTTTCCTTACAAAGGCTTCCTTAATATTAACTTTGAAACGCCAGAGGTGTACGCAGCGTGTTCGAACATAAGAGCGTCTTCGTAGCATACGCTTACTGTTTGTACTAGGCTATAGTTATTTTTAAAAACATATTAACAGATAATAGCAACCAGACATCGTCACGTACAAAAAGGTTCGGTACATCTTATCTTTGCCATACCATAAAGATGTGGAACTAACTGCCAGCTCACGTGTTTCCTTCCTCCCTTGATCCTGGGTCCTTTAAGCGGGGCGTGAAAAAGCATCTCTCAAGGCCGTCAAAGTGAGGGGCGTCATGTCACATTGCTTAACCAGCAATTGGGGATGGTGGCCTTCCCAATAGGACTTCACTGTCAGCTTACCATCAGGCAGCGTGAAGTCAATTTGACAGGTTTTTTTTAATAAAAAAAAAAACATCGAACTTGAGACTCTGCGTCCCACACATGCGCAACGACAATGATGCTCTTTCCATTACCATAAACTTAAACAGCCCTATTGATCCAAATTCTACAGTATTGTTTAGATAGTTGTAATCAAATGAAGTGACTCAAGCACGATTAGAATCTCAGAGCTAGCTAATCAATGCATCAGTTCAGGCATGGGATTGAGTCAGACGAAAGTTTTGTCGAATACGGTAATTTCACGGTTGGACAGAGCTTGGTGGATCGTAGTCAGGCTCACGGCTCAAACGTTTGAGACTCATCCAAACTGTAACATCTGTAACAGAGTTTACTTTGTATATCTTGAATGAACTGTGCTGCACGGTCCAGTGCACTCATTTAGTTCTCCAAGTTTTGATGGTTAGGTACTTAATTTGCATCAAAGATGTATTTTTGTTACAGATGTTATAGCTGTTGCTAAGTAGATGTCAGGTTAGATCTAACAAACTTCTAGGCATCTTATGAAGATTGTATAATACATCTGTCAGTATATTGCTAGTAATCTTTTGATCGCACATTTTACAGAAATAGCAAATCATACATCATTTTACATAGACTTGGACATAATAAACACTTCTCTCAGAAAAAATGGACATAACATAGGGTGTAAATATTCATAGATCGATTGCTTCGTCTTGATAGACTTTCTTAGAAATTGGTTAGAATCCATTTAGGTGAAAATTGCATATACCTCGATAGGTTTCGTGGAGTTGACATATTCTTCATATAATTTGTTTATTATCACTATGTATATTAGCATGAATAAACACACTTATATATACCTATTGAAACATACTAGAAGTTTAAGATAGATGTCAATTTTAAACATTAACAGATCAATCGTATTCGGGCATGTTCAACGTCGATATTTTACGAGTTCAAAAGACATGAATGAAATTGTACCAAGCTATACATTTGTAAGTGGGTCTTCGGGAACAGAAAGCCTTGAGTCTATATAAACTATGATCAAACCTTACACACATTAAAGCTGTCAAGTGCAAACTGGAATGGACGCTCCTATGTTTGGTCTAAAACCGCATTTAGAATTTTGTTCAAGGTGCTTTGAATAATTTAGTCCAATTTCCCTAAAAGTGTCAAATGTAAACGAGTGAGGCAGGTTTGTGTTTGGGGAAAGAAAAGACTATACGGAAAATTGTAAAAGATACTTAACATATACATTGCATTACCTATTTCCCGAAAGGATGAGCAGGGTGCACATTAGTGAAGTAGAAATATTTAAGTAATTTTTCACGTTGTATGACGTCTCAACTCTCAATGTTGATGTAGATATTGAGACAGAAGTTTTTAAACAGGAGAACTTGCGGTTTATGCCATTAAAATAATAATATGATGAACGAGCAGATTTATTATTATTACTAATTATACAAAATATTTAGATACGCAATTTGTCACGTAGTTAAAATTGAATCACAATACGAGCTCATTTCGTCAAAGATTTGTCTCTAACACGTTACTAAATACCACAAATAATTTAACATGATTTCATTTTCAGTCATCAGTGTCATACTTTACACTAAACATTTGTACTGGAAAGTTCCATAGATCGCAGGCTTCCTTCATGGAGATGATTGGATAAAACTTTCGGATGAATTAGTCGTCACATTAAGCTTATATTAAAGCCTTATGATTTAAGTAGCAAATTTTGCTTACGAAATATATATAAAAAATATATATATAAGTAAACAATATATATATAAAATATATATATAAGTCTGTTGAGATTAGAGCTCAATACCGAGCCAGTATTTATATGGCCATTTTCAATGTAAAATTTAAAATCATTGCTATTGTTGTTAGGTATTATCCTCCTAAGGAATAATATTAATGCCGCGTGGGACTTTACACGCGGGCGGAGCCGCGGGCGACAGCTAGTACCATATATATTAGATCTAGGTAGTGAATTAAACGGCTTAATTGCTATTTAGCACCGTGCCGATTTACCGATTTGATGGTTCAATCTCCCACGGGACATGATTTTGTTTACCTACATGATATACGAATGATTACCAGGGGATAAGTAGTTTTAACAAAATAAAGAATAAACAGAAAATATTTTTTTATTTTACGTTACGAAGCTACAGAAAGAAAAAAGAGATTCACGTGCCGTTGACATGTTATGTAGTAATCATAGGCATCGATGTACATCATGAGCACTTGTTATATCTAATGACGGATTTACATTTTGTCGATTTTCCGTCTTTAAATCCAAATCTTTCAATTTATGTAACATATCGCTTTCCCTTTTCGTGTGAGATACCTTTAAAAATACTAATATACAAAGCGATATGATAAGAAAACGTGGATCGGGGAGATCATAACCTACCGGGATCAAAGGGAGCCGCGTGAGATATGTGACAGACAGGAATGGAGATAAAATGGGGCTTAATACTGAGTACTGATTGCCTGTTCGATGTATTATGTCAATGTTACTACCTATTAAGAAAGGCATAAAACTATTTTTATAGGAAAGTGGACTTTGCCCGCGTCTCCTCCAGCGAGAACTATGCACCTAAACCTTCCTCAGGTATCATACTATCTATGGATGAAAACCGTACAAACTTTTGAGTCTATCCTGTTCGTACAGACAGAAGGAAAGGATGGGAGGCTTCATTTTATAATATGTAAAGTTTTTTATACGGGCTTTTATTGGGGCGCCATTTGTTTAGTGTCTATATACCTAAGATAGCATGCTAAGATTACTTCGACCATCATCCACGTTAAAAAGGATCAAAATAGTCTTAACCCTTGCCAGTTACAGAACTAAGGTCAACGCTCATTAGAGCCACCCGGCACCCACTCCGCACGGCGTCCACGAGTGGACGTCGCGCGGTCAACCAGCGGATCGCGCGCCGTCAACGAGTGAACGCCGCGCGGTCAACGCGGCGACGAGCAGTCAACGCGCGACAAGTATGCGAGCAGCGAGTTGCCACCGAGCCGTCCACGCGCGGACGGCGGGTGGACCACCCGCCGCCCGCGCGCGGTCGGCTTACGACAGAGGCGATCCGGTGACGCTACGGAGTTGATGTAGTGAGCGCATACCCATACAAATCCATATAAAGAATACTAACCGCACGAGGCGAGGCGGTGCGGAGTGGGTACCGGGTGGCTCTAATGAGCGTTGACCTTTATACTAAACTAACCAAGACTTTCTGCTTTGTCCTTTACGAGTCGTCCCTTTTAATTCAGGCGGTGAAGTAATGGGAAAGTTCTCCTTTATTGTTGTTCCTAACAACGATTCAACTTACTTAAACCGCTACGGTGTCCTCAAATTCTCACATTATTTGCCGTAAGGGGTTACGCGAATATATCTACAGTATTTTATGACGACTAGACCCCGTGAATAATCTGTACGTGTTTCAGTATATTAGTTATGTACGTATATTACATACTGGATGAGCCCGTGGTTAAACCTGCATTATTTAAGGCTACTGCTCAGCTCCCGTGGCTCATAGCGTGATGTTCTGTAGTCTATAGCCTTCCTCGATAAATGGGCTATCTAACACTGAAAGAATTTTCCAAATCGGACCAGTAGGTATTCCTGGGATTCGCGCGTTCAAGCAAACAAACAAACAAACTTTTCAGCTTTATATATTAGTATTAGATTAGATTGTGTAATGTATATTTTCAACTACTGGTGTTACTATCAACGCAGAATGAGCTCATAGTGTCCTGAACATTATAAACTTTATTAGCTTACATTCACATACCAATAACATGAAAAATATATTTCATCTATCAAATACAATATTGGCTAAAATGCATTTAGCATTTTAACCAATAAAAGCTAATTAAAATGAATGGTTACATTAACGCCATATCGCATCATCATTGGAAACGATACATAGAATTAAATGCATTCAATCTGTATTTCAATGCTTTAAGCTATAAGCTTTTGATAAAATGCATATATGCATATAAAACGTACTTGCAATTGCTTACAATAATTGCACGTCACAAAAACATGTCCAATATACATGAGGACGGCAACAAACAATGAGTCGATATATAGAGTCATATATGATACATTTTCACTAATAAGATTTATAGATGTATGTGACCGAGGTGTCTTTGTGGTGTGGGGAGCATTGAACGTAATGTATTCATAATTGTATTATGTCGTTCATGTTTGCTTTGTAACACGAGCCCATGGAGAAATTATGATAATGTTTTTCTGTAGATGATTCTAGGAAAAACAGTTCAATCTTAGGTAAAGTTATTTGTTCCCCGGATAATGTTAAAGAATACATGAAAGTGTTCATATATTATTCAGTATTCATTATCATCAGTCCTGTATACTATAAACTGTCCTAGTTCTAGACATATAGGCACCACGCTGGGCAAGTGCATGTGTTTCAAGAAGATTATGAAGAACTATTAGACCTGCAAGTTTGCTCACTATGTTTTGTCGTATTCTGTACTAATTAAAATTAATGGCGTCATAGAGTTATCCGTAAAATGATAGTTACACCTGCCATCAAATAAGCAATATTTGCGTAAGAGTAATATTAACTCCATTGCATTATACTTTTAAGAATACGAAGTCTGAAAAGAATATGAAAAGTGGAAAAGTAAAGATTTCGAAGCGGATATATTATGTATGTTTACTTCAAATCGAAAATACTAAAAATCGTCGAAAATCTAATAACTTATACTCTGTGGCATTTATAAATGAAAAGCAAGCTCCAAACGAAATCTATAACAATAGACAATTTTTCACAAATAAGTCAATTACTCAAAATGGCGTGGTTTTACGAAAACGCTTCAAATAAAATATTCAGCTCCAATGTGACGCACTAATAAACCATCAATACCAAGAACATGCCTCATTAGCCTTTACAAACGAATACAACTTCGCAACGCGTCAGAGCAACACCTAATAAACCTATCAATTAAATCACGAACAATTTTATCCCAATGAAAATAAGCGACCCAGTTCCCAACATCCTACTTGATCTTTGTCATCAGTTTTCATTCGAATCACATCGACAGTAAAAATTAATTTATTGGACTGTACACACACTGTAGCGCAGGCGTCGGTACCTTACTTTCACATTAAATAACATTACGTGCGGAAAAGTGTCGAGTTCCCAATATAATTAATGGAAGCTCAGATAATGTTGCCGACCGCATATTTTATAACTTTTCTATTCCTGCCACAAAAGATGTGGCAGAAAACGCCGTGATTGCTTTGCCGTCAAGCGTACACAGGCTATACTCTAAAGTATAGTACTTATTTTCAGAGTGATGTACTCACAGGTTTTCTAAATAACTAAAACAAAACGAATGTTACAATATATTATATTAAAAGAAGACACTATACAAATAAGTCATACTTATGAAACGCCGCAGAGTGCACTTGAGCTGATGCAATTTTTGAAATATCCTCCAGTTCTGTTCGGTTTTTCTTTCGTATCTTAGATCAGCCTTTTGTTGAACTTTCTCAAGTCCTATACATCAGCTGCAATTACTTTACCTTCCGTTCTTATCTATTGTGCAAAGTCATTCGGTTTTGAAGCCAAACTTTTTAACATAAAAGTATAATAACTTGGAAACTGTTCTATTTTGTTATGGATGAGCGAACTGCGTGAAAAAATCACAGCATTCAGATAACAATACAAAAAAGTATTTAAACCGCCCTATGTAAACATGCCATTATAATTCCGTGCAAAACGGAACGTAGCTTGCTCGTTTTATCCCTTTTAAATAACTCAGAAGCTCTAAAAAGCAATTGAATTAAATTATCATTCGCTTCGGGTCAAGTTATTATTCTATACTTTAAAATTCCGCCAAGTTTCTGCTTCTCCGTTTGTGTGAAATTCAATTAAAATCAGCGTATTCTTGAACGAAAAAATACCAAGCCGCGTAGCAAAATAATCGTAACATTTTATCGAATCGGATTCAATTTTGTTTCTACGTCAGTGAACAGCCAATGATTTTTATAATATGTAGTATGCCGAATGCTATCGGAAAACGAAATGAATTTCATTATTCTGTAAGTCCAACGTATGGCATCGACGCATGTTGGGTAGATACTTCAAATAGAATAGATCTAGATCAAAGATATAGAGCCTTCCTGTGAAAGTGATGTATTCGCGTATAACTAGGGCGCTAGAGATAAATATCTCTTACGCCCTAATTAGGCCTAAAAAATAAGCATATTTTAGTTAAAAGTATCTATTCTTCTACTATCAACTCCATATCTCAAATGTATCTATGAATAATTCTCAGCAAGCATCCACGAACTATATTTGCACGTTTAGCACGTATAGTTTTTATACGTGTATGTGTGACAATTACATTTTGTATTGTATTTGATTGATTCATAGCATTGCATGGTATATTTTTAGCTACTTCCGTTCATGACAGATGAATGCCTAATGAGTAATGACTTACGCCTATTTGGTGGATTAGTATCACATTTACAATGACTATTACATACATTAATAGAACTACGTATCTCGGAATGAATTATCTGTAAGTCTTGAATAGAATCTCGAATTCCAACTACCTAATAGCACCGACGGCAGGGAAACACGTTACAGTCACCATCTGGTTAATTCGGTTATAGGTACTGAGGTCTGGTTCTGATGCTGTTGGAGCGTAGTCCGCCAAATTCAAAACATTAGAAACTTAAAGCATGTTTACTTTAGGTACTTTAATTGTGTGTTACATATGCATTATACATTTACATATATTATTATATGCGACATTGCTGAAGCTTTGATATTTAATTAGTGTTCAATTCTTTGCTAAACATATTATCTTAGGTGGGGCGAGGCTTACTTTCAAGTACCTTTCAAATAAGGCTATTGTTACACAATAGCCTTATTTTATAATTAACTGCATTTTGTATTAGTGTCTTTAGAGTAAAAAAAAGTGACAAAAAACATTTAAAATAGAAATCCTCTAGTTATTATTCTACGCTACATCAATGTTACAAAATATTTGACGTAACTTGTACATTTTATTACGGACGTATACGACCACTTAACGAGTAATTACCTCAATAATCGTATAATACAAATATGCTACGTATCACAAAGGTCGGAAGTCAAAAGTGCGTAACGACAGCTACTTCCACCCTCGTCATAGAATTTCTTTCGGCACAATGAGAGGCTTTCATCTTTAAACGGTTTTAATTAAACTTAGAAATTTTAATGTGGGCAAACAATTTGGATTCAGACGAACTTCATACGGGAGTTCACTTCATTGGAATTGCTTTTCTGTTCAGTTTCTGGTAATGAAGAAGTTTTGTACCAGAATTTATTGGTTTAAAATGGTATGAGGTTTTACAACTAAGAATGCATTATAAATAATCTAATCCTGGTTTGAGTTCTGTGTGTAACTGATAGCTAAGCATGGTAATACATTTAGTATTTATCTTGTGGATGTCATTATACCATGTGTGGTGAATCAATACGTCCATCACATCATCCTAGCGCTATCCCGGTCGTGCTCCTAGACCTCCGCCGTAGAAACCGAGGTCGGCTTTACGGGGTTCGATACTTTCATGTATTATTAATTTATCAGGTCTGGGTTCGTATCCAAGTTTCGGTTTTATCTTTTGCTTGAATTTGACAAGTACTGGGCAAATTAGATATATACACATACCTAATCATGAATCCCTATATTCCTTTGAAATCAACCTATGGTGTACGGATTCTGTCGCGATATATTGGTTTTAGAGTTATTATATTTAAGCCGAATGATCTCGAACCTCTTTTTTATTATTACTAGCCGACGTTTCAGTTCTTTACCGTGGTCACGGTAAACGAGACACTTACCTTAAATATAACCACAGCATTATATTACGCCCCATATAAATCATCCGGGCAAAGAAAGTCACCGCTTGGTAATAAATCTTATTTTTACAGGTAACCGGTGCACTAAGGATAATCCGTTTTGGCGATAAAGACAATTTCCGCTTTGCTTTACATTAAGGCTGCCTGAGCGGGAAAAGGCGGAGCTATGCCAATAAAACCAATAGAATAAAACCTATAGTTTGACTCCCTGGTCCAGGAAATTGCGTATGCGACTGCTGAGCGGAGGTCCCGGGTTCGATTACCGGGTCGTGCAAAAGTGTTACTGAGTTTTTCCGAATTCTCTGTAGCAGCGCATCACCAGACACCGTCTGGTGATGTGCCCGGTAACGGCAATAGGTTCGCGCCCTATTACTTGGGACCTAAAAAGTTCATGGCGAAATGTGGGTGTAATATTACACCTTCGGGGATACAGGCGTGAGACTATAAAAAAAACTCTTTAAGGCCGCCAGGGCAGCTCCAGTCTTCCAAATTGTCAGTAATTGGGCTATGTGGATAACCGGCTGTCTTATTCAAACTATTTACAATTACAAGAAAATTCAACGTCAAAACGTTGTGGATTTATCTACCTACTCCTCAAACGATCCGATAAAAATATTGAATGAGTATAAAAAATACCTGTGTATTAAGTAAATGATAAGATTCAACATTCATCTAAAGTTATTGTAAAGAGAATACCTACAATACGTTCTTAGGTAACAAGCTAGCTTCGGGACAAGGTTTGTCAATAAGGAAAAACAAAGTTAACCTTATTTTATATACGTATCCCTGAAAAAATCTTCTCGCTTGAAAATCACCGATGGGTCACGCCGTAACTGAATTACGGAGATCATATACTTCCATATTTTGCCAGCTGTCTAAACTTTTTGATATGTATTGTAGAGGGACACTTGTTACATCATGAACGGGCAGCATCACCCCTCCCAGAAGATTAGGGCAAAGTAGAAGTATTCACGCTACTGACTTACCAACCTTCGGAGAGTGGGAGTGAAGGAAGTACATATTGTCCGTCCCACAGTCTTTTACCTGCCTAATAGAAAGGAAGACAGGATGAGTAGTATAAGAGCGGAAAGGAAAAAAACGAAAGCTAATCGTTTCTAACATGTTATCCTGTCACGCTTGCCACGCGAACGCTATGTTGCCTGCGAGTAGGTACTCAACATGAAACGTAGAACGCGGGTTGAAGTAGAGCGAGATAACTTGAAAAATAACCGTTACGATAGTGACACAAGTACACACATACGTTTCTGCAATAATTGTAACTTGTACGTAGAAAATAATCGTAATGTATTCTTTTTATTTGTAGTGAGCAAGGTTTAAAGAAGATATCAATGCCGCAATGTAACGATCCTCTCATGTATCAGCGAAAAGTTACTGACACAAAGAGATCGTTTGAAAAAACCAGAGATAAGAAATAAGGACAACAAAAGACAAAAAAAACACAATGAATAACTAATTGGATACCACAGATTTAACAAACAAGAACCAGATGTAGCGCATTCGTCCAACTAAGTGAGGCACGTTGACAGCTATGTGTGCGTGACATTTGGCGACTGGCACTGTACGGACACACGCGTCTATGTGTGTGTAAAGTTGCCAGATTATGAATAATCTCCCACTATTTTACATATAGTTTTTGCAAACGAATATAAAAATATTACATAGGTAATATTTTATATTCGTTTGAGGTTTTGAAGAATTTACCATGGATTTAATTAATGCTTTTAATATGTAATGCTGTTGTGAAAATTATTCAAATAAAAGATACCATTAAAGTATGCTTTTATAAATACATTTCTTAAATGAAGGTACCGGGTTAAGTTTTAACTAATTTTATTCGTAAATTGAGAAATAAATAGATTATGTTTTGTGATTCATAGCCTCGATCCAGAAGAAATACTTATATAATACCAACTACATATATTGACGAATACCAATCATGAGGTTCAGATCTTAGTTCGGCGAATATGTTGTTTATTTTTTGTTTAGAAATTCTCAGTATAGTATCTGGAAATGTTTGGTTAATTGCAATAGGCTTGCGTCCTAAATATTAATTAGCTAAAAACATTTTGTCATGCACACAACAAATTATGAATATTATGATTCATAAATCATAACAAAAAAAAATGCAACTAAAAATAAATAATGGCTGCAATCAATAATTTCTGTTTCTGTACGTAATGTACACACGGCGCCAAGTCAAGCTAACAGTTGCAGTACGATTTTGATACTTATTCCCTACGCCATAAGAACGGTACAAAGATTTATTCTGTGACAAAGGTCAGTGTATAGTATATGGGGATCGAACTCAAAACAATGTATATACTAATGGAAATTCTACTACTATATTTATAAGAAAAAAGATAATCTACAATATACTTTTACAATACGTTAATGTATTTTTCATTAACATGACAATAATTATTACCTACATAATCAATTGACAAGTGCATTTTCCCTAATTCAGGGAAAACGGTGTCGACGTAATCTGGCAACACTTACATATTTTCTGCAGAAATACGAATTTTATCGAAATAATATTATAAAACAGTCAAATAATCCATAGTTATCTGTAAAAATATATTCCATCTTCCCGTTTTTGCTTTTGGAAACAACTTTTACAATGTTTAAAAACGCAAGACGGCATTTTATGAATTTTAAAACTGGATTGATCGTGGCGTGTGAACTGTGCGATGCTTCGCAGCGCACTGAGACGAGTTTGTATTCGCTTTTCAATTTTGTATTTGCTTTAGTGGCCTCACGCAAGTGTTCCGCGCGCTCTGTCTGCCTTTAATTCTGTAGTCTTAGTTGGATACCATCTTGAAATAATATCTTATTTAGTTACTTATTAAATTTTGCAAACATTCACATTTCTTATGTTCGTTATAAAACCGTATCTTTGATGTATGATTGTCAATTTAATTAAAATATTATTATGTTCCGTATGTAAATTTTGTTTTGATGTTCATAATTGTTACTCTGAGACCTAGATAAAATAAATGGCTTTGTATTGCTAATTTCAACTGCAGCGATTTAAAGGAGATGTATATTATATTATATTACTTAACTACAAACCGAAACCGCGGTTTCATCCACTTTTATGTTTTATATTTTATCTTGTACACTTTTTTTCACGTCATAAACTTACTACTGCAAGTTTATAAGGCATGAGACCTTCAGAATTCATGTAGTTTTCATATATCTTCAAAACAACGCGCAACGCCTAGTGGCATACTACCATTATAAAAAAAAGATATTTTTGTAACTTAATAAATGTAATTAGTTTTAAAAGTACCTACTTAGTTATTATTTTGTAAGATAGATAGAGACCACAGTAAGAAACTTTGGACTTGGATACAACGTTAGGTGCGTCGTATTTAATCTAATATCATTTTTAAACAATCGTGTCACTGCTATTTTCCGGAATTCCCAAGGCATCAGGAATAAAATAATAAATTCAAAATGCGCATTTTGAATTTAGTAGTATATTTTGCGTGCGTTTGCCCAGGTAACATTTTAGGTTTTAGAAAGGTTTTGAAAAGGTTTCAGAACCTTTGTATTGAAATCGGACAGTAAGTCTTAATAGCCTTAATATCGATATGTTAACCTTATATTAACCTCCTGAGAGCAAAACGGGCCTACGTTTTAGAATCTTTTCGAGAGCAATAGCAAAACCTATAGCTTAAATTCAGGACCTTTCGAACTACTTACACAGAACCCACATATAACCTGGACAACCTTAACTTAACGTTAATACAACTTTACAAGGCAACTTCTAAGTTTTAAATTTTTTTGGATTTTACTCTATGACAACTTAAAACCTTTTTGATGGACATGTTTATAAACTTTGCCAGAACTCTCGGGTTCTATAATGATTCTGTGTTAGATTTACTTACACAGAAACACTAATCGAGGGCGTTATTTAAAATTATTACGGCGCCATTTCCTGTCAATATACAAAGTGTCAAAATGGCTGGATAACTAAATGTTGTATTCATAAAAATAATAAGCAGTTTGCTGAACACAAAAAAAAAATTGTGCGATTGGTACTTTGTCGTGAAACTTTAGGATAATAGTGATATATTCGAGACGGGCTTTACGTAACTTATACATTTTGAAGATATTTTGGTAAATTATAAATTATAAAATAAGGTGGTTGGTGATAAATCGTATTAGAAATAAAACTTTGATTCATTTAAAAATCATATATTTTATATCGCATAGAACACTTTATTTAATTTTGCCTCATCTAATGAAAATATGGCTTTTGATTCGATTTTACAATATTTATTTTCAAAAATATGGCTGCTATTAAAAAATTACTAGAAAGTATTAAAATTAAACTTTTTAGGACTGTGGCAACTAAAAGCTCCAAATGATTGCCTAAATAAGATCTAAAGGTAATCTCGCGGAGCTACTTAAAACGAAGTGGTTGTTTTCGCACCTTTAAGGTTACCGCCAGGAGTCATTTAAAATTTGTAAGTCACGAAAATATTTATGCGCAGAAATTAGTTGCTTCTCAGTTACGATTGAAGTAGGACGTGCGTTCGACAAATATCGACAGGCTACTCAATATAAGTTCTCTATGGGAAGATTTTGTTCGGATAGTAGTTAGTGTGCGACACGTACGAATACTCTCCCTCTATCGAGCATTTCTGATAGCCATGTTGGGAATTAAAGTTCGCCACTCCTGTAATATTTATAAGTGGGTTTGAAACCTTAACCCCACAAATCATAATAACGTTAATTTAAACTCCTGTCAGTGACCCAAAGGTTGTAATAACAAACAATTAGTTTTAGGCCTAATTAATAATTCTCAAGTATTTAATGTGACAAAATAGTAACGCGTTAAACTTTTTACGATACTTGTATAACCTAAAGGCATTTTTTACAACCTAGGCTCGAAAAAAAATGTTACTTGGGGGTATAGCTGGATAAATTATTGTAGGCTGATGTGCTGAAGAAAGTCTTTGAAGTGATCTTGTAGATCATTAAACCCTCACTCTACTGGCTGATTGTGATTTGCTTAAATACAATTTGTTATTCTAATAAGCAAGAAAATACATTTTGTAAATTATTTTTTTATTTTATATAATTTAATAATATACTCTATAAGCGCGGTCAAACGATTTCTTTGTATTGCAACTGGTTTACTTTGTTTACATTGTGTCGCACGCTAAACGCGATTGGCGAAGCGAGTTACGAGACGACTACGGACACCGCGGTGGTTTTTGTGGATAGGCCCTAAACGCCTATAGATGAGATTCATCCACCCCCTCAGCCTGCTCTAAGAGGCAGAGTATTGTAATATAAATTGTGCTTTCAACATAAATAGGAAAAATAACCACAGTATATCACCAGCTCCACCGCAAGTTAAGCAAAACTACCTCATCTCTTCTATATGCATAATTCAATGGGCTTTATTATGTAAAATCTACGCTGAAAACAGCCAATCTTATTTACGTAGGTAGATGTTTTCCAGCCTGTTATTACGAATTCAGTATCAATAAACTTGGACTTGGGTTTGTTAATAAGTGTACAAACAACCAATTCTTTTGTTACCATTTTTATCATAACTTATTACACCTTAGGTAATATGAAACATTCGTGTCTACATTTATAGCCTTGCTGCTATTTAAAAAAGTATGAGTGAGGATGAATATTTGTTACTCATTCACGCAAGAACAACCAAACGCCGAAGCTGCATTTATATAAGTTTTCACATTTCATTTAACCGAGACTCACACGGGCGGGGCCGTGAACAAAAGCTAGCCATAGGCAAATTACATTACAAAATATAAAAGCCGTCATTGTCTATTCATCTACAGCTACAAATCATATTAAGATTTTAAGCTTGAATCCATTCCTGTGTAAATTTTCTATTAAATATATGCTTCAGTAACAATTTTATAACCACAATTCTTTTAAATACTCTTTCAAGTAAACGTAACCTCGGCTGTGTTTTAATGGTCGCTGGAAAACAGATGTCTTTAGAAATTCCAATTTGCATGTGTCATTGTATTACGACATTATTGTATTCTCTGACATTTCCTAACGACCAATGCTTTCAACAGCTTTAGATATGTTATTTGAAAACACTGAGTTAATAAACCCCCTATCTTCCCGTGGGTGTCGTAAGAGGCGACTAAGGGATAACGCGATGCAAATACCATCTTTGCGTAGAGACGGAAAACTCGACATCAAACCCTATATGACTGCCTCGTTGGTCTCGCGGCATAAATGTGCGCGTGGGATCGGGAGGTCCTGGGTTCGATTCCTGGGTCGGGCAGTGTTATTGGGTTTTTCTGTCACGAAATTCTCAGTAGCAGCACGGAGTCTGGAAATGTGCCCGGTACGGCAATAGGCTTGCCCCTTATTACGTGGCACTAAAGTATATCTGGCGAAAAGTGGGTGTAGAAATACACCTCTGCCTACCCCTTCGGGGATAAAAGGCGTGACGATATGTATGTATGTATGAGTTAATAAAGTTAAAAATTCATGCAAAGTTTTGATACCAGAGCGCAGCACTAGCGCAAAGAGTAAATCGATTTTTTGAAAAGTGTTTGTTAGAATAAAAAGAAATTAGATAGTTTTTTTAAAGTATGCCATAGTAGCACCACAAGATACTAACAGACTGCCACTCAGACGAACCGACCAGGTTCGAATCCATGGCGCGCATCACTGACTTTGTGCAGATTAAATTGTTTATAATCCCTTGCCCCGTGTCTCGGAGAGCACGCTAAGCTACCTAGTATGAGGATCTTTGTCAGTCATATATAGTGAGTAACTCTGAATAAACCGATACTAGTCTAAGCCATGGAATATTGCTACCCCTTGTGTTGTGGAGGTCAAAGAAGCAGTCGCTCTGTGAAAAAGCTAGCTTCCAGTCAAATTTCGTTAGACTAGTAGGGGATCCCTGGTTGCAATTGGGAGAAAACTAGGAGGATGATGCGCTAGTAGCACCACTTGTTTCACAAGTTTTCGACAGATGACGTAGATAAGTAGGTACTATGACAGTTCGTTAACTACACCAGCTTGTAGCAGCATCTGCGCCTAGCTCACCCTAATTACTAGGGTGTCTCGGTAAGAGTGCACTTTTTAAAATTGGAATTTTTTTTTTCATGCAAGTGGCAACTCTGAAATTTGACAGCTGTCACCTCTGTTTATTCCAATTATTAAAAATGGAGCGCTTTTCGAAAGAACAACGCGTTATAATTGTGAAAACTCATTACAAAAATGCGAATTTCAGCCGAGAAAGTGCTCCTAATGTGTCAACCGTTCGAAGAGTGGTCAAAAAATTTGAAGAAACTGGGTCAATTATGGATAATAAGAATCGTTTGCGTCAACGTACCGGTCGGTCTCTTAAAAAAAAATTGCTACTGTAAACGAGAGTGTCGCCTAAAACCCGAAAACATCAAT
The DNA here is from genome assembly GCA_944739405.2 of Euclidia mi. NCBI lineage: Eukaryota > Metazoa > Arthropoda > Insecta > Lepidoptera > Erebidae > Euclidia > Euclidia mi. Next base: position 37,761,342 of record OX123202.2, on the reverse strand, counting down.
TCGACATCGTTCTCAACAACTTCAAATTTCACGAAGTACTACGCAGAGAATTTGACTAAGGACCTCCACCTTCAAACGTACAAGATTCAGTTAACTCAGGAGCTGTAACCAGCAGACCACGGCAAGCGCCGGCAATTCGATCAATGGGTAATGGAGCAAAGTGAAGTCGATGCCAATTTTTCGAAAGAAGACATTTTCTCCGATAAAGCGCATTTCCATATGAGTGGCTTCGTGAATACACAAAATTGTCGAATTTGGGACGCAGAAAATCCTCATGCAATCCATGAGAAATAAATGCACCCACAACGAGTAACTGTCTCGTGCGGACTTTGGTCAGGCGGCGTGATTGGACCTTACTTTTTTGAAAATGAGGCCGAAATTGCAGTGACTGTGAACGGCATTCGTTACAGGGATTTGATAACGGACTTCTTGTGGCCTCAACGGGACGGCATGAATCTGGACAACATGTGGTTTCAGCAGGACGGCGCAACCTGCCACACCGCGCATGAAACAATCGACTTATTGCAGCAACGATTTCCAGAACACATTATCTCACGAAATTCTGATGTCAACTGGCCAACATGATCGTGCGATTTAACGCCGTGCGATTTTTTTCTTTGGGATTTTGTGAAATCTCGGGTTTATGCGAATAAACCCGAAACAATTCCTGAGCTCAAATCGGAAATCCAACGCGTCATCGATCGGTGAGATACAGCTACATCTCTGTGCAAAAGTCATGGAAAATTTCATGAAAAGAGTAATGGCCTGTCATCGGAGCCGTGGGGGTCATTTGTATAGTTTTATATTATCTGTGCCCTTATGTTTCAAATTGCTCTGAGGAAATCAATTTTAAGCTATAATAAAGCCAAACAATATGTCTATATACACATAAATAAAATTGTTGTGTCTGTTTGTAATATTAAAATAACCGCTTTTTACTAAATGCATATGGATGTATACACGGTACATATACCGAAATTATTTTTTTTATAATTCTAGTCTGTCTGTCTGGCTGGACCGATTTTGACGGGACGTTGACTGGCAGATAGCTGATTTACCAAGGAGTAACTTAGGCTATAAATTAACCGGGTACGCGAAGTAGTTCCCTCACGACGCGGGTAAAAACCGCGGGAAACAGCTAGTTATAAATATAACTGACCAAATTGTTCTCGAACGAACGGACGCTCGTCGGGAACGTCTAATTATTTTTACAAAACACTTAAGCATAACGATAGAAAATATACTGAAAATAGTGGAACATCTGCTCTGTGAAGCGTAGAAATTGTTTGCTGTAGTATGTTTGCGTTCCCTAGTCCACTAGTGCGTTACATTTTACACACACATACACCACTAACGTAGGTGAGTAGGTTAGAAAATTGTCAAAGGGATACAGTCAGCTGATGGTTACATGCGAAATCTGCCAAATGGTGCTGATCGACAAGAGTGACAAGAGCATTCACTTCTAATGAGCGAATGTTACATGACAGATAAACGAACGATTGCGAGACTTTAGAATTCACTATGAGCATTCTTGCGAATGTTACGTGATTGAAAAACAAACGAGTGCATTTTATCTAGCGTTTCGGCGAGCATTCTATCGAGCAATTTAATGAAATGACAGTACAATTACGAATTTTTTGTTCGCTAGAAAGATCATGAATGTTCGTAGCAATGTTTGGCTCTATGTATGAATCTGTTCGCTGTTCAGTTCGACAAAATAAAAACAGCGAATGCTGGCTGTTCTGTAACAAGTGAATGCTCAAGTGCATCAGCGTCATAAAATGTTGTAATTTTCTAAGCATGAAATTTATCTTGACCACATATTACGTAATATAATGAAGCTACGGTAGAAAAAAATATGTACGTTCAGGTAGCATACTCCAGGTTTGGAGCATTTCCAGTCCTTAACTGCTATACAATATATTCAAGTACCGTGCTCTTTCTAGTGTAACCCAATATCAAAAAGTAGAGTATGTTGTTTGAGCAGTTAAGTAAGAGCTATGTATGTAGGTAAGTACATTGTGCAGCCTTTTCACATCAAAAGTAGAAAGCTAATTTCGTATTTTCGTAAACATTAAGGTGTAGTTAGACTTAGTATGATACGCTATTATTTTAGTTTCGTTGGCTACTTCTTTTTTTTAATGTAGAGACTACATAATATATTATGTAGGCTCTATATAATTCCTATCTTTGAAATAGGAATGTATTAATGTAGTTATGGGTTAAGAATACAACATGCCACAATAACATTTCATCCATAGGTGTCGTATGAGGTGGCATTCTAAGGAGAAACTAGAACTTTAACGCTTCAAATTAAGGAAATAAAAAGAAAACAACGTGTTTCTGTTTACAAAAAATTACATAAATAGCTTCTAGAGTCTGGCACTACTCCAAACAATATCAACATAATACTACTTATAGAATACAATACATCAGGCATATTAAAGCTTTACCTTACACGTTGAGATGCTCGGGCCAAAATAGATCGACAAAGTTAAGGAATGTTTACAAAGGTCACCACTTAGCTGGGTGAGCGCTTGTGACACATGAAAAACGCTACCGTGTTTTGAATATTAAGTAAAACTGTTGGTCCCGTTTCTTGTCGATGCAAGAGCCCTTTGGGTATGTTGGAGACACAAAAAATAACACTTTAACAACAATCTGAACAAAATTGTCATAAAGTTGTTGATGAGAACAAAAACGATCCAAATAAGCTTAAATAATTATAATTACTACAAAAATTTCGATCGTAGGGCCTAAAACTGTAACTTTTCGTTGAATATATTGTATTAGAAGAGCAACGGCCTTCATAATCATCTTTGCCGACATTTCGTTTATTAGCTGGTTTTTATTTTCACGAGAAAGTTTCGGGTCCGTTCAGCTAAACAAAAACCCGATTCGATCAAGTTTCCTATATTATTCTGTGATTGAACTAGATTAACGCTGCGTTCTGCCGTCTAGTCTAATTATCGAGCTTAGGCTGGCAGATAGCGAATCGTAGCGGTGAGCATTTTCACTGTCAAACTATTAGCGACATTGTTCTTATTCTATCATAGTCCAAAATCACATAATTGTTGTTTGTATAATATAATATGTACGTCAGTACTTTTTTGACATTGTTGTGACATTATTTGAATGAGAACTATGTCGATAACCGAAATAAGTTAAAGCAAATTTTATTAAAGAAACAAAATTATTGTTGTAGCTTTGAGACACCATTGCCTACCTGTATGATATTTAAGAAGGTACCTAAGTTTTATCGAAATATGGTTGTCATGCTTATAATTTGTTGTTGTATTGTATTGTTTTGTTGTTAATATTGTGTACACTCACTGTTGATTTGTTCTTGTATTTTGTTATGTTGTTCCTCTGTCATTATTTGTTGAAAAAGATTGTACCTAGTTCTTTTGTTTGTTTTTTTTTTAGTTCTCTTAGTTTACATGAAAAATATTGTGTCAGTTGTAGTAGTTCGTTTAATGTATCCCTATACATAAAGTGTATCGTTATAAATATACATTACTTATAGTTTATAATAATATTAATAATAGGTCCTGTGAGAATATCAGTGTTGCAGTTCAACTACTGTTTATTTTTCAAGGAAAAACAAAAAAAGAGGAGGGGTGTGCATATATGTCAAAAATTCTGTATGCTATAATAAACTAGACTGGATTGCAGAATATTCAATAGAATCTCACTTCGAGTGCTGTGGTATTGTTATACCAGCCACTAAGTGGTTCATCCTGTGTCTATATAGATCTCCAAATAGTAATTTCCCACTGTTCATTGATAAACTTGATAAACTATTGCATAAATTAACTATTCGGTCAAGATGTATGAGTGCAAAGATTTCTATTCTTGGCGATTATAACATAGACACTCTTATTGCTAGTACTAGAAGTAAACTATTTATTAACATATTGAAAAAATATAACTTAAAATTAACTCTAAACAAACCCACAAGAATAACTTCACATTCTGCAACCTGCATTGACAATATAATTACAAACCACACAAAATGTAAAACAGAGATCTTGGATTTAGGCATTTCTGATCACACTGGACAAATTATCAAAATACCATGCAGTTTAAGCTTTAAAGAAAAATACTGGTTTATAAATAAGAGAAATATAAAAGAAAATAAAGAAATATTTTTAAAATACATATCTCAACTTAAATTTACTGAAGTTTATCAAGCGTCTCACGTTGATACAGCTTACAATACATTTGTTGAACTATTTACTCTGATTTTCAACTTATGTTTCCCTAGAAACAAAATAAAAATAACCTATAAAAAAGCAAGACCATGGAAAACCAAAGGCATTGTGACAGCAAGCAAAAATAAAAGAATTATGTACCTAGGTTCTAAGAGAAGTAATTGCAAAAACAATAAAATTAATTATAATAAATACTGTAACATTTTTAAGCGAGTTATAAAAGAGTCTAAAAAGATATCCAACATAAAGTATGTATTAAATAGCGATAATAAAACTAAGGCTACATGGTCTTTGATAAAACATCAAACCCAAAATATTAACACACTAAAACCTACCATAGATTACATCATTCATAACAACACAGAATTAAAATCACCCACAGATATAGTTAGTGCTTTTAACAATATGTACATCACACAAAATCACGATTCTACAATCAAGAGTAGCCATGTGATTGATACTGCTCAAAATTCTAAATCAATTTTTCTTTTTCCTGTTGATAAATGCGAAATCATAAACATTACTAGGAACCTAAAAAACAAGACTAGCTTTGGTATTGATGGTATTCCGGTAAATATTGTCAAGGATAGCATAAATTATACAGCCCTTGTACACATCATAAATTTGATGTTGGAAAGTGGCGTATTTCCTGAGAGCCTTAAAGTAGCTATAGTTAAACCCATACATAAAAAAGGATCCAAGCATGAGATAAACAACTATAGACCGATTGCACTATTACCCAGTTTTTCAAAAATTTTTGAAATGGTTATTCATACCAGACTAGTAAAATTTTTCGACCATCACAGCACTCTTAGCGCTAACCAATTTGGCTTCCAAAAAAATAAAAGCACATCGTTAGCAATTTTCAAACTTTTTCAAAGCATATGGGATGGGAAAAATAGAAAAAAAAGGTGTACCGCTTTATTCCTAGATATGTCTAAAGCATTCGACTGCGTAGACTTCGAAATTCTCTTACACCAGTTAGAAAACACCGGCATCAGGGGAGTTGCAAATAACTTAATAGGATCATATTTAAGAAATAGAAAACAAGCTACAGTTATTGAGCACTATGAGAAAAAATCCAAGTCGCTACTTTCTACGCAATCAAGCTTTGAAAATGTTCTATTAGGGGTACCGCAGGGCAGCATTTTGGGACCATTGCTATTTTTGGTCTATGTAAACAATCTTCCTAACACAATAAAACATTTGTGCGTATTGTATGCGGATGACGCAACTATTTTTATGTGAAACTACTATTTAATGACAGTTTGAGTGAACAAGAATACAATATCCAAATAAGCAATACGCTAGAGACAGTAACCAGCTGGCTAGCATCCATCAATTTGAAAGTTAACCTTACAAAAACTAAGCTAATGCAATTTAGGAAATATAAATATAAACCGCCACTATTAAATATACTTCATTCAAATACTTCGATTGAAGAAGTAAAACAAATAAATTTCCTTGGGGTCACTATAGACCACCACTTAAATTGGAAAGGTCATATAGAGAAAGTCAATAAAAAATTATCATCTTACTGTTATACTTTGTCCATCATGTGAAATCCAATCTACATTTGTCTTACAAAAGAGATGTTTACGCATTATCTATAACATGTACAATATAGAATCACTTAGAACTGTTTTTTGTGAAAAAGGTTTCCTTACACTAAGAAGTATTTACATTTTGCAGCTTTGTCTATTTGTAAAAAATAACGGCACTTTTTTTGAACTTAAGTGTAATTCCAAATCTAATATACGTAGTAAATATAAAAATAACTTAACTTTACCAAATATAAAAAACAATGTTTATTATAAAAGCGCATATATAACAGCGATTAGAGTTTTCAACCATCTACCTGTAGAAATAAAAAAATTAGAAGGCAAATTGTTTAAAACTGTCTTAAAGAAATGGTTAATTAAATCCGCTTTTTACGATATGCAAGAGTATTTTGCTTCCAAGTAATACAATTTTGTTAAATTAAGATAGTATTGTTTTGTCCATAATTATGAAATTTACTTTTATTTGTGCTATTGCAATGCCCGACAGGGTAGACTGTTGAAACAATATCTAATTTTAAGAACACATTTCATGTACCTACACAGTTTAAGCAATAAATGTCTTTGTCTTTGTCTTTGTCTTTGTCTTTGTCTTTGTCTTTGTCTTTGTCTTTGTCTTTGTCTTTGTCTTTGTCTTTGTCTTTGTCTTTGTCTTTGTCTTTGTCTTTGTCTTTGTCTTTGTCTTTGTCTTTGTCTTTGTCTTTGTCTTTGTCTTTGTCTTTGTCTTTGTCTTTGTCTTTGTCTTTGTCTTTGTCTTTGTCTTTGTCTTTGTCTTTGTCTTTGTCTTTGTCTTTGTCTTTGTCTTTGTCTTTGTCTTTGTCTTTGTCTTTGTCTTTGTCTTTGTCTTTGTCTTTGTCTTTGTCTTTGTCTTTGTCTTTGTCTTTGTCTTTGTCTTTGTCTTTGTCTTTGTCTTTGTCTTTGTCTTTGTCTTTGTCTTTGTCTTTGTCTTTGTCTTTGTCTTTGTCTTTGTCTTTGTCTTTGTCTTTGTCTTTGTCTTTGTCTTTGTCTTTGTCTTTGTCTTTGTCTTTGTCTTTGTCTTTGTCTTTGTCTTTGTCTTTGTCTTTGTCTTTGTCTTTGTCTTTGTCTTTGTCTTTGTCTTTGTCTTTGTCTTTGTCTTTGTCTTTGTCTTTGTCTTTGTCTTTGTCTTTGTCTTTGTCTTTGTCTTTGTCTTTGTCTTTGTCTTTGTCTTTGTCTTTGTCTTTGTCTTTGTCTTTGTCTTTGTCTTTGTCTTTGTCTTTGTCTTTGTCTTTGTCTTTGTCTTTGTCTTTGTCTTTGTCTTTGTCTTTGTCTTTGTCTTTGTCTTTGTCTTTGTCTTTGTCTTTGTCTTTGTCTTTGTCTTTGTCTTTGTCTTTGTCTTTGTCTTTGTCTTTGTCTTTGTCTTTGTCTTTGTCTTTGTCTTTGTCTTTGTCTTTGTCTTTGTCTTTGTCTTTGTCTTTGTCTTTGTCTTTGTCTTTGTCTTTGTCTTTGTCTTTGTCTTTGTCTTTGTCTTTGTCTTTGTCTTTGTCTTTGTCTTTGTCTTTGTCTTTGTCTTTGAACTGCAACAAGAGCTGACACAGGTCACTTATTTGGTCTCGACGAATCGACTGTCTGTATGTTATTGTTGTATACTTAACTGTATTTTTTGGAGATATGAATAAAAATATTTTCTTTCTTTCTTTCTTTCATAACAGTATGATATTGAAATATACGCTGCGTTGCGATTCACCCTAAGTGCCCTGCCCTTATTCAGGACTTCGTAATTACCTACATATTTTCTGTTGGTAGTTTTCTTACTCTTAAAAAAGGCAGCGATAGCCGAGTGGATATACCAACAGACTGCCATGCAGAGGGTATCGGGTTCGAATCCACGGCGCGCACCAATGACTTTTCGGAGTTAAGTGCGTATTGAATTGTTAATTATCGCTTGTCCGGTGCCTCGGAGAGCACGTTAAGCCGTCGGTCCCGCTTGTCATGAAGATCTTTGACAGTCGTTACAGGGCGTCAGTACCTTCTAAATAAACTTACACAAGTCTAAACCATGGAATATCGCTATCCCTTCGGGTTGCGGAGGTCAGACAGGCAGTCGCTCTGTGGAAAAGCTAATATTCAGCCAAATCCGGTTAGACTAGTAAGCGGACCCCAGATTGAAACTGGGATAACGCTAAGAGAAGTCTTAGTCTTTGAAGCCAAATTATCTTTAGGCGGATGAGATTGGAAAAGTTATAAATACTAGAATTTTGAAACTGTCAGTGTAACTGATTAGTAGTCAGTTAAAGTAATGAAAAGGATCTAGAATGTAAACAACGTAAAAATACAAATCATAAAACAACACAAACACTCTGCACAACAAAACATACCAGTTCGTCTACAAATCGAAATATATTCTATGACAACCAAACCATTACGAAAACCGATTGACATCAGTTGTCACCATTTATGATAACCATTCATCAAATTCAGAATGAATACGTAGTCCTATAGAACATAGGTACAACAATTAATGTCTATCGTAAGTAACTGCGTTGGTGTTGGTTATTGCGACCCAAGGCAGCCTGTGTGTTATTGTGATGTATAAGTTATATTATTGTACAATTTCATCAAAATCCTTTAGTAGTATTTGCGCGAAAGAGTAACAAATACCCTTATATACATACATTCATCTATCCTCACAAACTTTTCATTAAATCCATTCAGTAGTTTTTGTGTGAAAGAGAAACAAACATCCAAACATCCATCTATTCTCAAACTCTCCCATTTATAATAGTTGTAAGTAGGCATGAGATATACCTGCTACATTCCATACCCGGCCTCACGGGTACGGGTATGGCCATGCACCCAGTACAGAAACCCAGTATTAAAATACCTATACTTAGGTATTTTCAGGGCAGGTCTTTGACGGCTTCCTTTTGGAGGCTCTTACAGACTTTTTCATCAGTTTGATGTCTCTTTTGGCTCACCCAGGTCTAATTGACATGGGGGACCCGCTCTTTCCAGTTATTTAGGTTTCAGACTATACTTTATTACTTTAAACGAGGAATACATACCTATATATTTAGATAGAGTTTGGCTTGGTAAGTTTATCTACATAGTTAGATTGCCCGGGAAAACACCACAAAAAATTATAATTTCTTAAATTGTAAGAACTTTAAAAAACATCAAATAGTTCAAAATAAAATTATCGAAGTACAAACACCTCATATCGTATATTTTCATCCAGTCTAAAATCACCTCTATCTTCTTAAGCGAACAATCCTTTTTAGTCAAAAGTCATTGAAACACTGCTCTCTAACATAATTTACGCAATTAACTTCTTTATCATGAATGAACTGCCGCACCCGCCGTCGGCGTCGCCCCGCCGCCGCGCCGTACCCGACGAGGCGGGCGCTAGCGGCTCGGGGCGCGGCGCGGTGTCGAACGTAGACCGGGTACAACTTATGATCAGGTATAGGTACGTACGGGCCGGCGGTACTGTCATGCGATGTGCGACTTCGTTCGGCGCGCAGTTCGTACAATACCTATCGGGTACGGTCCGGGTCTCTACCGTACATACCCGGTATGCGTACTGCTATGTTCATACTGGGTATTTATACCTGTACCAGTATATACGCATCATCCCTAGTTGTAAGATAATCTATATATATAAAATCCTTGCGTTACTGACTGACTGACAGACAAGCTACAGCCGAAACTACTCGGCGCATGAAGCTGAAATTTAGCATGTATGTTCCTTGGGGACCGTAGGGGTGCACTAAGACGGGATTTCCCGAAATTCCCACGGGATCGGGCAAAACAGGCAATTCGAAAATATGTGCGTGCGAAGCCGCTGGCGTCGCCTAGTATATAGATATAACTAAAGTAGCCTTTCCACTTGACTTTGCAGTTGAACAAAGGCGTCATGTGCAGTGTGCACCAATTAATTACAATTGAAGGCAACCATACTACGTTATAATTCAATGACAAGATTCAATCAATACTAATCAGAAAACGAGGACACTTTGCGTTTGTTTAAGTGCATCGCTGTGTACTTTAGTCCGTGCCACGAGAACATAGACTTTTTGTAAACAAAGAATTTCTACTAAGTGACTTAGCGATAGTTCTGTCAAAAACAAATAATGTCAAATCCAATGAGCGCAACGGTACATAGATACCTGTCATTGGAAACTAATATGTCAATGGATCGCGTTTTTATCGATATTATGCGCTGTCAACAGGATCGTTTAATGTTTTAAGGTACTGACGCCTAGAATGTCAACATTTGGAGTTAGTTCATTGAAATGTATCATTCTTAGGCTTAACATGTATTTATCAGTGGACAATATAACATTTTTGGTAGTCAAGAAGGGGTATATGTAAAGTTAAATACAAATTTATAGGATGGCAACGCTAGTCCCGCTGCCGGCATCTCGAGAAAGCGGGTGCAGAATAGCAGATGGCAAACTATACTAACTAACATGTCAATAATGTGTGCACTCTATCATTAACATTCATGGTACTCTATTTTTCCTTAATTTACAGAATTAATTATGTGTAAAACGACAAAAAACTCGCCAAATTTATTTAACATTCTACCATTCAGACACAAAATCAAATATTTTTATTACAGTAAAATTAAACAATATAAATTAAAAAACATAGTGGCATAATTAGGAATTCAAAAAAAGATTGTTCAAAAAGTAGATATAAAATCTAAAACACGAATGTTTGAAAAAAGGTTGTGAAGCCCTGAATGTTTGTTTACAAAAAGTCTATCTTCTCGTGGCACCAACTATAGGTGCGATTACAAGTAACATGCATATTAATGACGGCTATAGAGCACTAGATGAGCCGTTATTTAAGGCTAAGGCTCTAAGGCTCCGTACCCGTGGCTCATAGCTTGATGCTATAATATAGCCTCTAGCCATGCCTCTATAAATGGGGTATCTAACACAAAATAAGTATCCAACCCGGTCTTATCATATCGGTTATATCAATACTCGCTCCTGAGATTAGCGCGTTCAACCAAAAAAACTGTTAAGTTTTTTTTAAATCTGTATTTTTTTTAATATATCCACACATTGTATCCGCTCAGCTATGCTATGAGCGAGGAAAACAGCCACAGAGTATCACTCAGTTTCCCTAGCTTCACTCAGTTCAAATTATACTACGCTCAGTTTAACTCGCTCACTTTTTGCCGCTCACTTTTCCCCGCTCAGTTTTCTCAGCTCCGTTCCGCTCACACATCTTTATAGCACACGCTTGGTTCACTATTGAACATACTGAATATGAGCTACCATATCAGATTCGACGGCGATCATCAATGACAATGGACATTGATACGCATATGATGCTGGGCGTTTAATAGTAAATTGAACCAATTGATTGAATCAAATGCGACATCTCACACTTGACGAAGATTAATGTTTGTTTCTGTTTGTCAACCGTATCTTTTCCTGATGGAAATGTGAATTTACGATTTGGAGACAATCGTCTGAGCTTATTTTGTGTCTTTTGAAACGAACATGTTTAGCATAGTAAATAGTGTTATTGTATAAATGTGCTTATTTCCTCGTTTTCGGTACATTCCTTAGCGTATCGTAGAAATAGTTGAGCTATGACGATCGGCGAACATTCGTGTGCATAAACAAAAGACTGTAATAAATTTTGTTTGTAATTGTTGCAGAAACTACCGATCAATATTTAATAGGCGGGTCCACACAGACCGAGCAGCCTCGCGCGGAAAATGCTTCGCGAGGCTGCTCGCTCTGTGTGGACCCACCTAATGACTTTGGTTGCAAACACTGTTTAAAGAGACACGGTTTAAAAAAAGGCGTAGCATCATACCTGTTCTTCAACAGTTCTTTATCATCCTAGCTTTATACCGGTTACATCGAAAACTTTCGCCTTTAAGCCCAGGCAGATTTGATATTTAACTTTCTTTGTAGACCGACTATGCAAACAAACCAAATATAGAAAATTATTATTATTATTTTGTTGTTTTAAAGGCACCTCGTAGTGACTGTCATAGATCTTTAAGGCAGCCAGGACCAATATTTTTACGTGCCCCCGAGTGCCATAAACCAGACATTGTCGGAACTATATCTATTGGAATTCACCGACATCAGTAAATACTAATGATAACAAGCTGTCATCCTTCTCACTAAGAATGTTATACATAGTTAATTAACGTCAGACAACCTTATCTATTACCTCACCACCTCTCAGAACCTGAGACTCACTGAAAGTCCATCAAAAGGCAAATTTATTTAACTATAAAAGACTTTTAGAATGATTGCGATTTTTACGGCAGCCGTAAACAGCAAACACGGTGCTACGCTTTATTAATGGACAAGCAGTTCATCACACCCTATGTCTGTCAATATCCTGTCTTCAGTATACTGCAGAAACCATTAAAGCGGACTAACCTCATTAATTATGCATTTACTGAAGTAAGTCTGTCTATGAAATACTGATAACCATTATTTTGTGAAATTCTAAAAATATATATTTATGTTACAACGCCCATACTTAGTAAAAAGCCACTACCATAAAACTTTATAAAAATAAACATCAACGGATATAATAAAAACTTAAGACTCGAAACAACAATTTGGGAACCATAGTACCACAACCACAGTGTTAATTGGCAAAGCAAGGTAGTAGAGTCTTGCTGATTTCAGCATGAATGAGCTAGTATTACCCGGGGTATGACCGGTATGACCGGGGTAGTACTAGCCCTCTCACAGAAAATCGACGTCAAGTAACAGTACCTAAACTGTTGGGTTTCGTTCGGTGAGTGAGAGCGCCGGAGGCCCTATTCCTTCTCCCTCATCCCACTCCTATCCCTGTTCCCAACCCCAAAGGGCAGCAACGCACTTGTGACTCCTATGGTGTTGCTTGTGTCCATGGGCGGCGGTAATTGCTTACCATCATGCGATCCGTCTGCTTGTTTGCCGCCTATTACCATAAAAAAATTAAAAAACTACTAAGTTCAGTAAAAAAATGCATTACTCGATACCTAATACCGTCGATAGCATAGATCCATGTGTGTTACATTATATTAATATTACTGTTAATGTTATAAATGAAAAATGTGTTAGTATTTTCCGTGTTCGCGACAAAACGGCAAACGGATTGAGACGTACCGGCAGAGATAGGCTGCCTTTTGTTACGAAAGCAAAACGGTAAGGGGTAGTTTATCGTGGAGGAATTTGCCACGGAGAAATTATCTTATACTAATACTTAATATATAAAGCTGAAGAGTTTTTTTATTTGGTTGGTTGAACGCGCTAATCTCAGGAACTACTAGACCGATATCAAAAAATCTTTCAGTGCTAGATAGACCATTTATCGAGGAAGGCTATAGGCTATATAACATCACGCTATGAGCCACGGGAGCGTTGCAGTAGCCTTAAATAACGCGGGTGTAACTGCGTGCTCATCTAGTAATCTTATACTAATATATAAAGCTGAAGAGCTTGTTTGTTTGGTTGAACGCGCTAATCTCAGAAATTACTGGACCGATTTCAAAAATTCTTTCAGTGTTAGATAGCCCATTTATCGAGGAAGGCTACAGTCTATATAACATCACGCTATGAGCCACGGGTGCAGAGCAGTAGCCTTAAATAACGCGGGTGTAACTGCGTGCTCATCTAGTAATATATATAAAGCTGAAGAGTTTGTTTGTTTGTTTGGTTGAACGCGCTAATCTCTGGAACTACAGGACCGATTTAAAAAAATATTTCAGTGTTATATAGCTCATTTGTCGAGGAAGGCAACAATATCACGCAATGAGCCACGGGAGCGGAGCAGTAGCCTTAAATAACGCAGGTGTAACCGCGATCTCATCTAGTTATTTATAAAGGTATACAAACATGGTATTTTATTTGAATATATAAAACTCTTGTGTAACTGACTGACTGACAGACAACGCACAGCCGAAACTACTGGGCGCAAGATGCTCAAATTTGGCATGTAGGTATGTTTCTTGGAGACCGTAAAGGTGCACTAAAATGGGATTGCCCGAAATATCCACGGAATCAGGAGGAACCGATTAAAATAAAATAAAAAATGTTTTCAAAATTAAAAAAAATTAATCAGATGAGACATCTCACACGACGCTCAAGAAGATTACCTAATGTTTGTTTATATTTCGTCAAACGTACTTTTTTTGATGAAATTCGACTTTACCATTAGGAGACAATCTTCTGAGCTTATTTTGTATGCCTTTTGAAACGAAAAAACATGTTTGGCATAGTAAATAGTGTTATTGTATAAACGTGTTTACTTCCTCGTCTTTGGTACATTTCTTGTGTGTATCGTGGAAATAGACTATTTTGGTCGGAGAGAATTCGTGTGCATAAACAAAAGACCGTAATAGATTTTGTTTTTATTGTTACAATTGTGGTTCTAGCTAAAGAGCAATATTTGGTGACTTATGTTGTGATCACGGTTTAAAGTGGCATCAATCTTTTAAATAATTCTTTCAACAGTTTTTCATCTTCCTAGCACTATCCCGGTTACATTGAAGACTTGGAGGCCTGGATCCACTGCATCAGTGTTTTACCAGTTCTCGGTCTCGGTCTACGGTCGCTTTCGAGTTTAACCACACTTGACAGAATATTAATCTTACTTCATAGAGAAAATAAATATATGTTATTTTTTTTATAGACTCACGCCTGTATCTCCGAAGGGGTAGGCAGAGGTGTAATATTACACCCACATTTCGCCAGGAATTTTTAGGTCCCACGTAATAGGGGGCGAGCCTATTGCCGTACCGGGCACATTACCAGACTCCGTGCTACTACTGAGAATTTCCAAACGGAAAAACCCAATAACATTTTGCCCGACCCGGGAATCGAACCCGAGACCTCCCAATCCCACGCGCACATTTATGCCGCGAGACCAACGAGGCAGTCATTATTTTTTACATTTATTGTTTACACCAATTACAGTTTAATTGAAGGGACCTCGTAGCGACTGTCATAGGTCTTCATGACAGCCGAGACATTTATCTTTACGTGATCCCGTGAGGCACAATAGGGCGTGACTGTGACCACCTAGCCATAAACTATAAGTTGAAACCCGCGCTTAAACCCTCGCGATTTGATATCTCTTGAAATTAACTGTCTTGAGTAAATACTTAGCACGTTGACAAGCTGTCATATCATCACCCATCCCATTTAGAATTAATTAACGTCAGACAACCTTATCTATTACCTCACCTCTTCTCAGTACTTTAGACTCGCTGAAAGTCCATCAAAAGGCAAATTTATTTAACTATAAAAGACTTTTAGAATGATTGCGATTTTTACAGCAGCCGTAAACAGAAAACACGGTGCTACGGGCTACGCCACACTGTCAATATCCTGTCTTCAGTATACTGCACGAACCTTTAAAGCATACTAACCTCATTAGCTATGTAACTATTTACTGAAGTGTGTCTATCTATGAAATTCTAATAACCATTATTTTGTGAAATTCTAAAAATATATATTTATGTTACAACGCCCACACTTAGTAAAAAGCCGCTTCCATGAAACTTTATAAAAATAAACATCAACGGATATAATTAAAACTTAGACTCAAAACAACAATTTGGAATCGGTACAGTCTTAATTGGCGAGGGTTCTTCTTATAACCACTACGCGTCAGAAATATTAAATGCATTAATAGCTAGCTCAAATCGTCGTTTATAGCAAAGTATGATCCCGTGAGCATTACAGTAACGTAAAAAATCTTCATAGTTACGAGATTCCTGACGGAATTACTATTAATATTTTAAATGAAGAATGTGATCGTATTTTCCGTGTTCGCGTCAAAACTGCAAACGGATTAAACCGTGCCGGCAGAGATAGGCCGCCTTTTGTTACGAAAGCAAAACAGTAAGGGGTAGTCTAAGGTGGAGAAATTTACTATGAGGAAATAGTTATTTGTAAATTTGGGATACAAACATGTTATTTTATCTGTTTAATTAAAATTCTTGTGTTACTGACTGTCTGACAGACATAGCACAATCGAAACTATTGGGCGCAAGAAGCTCAAATTTGGCATGTCTGTTTCTTGGAGATCGTAGAGGTGCACTAAGAAGCCACCTGAAATGCCCAAGGGATCAGGAGGAACCGATGAAAATAATAAAATGTTTGGGCTGCGAGCATCATTCTCTAGGAAGATATAAAATTATCCTATACCTTTCATTAGCGTGAGAAGCAGCGGGTAAATACTAACTAAAGAGAAAACACGTAACAAAAACTATACCACCCACCAAATTTTGTGCCAAAATCATCTATAAAGCTACACATACGAGCGTGGGGAACGGTGACAAATACACAAACAATAACATCTATAATCCCGAGACAAAACATCTCGTTTTACTGCGAACAAAGGCGTTACGAAAGTCGGGGGTCACCCAAATGTTGACGCTGTATCGCAGCGTCATAGGTTTGTTTACATACCACATGTTGTTCTAAGTTCTTGTTAGTGCTCCAGTTTCAACCGCAACTAGTTTGTTTCACAAACAACACTACTGCTTTGGTAAAACAATCCTTGGGTTTTAAATCGCTTGTAAATTGTAAGCTTTTAGACTAAAGATGATTATGTTTGAGAGTTCTCTACAATGTTCTGGGAAAACATGTGAAGTATTCCAACTTGCAGTTGGCTAGCACAGTAGATTATGGGCAAGCCCTTCTCGTAGCGAGAAAAGCTGATATATTTTATAACTAGCTAAGCTCGCGGTTAAACTCGCGCTGTTAGGGCTTCTGTTCCGCGTCAATAACTGAATTCATCATCAGGCTTTAACAGTCCACTGCTGTACTAGGCCTCTCCTTTGAAAGGAGGAACTGGCCTACTATATCACGCTGGCCAAACGGGTTGGTATAGGGTTTGTATCAAGTTTCCTTCTCTTACAGTGCTGTTCTCTGCATAATATGCTCCCTCTGTCGGCTCTTACGACACCTATGGGATGATATGGGGTGGTGACATTCCGTATTCTTAATCCGTCACCACACGGACTGAATTATTTGACGTTATTTATATTATTAGCACAGAGATAATAAAATTATTCAAATAGGACCAATAGTTCCTGAGATTAGCGCGTTCAGCCAAACAAAGAAACTCTTCAAGTTTGTAATATTAATATAGATATAATGTTTATTGTCCAGTAAATAAATCAATACAAACTAATATGCTTTCATAAGAACATTTCACGTGAACTGACTATACCGCGATGAACTCAGATCTATTAGCTTTTGATTGATTAAGAGTACCTAGTTAGCAGGCGTAGAATCCTATAGATACAAGTTTCAAAGTTGTTTCGGTTGCAACTTGGGTAGGTAAATAGTTTAACATAGTGCTTAGTTTTGAGAGTAAGCTTGACGATATTGCTCCTGAATGTAGGTACTGAGCTGTGAATTTGGTGATCAATAAACAGTAGGTACGGCCAAACTATCACATGGCCCACTAAGCAAGTAATAGTCGTGACTTGAACAAATTATTTATATATGTATACAGTATACTATCTATATAGCTAACTGGTTCACTCTAGGTACCAATTTCGATTCGATTGGAAAGAAAGAAATGAATTTCGGTCTGTGTAAAATCTTGGGTTACGCTTTTGGCTGAAATAATGGTGACGTAATAGAATACTTTCTCTATTTTATACTTACTTCAACCAAAACCAAGTAGTCACATTTACTTGTTAATTAGTAAATCGATGGTTATTAACTATTTTTGATTGCAATGCAAATCCTTTAACCTCATCTCATCACTTTGGAGTACATGTTTAGGTTTAGATTGGGCTGTCATATATGTCTAATAAAGTATAAGATATAAGATTGGCTTGACATAGGTATCTACATAGGTACACTGCATCTGTTAAGGTCTCAATATACTAAAGTCTCTGAATAAATAAATAAAATGTTTTTGACAACTTTGTTTTATGAAGCATATTAACAATTTTATACGCAGTTGTTTTAATACTTATCGCTATAATTATAAGACCCCTTATTTCCTATAGCAAAACATGTGGGGAACCGTACCTATACCAATTAAAATTTAATGTGTAGTATTCAATCAACCGCAAAGTTATTGTGCATACGGTGTTTTACGATTTCCGTGAATTTAATTGGCGGGTGAACTGCTCCGTACCAACAAATATATTGCTTACATATTAAATACGTATAAACAATAGTCGAGTTTCATGACTAATAAATAGTATTAGTCATGGAACTCGACTACACTTTTGTTGATAAATAACTGCCAAATAAGTTCACGGGGTCCGACGTGGTTAAGATCTCGGGCAGCTGTTAGATGCGGGCGGCAAAAGATCGGCCTGTGTGGAGAACCTTGGGGAAGGCCTATGTCCAGCAGTGAACGTTGCTGGCTGAGGTGAATGAACCCAAAGCAATTTGAAATTTTGTGCTCATGTACATTAATTGTTAATCCTCTTTTGTGATATGTATCACGTACTTTTGATTCGAGTAGGAATGCAATATTTTGACAAAGACGTATTTAGAGATTGAGAATAAACTCTGATGTTGAATAAACTTAGTATTTCTGACTTTTTATCACACTTATTCTATACAAGTAACGATTCTAAGCAGTAATTCCGAGACAAACTTTCATGGAGAATATTTATGAATGGAATTCTGAATATCAATCCCTTACGTATTTTCTATATTCTAAGCCCATATCTGTACCCACAGAATATAAAAGTGATTTGATTTTCTGTGCTCGTATCTACCCTTTCAACTTCTTTTGAACCAGTGTGTCACTACCGTATTCAAAATAGGTACAAATCCTTACAAACATAAAATAATATAATAAAACGAATAGTAAACAAACCTCTTGTATTCCAGTACATACTTATATTAATACAGGAAGTAGAAAAACAACGTATACAATGAATAAGAACACTTTATTATTATCAGATAGCTTGAAGGCAAATCCAATAGATACAGTTGTGTATTCTAGAATAAAAATAGGTACAAATTGTCCCCGTATAAGCTTTTAAAGTGCTGCTTTTAAAATAAAGAAGGGCTGAGTAAGCAATTTATCAGTAAGAATAAATTGCTGCAGAAGTATTAAACAGATGTTGCTCTGCTATCCTGGGCAGACTCGTGATCACAATTTGTAAGTAGGAACTCGCAGTAAATTCACTTTAATGTTATAAAGAATATGTAAAATACAGTTCTATAGCGCGCGCCGTCTTTATTTAGTTTTATACACATTATAGCAAGATGTTGCGGTTTTCCTCTATTTTGCTTAGTTAGATGTAGCCAGCATATTAAACAGCGTTGTTGTTTTAAAATACGTTTGCTCTTGTTATTTTCTCGGTCAGTTATAGCTACAGCTTTGTCGCGAAAAACGGCAGACATTCAAACAGCTGGGGGCAGAAGCTAATACATACTTATACAATAATTTTCAATGCCAACTAATTCGCAAACCTCTAATGTACCTAATAATCAAATTTATAAATTAATCAAACAGCAAAATAATTCAAAACCACAATAAATTTGATGGTATTATCAATTTGTTCATTGTCACCATCATGATGAGAAGGTCATTTTCTACAACACGCCTATCCTATTTCCAGACCACCAATCGCTACAACAAACAATTAAAACAAATTATGTACAAGAAGTCTATTAGCCGCGTTTACGACGCTAGTGTACACCAATTAAAGACATAATGGGACTTTGAGCGGTCCACTGCGTATTTATAGATGTTACTCAATTTTGTACTAGAGACAAAATTACCTAGTGCTAATTCGAAAAGATGACTCTGGTATTTTGTATCTCATGGTAACACAACGATTTGTGTTTTATTATTTATAGGTATATTCTTAACTTTTAGTTAATACTATTAATACTATTTGAAATGTTAGATATTCTTGTATTTTACAGCCTCGGGGCACACTAACAGCTAAATGTTTTTTTTAGAAGATATTGAAAGGAGAGTTAATGCAGGTAATAGTGTGAATGGAGCTCTGAAAGCGTTTCTGAACAGTCAAAACGTGTCCAAAAAGGCACGTTTGGCTGTACATAGAGGTGTGTTGTTGCCTACCCTTATGTATGGTAGTGAAAGTTGGGTATGGCAGAAGAGATTTGAATGTAAAATAAATGCTGTAGAAATGAGAGCACTGAGAAGTATGTGTGGTGTGTCTTTGACCGACAAAGTAAAGAATTGTGTGATACGAGAGTGGTGTGGGGTAAAAGAAGATGTAGTGACAAGCATTGAGAAAAGCATGTTAAGATGGTTTGGGCACGTGGAGGGGATGGATGACGATAGACTGACAAAGAAGATACATAAGGCAAGTGTGAATAGAACAGGACAAAGGGGAAGACCTAGGCGGACGTTCTCTGACCAGA
Organism: Euclidia mi; assembly: GCA_944739405.2. NCBI lineage: Eukaryota > Metazoa > Arthropoda > Insecta > Lepidoptera > Erebidae > Euclidia > Euclidia mi. The sequence goes on along the minus strand of OX123202.2, from coordinate 37,741,248 downwards.
TTGGAGACATCCTGAAAAAAGGACAAGTCAGAAGTACCCTTAACAGAAGAGCATGCATGAGAAACTTGATGGGAGTGAGTGAAGCAAGTGAGGTATGTCAGGATCGTTGCAAATGGCGTTCCGTAGTCTCTGCCTACCCCTCCGGGAAACAGGCGTGAGTCTATGTATGTATGTATGTTATTTTGTTGAAAGCGGATCAAGTAAATCGGATCTAAACATTCGCCCAGGCCCTGTATCCTCATGGATACAGAGCCTGGGCGAATGTTACGCGAATGTTACATGGCGCTTGCAACAGTGCATATATTTATCTTCTAGTAGACGTGGATCTAAATATAGTGCTCGGGACAAGTTAACGGACGTAGAAACACGTGTCGCTGTGCATGTCATCACGTCAGCCTAGAGACGTCCACTGCTGGACATAGGCTTCCCCCAAGGTTCTCCTTACAGATCAATTTTTTGAGCCACCCGCATCAAACCGCTTCCCGCGATCTTAACCAGATCGTCGGTCCACCTTGCGGTAGGCCACCCCTGCTGCGTCGTCAGGTACAAGGCCCCCACTCCAGAACCCGCCTGCTCCAATGGCCATCGGTTATTCGCGCTATATGCCCTGCCCATTTGGCAATGGGTCCGAATAGCCAGGCTGACGTGGCCGTCAGCCTGGCTTTTCGCAGAGCTATTTCGGCGACTTTGGTTTTCCTGCGGATCTCCTCATTTCTGATTCGATCTCGCAGGGAAACTCCGAGCATAGCTCTCTCCATAGATAAGGCCCATAGTTAGCGACCGCGTCTCAGCGCCGAAGAGCATCACTGTAGGCATAGTTAATTCAAAATGTAACCTTCAACTGTGGGCAGCTAAGCTTTCCTATATCTAAAGAGTAAAGATTAAACTGTAGATGTATCTATATAAACACTTAGACATCACCCGACCCGTTCTATACCTTTATATCACATACAGCACATATTATGTTGATGAGGAAAGGAAAAATAATATTAAAACAGTTAATTTCTTGGGAACTCGATTGAGCGTCGCGGTGCAGCTGTAATATACCAAATAACATACCACGTTGCGATATGCCCCTCGGGATATATTTCGGTCATTCTCACATTTTCGAGGACAACATTGACTGACAGAGAAACTGTCCCTTATTCCCTCGACATATTACCTTTACACACAATATGCTAGCCAACGAATGCTTTGCATAAACAAATTACTATCAACATCAGAAAGCCGGATGTCTTTAAAATATCCTCTTCAGATCTCTTGAAAATATACATGAAACATGACGTTGACATGAGTGTTTATAAGGGCATACTCATGGCGTCATAGTCACGCTAATATACTAATAGGTACTTTGGTAAAAAATGTGTAATTGACTCTCATCTTTTTTCTACATCATCTAAGTCAGATGACAGATATGGCATGATATAGGTACGATTGAACTAAAAACTAAATATTACAAGACAAGCAATGTATTCTAAACCACTCAAAAGGATTGACTTGAACACTAAAGATTGTAACAGCACTCCCCACGTTTACTTATAATGCTGAAATCACATTTTATTACTTCTTCATCGTACTGTTCTGTAATCGTAGCAAAAAAGCACACCACCCGACCAGTACCTTTCGCCGTGTCAAAATCTCTGTAAATCCGTAAATTTTAGTATTTTATTAATTATTTAATTTATTCTACCAAAACATCTTTAATTTGCTAATGCAACGTTTAATGTACTGCGCCGCGTGTCGTAGGTTCGATTCCCAGAAGAGACAACACTTTGTGCGATCTACAAATAGTTGTCCCTTGAATTAATGTTTGGAATGTCCCCCGCGGCACAGGAATTTCTTCCTAGTGCGGGAGTTGTTTTTTAAAAAAAACAAAAACAAAGCAAACATGTTTCATTTGTTGAATTAAGAGAGAAAGGGGACGTCCGTAGAGCGAAGCCCCTTTCTCTGCCCGTTTCTGAAAGAGGAAGAGGAAAGCAGATGGCGAAAAAGGCAAATGAGCTTGGAAAAACGATTACAGTTTGGCCGTCCTCTCTTAATTGGGGTTGCCGAAGGTGAATGATTTCAGACAAGCAATTGTAGAGACTACGCGCTACGGTCATCCCTTACTCCGGGCGAGTCAACAGCTGCTATTATAAAAAAACTTAAAACTTATTAAATTGATTACGTTCGCTGATTTTCTCTCAAATTTCACGTTAAATACTTCCCCAGGCCCCGAAATCATAAATCTTTGTTAAGCCGTTACCAATAAAGGGAATTGCAAAATTCTCGAATCTCTGTCAACCCTACTTGGGACAAAACATAAAGGCAGTGCTACACGAAACATTTAGCAATTAGTCCCTTTAATAAAATCCGAGAGAATGGTTGTAAGTAGCTGAGTTGTTAATAACTGTCGGCAATTAATTGTATGTACGCGGTGATTACAATTATGCAAATTGCAATCAACCTAATTGCTTTATGAATTATTGGCTACTCTGCTCCAAGAAATGCAAGATTGTAGAAAAACAATGTGATTTGTGTTTTACTTGTAAGCTGACGAAATACTACTTAACTAATGGAATTGTTTTCTTTTCAGATTCAGGCATGATTTGAGTTACCGAGGTAAGTGCTGTTTGTTTTTTCTACAGTCAGTCAAAAAGAACTTACATAAGAAAGATCTTATGTAAGTTTCTTTTTATAACATATAATATTTGCGGTGTGTATTACTAAATTACGGAACTGTTTCATACAGATTCTTAGAGAAAGGTGATAATTTATAATGAAGTACTAATAAATTAATAATTTTGACCATGGTAACTACATGTATTATATTATATGGATTACGACATGTGAAAAATAATTGGAATATTATACAGAAGTTTATAAAATTATACTTATTAACGCTATTTGTAGCATAGCAGTAGTATGAATAAGTATAAATTTGTTAATGTGTTTCAGAGTTTTCGGTAAGCTATAGTAAGCTCAGTTGAATAATTCTGCTATACCTTAACTTATATCAGTACTGAATATGAAACTTCTAGTTTCAAAACGACCGCGACAAAACTAGTTTTAAACTTAAGATAAAGACAAATACAGATAAATTTAATGGTCATGTTTGCAACAGATTTCACAAAGTAAAACCACAGACTACAAGTATGATGAAAGAAGTTAATCATTGTATTTAAAGTGCTAAAGATTGTTAAATTTTCTAATATTATGAATTTAAATACTACATCACTTACGGCCATTTTCAATATTCGAACTATAGATAGATCCGTAGATTTTAGATTCGTGTTTGACATATTTTGTAAGGAGCTTATGTCAAAAACTGTCGAAAACGAATCCAAAATCCACAGATCCATCCATAGTTCGAATATTGAATTCCGATAATATATAAAAAACGATTGCCTTGCCAAAAACGACATGTCATTTTTATCACAGTTTTATCAATATATGCACTTGGAATAATGTTCAAATTCTGAAGGTAATTGTGGAATCAAAAAACTCACACCTATACAAATGTACATGGGCTCTAGAAACATAACACTCCTTATTTAGGCAGTCATGTAAAACCTTTTGCTACCTTTTATAAATTGAGTCCAATTTATGCTATCAACGTTTTCCATCTACGAGAAATTAGATTTTTTTATATTTCACAGAATCTCTTTGGCTGTATCGAGCAACACAAGTTGCTTGGATTCGTAGAAAATTAATAAACATGTATTATTTTATGTAAAATTCGTAGAAATATGGTAGAATGAAACCTGATTTCGTACGTAACATAATATTAATGAAATCAAATATGTGTTTACGATCGTTGCGTACGTAGTAAATGTCCGTACCATCATGTCTTTGTTTTATACAAGTTCATACACCGGGCCTTACGTTAACTAACTAATTTAAGATGTGATTACTTCTGTTTTCACCGACGCGCCTAGACAAGACATCGATTCAAATACAGCAGTCATCTTTCAAAAACGTTTGCGAAGGATGATACTACCAGAGACTAACCAGTCTCTGATGCTACTAAATGGATATCAGACAATGGTAGGTTACTATGTGATACAGACGTACATTCATTTAGAGACGTACCCATGCCTACGTGGTACGTCTTGTCAGCGACTACCTTCATGAACGCACTAGCGGCCGGACGCCAGACTATTGCCGCCAGCCACTAGTACGTTCAGGTTTAATTTACTTTTAACGTAAACTAATTTTCAAACACAGTAACCAACAACGATGCCGAAGCACAAACAGTTTAAAAAACAGGTTTTCATTCAGTAGGAGCTGATAACGATTTTTGTTTAGCATAAAATGAGTTTCTACGGGACCCTCTACTTTAAAGTAAGTAAATTCACTTTGAGTTCGCACCGCCTTTGAGAGGGAATCGCTTTTACTCGTGTTCGCAATATTGAGAATACGTGCTTGGTTATCTATCCACAGCCCTCTGGGTCTTTTGTTGAGCCAAAAGCTTAATAAAGCCAATGTTCCGGTGATTAATCGATTCAGAATTTAACTTTACTGTTTCGCTAAAATTGGTTTAAACTTTCGTAGCGTAAAAAAATCATGAATTCTCAATGATTTGTTTTAAAGTCAATTTTTGGAATTTTTTATTAATCTATCATAATAGCAGGTAAAATACATGTAATACAGCACATTTTTACTTTATGATATAGGTAATTTCTATGACATTTCGTTTGCGTCTAATTGCATCGCAGCGTGTTACGTCCCAAGCTCTGCCGTTGCTCTCGCATTAGATAATATGTCAGAAACTCATTTGCAAAAATAAGTCTCGTTCCTCAATACTCACTTTCAAAACAGTATCTTAAATACAGTGTAGGTCATGTATAGGTCCTCTATTTACGCTGAGTATTTGCCTAACACTAGAGAATAGCGAGACAACGACCGGATTAAAGCCGATAGGCACTCAACCAGCTATTGACCTAAGTGATCTTCACTACCAAGCTCAATTATGATTGCCCCGTGCTAGTTATTGAGAGAATTTCTTCGTTCATAGTTTAAATAAGTCCAGATTTTTTTGAAAAAAACACACATCAAGAATTGCTCAGTGAAACATCATATCGGGAAATGATGATAACTCGAACGAAAAATGCTGATAAATACATACATACAAAGGAAAGAAAGATTTCAGCAAAAAGAAGGGAATGATGTAGTCAATCAATAAAAGAACAAGTATAACAAGTAACATTTCATCAATATCGTTTTAGGAAATAAACGTATTTTATTGATTACAATCTGAGTGTTTCACCTCGTATCGATAACCGAAGTATTAGATAATATCTATATATCTATATCGATATATTCATATAGGTACATATATTAACAAGGAGGTATATCGGCTTCATCATCTGTACCCAGATGAAATAATCTTGGATAAACACTATCTTCAGTCTAGTCTTCGGGGTCGAAACGTCAATCACTGTTTGTAAATGAGTGTGTGCGTGAGTGACTGAGTGAGTGGGTGCGTACGTTCGTGTACGTGTGTGTTTGTGCGTGTGTGTGAGTGTGTAGTGCATATAATTATGTGCACGTAGGTTTGTGTGTGAATCTGTTTAGTATAACATTACATATCGAATTTGAGGTATAAATCCTGGCTACACCATTATTCAATTATTTGAAAAATCATTAAACTTTTAGATCTTAGATTCTGCCGACTGATTCGCGAAAATATTACTGCTCTCCTATATGTTCGACATCGACTAGATCTAAAAGCGAATATACGTGCCTTACCGGAATAATAAATAGATTTCGTACCTATAACCTACATACACTATAGAGGTACAGCTTTGGATATAGCTGCCGTGTTGGCAGGGGAAATAAGATTATTAGATCCTTTGAAGCTATATTCCGGCACTGTGAAATTACATAATAGGAACACCAGTCTATTTTATTTAAGCTACGGATTTATCTATTTCAAATCTTGTTTACGAACGAAGGATATTTAAAAGTGTTGCTAGAATAAAAATTCGTGTCCATAATTCGCTAAATCTTTATATATTTTTATATAACTATAATAACAGCAAAATCAAGTTTTAACAATCAATTCAAGAAGTAATCAATATTTTAGTAATCTATAAAATCTTGTTATTTTGGGCTATTATTATTCATCATTGATAAAATATAATAATATCATTAAGTAATCCCTCAAATATGTTACTTATATTTTTTTTTACAAAATCCATCAAAACCTTTTTAAAGAAACAAAATTATATTTCTTATTCTTTCCAAAGTTAATTAAAACAGGGCCTCTTAAAATTACTTCCGTCCCTAACTTAGATTAGTAAGAGGAAAACAGTTGGCTGTTTAAAGCTCGTAATACATACTAATTCCGCAACGCCACTCTAACAAAATTATTGCCGTTATAGCGTTTTGACCATTGGGTAATTTGCCTTTATACCGGGAACCATATGCACGTGGTCTTCGAGGGTGCAATAATTTGGATTTATGCTAAATTCAGCAAACATTTCTGTCTCTGGCAGATTTGAAAACTGAATATGTTTTTACATGGTTGTAGAGTGGCGCATTGCTTTTCGCATTGCATATAATATGTGATACTGGTTTTAAACTTTCGTGATTTATCATAATTATCATACATCGTACAAAAAACAAAGTGCCTAGTACTGGAAGTACTGGAAGATTCGAGACGCGCCGATTCGAGGTCCGCCGCACCGTACCGCACTGAACCGCACCGCTATATATAATTATTACCGCTTATACCAAAAAACCTAACAAACCCGCTCGCGAGTGAAAGTGATTTGTGTAGTGGAGTGATTCAAGCAGCTTCAGAATTCTGCCGAGCAAGGTAAGAGGCTCCTAACCACAACACCTTTTCCGCTTTCCCTCATTTCCTAGTCAATAAGAACCGAAATCCTACAGTCCACAATATTAATAGTTTTCCCAAATCGACTAGGAACATTCGGTTCGCCGAAAAATTTTTTTTGGTTTTGCATTGGCATGCCTAGAAAATAGTTAATTGTGCACATAAGTGTAGACCTTAGTTTGTAATCAATATGTACCTAAATTTATATGACTTGTAATATTTTATGGAGGCGACATGATCACTGAGTGATCAAGCCTCCTTAAATAGGTAAAGGGGAAAAACATCATACATCGTACAAATTATTTAGCAGATCTTCGTCTTCATCGCTTTGATTAATATATCAAAGGTATACATACCTACCTTTTTATTTACCTACTTTTTGACCGGTCAAAACGGTCCTGGTTACAAACGGACTGTAGTAGGCAGTAGTATCAAAAGTGCGTTAATTAGCACGACTAATAAAACTTGTAACTAGACATTTTTTACTGTTCTTCAAAGGTAAGGACCTATACCGTAATATTTTTTATTAGTTATCTATACCGTAATCACTAGCTGACGATTTCACTACTCGATTTATTAGGTGGAAATCCTTCTACAAACTACGGATATGATCTTCACGGAATAAGTACTTAGTAGCTTAATTATATAAAGTCATTTGAAACTACTGAATATGCATTGTGGTAACCGATAACGCTAATTTATTATAAGAAGATACCCCGAAGTGGATTTGTGAGAAGGCGGGTTTAGAAAGACGAGTTGAATCTGTGACGGAAGATTGTGTCAATGTTCGAGGTTAAAGTCGCATAACCAAGTCGAGGAAATGAATTATTATTTGAATATTGTCTTTCGGGATTTACCACGTACGTTTGTTTAGAGTTTCAGATATTTCGGCACTGTTGCAACAAACGTACCTACGTATCACGAAAGTTTAATTCATAAATTTTATTGATTATTATGTAACGTTGGGCGTCACTGTACTACGTCAGCTACGACGTCTCAATTAATGCTACTACTATTATAAACACGAAAGTTTGTGATGATGGGTGTTATACCGACGAGCATGCATGATGAGGTTAATGAATGTCGAGAAAGCGAAAGAGCTGTATTTGAATCAGAGCATTTGGCGTTACATAGTCTGTGCCTACCCCAATGAGAGACAGGCATGACACATGATAGGGCTAATAGCCAGGGCTAACTTTTGACAAGACACACACACGGACCCGCCCCAGCACACACGGAGTCTGAGCTAGGGCGGGGGTCCCACAGATATTTATAGCAAAATAAATATTATTAAATCTGAATCCAAATTATGTCCGTTTATATTTCATATTAAACAAATTCATAGCGAAATATGGTCAGTGTAACAGTTCATATATTATTATATAAATTATATATTTCTTTTGGATAGTTCCTTTCAGTTGATCTTGTCGTGCGCCGTGGCCGGGCCGTTAGGGTCATCCAAAACGTACAGAAAGTTAAATACATCAAAAAGCCTTTACTCTAAATATGATTAACTGCTTCCGTCCGGTTTTCTTGTTTACCAGAAGAAATTGCTTCTCATGTCCTTTTTGTTTTCGTAGTGTTCCTGAACAATCAAATTAATCTCAGGCAATGTTTGACTGTTCTACGGAAGTTCTACCTATGGAAAAACATTTTTATTTATTGAGGATACGAAGAAATGTTTTGTTGTAAGTGCTTCTTCCAAACAGTTCATTCAATTTCCTAGACGACGAAAAATTCATGTTCCATATAATTTTTTTGAAGTTATATAATTAGAAATTGCCATTTAATTATATAACGTGTTGAGTGTATGCTAGAGTGTATGCCTGAGTATTCACTGAACAATTTCTGCAGAACGAATGAATTAAACTTTGAAGACGTCTGAGTGTTTACAACAAAAATAAACCTTTCATCACTAGGTAATCTTATGAATACGTAGCTTTCTTTCGTATAGCTTGTATGTGTTCGAAATTCATGTTTTTGTGCGCAAACATCCAGATTTGTTTTGTAAACATAACGACACTGTGATAAGACCAGGCAGACACACTCATAAACTACTCATACCCAGGCAAAGAGTCAATGTATTTAGCGACTATGTATACTGTAAGGCGATACATATGTATTATAAGTTGCCAAACACTTTTAAGAATATTGATAGTAGGTATTAATGTTTTTAAAATATATTTATATGTATTATTATTAAATAAATGTTTTTATAGTGTTAAATAATTCTTAGATGACAAAGAACTGTGACATTATCAATTTAATATTTTTGGAGGAAAAATCTTTTGGATACATCTTTTAATATTACAGAGCGTGCTCGCTTACTGGCTGTGGGGGAATGGGAATCCGGTCTATGGCTTGAGGCACTACCATCGTCCAACATAGGAACCATGTTGGACGATGAGACGTTCCGTATCGCCACTTGTCTTCGTTTAGGTGCTCCGTGTGTTTCTCCGCATCGATGTCATTGTGGAGAAAACGTCGATAGCCTCGGATACCATGGGCTATCCTGCAGCAGAAGCGCTGGTAGAATTCCTCGTCATGCTCATCTAAATGACATAATCCATCGTGCTCTTGTCGCGTCTGGTGTACCAGCTGTACTTGAACCAAATGGTTTGGTACGCGACGACGGGAAGAGACCTGACGGTATGTCATTATTGCCATGGAAAATGGGTAGGCCTTTGGTGTGGGACGCAACCAGCGTAGACACCCTTGTGCCATCCCATGTTCCAAGCTCGGGAGGCCATGCTGGTTCTGCTGCTGCATCTGCGGAAACCCTCAAACGGCGCAAATACAGTAACCTAGTAGCTAATTACGTATTTGCACCGTTTGGGGTGGAAACGCTAGGCTCATAGGGTCCGAGCGCTTGTTCTTTATACCGAGAAATATCTTAACAGTTAATCTACGTCTCACGTGACCAGAAGGCTGGTTTATTCTTTGCTCAAAGAATCAGCATTGCCATCCAACGTGGTAATGCTGCCAGCCTTTTGGGCACGTTACCCGATGATATCGATGCGGAGGCATTCTACGACGCCTAAACACACCTGTACATATATAAGTATTTTCACTTTTTATTTGTAGATTTATGTACATATATGTATATTCTTAGAAATTATGATTATTTAAGATAGTAATGTAGTTAGTTATAACACATGAGTAGATAAACGGAACAGAGACAAAGCTTCATACAACAGTGCGAATCGGTTGCACTACTACAAGCACGCGGCGCATATGTGCGTGACCACTGGCCGCTTGGCGTGTACGCGGCGAGACTGGAAAAACCGGTTTACGTAGGCACAGTCAGTTGACAATCTCAGGGTTATTACGACGCGCGTTGTTTGTTTTGTACGTTGCAAGTTTTAATATTTTAATGTAAAAACGTGGTATTTTATTATTAATAATGGTTGTTTATTGTACTGTGTGTATTAATAATCGTAGAAGAAATAAAAATATATCATACTTTAATTATCCCAGATTTGAACGATGGTAACGTACAATTGGGTTTTTTAATTATACCTCCTGATGATTTGATCGCATTTGTTGAATTGCTCGAGCAAAACTTTCGTGAATATTTCGATCTTGAAATAAATATTGTCAATGTTGGCAACGAAATACTTAAACTTATTGAAGATTGTAAATTTGATATACTCACAAGGTGTGTTTCCAGTTGTATTATTTAAAAAAACTATATGTAAGATTCAGAATTTACCATACCATTAAAAGAACCAATAAATTATTAAAATAAGAAAAAATATAAAAATAAAATTATTAGAGTAAGTAATTTGTAAAGGTTTCTAACATAATAATAAAATTATTTGACAAAAGTTTTGTTAAATTTGTTTTAACCTATTGTGACAACCCTACCAAAATAGGTAACAAATTTACAAGTTCTTAAGAAGCTTTGTCTCTGTTCGGTTTATTTACTCATATGGTTATAATTAATCATCTGTATGAAAATTACTTGATCAAAACAAAAAGGAATTCTCAAGTGGTACAGTCAGCATCAAAAGTTGATGATCACATTTAGATTTTCAATATCGCTGTACACTATAATACACCTAAATTGCTCAACATGACAAGCGCCAGAATTGAATGATTATCATAAAAGGGCATAAGTAGGTGACCATGACTTTTCAAAAGTCGCTAAACAAAGTTATGGTAAAAAAAAAGCATAACACCACGTCACCAGTCATTCGGCCAGTACGGTCAGTGACGTCCGAGAAATAAATAAAGGAGGTCGTTACATTTGATAAACTAATGTGATTAATTATATTATTATTAAAGTATTATGAAGTAAATAATTTTATTTAATACTATTGCAAGCTAATACAATATTTTATAGATTATAGATGATAAATAATTGCAACCGCAATGGTCTACATTCGATACAAAGTGATAATTAAGTAGAAATATTATTTTACATTCATTCAGTTTTACAAAGAATTGAATTAAAACAGAATTTGTGTGAATTTTGAAAATGAGTCTTATATGTATGTAGGGGGTCTACCAAGAGTTTGTTTTTCAAACAAACGACGAGTTTTGCACGCGATCGTCACGGAAGTTTCCTGCATGTGAAATAAATTATACAAGTATTTTTATCTAGTGAAACATGTGAAAATAATAGTAGTTTAATTCATCAATTAATGTTAAAACTTTATTTAACATTTTTTATCGTCAATTTATTGATAATAAGTATTCTACTTGACAGCAAAACACTATGACGTCACTACATCATATTTCATACAAAACCATAGAGATATTAGAATAGAGTGGCAGATCAGTACCTAACTCAATACTGTGTCATGTCCGTCGGTGCGAGAGAGAACGCAACATTAAAGGCCCCCTGCATCTCTCTCTAACAGTACATGCACAACATCAACATTACGCAGTGGCGTGCTACCTGTAACTATTATTTATATCAGTTTATCAGTAAAAGTAACACGAATAGGCCCCACTCTGCCACTCTATTCTTAATATCTCTATGTACAAAACCTTTGACAAAGGTCGTTTTTGACATTTATTTAAAAGTGCTTGATTTGACTAGTAGGAAACAACCCTATTTCCATAGATTTTCTAAAAGCACCCTTATCGGATAGTAGCAATCGATAGAGGGCGCATTAAGGAAATGTATGAAAATTGTTCCCGTTGACTAGCCTATCATCACCGTGTAAATTTCGTACCCTCGGATTGGGTTCTAATTCAATCGTAACTATAAAAATCATAAACTAAGTCGATGCGACGGTATGAATTTGAACGGAATCTGCGTGATTTTTGAAAATAAGTCTTACTGCTTTGCGAATAAGGTTACAATTCAATTGAACAAAAAAATCTATAATTACGTCGATGGTATAAATTCAAACTGATGATTCTAAAATGTTTTCGGATATTATAACGATCAACAATTTTTGACAAAATGGTGTTCAGTGACCTTTGACAAGTAGTGTTCAGTTAGTTTTGAACTTTAATGATGTTCATTCAATACTGGCGCCCTCCTTGTTGAGCGATTTATGGGTGATATAATGTTAATTGATTTTGAAAATCTGAATGTGGTCATCGACTTTTGATGCTGACTGTACCTAAAAAAATATTTATATGCCAATATAATAATATTTATAATAATAAACATTTGTATGCCAAACAATGGCAGATTATGGTTTGAAACTATGTGTAACATTTTGAGAGCTCTATATATCCATATTCTGACGAATAAATCAAAGTCTAGTCAAAGTCAAAATTTCGGAGCATTTTTGTTTGCTTCATCTTTCTCATATTTATTAATTTGTATTGAAGTGTTTTGAATGCGAAATGCCTTGTATGATCTTCAATGCTATTGGTAAGAACGCAGCTTTTTTCGCTGGAAGCTAATGATACGTAGATGATCAAAGTAACATTTAAACGTTCTTTAAATTCAACAGATAACAGTAACCGTTCTTTAAATGTAACTGATCATCACAGAATTAATTTATCCAATTTAAAGACAACTTCTTTAAGTGCTAGACAATATGTTTAGTGAACTTTATAAGAAGACCAAAGGACATCAGGAAAATGTCATCACTAATTCTTTTTAAATAACACAAAGGGTACAAATTGGCGTTTTGCTGTCCAAAATCAAGTTCCATAAAGACAGCATTACTCTACGTCACTACAAAGACAACATACTAGCTAGATTTATTTTTAAATAAATAGGGCTTTCAAACACAAAAGGAGGAAACAAAATCTAGGATACACAACATAAGTACTCTCAAAGCCGAAGAACCCAAGCACCGCACTCCCCTAGTCATTCTCAAGGGAATAAATAAAGACACAAAACGCGACGAAATTTGCGAACTGGTTTGTCAACAGAATTCCATACCAATCACTGACGTTAGGCTCTGCTTTCTAACAAGAAACTATTCAGACAAACTATACAACGCCGTACTAGAAATCAAACCAGCTTCTTATCAGCAACTAATTCATTGCGAGAGAGTAGCTATCAACTACCAGCAAGTACACATTGAACCATTCTCACACTATCTGCAGTGCCGCAAGTGCCTGCAATTTGGTCACTCACACAATAAGTGCACAGCTGTAGTACATCCGTGCGCCATCTGCGCGGCAACAACGCACACAGGCGATAACTGCCCTCACAAGGACACCGGCACATTCACCTGTTACAACTGTACCCGCCACAACATCAAGTTTGGCACAAAATTACCCACCGACCACGCTGCCAACAACCAGACTGCCTGCTCAAGAATTCACATAGCCAAGCAGAAAGTAGAGGAGACTACTGACTTCGGACACCCCTGATTACTTAAGTTTTGTTTTATATTCGTGTTAATTAAGTATTTTGTTATTCCTTTTTTACAAACTCACACATGTATAACACACGACAAACACCCAACAACACCAAACCCATTACTATCATACACGCGAATCTGGGTCGTGGATACGTTGCCACACATGAACTCACACAACACATAAACACTCACAAAACAGACATCATACTAATTAATGAACCATACACTGGCAATCAACTTGTTGTGAAAAACATACCCAATTACACCACATACCAATTTCCACAACCACAAACTAACAGACACACCAAGGCCTGCATACTCATTAGAAATGGCACAGGTAGCTCAATGGGACTCACACAATACTCTACACCAAATCTCTGCACAATACAATTCACCACGACCACCGGTAAGAGAATATATGTCACAAGCGTATATATCGAGCCTAGTACCGACAACCATAACACACTTCACAGTTTACATCACATGCTATACGACACACGCAATCATACTCACATCATATGCGGGGACTTTAACGGATGGCACAGGCTGTGGGGCTCCCGGTCTAACAACAGCCGCGGCGACGACGTCGCGGATCTAATCCTATCACAGCACACGGTCATACTTAACATAGGCACTCACAATACCTACGAAACCATGGTTGGCGGACAGACTCGGGGCTCAATAGTTGACCTCGCAATCGCATCTGATGATATCGCCAACAATGTCAGCGATTGGAAAGTAGATACATCTATATGCCCGTCATCTGACCATCATGCCATCTCATTTACACTGCACTCCACGCATCCACTTAAACGAAATATCACCACCTCCACATTCAAATACAAAACCAGTGGTTTTAACAGCTGGCCAGAGCTTCGCGACGCCTTTGCCACGGAGATAAACAACACCGATATACCTAACACCGACATAAACACTTTACACACCCAACAAGACATTGACACATACACACACAAACTGACCAAATTTATACAGAAGATATGTAACACACATTTACCAAAAGCCGGGCGACGCCCTACTCGGGCCCCCTGGTGGACGGAGGAATTGAGCTCCCTAAAGAAAAGAGTTATAGACAACCATCACGAATTAACTAGACTTAAAAATAACAACCTACCCATGGAAGCAGCCCTCGCAACAAGAGATGCACTTAAAACTGAGTACGCATCTAAAATTAAAAAGACTTCTACCCAACACTTCCGTGAATTCTGCTCCACTCAGGGGAAGGAGGACGTTTGGTCGGTCACCAGGCGGCTAATTAAAACGGGCCCCCCCACTCAACCACCCTTAACCATCGAGACGTCACCCGGTATATACACAACATCCACACACCAAACAGCCACTACATTTCTCGACAAATTCTTCCCTAATGACACACCTGACACATTCTTACAACATTCCTTACGCAACCGCACACTTCACCCACCCGATACTACTGATGAACCCTTATTTACACAACACGAAGTACTTAACATACTGAAATCCATGAACCCTAACAAATCCCCTGGCGCAGACCATCTCACTTCAGACATAATTTACCACTTCACCCTCTCCCTCCCCCACATAATCACCAACCTAATGAATCGCTGTTTAACCCTATCCCTCTTCCCCAAGTCCTGGAAACACGCTATTATAAAAATTATACCTAAAGCAAACAAATTCGACCACTCTAAACTGTCCTCTTACCGGCCGATTGGGCTTATACCCATATTGGGCAAAACACTTGAAAAACTAATTACACAGCGGCTCACTCATCACCTCAACACCACACACACATCAAACACCAGGCAGTATGGCTTCAAACAACAAACATCCACCATACATGCACTCCAAGACGTTACTCAAACGATCACTCAACAAAAGAAAAAAGGACTCCATGTCGCTATGATATCTTTAGATATTAAGGCAGCATTCGACAACGCCTGGTGGCCTTCCATCCTCGCACGCCTGCACCACACGAAATGCCCCAAAAACATTTACACTATGATACAGAACTATTTCACACACCGCACAGCCACTATACACTACACTGACACCACAACAACAAAAACGCTTACCAAGGGTTGCATCCAGGGCTCTGTATGCGGGCCCACCTTCTGGAACCTGATCCTGGACGAGCTACTAGACATGTCTGCCGACTCACCCGGAGGAGGGCGCCTACCGGAGGGTTGCCGCCTGCGCGCCTTTGCTGATGACATCACCCTGGTTGCATCACACCGGAAACTCACTACACTTCAACACAACATTAATACCAGCTTACAGACAATTCTCGAATGGGGCAACTCGGCCAAATTAACGTTCGCCCCGGAAAAAACGGTAGCTCTAGCATTCACTAACAAGACACGCCTACTTAACATCTGCATGAATAATATACAGATCCCTTTTAGCCGTACTGCCAGGGTTCTGGGTGTCATCATCGACGACAAGCTACACTTCACACAACACGTCGACTACATCACTACCAAAGCACGCGCACTACACAATAAACTCACCAGATTCGTTCGTCCCACCTGGGGAGTACACTCCGAGAACATACACACACTTTACAGGGGAGTGGTTGAGCCCATCGTTTGTTATGCAGCTGGTATATGGCAAGGCGCGCTCAATTACGGCACCAATAACAAAAAACTGCTATCCCTTCAAAGAGGCTTCGCCCTAAAAATAATTAAAGGGTTCCGCACTGTCAACACCATCAACGCAATCGCAATAGCAAAACTCACTCCACTTGACATTAAAGTAAAAGAGAGCGCCACCGTGGAACTGGCTCGTATCACTGGCTCCACTGATCACCTCCCCGACGACATATCTCTCGACCGACCTACACATCCTGCACACCTCTTACACCCTGCACACCGCAGTCCACATCAATACCACACTGCAGACACACAGGACATACTCGATGACCTACTCACAAACCATACACACTCGCATCACATTTACACTGACGGAAGCAAACACGACGATCAGGTGGGAGCCGCCTTTATTGTACACAGCCCACAAAACACAATCATCACCGAACATCACAGACTACACCCATCATGTACTGTGTTTCAAGCTGAGCTCGTCGCCATCAATCAGGCATGCATCTGGGCTGCCATGCAAGCCCCTCCCATCGTGGCGGCAGTCATCATGTCCGACTCAAGGTCTGCCTTGGATGACATTCAAAACACTAACAGTACACATCAAATAACCACAAACATCCACCAATTTTTACACTACACTCAAATAAATATCACATTCGTCTGGGTCAAGGCACACGCAAATATACACGGCAATGAACTAGCAGATATCGCTGCCAAAGACGCCGCAACAATGGACCAACCACTCACCTTCTCACATGTCCCATTGAGCTACGTAAAACGCCTAGCCAAAATAGAAAGCTCCACACTCACCGCAGAGGCCTATACCAACAACCCTAAAGGCGTTATCATTAAAACTTGGTGCCCCACACTCACCCATCTACACAAACTCATTAACACCACAGGACACACATTTGCACTCACACAGCTACTCACTGGACACGGATATCACAAACAGTATTTACACCGCTTTCACATAACCGACACGGACACATGTCCCTGCGACATCACTACCACACAAACATTCATACATCTTTTGACACAATGCCCAAAATACACACTCACACGGCTACACCATGAACATTACTGCCACTTTAAGCAACTTTTACCATATGACCTAGACTCCATACTCACAGATGCAACTGCCACCAACACATTCATGACCCACCTAACGCACATCGTCGACACACTCAAACTTTTCAACAACACATAACCACGCATACACACAAACAATAACACCGACATATTTTTCCTTTTGCTCTCAAATTGTTCTCTCTATTTCTGTATCAAATAGCAGAAATTTCGCGCACTATGTCGCAATAAACTCCTCTCGGGGGCGGTTTTAACCCCTGGGAGATTCTCAAAAAAAAAACCCTTTAAAAGGGTGCTGTTTTCTGCCGATGAGCATTTATCTTCTTCCCTTACGTTGACAACATCGCAATAAATTTAAGTAGGTGCCAACCCTTTACTTAAAACATTTGGTTTGCTACCAAAGATACCAAACATAAGGATAAGACAATAGTGATTGTGCCCATACGCTATATAATGCCACGCGGTCATTCACTTGTTTAAAAAAGAAAGGAGCACACCCGTGGTAGAACCATTAGCCCTCTCATATACGCCGCAAATTAATGTTTACTTGCTCAGAAATACCGTGGAAATACTTAGCACGGTAAATGAGAACGCGGCGTTATTGCGCCGGGCTAGAACATAAAATATCACAACTCAACTACAAGGTGAAAATGCCAGTGCGTTTCCACAATAAATCAAACACATAGTTCTCAAGATCGACATTGACGTTTGCATACACAGCTACAACGTGGATATATCAACATTATTATTTCATACAGCCATGTTTGCATGCAGCGATGCATATTAATGTTATAGATATTTTTACACTAGACGCCTAGTGGCCTTCAGTTTGAAGGTTACTGTTAAGGCTATGGGTTATCATAATTGAGAATTCCTGGTCTACGAGATATGAATAGGATATGAATTGTGCTCCGTTGATGGTCATGACTCTCTCTATTACATAGAATTAAAATAGCGGCCATGAGCTGCATATTAGGAAGGATCTTTTTAAGTGAGTTGATATAAATAAAATATTACAACATTTAAAACATAATTTCATACATACATACATAGACTCACGCCTGTTTCCCCGAAGGGGTAGGCAGAGGCATATTAAACGCCCACTTTTCGCCAGTGTTTTGATCCCACGTAATAGGTGGCGAGCCTATTGCCGCTTATTGGGACATTTTGTTTGCCAGAGCCTCGTCCGTTGATCGGCAGGTGCACCACTTGCAGGTGAGGTTGGCTTGGGACCCTAAGTTCTTGGTGGGAACCCTATGCATAACATAATTTCATTTCTGAATATTAATTTTATTGTTCGTCAAAATATAGTTGGCTTTGGTAATCATGTAGATATGTATATAAGGTTATCTATTGCAACAAACATTAATATTAGGTACGTACATTTAAGTTTATTTTCATGTGATTTTTTTTGCACACACATCATTCGCAAACAGCAAGAATGCATTCCGCTTCAGGCTTTTAGCAAAATATATAAATTGTGTGTTTAATCTAAATTAACCAAAGAACTTCGTAGTAAGCGGCGTCTTTATTATATAACATTAAAAATGTAAAATATTTTCTAAGAGGTCTCTAAGTATTAAATTCAGTTTAGGACTTTACTCTAGAGAGAGTACGCATATTCATTACAAGCACATATTTTATTAGAACAAATCGTTGCCCAAAATTCGCTTGAAAGCAGGAATATTCTGTTAGAAAGTTTTGAATTTGTTTTTACTTGGAGCCTTAGTAATTGCCGTAAAACTGCCTAATGACAGTAACTAAATTTATAAGACTGCCTCGTTGGTCTCGCGGCATAAATGTGCGCGTGGGATTCGGAGGTCTCGGGTTCGATTCCCGGGTCGGGCAAAGTGTTATTGGGTTTTTCCGTTAGGAAATTCTCAGTAGCAACGCAGAGTCTGATAATGTGCCCGGTACGGCAATAGGCTCGCCCCCTATTACGTGTAGGACTTAAAAATTCATGGCGAAATGTGGGTGTAATATGTACCTCTGCCTACCCTTCGGGGATACAGGCGTGAGCCCTCCGTGTCCTTTGGACCTCCGTAGTCCAGAGGATAGCGTATGCGTCCTCTGATCGGGAGGACCCGGGTTCGATTCCCGAGTTGGGCATATTATTACGTGGGACCTAAATTCATGAACGACATGCGGGTGCAATATTAAATACACCTCTGGTTATCCTTTGGGGGATAAAAAGGCCTGAGTCCAGGCAAGAACCATCTTATCAGAAAAATGTAGTTCCTGGTATTTTAACGTAGCTTTGAATTCATCTTATCAGTGCACTAGGTGACGAATAGGAATAAAACAACAGAGTATTGGGACCTTTTTCAATCCAGCAATTACCTTATTAGTGCTCAATTGAATAGCAGTATAGTTTCGTGAGTATGATATTTTTAAAGCATGTGACGTGGTAGTCGTCGCGGTACCCCCACTACTTCTGACTGGCCGCCTCGCTTACCTGCGGCACATAAATACCGCGGCGCGACAGCAAATCGCTCCCTCTTGGAGCCTGGACACCGCTGAGATAAGTGCCTCTCTATTTGCTGCAGCACCGAAGCCTAGTCAGCCTGCCTGCCTACCCTGCCCTGAGTCTGAGTCTTAGTCTTATCTACCGGGTTATTCTGTGTAACGCTTGCCAAATAAATGATATTTTGTAACCAACAAATAGTGTATCTAATTTATCTCTCAACACACCAATAAACGTTACAAGCAGTTCAGACTCATACAACTCACTTTACAAATATTGCAAAAAAAAAATGTATAACGATAACCTAATTGTTACATAAATATGTTTTGTTCTAACTTATACTAGCACATGTAAATGAACTGGGTCTCCCTTGTTTGAACGAAAGGAATTTGACAAATTTTCACTTCCCAAAAAATTTTTCGCATAATTTCATTTGCCAAATTGTTACTTAGCAAAAAATCTATTCACAAAAAATTGTAACGCAATCTAATGTTTGGGAAATGAACGTTTAAACTAAGTTATAGTTTAAACGTTCATTTCCCAACTAGCACTTTTAAAATTTTTTATTTAGTCAAATATTTCAGTTGGAATAACAGTTTTTACGCAAAATCAATAATTATCCTAATCTAAATAGTTCAGTTCCGGGTAACCTACTAAAAACAACCTCTTTTTTCTATTAATGCAAGACGTTTCTGGCACTCGCCGGTCGCTACCGCGGCACCGCTCGCTTCGCTCGCTCGGCTCGTGCTTAGGAGGTCACAGTTCGTTTTCGTTTTTTTGGTGTTGGATTGGAAAATCCTCATGGAGTCCCTCCACCCTGGGGTGAAGGGCGAAGGGGACTGTCAGACTCTTCCTGACTAAAAACCAACCCGTGTTCCTCATGTACCCGTGTGTCGGAGGGTCGGGTATCGCTGAAGCATTCCTCGCTACCCCCCGACGGGTCAATACCCGTGGGTTCGGTTTTGTTCGGGGCCCGCCTGACCATCTGGCGGGCCAATGCCCGCCAGATGGTCAGGCGGGCCCCGAACAAAACCCCCTTGGCGGCGGATGAAGGTGTTGGGCTCCGCCGCCAAAACACTCAGCGGCCGCAGAGGATAGGGAGGACGGCAACGCAACACCACATCTCCTCTTCCTCTGCGGCCCCACCGCGACGCAATGATGGTGCGCCCCCATTTGGTCGCGGGAGATAGGGCGCGTGGCAACGCAACACCGACATGCCTCTCCTCCCGCGACCACACCCGACTGCGAGGGACAGAAGAACTGTCCCTCGCACCCGCACCGTTGGACGCATCCTGCGCAGGCCCCTCCAAGCCCACGCGGAGCATCCCCTCCTGGATCCCTCTTAGCTTCACCGCGGGTGACCAATCCACGGTTACTGAGCCCCCCCACCACGACAAGGTGGAGATCCCACGGGGGGGAGGAGGTCACAGATCTTTTTTTTTTTTTTTTGGTGTCGGGTTGGAAAATCCGCATGGAGTCCCTCCGCCCTGGGGGATGGGCGAAGGGGACTGTCAGACTCTTACTGACTAAAAACCAACCCGTGTGCCTCATGCACCCGTGTGTCGGAGGGTCGGGTTTCGCCCAAGCATACGTCGCAATCCCCCGACGGGTACCGGCCCTCCAGATGGTCCGGCGGGCCCCGAACATAACCCCCTTGGCGGCGGATGAGGGTGTTGGGCTCCGCCGCCAAAACACCCAGCGGCCGCAGAGGATAGGGAGGACGGCAACGCAACACCGCATCTCCTCTTCCTCTGCGGCCCCACCGCGACGCATCGAATGGTTCGCCCCCATTTGGTCGCGGGAGATAGGGCGCGCGGCAACGCAACACCGTCACGCCTCTCCTCCCGCGACCACGCCCGACTGCGAGGGACAGACAGAACTGTCCCCCGCACCCGCACCGTTGGACGCATCCTGCGCAGGCCCACTGCCAAGCCCACGCGGAGCGTCCACTCCAGGGATCCCTCTTAGCTTCACCGCGGGGTTCCAAGCCACGGTTACTGAGCCCCCCCACCACGACAAGGTGGAGATCCCATGGGGGGAGGAGGTCACAGTTCTAACCTAACCTAACCTAACCATTTTTTAGGGTTTCGTACCTCAAGATAAAAAAAGGAACCCTTATAAGATCACTTTCTTGTCCATCTGTCTGTTTGTCTGTCTGTCTGTCCGTGTGTCGCCACCAATTTTCTCAGGAATGGGTGGACCTAGCAAATTGAAATTTATACTAGATACTGAGGTCTATGGTTGCTATTAGGTGTATGAAAATCAGGGTCCTGGGTCAATCCAATAAAAAGATATGGTCAAAATAAGATTTTTGCGAAAACTTGTAAGTACCAAAATTAACCTTAATTTTCAACTTTTTTTAATTTTCCGAATTTTTCCTTTACTTGTGCTGTAAGACCTTGGTTTCGACCAAAATTGACAATTCTAGGTCAACCGTAAGTTCCCTATAGGTTTTGGGTCGAAAACCTATATGGTAGTTCCCATTGAACTAGAATCACGAAATTTGGCCAAAAGCAGGGTCTTACAGCACAAATTTTAATAAAGGAAAAATTTTAAAAATAAAAAAAGTGGAAAATTTAAGGGTGTCCCCATACATACATAGTAGACTCCATTTAAGATAGTCCTCTAAGTTGTATGGGCGCTCATACAGATTTAGAGGACTAGCGTAATTCAACCTCAAATAAGGTAAAATGCGTACGGAACCCTCGGTGCGCGAGTTAGACTTGCACTTTCCCGATTTTTTAATAATTAACCTACTCTAACAACTTCCATAATAAACTAATATCACTAAACGTTTATTGTCTGAAGATTGTTTGCTGTTATAAATCATTTGTTTAAAGACCAAATGCCGTAATGACATTATACTTGGTAATATTTTGCCAAGTAAAAATTTGGCCAAATAAAAATATGCGTACTAAAATAATTCGAAATATTGCAATGGTATAAAAAAGGTTGCTAAAATTTCAGGTAGGATCCCAAATGAATTGTACTTCGTAGCTGTATTTTGAATAATATTTTATGACATAAACGGATTCGCAGTAATCTATATAATCTCAAACTAACATAATTGCTTTTAATTTTAATCCGATAATCTTCTGAGGTTATTTGGATTATAAACACACTCAGAAACTCGTTATATCGCGAATACAAAATCTAATTTATTTATTTATTTAAAAAAGGCTATGCCGAATAGCTCGTCAAGAATGTTCTTAAAAGTTTGTATTGCACATCACTTTTATTTAACATCATGGATAGTAATTTTGAACTTTCGTGGTCATCATACAACTTACAAGTTATTTTACAGCTCTTCATCGCGTATACTAGCGAATCAAAGGTATAAATACCTCTTTAATATTTTCCAAAGTGTCGATCAGCCAAAATCGGTTGTGGTTACGTATGGATTGATGTAGTAGCAATTCATTAATGATATCTTACTGTCTTAAAAAGGCCACTATACCATAAAGGAAAACTGACGATTTCACTACTCAACATAATAGGTGCAAATCCTTCTACAAATTACGGATATTATATACACGGAATAAATATAGTGCCAGACGTGAACTGCGAGGAATACTTAGTAGCTTAACATTATGTAAAGTCATTTGAAACTACTGAATATGCATTGGGGTAACCGATAACGCTAATTTATTATAAGAAGTTACCCCGTAGTGGATTTGTGAGAAGAAGGCGAGTTTAGATAGATGAGTTGAACCTGAGGCGGCAGATTGTGTCAAATAATCAAGTCGAGGAAATTAATTATTATTTGAGTATTGCCAATTGGGATATACCGTGTACTTTTGTTTCGAGTATTCGATATTTCGGCACAGTTGTGACAAAGGTACGTTATATATATCCCGAAAGACAATATACAAACAATGCAAATTCATTATTAATGCTATAAACGCGAACGTTTGTGAGGATTGATGTTATGGTTGTAGACATTCTTTTGCGTTTCTATTCTAGAACCCGTTACATGGTTGGATGGATGTTTCTTACTTTTATACGCATTAGGCACTGAATGGGTTTTACGTATAAATATAGATAAAATATTAGTTATTGTAATACTAGGGCTAGTTTTTGATGAGACAATCAGCATCCACGGCGTCTGGGCCGGGGCGGGTCCCAGACATAGCAAAATAAATATAAGCAACGCTGAATCCTGATAATATCCGTATACATTTCATATCAAATATTTAAATATTTAAATTCATAGCAATCCCTGATGTCAATCAGGGCGAGGTAAGAGTGGCTGTTGAGTGTGTGTGAGCAGCTTAAGAACAACAAGTCTCCAGGGGATAACGGAATTACCACAGAGCTCTTAAAAGCAGGTGGGACAGCAGTTCTGCAAGAGCTGGCGAGCCTGTTTATATCCGTTATCCATCAAGGCCTAACACCTCAGGCGTGGAGTGGGAGTGCGGTGGTTCTGTTTTGAAAAGGTTTTAGATAGGTGACAAAACCCTGCTGAAAAAATACAGACCCATCTCACTCCTGAGCCACGTCTACAAGTTGTTCTCAAGAGTCCTAACAAAGCGCCTCGCCAGAAAACTCGACGATTTCCAGCCACCGGAACAAGCCGGGTTTCGAAAAGGCTACAGCACCGTAGACCACATCCATACTGTTAGACACAGAAGACCAACGAGTACAATCAGCCGCTGTGTATGGCTTTCGTGGACTACGAGAAAGCCTTCGACTCTATCGAAACCTGGGCGGTTCTGGATGCTCTGCAGCGGTGTCGCATCGATTGGCGCTTCATCGAGGTGTTGAAATGTTTATACGACACGGCCACTATGACCGTCCAGCTCCAGGACAGTAAAACCAGCCCATTGAGTTGCGTAGAGGGGTGAGGCAGGGGGATGTAATATCACCTAAGCTCTTTACCAACGCTCTCGAAGACGTATTTAAGACGCCGGATTGGACTGGACGGGGCATAAACATCAATGGCGAGTACATATCCCACCTTCGGTTTGCCGACGATATCGCCATCGTGGCAGAGAGCCTGGAAGAGCTGAGCGAGATGCTGCACAGCCTAAATGGAGCCTCTCGACGGGTCGGTCTTGGCATGAACTTGGATAAAACCAAGATTATGTTCAACGAACACATTGTGCGGGGACCGGTTTATGTCGACGAAGCGATGCTCGAAATTGTTCAAGAGTATGTCTACCTTGGGCAAGTAGTCCAGCTTGGTAGAAACAACTTCGAGAAAGAAATCAACCGCAGGATCCAGTTGGGTTGGGCAGCGTTTGGCAAGCTACGTCGAGTTTTCTCTTCGCCCCTATCGCAATGCCTGAAGACCAAAGTCTTCAACCAATGCGTCCTACCTGTTATGACGTACGGTGCTGAGACGTGGACACTCACAGTGGGACTAGTCCACAAACTAAAAGTCACGCAGCGAGCTATGAAACGGGCTATGCTTGGCGTCTCTTTGTAGGATAAAATCAGAAACGAAGTTATCCGACAAAGAACCAAAGTTACCGACATAGCTCACAGAATCAGTAAGCTCAAGTGGCAGTCGGCTGGCCATATCTGCAGAAGGACTGATGGCCGATGGAGCAAGCGCGTCCTAGAGTGGAGACCACGCCTCGGCAAGCGTAAGGTAGGGCGGCCCCCGGCTAGGTGGACCGACGACCTGAAAAAGGTGGCTGGGACAGACTGGATGCGGAAGGCTGAGGGCCGTGTACTGTGGCGCGTGTTGGGAGAGGCCTATGTCCAGCAGTGGACTGCGATAGGCTGATTGAGAAATTCATAGCAAAATATGGTACCTGGTTGAAATATATACAATATATATTTTATATCAAATACTTACTTCTTTTGGATAGTTTATTTCAGTTGGCCTTGTCATAGGGTCATCCAAAAGGTACAGAAAGTAAAATACTTCAAAAAGAGTTTTCTCTAAATATTTACCTAACTGCTTGCGTCTGGTTTTCTTGTTTTCCAGCATAAATTGCTTCTCATATCCTTTTGTTTTCGTAGTGTTGCTGAACAATCAAATTAATCATAGCGAATGTTTGGATGTTCTACTGAAGTTCTATTATACCTACGGGAAAACATTTTCTTTATTGAGGATACGAATGTTTTCTTATAAGTGATTCTTTGAAACAGTTCGTTTATTTCCTAGAAGCCGTCAGATTCGTGTGCCATATAATTGTGTTTTGAAGTAGGTTATATAAATAGAAATTACCAGTTAATAATATGTATAACGTGTTGAGTGTATGCTAGATGAACGTAAGTATTCACTGAGCAATTTCTGCGGAATGAATGAATTAAACTTTGAAGACGTGCGAGAGTGTTTACAAAAAAAGAAAACCTTTCATATAATACTAGGTTATTTTATAAAATTATGATCCGGGAAAAATCTTCATCTTATAAATAAAGATTTTATTAGGTGTCAAATTTTACTGCCCTGGATAGAATAATGGTAAATCTAAAGTAATTGTTTCAAGACATGATATGCCGTGCTATGTTGGCTTCTGATCCTTGGATGTTAACTTCACAAAACATTGTGTAATCGTCAAGCTATAATTAATATTAATATCAAGTAACATTGTGTCCCAAAATAAACAGGAATATATACTTAAACACCGGCGCCGGTGGCTTTAAGAAACTAATGTAAATCTTTCATCATTCAAATGTTTTATCTTACTCATACTTACTAAACTGTATTGAAGTGTTTTGTTTTGACGCGAAGTGCACCTTTGTAGGACGATCAATACAAGGCAAAAACACAGGTTTTTAGCAGACAGTAAACGTTCTTTAAAATCAGCAGAGCACCACAGAATTAATTTATCCAATTTAAAGACTGTCGTGAAGCAAATCACGTCTCCCCATACCAGTCCTACAACACGAAGACCACGACCGCTCTGTAAAGAGCGCAACAGATAGGAAGAAGAAAAAACTAGTTCTTTGAGTGCGTCTGTACGGACGATATTTTTAGTACAATTTTTAAGAACTCGTATAAACAAAATATATAAGTGTACTTACTATATTTTTTTTTACTAACAGAGGTCATCAGGACAACATCATTTCTTTTTAAATACGACGAAGGGCACAGGCACCTTTTGCTGTCCAAAATCGAGTTATATAAAGGCAGCATAACTCTACGTCACTCAAAAGACAACACACCAGCTTGTTTTATATAACGAGATAAATAGGGCTTTCAGGCCCTTTAAAAGGGTGCTGTGTTCTTGCCGATAAGCATCTATCTTCTTCTCTTACGTTGACAACAAAGCAATAAATTTAAGGAGGTGCCAACCCTTTACTAAAGCATTTGGTTTGCTACCAAAGATGCAAACATAAGGATAAGACAATAGTGATTGTGCCCATAAGCTGTCTAAATTGCCATTGTTTAAACAAGAAAGAAGTGCACCCGTGGTAGAACCATTAGCCGTTTCATATACGCCGCAAATTAATGTTTACTTGCTCAGAAAAACTTATCACGGTAAATGAGAACGCGGCGTTATTGCGCCGAGCTAGAACATAAAATATCACAACTCAACTACTAGGTGAAAATGCCAGTGCGTTTCCACAATAAATCAAACACATAGTTCTCAAGATCGACATTGACGTTTGCATACACAGCTACAACGTGGATATATCAACATTATTAATTCATACAGCCATGTTTGCATGCAGCGATGCATATTAATGCATCGCATGTTTTAGATATTTTTACACTAGACGCCTAGTGGCCTGTTCACGCCTGAACATAAGAACTTTCTAGAGCCTGCCCCGGAGAGGCGCTAGAATGTTCACGCCGGAACATGACCTTCCTGAAGCCTATCCCGGAGAGACGCCAGAATGTTCAAACATGAACATGACATTCTTGGCATTCCAACACACATCCAACTTATCACCAAGGAAGATGCGTGATATTTTAAGATCATGTAATTTATCACGTACGGCGGTCGGCTCAGACATGCTGCATCGGCACAATACACCGACGGCACACAACTAAATACGTGTATATGTGTACATAGAATAAGTTTAGTATATAAGATTATAGTTTTAAGAAATAAACCAGTCATTAGCTCACTCCCGGCTTTGACTCATACCCTACCCCTCACCTCTCACTGCGGCCAAGACACCCTTAGCCGTCACCATGATCGGTCTTGTGAGTCTGCTCGACCGGCAGTGAGAAAACCCACTTCACTACACCCTAATCCTACCCACTTTCCGTCTGTCGCCTTAGGTCTCCCGGCGACAGATATCCCGGCCTAGGGATCCCAGAGACTGCTAGGGAACTAGGGATTAGGGTTGTATACGCGACAGTCTGTGTGACATAAAATAGGGATAGGTATATCATAAAATAGGTTAGGCTAGATATAGGAACCAGTAGGCTTAAATTAGGATAAGTCTAGGTTTAGGTACGTGCAAGCTTAGGGCTATACTTAAGAGCTATCGAAGGTTAGGCCCTAACTTGTACATTGGTCCTTCGAGCAAAAGCGATATAACATCTCTGGAACTCCTGTTCCCGTAGGCTGTCTAGTTGACTGACTGACACTTATTATATTGCGGGCTAGTGTTCCCCAATCGCACTAGTCTCGTGGTATAGTAAGAGACTAACTAACTTGATTGCGTCGGGCGGTAGCGAATCAGGTATCGGTCTCCCACAAGCGGGTCGCCCCGGTACTCGAGAAGTCGCACTTACCGTTTCGAGGACGAGATTGCAACCAAGTTTAGGGAAAGACATATCTACGTAAACAAGTTAGGATTGGCTAGAGGAAGCAAATAACAATGAATACATAACAAGGGCCTTAGATAAACAAATCAAGGACCCATACCTTTACAATTTAGAACACGTTACAAGTCATGAAGTCCAATCGAACCTGACTCCCAGAAAACCACAGTGTTGACAAACCGCCATCGTCCTCGTAACAAGTTACTGCCACAGCCGCGATACACACTTGTATACGAGTTCTGCGCGATCAGAGTTCATGGGCGCTAAATTTTTACGAATATACTAAGTTTACTACTACTACTACAACGACTACTACTACTACAAATACTACACTACTACTACTACTACTACAAATACTACACTACTACTAATACTACTACTACAACGAATACTACTACTACTACAACGTCTACTACTACAACTACTACACTACTACTACAACGTCTACTACTACACTACTACTACTACTACACTACTACTACTACAACGTCTACTACTACTACTACTACTAAATAAGAGAAGGGATGGAATTTCTGGAGGGGTGAATAACATGCAATGGTACAAAACAACTACATGTTGACTAAATATAAAATATACCTTGTTTTTTCCTACTACACATAGGTACTTAACATATCCACCGCAACGATCCTCAAGGTTCCACAGCAAGCAACGCAATAAGCTGCCGCTGCCAGGACCGCATCATACATGGCCTACAGCCAGCCAACCGAAGCCGTCAAGAAAACGAATCACCAGTGAACAACAAACTACAGATGCCGTTAACGTTGAGCTAAAGCCTACGCCGAAGAGACGCCAGAATGTTCACGCCTGAACATAAGAACTTTCTAGAGCCTGCCCCGGAGAGGCGCTAGAATGTTCACGCCGGGACATGACCTTCCTGAAGCCTATCCCGGAGAGACGCCAGAATGTTCAAACATGAACATGACATTCTTGGCATTCCAACACACATCCAACTTATCACCAAGGAAGATGCGTGATATTTTAAGATCATGTAATTTATCACGTACGGCGGTCGGCTCAGACATGCTGCATCGGCACAATACACCGACGGCACACAACTAAATACGTGTATATGTGTACATAGAATAAGTTTAGTATATAAGATTATAGTTTTAAGAAATAAACCAGTCATTAGCTCACTCCCGGCTTTGACTCATACCCTACCCCTCACCTCTCACTGCGGCCAAGACACCCTTAGCCGTCACCATGATCGGTCTTGTGAGTCTGCTCGACCGGCAGTGAGAAAACCCACTTCACTACACCCTAATCCTACCCACTTTCCGTCTGTCGCCTTAGGTCTCCCGGCGACAGATATCCCGGCCTAGGGATCCCAGGGACTGCTAGGGAACTAGGGATTAGGGTTGTATACGCGACAGTCTGTGTGACCACAGTGTGCACGGCCTCGCTATACACTATACCTAACAGGGCTAGGGTAGGCTAGGGAGTTAGGTTAGAGTTAGATCTAAAATAGGGATAGGTATATCATAAGATAGGTTAGGCTAGATATAGGAACCAGTAGGCTTAAATTAGGATAAGTCTAGGTTTAGGTACGTGCAAGCTTAGGGCTATACTTAAGAGCTATCGAAGGTTAGGCCCTAACTTGTACCTTCAGTTTGAAGGTTACTGTTAAGGCTATGGGTTATCATAATTGAGAATTCTTGGGCTACGAGATATGAATAGGTTATGAATTGTGCTCCGTTGATGGTCATGACTCTCTCTATTAAGTACATGGAATTAAAATAGCGGCCGTGAGCTGCATAGAAAGGGATTTTTTTTAAAGTGTGTTGATATAAATTAAGTATATATTATATAGTCGTTCATCATTTTATTAATAAATAATAATTGTTTGTCAAAAACCAGTTGGCAAATACGGTTAATAAATAAAGTTATATTTTGCTACAAACTATAATGTTAGATTTAAGTTTATTTTCATTTGATTTTTTTGCACAAAAATAATTTCTCTGAGTGGTTTTGAACGGCATGATCTTTACTCGCAAACAGTGATTAGGCATACCGCTTCAGCCTTTTAGCAAAATGTACCTATAAATTGTGTGTTTCATCTAAATGAACCAAATAACTTAAGTAGTAAGCCGCGTCCTTATTAAATTACATTAAAATGTAAAATATTTTCTAAGAGGTATCTAAGTTATAAAATTCAGTTTCGGACTTTAGAGAGAACACGCGTATTCATTACATGCGCATATTTTATTAGAACAAATCGCTGCCCAATATTCGCTTGAAAGCAGGAATATTCTGTTTGAACGAAGGTTTTGAATTTCTTTTTACTTACACCCATTGCAAACTTACGAAATGACAGACAAATTTCGGTCTTATAGTTTAACGTAGCTGTGGAGTAGTAGCTTTTGAATAGTTGGATCCAGGGACTATCGGCCGGTTTCAATATTAGGTAGATCCATCCATAGATCTTGAGATTCGAGATTCGTGTTTGACATATTTTGTATGGAGCTTATGTCAAAAACGAATCTAAAATCTCAAAAAAATGATAGATCGAATATTGAATTCCGCAGTTAGTGACCAATAGGAATAGAAGACAACAGAATTTGGGCATTTTCTCAATTTAACACTTATACGAATAGCTTAGCTGGCTAAGCTATCATCTTCATACAATTCTACTGACCGCTATACACCTTTGTACCCACCAAGTATTGCAAAAACAATAAACAAGGTGGTATTTTATTCTTACTACATGGGGCACAAGTAACTCAACTGTACATCGTAGTATATTTTGAAATATTTTATAAAACGGATTAGCATTAATATATGTAATCTCAAACTGACATAATTGCCTTAAATTTTAATCTGATAATCTTCTGAGGTTATTGAGATTATAAATACACTCAGAAACTAAGTCATTATACCGCAAATACCTACAGCCGTCTCAAAATCTTTTTTTTTTTTTATTCATAAAAAGCAACTTCCGCACAAGGTATTAATCCTGTGTCGCGGGGGACTTTACAAACATACAATCAACGAATACAAAGAGCAGCGAGACTCGAACCAACAATTTATGGCGAGAATCAAACCCACAACACTCGAAACAGTGCCAAGCGGCAAGACGGCCACTTAAACTTCTATGCCAACCTTGCAGTCGTAACACAGTGGTCAATACAATAGAATATTTGAAAGTATTTTTCCGTCTGACGATCGGACTGAACTTATAAGAACTTCAAATAGGGAAGATTTAGGAATCTTTCAATAGTGGTTGGAAGTTCCAAGAAATTCGCTTTTTCATCATGTCAGCCTAGAGACGTCCACTGTTGGACATAGGCCTCCCCCAAGGTTCTCCACACAGACCGATTTTGAGCCGCCCGCATCCAACCGCTTATTAAATGGCACGTTTTTACGATTCATGAGCAATAACAATCCACTAACCCTCGTTTATTTGCTAAAGACGAGGACAAATAATATGATCAGAAACTTCCAACGTATTATAAGGACCTCATTGGATATAAGATTTAGTCGTTAAATATAATTTTATTTGAGTGATATGGATGTGTACACATATACACTTATATAAAATACTAATAAAATCTACGACTTTGCCTGAAGAAATCTTGGTTTAGTCATGAAAGTGTTTTTCACATTTTATGTATAATTTCGTACTAATAATGGCAGGTAAGTACGATGAATAAATGTTATAATTTTTTATACCTATTTACAGTACAAAATTATTATTTCATATTAGTTGGTCTAGTCGTCGTTTTATACTTTGTAGTTTCATAGCAGTTACTATTAATGTGCTTTCAGTCATCATTCATAGCAACTGCCAAGCTTTGTATAAGCTGTAATAGCCATCCAGAAAAACAACTATCTAACGCTACAAGTATTTTTCAGATCGTACCAGTAATTCCTAAGATTTACGCATTGAAACAAACACACAGAAAACCATTATAGTCATACATGCACAATTCCAATGACACAAACTAAAGTAATAAAGCAGTGACGATATTGATCTACATTTAGTTAGTGAAAACATTGTTGAAACGTCCTAGATTATGATAACAAGACTGACTATGATAACTACACTCACAGCCGTTCCACGGCTCAGAACTTGTATCAAAGCGTCACTCGTTATCAGATAAATTGTCACTCTTCGTACTCTGCATTCAGGCTTATCTTGCTTTAAATTGACAGTATATTCAAGTTAAATGTGAATACCTGACTGTATTTTGAAAAGAATAAGTAAAATGAATGATGTTACGCTTAAGTTGTGTCCAGATCTGATGTGTCCGAAAGCGCCTCGAACATACCGCTTGCCTTAGTTAGCACTGAAAGCGACTTATTCTTTTGAATATATAAAATTATTTCGTTACTGACTGACTGACAAACATGGCACAACCAAAACTATTGGACGCAAGAAACTGAAATTTGGCCTGTAATTATATTGGGGTAGGGAAGCAATAAGAGCGGATTTTTGGCAAATCGTTACCTAAGGCGGTAAAAGATTCTCACGTGACCGGAGCTAGCAAAGTCTAGTATTGTATAAACTTATTTCGTCTTCAATCGAGCCCAAAATCAATAATCTGCCCCATTGATTAATTAATCAGTTAACTCTCAGATTTTATGTTCCGGTCAAGTCAACTATTGACATGATCGAAATAGAATGAGAATATCTCTTTCATATATTTAACTAACAATATTTACACAGGCCTTACATGACATGTGGTCCATCCATCTATTGGTTTTACATGTATATTTCGCTCTCTTTAAACATCTATTTTAACCCCTCTGTTCACATTCCATTTACTTATTTATTTTCATGCAATCCATTTCAATTATCCGGGCGACATTGATAAGTAAATATCCTAACGTAACATTTCTAATATTTGTAACCTAATAATAGACTTATAAAACAATTGGAAATAGATTTTCATTTACAATTTTCGATAACCCCTGTCAACCAAATTGATCCCTTTGAACCAAAGGTTGAACATATATAATTTGATGTTCCTTGTTTGCCCTTCTGGTTGTTATTATTCAATCCATTGAGGCTCGCCTACACGGAAAATTATTAAAGTGTGGATACTGAAAATACTAATTGAATACTTTGATGGTTAAAGGTTTATTAGAACTGATTTAATGGATAAAATTTAGTTCATCACAACCGGAATGTATAATTATGTTATAAAACAATTAGACTATTTTATAGCGTTTCATTTTGTATTACTAGAATCTTAATCTTAGTATCTTGCGGGTTCTTAGGATACCGTTCCTTGGAAAAAATGATACCTCTACAGAATCACTATGCTCTACGTCTTAAAATTGCACTTGCAAACTGTCTTCTATTACCCATTATTGATTATGCAGATGTCAGCTATCCAGATCTCGCCGAAAACCAGCTTGACAAACTTGAGCGCCTTCAAAATCTCTGTATACGATTCATATTTGGATTACGCAAATACGATCATGTGTCACAATTTCGCAAACAACTCAAGTGGTTACCAATACGATTTCGCCGGAATACCCACATACTTTCTCTACTATACAATATATTGTTTAACCCTTCTACTCCCTCCTATCTTAAAGGACGATTCGAATTCCTTCATGATACGCATAATCGTTATTTAAGGTCATCAGAAAACTTAAAGCTGAAGATGCCGGCACATTGCACGGATTTTTATGATAAATCGTTTAGTGTCACTGCTGTTCGCCTATGGAATGCACTCCCATTACATATAAGACAGGCTCAGACGGTAACAAGTTTCAAATCCTTAGTCAAGGATCACTACCTATCACTATGATATTTCCTGTTCTAATATAATTTTAAGTACCTATTATTTATGTATGTGTGTATGTATGTATGTATGTATGTATGTATGTATGTATAATTATTTATATATGTGTAGTATATTGTTATAATATTACATAAATGTATATATTTAAAGTATTTATCATCCTATTACTGGTACACTTACAACTACCATTTCATTCCTACCAATAATATCTCCATCCAAAGGTTGCCTGGTAGAAATCGCTGTTAGCGATAAGGCCGCCCTTTGTACTTTATTTATTATAAAATTCCTGTAAATGTTCTTTATAGTGTACAATAAAGTATTAAATAAATAAATAAATAAATACGTCCATCTGTCGCGAGATATTTAAACCAACTTGAAACCAACCTTATTCGTTTAACTAGTTATGTTATTACATCTCTTAATCACTTAATAACTTTAAAATTTTGCATATACAATACACCTTACATTAGTATACCAACATAACTCATTTTGGAGATAATTGGACTTGTCTCTATTCTCTCCATCAGTCGTTTCATATCCAGATATGTATAGGCTACATTCAGGCACCTACACTAAATTGTAATTACAGACTAGCTCAATACCGACAATAGGAGCACATTTCATAACTTACAACTAAGAACTTTCCGCTAGAATCACCCGATAACATATTCTTTGACCAGATTGGAGACATCCCAAAAAAAAGGACAGGTTAGAAGCACCCTTAACCAAAGAGAATGCATGAGAAATTTGATGAGAGTGAATGAAACAAGAGAGATATGCCAGGATCGTTACAAACGGCGTTCCGTAGTCTCTGCCTACTCCTCCGAGAAACACGCGTGAGTTTATGTATGTGTGTATTATTCGATCAGAATGCTAGGAAATATATCGTGCACCTGCAACCGGGTTCTCACGATCGGTCGAAAACAGAAGAGCGTACACATGCCTCAAACGAGCCGTGAGAATTCTAGGTAAACGTTTATTCAAGCAAGCTCTACCGTCAATGTCGTATGATAACTAGAATTGGAGTGCGGTTTGCCTTCGAACAGTCCACGAAAATGCATATGAAACTACGAAATTTACGGACTCCTGTGAAACTCGGCTACCGTACACATACAGTACCGAGAGCAGATAAATTGACTCGGACTTATTTTAAAACATGGACGATATAGGTACACTTCTAAAAGCTAAGCTTTATGTGTGTAAATGCTATTTTATAAATAGTGTTGTTTATTTTGTGCAGCATTGGCCTCAGAATTTTGTGGAAACAAACATGTAATTGAAATAAAATATTTTAGATAACTAACATGGAATTGAAATATAAAATGTTAGGTAACTTACCTACATGAAATTGAAATTAAAATGTTATATAACTAACATAGAATTGAAATAAAAAAATTTAAATGACCTAAAATAGTATGTTTCTAGGACTATGTCAGGATATATGTATATTCAGTTTATGTTGTCCATTGTAAATTTGCTTTGCAGCCCCTCTTCTGATTACATGTCATCGAGTTACTACGGCAAATTTCCTCAGACCTTGGATGTATCTATATTGTTAAGATCTCTATAACTGTTTCTGATATATCACATTAATCGCCAGAGATAGCAAAATCCCCCTGAAATTTAGATTCACAAGCAATCCTAATATTCCTAATCAGGTATGTTATGCCTAAGAAACAGTCTAATATTTTTACATAATGATGCAGTAAAATGTAATGAACATACTTTCGCTACTAACCGTAACTGAATCTGTTGCTAATTACGTAATGAATATCAGGTAATGGGTTTGTTTTCGAATACAACTCGTGGAATAATAGAAATACGCTTTATGCATACAATCATAGTAATAAGATAATTGTTTTGTCTATTGACTACTACTACGTGACAGTTTCAAAGAGTCACGAGTTGAAATATAACGTTCAATACGTTCTTTAAAGGATAAAAAGACAAACAAAAAAGACAAAAGAAAACAAAAGAATCAAATAAATTAGTTAAAATAATTAAGACTAAAATGAATAAAGGAGATAAATTCCCCTACAACTAACAACTGCCCAACCTTAACATTTTATCGGACGGGTGAACATAGCGAAACTAAAGATAACTTCTAATTTACTACGATACCAAAAAATAACTGTAAAACAGAATTATTTACTTATATCATTAATTCCGTACGACGCTAATTATTACTCTTATTACATTTGACCAAACACTAAATACGAACTTGGAAGTAGACCAGCCGTATGATATACAACAAGGATAATAATCCCCGAGGGGCAATTTGGCAACAGCCCTACTCAATACGATATTAAACGAAGGAACACTTACCGTGATGCCATTAAGGCTGAAAAACTGTTTTTACGGCCTGATCGTAGTTGATCGTCACATAAACACGAAAGAAAAGCACTTGGTCGTTAAGAACCTATAAAAGGTAAGTCTAAGGTTACAGTTACAGTGAGGTTATGTTGTGTCCAAAGAAATTCAGAGGCAATTCTCTAAACACCAAAATTGTAGAGCGTTTTGGAGTTACCATGCACCTATTTGTATTTGTTAATGATTTATTAAGTAGGCTGTTGTAGCTGTGTGAACTATTCAATGACTATCATTATTTATTTTCTATTTGAATAGAATTCCTAAAATAGGTGATTTTTTTATGTATGTTTATCGGAAATTATTTCTTTTCTATTGTGAACCTGTCTGTCATTCATACCTAGGTTTATTTCAGTAAGTAGAAAGTCTGAAAGCTATACTAGTACTAGTAGGCTTTTCGTTAAACTATGTTTTAGCCACTGAAAAAATCGTAAAAGTGAGTCAATTCTTAATATAAAAAGTGAAACGTTTAGTTATAAAATATCGTAGCCATAGTTAAATTTAATATACATACATTAATTAAAAATATCAACCAAGAATGTATGTCTCTATTCATCAGCAACACCTGTGGCACTTAATTGACACACGTAGAAAATTCTCACAACCGGTCAGATTATTTAGGACGAGTTCAGTGACATGTGAATAAACAATGTTTCAGCTCGGAACAGGAAAATATATTATTCAGAAATAATATATCCTCTCTTCATTCACCAACATTTTATAAGAACAACACGGCAACAAAAGAAATAATATTTTTGTTTGTTATAAACGCAAAACCTCATTCAAAGTGGTGCCTCGGCACGCTTTTAAAACGGTACGTAAACGGTACGTTCTACTGCAAGTAGGGCACGGGACCGTTCGTAATATTGATGTAAAATTTATTTATAGAACGTCTTCGAAGGAGTTGAACTTAGCTGAACAGCCATAGATATTTACATCAAACTCTTTCTAAGAAAAACTCACTCCAGAAAGTTCTAAGAATACTGAATACGATTCTTCTAAAAGATTCAAATACCTACTCGTGAAAAAATTAAATGTTCTTTGGTGGTAAACGCTCAATAGTTTGAAGTTTCTCTTTGGTTTAAAAAAAGACAATTATTTATTTAGAAATGGTATTTGTCGAGTTTGTGTGTGCAGACGTTTTGTTAAAACATTCTTTAATTGTTTGGAAAGATACACAAAACAACTTTTTACAAGACTTTTTGGCATTTTTACATTTGAATGTATAGGTACTGTGGCAGGTTTCATCTAGCAGGTGGAAATGTATCGCAGTAAGATGAATAGAACTGTGTGGAGACATTGTTGCCTCTTGTAGCCTTGAATGTAACACCCACGGCAAGAACTTGGAAAAGCTTGTTCTATTTTGATAAATAGAACATCGTGATTGTGCTCTGAAATAAACTTGTTAGTACATTAGTGTGTGTTCTAAATTGTTGCAGTTTGTGCACGTATTCTTACAAATATTTTATGTTATCTGGAATGTTTTCGTTCCTTCATGAAGTATTTAGAGGCTTCTTTGGAGGGATAAATTTCTGTTTTGCAAACCAAGCGTACTGCGTTGAGTAAAGTAGGGCAGCGATACATGATGATACGATAGCATGACACACTTGTGAATGATGTGACATACCTATTTGAGTATATGAGCTTTCGAAGCTGATGTATCTTTTGTAATCACACACATGACGAATTCTGACACTCACAGCGTATGGCAACTAAAATAATGTAAAAACAAAGAGTGAATTTGAAATGTATGAAAAGAATAAAATTAACATTAATTAGTATTCATCACATACAATATAGCAAAAAGTTAAAAATAACAATCGACATTTGGTTCCGTTGTTACCACTAGTTTCTACTAAAATTTATAATCCTCCGAACCCGCTACGAAATTGATTTTGTAGCATTATTTATTTTAACTTTTATCATAATATTAGCAAAACAAGGCATTATCCTATGCTTTGTTTTGCAAACAAAATTATTATTCAAAGTATAGAAGAACAACATACCAAGCTAAAATTATAGCCATATAATATTAAAATGTATGAAAATTTACTACTGTTATATCGT
Source organism: Euclidia mi (assembly GCA_944739405.2). Classification (NCBI taxonomy): domain Eukaryota; kingdom Metazoa; phylum Arthropoda; class Insecta; order Lepidoptera; family Erebidae; genus Euclidia; species Euclidia mi. The sequence goes on along the minus strand of OX123202.2, from coordinate 37,702,614 downwards.
AATCGCTACAAAAATCTAGTTACAAATAATACGATGAAAATGTATTGAGTTTCCTCCAAAATATATGAAAGTGAGTACAAATTTACATTGGCAAGTCTCCGTTTCCAATAGAACTGATTCAATGGATTGTTTGATCGGGCTGAGCGAAATAATCTACTTGGCACCTCAGCTATTTCCAATAAAGGGCTTGTATTGAAAGCTTTTAGTTCATGAATCGATCAAACACTCGTTTCGTATCGGAGAGGGCCACAATAGATAATAAACATTTTATGAAACCGCCTTCAATCAGGACTGTCCTCGAGTGTCTATAAAATTTACCGATAGCTTCATTCCTTCCTATTGTTCATGAATCCTGACTTGGTTTCGAATTTATCTGCCTTTCTTCCCCTATGCGTCTTCTGTTATTTTACTTTTTAAACCACTTGTAAATTATCTGTTCTTTCTTATTATTTCTCATATGGGCAGATACGTTTCAACAATATAACTGGTATCACTAATATCTCAAAACTACTGTAACTATTGTAACTTCCTACGAAACGTAAGGATTATTCCATTCAATTACCTATAATAAATTTAATTAAATACGTTTATTTGCTCGAAACATGATACATTATAGATACCATGCATTAGGAAATATATGTGTAGGTACTTACAGTTTGAAGGAGTAGAACCACAGAACACACACGTTCTGTGAGTAGAACACTTAGCTACGCTTCATCCTCTGAGTAATACCTACCAAAACCTTGATCCGTAAATGTAAAATTTATATTGTTACTGAGAACTAACAGTACATTTTGACGTTCGCTATTAAATAATATTGAAAGTAATATCTGTAATAATATCACATACAATAATCATAAATATTTATTAATGTTCAGTGGATTGTAACATTTATAAATTCTGTATTGGAAGCCTAAAAATAACATCGCATGTCATCACATTTGACTAATTTTGTATCTCTGCTATTTTATCATAGATTAGTACCAACGTACTTAATATATTTTTACCCGACTACGGCGAAGCCAAAAGAAAGAGTAATGTTTTGTACCTATACGAAAGGTAATTTACAACAAATTAAACAACATTTCATCCCGTGTGACCTGTGAAAGCAATTAAGCTAATGCTTCCCGGTTTTACTGAACACGAAAATTATTCATAAAAATCCTTTAATCTACCCAGATTACCCAGGTACCCACCTGTGTATAAATGCGAGGGGTAGGTAACTCATTCACTGAATAAGCTCGAACATTTTAAAATCAACAAAAACATGACAGTTGTACAGTTGATTTTATTTTGATGTTCTCCAATCATTTCCCATAGTATGCAATGTTTTGATAGGAATACGCCACTCCATGAACCAGAATTTCCCTCCGGACCCTCGAAAAACCGTGTTGGCACTTTATCAACTAAGCTATTCATAGACATACTCAGGCAGATAGTATCACACAGGAATTGATCTAGCCAGATTAATTTCTGTGAAACATCAGCTAAGAACGAAGTTCGAAACAGGAATCTGAAACGATAGGTAGAGCTGATGTCGAAATGAAAAATTCAAAACAGAGAAACAGCCCTGTATGTAATCAGTCCCACTGCTGGATATAAGATTCTTGTCACAATGCGAACAGCTAAGCGGTGACATTACATGTGAAGTCTGCCAACCAAGTGCGGGTTGGCAGACTTCACGTGTCTTTCTTTCGAGAACATTTACCATTTAATACGCTCACAACTTCAAAAGTCGTCAGTGCGCGTCCTGCGCAACTCTATGCTTGCCAGTCTATAAGAGTCTTGAGTAAGCTATCCCTGCTTTTACTTTTTAATAGTTAGTACATATTCAAAACATCGTACAAAACAATCTAATCATTCTTGTTGAAAATGTGTTATTACAATATGCTTTGTACCATAAATATTAGTGTGTTACCATCATTCTTCACTCTGATAAATTAGCTGACAGTACCGTTCCACCCTTATGAAAATACAATCCCAATTATCTATCATTAATGGAAACGCAATAATGATTGTTTGGTATCAGTCTAATAGTACACAGGTAATTCAAATAAATTGCAAAGCCTCAATGTATATATAGCAGTAATTTGTTAGTGACCTAGTGGCAGTTATATAGATATACACAGATTTATTGATGTTTACCGGACAAGTTTTGAAATTATACCAAGGCAAAGTACGACTGACGATAGGTACGTAATTTACTTTACTGAGAGTATTAAATGTACGGAACAGCAATAGTGTAGCAGGGAAACCAACAGCTTTCTAAACGAAGTTCTTATTGAATTGTAATTTACTACTTGTTAAACGGTGAGGGAAGAAGTCTGTATAGCTAAAAGGCATGTGAGTTTAGGCCAGTAGCGCATGGCCAGCATGCGTTACGAGAAAGAAGAGGAAAATTCTAAATTATTACAAATTATAAAGACAATATAAACGTAGTTCATATAAACCCTTAACTTGCCATAATAAAGGCCTAGCCCAGTAGTGAGACAATTCAAAAACAAAACAACCATCACTCAGATAAATCCAAAGCTATCTTTGATCCTAAACATAAAACACTACACATCCGCAATTGAATTCTGAACAGTAAATTCATTCAATCCATACACTCAAAAGACAATAAAAAACCAAACTTGTTTTTCTCTAAAGACAGCGTACCTTGATAGCATTTGGTGACTGAATCAGCGATTTTTAAGCCCAACACGTTTCCACCGTAGCTCTTAAATCGTACCTTTGGGATCCCGCCCGACCCTAAACGGAAACCGACCGGAGATAAGCAAGTAATTTTTGCACTCTGTCTCACACCCAATAAATTAAGCTCTCTAAATAGATAGCTGATACCAAACAGGTGTGAAATTAAGTCTTTTATAATGTAGAACATGAATGTCCTGCACCTGTGGTTTGCACTTATATACAAATATTTCTTGAAAGTAGATGTCCTTCTTTTGGGTTTGCTCATCTACGGCACAATTATCAAATGACATCTCTTTTACCAAATTTAGATGCATAGCTTTAGTGCTATTTAATGTAGATCCATACATAAAGTTATCTATGCTTAAAATAATTTGCTTATTCTGTAGACTGTAAAGATAGTGGATGGGTTAAAATGCTCAAACAAAGTGGATAGTATCAGGTTATCAAAGCCTCATAGAACAAGGCAAACACACGACAAATCCTGGTGCGAAAGTTGTCCCAGAAATAAGAAAATTCATTTCGCAGAAATTTCTTTTGAGAGAGTTTGGAGTTAAAGTTTTGATTACCCAAATTAGGTCCGGTCTATGCAAAGCGTCATCCAGAAAACTGATTAACAGTCAACCTTTCAGTGTGTTGGTAACAGTTGTGGTAAATTAGTTCTCAGCACTGAAACCAAAATCCTATTCATTCCGGGCTCGCTTAATACAAATCCGATGCATGTAACAGTAGCCTTAATTAACAAGGTTGCCATGGCACGGGCGCGCCCTGAAGTGTAATGGAGTCACATTAGTTTGTTAAGGCGGAGGTACTGTGACTTTTCACTCCACGTATTAAACGGTTTATTAAGTTTGGCTTTTATTGAGTTATCTAAACTAACATTGCAAAGCTGAAGAGTTTGATTGTTTGGTTGAAGGCGCTAATCTCAGGAACTGGTCCGATTTGAATAATTATTTGTGTTAGATAGCTTATTCATCGAGGAAGGCTATATGCTATATAACATCACGCTATGAGCCACGGGTGCGCAGCAGTAGCTCTAAAAAGGGCCACCGCAGACTAGCTTCTTTTAGCATCGGCGACCAGCGATTCGGTCGCTTTTTAGCATCCAGATGCATCGTCCGAATGAATACACCGCACACTGGAAGATGCCGATCGCTGCGACTTGTCTCTTAAAATAATAACATAGGGGTCGTCCATTAATAACGTGATATTATGTCTTGCAAATTTTAAACTTACTCTGTGTGATGCGTGGTAAGGTTAGGTTTTTTTTTATAGAAATTTAATAAACAAATAAATTTAACCAAAAAAGACATTGCGATGGTGTCGAAATTAAAGCTGAAATAAAAGAAATAATATTATCCTCATTATTCTCTTCATCTCTTGCCCTGGTTCCAATTTGTTTGGGTCGGCGTGTATGTATGTCCTTCTATTCCATATTTCTCTGTTACTAGTCATCCGATCATTTCTCCCTTTTTCTTACATTAATTCCCATTTCATCTTTTATTTGGTTGCCTTTTCCCTTTTCCTCTCTACCTTCCTATTTATCACTTGCTTACCTAAATACATAATAAGATGTTGGTATTATGCGAACCTTTTCGTACATGGGTGCTACTTGCAGACTACTTTGATATTTTGTCTATTGTCTATTTTTTCATGGTAAAATAATGATTAATATATCATGCATCATACAATTAATTATCAACTGGGTGGCCAAAAGTAATGACCATATAGAAATGCCTTATATTTTTTATGGCATCTCCTGTTATTCTGATATTGAAAATTTTGTAGTAATCAAATGTAAAATTCACTAAAAATAATCATGGACCGCTTTACTCTCCAAGAACGTGGAATAATCGTGTCATCTTAATATATAAAAACCTTGCGTTACTGACTGACTGACAGACACGCTACAGCCGAAACTATTGGGTGCAGGAAGCTGAAATTTGGCATGTATGTTCCTTGGGGACCGTAGGTGTGCACTAAGAAGGGATTTCCGGAAATGCCCACGGGATCGGCCAAAACGGGTAAATTTAAAAAGAATTGCAGGCGTAGCTGCTGGCGTCCTCTAGTCAGTCATAAAAATACAACGTGAATTTGACTCTGCAGCGTATTTTGGTCAGAGAATTGAATATGTTTCTGTGTAAAAATCAGATGACCCATCAGCTGCTACCTACTGATCACCGCGAGATCGTCTAAAATACAGCCAGCGCGTCATAAACCCCACCTTGAAGAGGATAATTTTTCCTCAAAATTAATTATCTTTTTGATTATTTGAAATCTCAGGTGTATGTGAACCAACCACAGACTCTCGCAGCTTTAAAAGAAAACATACACCTAGAAATAAGAAACATATCGCAGGAAGTGTTACGGCTGATTATGGAAAATGTTATAAATAGGGCGCAAATGTGTTTCAACTCTGGAGGTCAACATTTAATAGACATCATATTTAAATCATATTGCAACTGAACTTCATGGCACAAATATACATACTTAAATTAAAACTAATTCTAGTTTTCTAAGTCAGTTGAACCAAAAAGGGTCATTACTTATGCACCACCCGTTATAACAATGATATTTTAAAACTATGCTTGTCCTAACAAGCATAACACTCTAGTCTTTACTATGTCGCATCGAAAATAAAAAGAATGCCAGAAATGGATCCGTGAACATGGCGCTTGCAACAGTGCCGAAATATCGGTTACTCAAAACAAAGGTACGTGGTATATATCCCGTAGGAACAGTAAAAAGTAATTATAGTGACCACGAAAGTTTAAATTCCTATATTGGATCAAAACATCCAGAAACCTCGGACAAACCGGTGCACTTACATAAAAAATAATATTCAAATCGAAATGGGGACATCCACCTTTTTCAAGATGGTTAATTGAAAACATCCAAGATAATTGAAAAGCAAAGAAACATATAAATAAAACACATTTTTCTGAATCTCTCCCGATTAAACGAACGTCGTTTTATGATGCGTATAGAATAAATATATATGTATCAAGAATATTGTACAATCAAAGAAAAACAAAGACACGTGATATCTCTCTACACTTCTTTCATCTCTCTTCTCCCTTCCACCTATCGAGACTCACGTAATTAATGGACGGCTCCTTAACGTAGGTTGTCACTTATTTTTTAACCCTTACGTAACACCGTACACCGGAGTATATTTTCCAGCTTTAGTGTACATTCACTAAAGCTGGTAGTCACGTGGCGTAAAAAATCTGCCGTCTAACCTACATAGGCACATTTTTTTTTTACCGTTTCTACCCGATTCCGTGGTAATTTCGGAAAATCCTTTCTTACTGCAATCCTATATGCCACAAGGAATAAACGTGTTAAATTTTAGCTTCTTGTGTATTCTTCAGCGTTTTAGCTGGCGTTGTCTGCTAGTCGGTCAGTAAGACATGCATTTTATATTTTTGACCGACTAGCGTAGTCTGCTAGTCGGTCAGTAAGACATGCATTTTATATTATACAGATGGATAATTCTTTAAACCATCGTATAATTTAGTAAGCTTTATTATGTAAATCACAAAAAATTTTTTTTTGTAAAGGTATATTTTAATAGTTGTTTGGGGTAGTTTTACCCAGAAGTGTCCATTTGGTTACAGAATGAAAATAGAATGTTATTAAAGGGTTAATTCGACAAGTGATTGGCTTGGACAAAACCTATGTCGATAAATATCGATAAAATTATGATAGTGTGTTTATGATAAATCCTCAGGTGCGAACTGGCTTACCTAGAATTAATATTTATAAAATGAAGATAAAGCCTGTGTTTATAAATATGAAATTATTCTTATTCAAACAAACACATTTTATCATATCATTTGCAATTGGAAATAAATAAACTCATGGTTTTGTGCTGGAGATCCAGCTATGAATTAAGGCACGCTGATGGTGATGATGATAATATAATTTGAATTAAATTAATATTAAGATATTAATTTAATTCAAATTATATTGATATGATAAAATGTGTTTGTTTGTTTCAAATGACATGATACAATGTGTTTGTTTGAATAAGAATAATTTCATATTTATTAACATAGGATTTATCTTCATTTTATGAACCTTTTCGTACATGGGTGCTACTTGCAGACTACTTTGATATTTTGTCTATTTTTTCATGGTAAAATAATGATTAATATATCATGCATCATACTATTAATTATCAACTGACAAAATCAAATATCACTTCTCTTATGTGTGGTATTAGTGGTTTGCCACTGATGGTTTGCACAAAAGTTGGTGCAGATGGATAGATGCTTGTTACTCCTTCATGCAAAATCTTTTGAACGGATTTTGAGTAAACTTTGCAGTATAGCTTATAGATGCACAACACAATAGCACATGGGCTACGTTCTGCTGCGATAACTAATATTCACGCAGGCAAAGCCGCGGGCACAAGCTGGTCAGCAGAAAAGCCTTAAAAATTTTCGATAGTATAAGTCTATTAATAACAGGACATGTTTTAACATCATTGTAACAATGATCATTTATTTATACTAGTACATCTTATTTACGTTGCTACCGATCTGTATTGCTTAAATGGTTTTAAAATAATGAAGAAATCAATCCAATCATCGATAGTCGATTCGAGCGACCACCATCAACACACTACAACACTACGGTCGCCGCGTCCGAACGCAGAGAGTCGCTAAAACGCGATGCAGCATCGATACAGTTGCAAAATCGCCGGTCGCCGATGCTAAAAGAAGCTAGTTTGCGGGAGCCCTAAATAGCGCGGGTGTAAATCGCGATCTCAGCTAATTTACAATGATCGTTCCAAAATTTTTCAATCTCTAAAACTCCTCTATTATAAATTCTATTTCAATACGTAGTGTCTTAGCGAACGGATTTTACATTAGGGAAGTTTCCTGCAAGTGAAATTAATTATACAAGTATTTTTATCTAGTGAAACATGTCTAAATAATAGTAGTTTCATTCATCAATTAATGTTCAAACTTTATTTAACATTTTGTATCGTCAATTTATTGACAATAAGTATTCAACTTGACAGCAAAATACTATGACGTCACTACGTCATATTTCATACAAATCCTTTGGCAAAGGTCGTTTTTGACATTTCATTAAAAGTGCTTGATTTGACTATTAAGAAACAACCCTATTGACTTGTCATTCCATTCAACTGCTAGAAAATGCATGAGCGGTTATTATTGGTCTAATCTTTATTATCTATAACTAGTTTATTATCATACAAGGTTATTTAGCGGGTCTTACTCGCGATAACTAATATATTTAAGGCATAAATACCTCGGTATTTGCCAACGTATTTATCGTTACAGAATACTGGTTTTATTTACGCAGTATAATAAATCTTTTTATTTATTATTCTAACAAATCTGATTTAGCTGAGATCTGTAACCAGGGACGGAAATTGGGATGATAGGAAGATTTGAATGATAGTGTGTTTAGTGAAAACATCCTCATTTACAGCCTTTTGCAGTCCCCTTCTGGACTTAAGGCTTTCGTAATTTGCATCACGGTAGCACTGAGTCAATAGGAGGATTTGGCTTACTATACCACGCTGGTATACTACGGGTTGGTATAGGGTTTGATATCGAGATTGCCGTCTCTTCGCTAAAATATTATTTGTTTTGTGTGTTTTCCTTAGTCGCCTCTTAGGACACACAAGGAATTGGATAGTGACACTTTGTATTCTTAATCCGTCATCCCAAGGACTTGAACTTTATAAATTGGCGCCATATAACATAATTAATACAGGCAGCGACTTGAACGGACTTCCTTAGAACTTTATCTTAATTGCGTTGATAATTAAGCTTTAGGTAATTCAGTCTCCACTCGCAATTTTGGCCTCTTTTTGAAGACATAAGTAAATCGCTTACAATTTATATAGCAATGCCCAGTTCCATCAGGAAGTTACGCACCCTTAAATATGTATGTCACCCCCGTGGGGTGGTCCCCGTATATTTACTTGGTCAATATTTTGCCATCCGATACGCTTTTTGTTACTCTGTAATTATGAATGTGCCATATTACCTACTACCGACTCTATATCTGTACCTCAACGTTTTAAAAAAAAGTCAGTGTTTAATTAGTTCCTTTGGTTTTAAATGCACACGCGTTAAATTAAAAAATATAGTAATATGGTACTTACTATATTTTTTTTAACCAGTTTAAAATAACTTATTTGCTATACCAACTTCTTATGATCACATTTGAATACTCGACAACACACACGAAAAGAAGACAAGAACCAAAAGATTAAGAAGTAAGCACAAAGCTAAAATTACAAAGTGTTCCACATAATTATTTATCAATAGCTTTCACATAAATCTGCATAGCAAAAGGTCTATTGTGCAATTTCAAAACTATCGATAACACATAGGATTAAATATTTACATTAGTTTGACATTGATAAATCGTATTCATAGTTCAAACATAAATTGAACCGAATGCTGAAAATATTGAACGATCCAATTATCTTCACAATATGGTATTTTGCAAATATCATTTATCATCAGTATATTACTGAGAGACTGTCATGCGATAGTTAAATAGCTTAAAGATGGAGTTCACATGTGTAAAGCCCGCTTCCAGCGGTACGTGGTTTTGTGGACGGATGCACGCGCATCGCGAATTGGGTAACTTCAGAGGTACCGCGCACGCTCGTCCGCAGAACCACCGTGGGCTGCCAGCTAAAGTTCTACTTCTTCCGGTTTCCTAAATGTCACAAAATAGTTCAGCATCCTCCGTCTATATTATTTCGACGAACCACGCCTCAAAAATCAAAAGAGAGCTATGTTCTATAACCTATTTGTATTTATTCTATACACACATATTTATATTTGCATTTAATATCTCCTAGACAGTAGCATACCTGTGCCGGATTTCCTCACGTAACAATACAGAGCAAGTAGCGCGAACTGGCCTGGCTATAATAGTTCTGTAATTACACGCGAACGCAAACTTTCAACAGAAGTGTAATAGACCACGAGGTAAATAGCAATCAGATGTAAACTCGGGCCACGATTCATGTGGATACAATGTGCTTTTGAAACGGACGTATATTTTGCTCCTGCTTTATAATATTGGTATGGATTTACTCTGTAAATCTGTATTTATAAAATTCTTGCGTTACTGACTGACTGACAGTCAACGCACAGCCAAAACTATTGGGCGCTAGGAACCGAAATTCGGCATATATGTTCCTTGGGCATGGTATAGTGGTAGACTGGACAGGACTTTGGTCGGCAGTCGGGTGGTTTTTAGTGGTGACACCACATATTCCGGCTGCGTTTGCCGCAAGAGCCGGAGACTCGAAGGGATTTGCCACCTCTTAACAAAAAAATGTGCGGGCGTCCTGTAGTATACATATATGTACTTTGAATGCGCTAGGGTTCGTTTCCTGGGTCGCGCAAAAGTGTAACTGAGTGTTTCCCAATTCCCAGTAGCAGCATGGTGTCTGTCGATATCGGCAATAGATTCGCCCCATATAACATAGCGAACTGTAGGTGTAATATAACACCTTTACCTACGCCTTCGGGGATACAAGAGTCGGTCTAAAAAATCAACCGGATTCGTAGCACAAGTTTGTACTTAACAAGAGTTAGTGGGATCCCGGATTGCTGAGTACACATTTTAGCATTACTATGTAATGTAACGTTCCTACGAATGCTTGACGCCTCATTCGACGTAATGCTTACGGCGAGTGAGCATTTACTAATAATATAATATTTCTGGGTTAGTTTTATTCTGCGGTGTTCTGTGCTTTGCGAGACCAATTATACCAAAACACTTGTTCATTTGCTTGAAGTTCAGTTCATGAAAGGATAACACAGTATAGAGGCGCGTTGTCCCATTGAATGATTTTTTGTAAGTGCTGTAGATAATATATTATGTGATGCGCATTTTAATTGCATTTTGAAGTCAACAACTACGGGCTGCATGAAAAGGACTCTGCAATAAAACAAAAAGCTAGCTAAACTTGCTAATGTCAAATACCTATCTCTCCTATACATACTCGGATCATTGCTTTCTTGTATATGATACCAGCATGAATCCGTGTTTCCAAGGTGCCTATAGCGAACATTTGCAATATCGATTAGCTCCGCTAGGAGTAACAGCGCTCGGACATCGTGTATTCTGTTCGTGTCATATCACCAACCGACGCAGGGACCTTTGGCATTATAATTACTTATATATACGCCAGAAAAAACACCTGTAAACTGCCAGAAATGTTATCCTTCATTTTAATTCAAACAGGTTACGATTTGGTATAATGTGTGTATCCTCATCATGCCCTTTCGATGATATACATATTTCAAGTCTCAGTACTATTATAAACCGTATTATAAAACTAAATAGTCCGGTCTAAAATATATAACTAGACTAAAGCTAATCAAATGGCCATAAAAAATATATTGCTTTCGTCAATAACTTATTTACACAAAGCACATCAACCTCCAATCGAACTAAATATATGCAAGTGCTACAGTATATAATGAAGATAAGGTATCCACTAGAACTATCAGTATGCAATGTAATATTTATCATAAGTTACATAACAATGTGACCGTTAATGAATTTTAAAATTTTACTCATTTAAAAATTCGTATGCAAGAATGAATACATAGCGAAGTAGGCCAAACCCTCACATATTATTTAGAATAATACATTTTTAATAGACTGCTCCGTATTTATTTCTTTCCACCTTTGACTTGATCCAATTTTCAGATTTTATAATCTGAAATCGTTTTTATGAATTTATGATAAGCATAGGAATATTATATAGTGTTTTGATTGGATTAGAGTTTGGAAACGTAAAGCTTAGCTAGCACATCCGTCTAATTCAATTCTTTCATATAATACCATAAGGCCTCCGCTGGATATCAACATTTCAAAAATAAAACTTTGTTGGTTTCAACAGAATATCGGGTTTCTCAGAAAAGCCACCCTCTCATAAATAATAACATCACATTACTTTTGCTGTTGCTCTTAATTTAATGAGTGAAGACGTCGGTTTTTCACATATTCCATCCTTCCAATTTATAAATTTCTTACATTTTCTACGTCTTTCCTTTCTCTAAGTATGCACAGGTATTTGGCCGCTGCTAAGTCTGATCGCTACCGCGCCTTGGATGTGACCTAAGCTTACCGCGTTTCTCATTGAGAGCACATTTTTACTAGCAATGATGTCAAATCGATTGCAATACATACATTTGCCATCGTAAAATCCACATAAAAATGGACAGCAATATCGAGAGATAGCCTACTAAAATATGTTAGTAAAATTGAACCCGTAAACTAGAAATTTAAAATATGTCGCAAGATTGCATCTCCGTATGAAAACTTCACGCAAACTACGAGATAGAATCATGCTCACGATAGTGGGATAGACGAGACGGAGATTTTTTAATCTTGAGCTGGAAAACTTTAATGCAAAGAGTTAAAAAATACTTTTCAATGCACGTCACTTTTTTGTTTTCGACGTCTGTGTTATTAGTTTCTCTTCAAATAACTTGATTTATATTTTATAATCCAGATTTTTTAAAATGATGGTATTTCAATTGCCTGAGTATTATGTACACCTACGTTAGCTTATCCTCAGTAAGCTCCGCTGAAACCTCCCTTTGTTAATTAGGCACTTTCGTTCTAACACGTCCGTCCACTTTACACAGCTACACAATGATTGATTAACCTGAGAAAACACCTTTCTTCTTCACCTGAAAAATGCTGCTTACTAAAGGAGAGGCTAATTGGATAGTTTTCTAGGTATTCTGGTTTATTTACTTATTTAAGAAGAACGTTTCGCAACTGCCGTGTCTAAACCTAACAAATGTGTATGTTATTTGGTCGGATGAGGTTGTGTTGTTACGAAGTCTGCTGATAATAAATTAATCAATATAGTGCACTATCTTTGCAATAATGCCATTTGTGCAGCTCCACTACGCCATACGTACGGCCAATGAAATTTAGACCTATTACAGTGGTTCAAGCAGCTGCTTCGCCGTTTAGCACTGCGCAGAGTATCGTGAGTTAGATTCTCAGTGCAGCAACACTCTGTGTATCCACACCTAATTGTTGTTTCGAGTCTGGGTGTTCGTTGTGTCCGTTGAGTAAAATCCCCCGCGATACAGGATTTCCTAATGCGGGACTAAAAATATCAAAATCTTATTTACTTAATTCTTCGTATTTTCAGACAAAAAATTGCGTTAGTGCCCAACGTTAACAATAGTGAGAATAGGATGGAAATATTTAGAGTTTTGCAAATGCTTTTGCACCCATTTGGGGTCAACATATTTGAATTTGCATAGCAACGAAATATAAGACTCATGAAGACAACGATGTGACGTTATAGATTTAATACTCTCTGCCTCACGTGTAATAAATGTAATGACTGCCCCAATAGAGACACTTTCAAAAGGAGAAATTGAATATATTAATCCGTACCACCTCCCGCCCAGCTTACCAAAACATTAAGGTATCGTACCGCGGCACAAACGCTAGACACATTTCAGTTACATTTGGCCGACTTATAAAATCCACACTCGTCTTAGATCATACAAATGAGAGCGTCAAAAATAAAAAGCGAAACAGAGAGACGCTAAGAAATATACGGAATCCTATTATGTATTCCCAGATTCTATTTGTGTTAACAAGATTATCTCTTATGGAACTCGAATGACACACAACAACTTCATAATTTTCGAGGTTATACGTAAATATGAACGGAATTAGGTTTAGATTGGGTTTAGATAACCCATCAAATTGATTTATTGATTCGGGAGAAGGAAACAAAATGGATTAACTGTTTGTTTTCTCTCATATATTAAAGGTCATAGTTGTTTAGTTTGTGATGTTTCGTGGCATTCGGTATTAAGTTAGTGATATAAGCGTCCCACTCATGCTATCAAGTAATTTATTATTGTTCTTTTGAAAATATTATGGGCGCACTAGGTAGAAAGCCTTATTCGCGGGCGTGATTGGATTTCATGAACTCTAAGTAGGATTCTGCTGAAATCCAGCACACGGCTTTATGGTGAGCGGGATCTTATGTACGACACAACTGTTATCGCTATAATATTATTATCTTTCTTAGCATTGTCATTATCATCATCAAGCTTTACTGCAGTTCCAAAGCGAAAGACTTGGAGTCTTTCGGTTTGGAGCCAGGGGTCCACTTTGTATTCTAACCAGATTTGACAGAATATTACCATGTTCAGTACTATTATCTGTAGTACCATGTCTTTGCTCTGAATCTATTTCTGTCTCAATGACTTTTTCTTCTTTAACTATTTCTTGCTTCTTATTATTATAGCGTATATAGAAGATATATATTGTGATATTCGCTAACTTTAGACGTTATATAAAGTTTGACGTCCTTGTAGATAGGCCTCGTTGGTGTACTTGAAACCACTTGGTTAGGTACTATCAGTGTAGCGTTACTAGCACTCAGAGCTTCTGTTAAGAGCCCAGTTAATTACAGGATAGAAAAAACAAAGGTGGCTTCCAAATTGCTGAGAAGAGGCTTCCAAAAACTGAAAAGCTTTCAACGTGGATCTATTGAGAGATCGGGTTCACGTCTGTGGGAAACGCAGATAGGCTGGTCTGTTTAATCGCATTTTCATTTTTCACTACATGGTTAACTATTATACTTACCGCCACGCTGCAGTATATGCACCAGGCATATCAATGCCAATATTTACGGATTATCTCAATACGCATCGTAACATGTTATTATATCGCGCTATTTCCTTCGACGTAGTTGCACGGACTACAACCACCGTGGTCATAGCATGGCGTAGTAAGCAGATATAGTAGCCTATAAATCTGTCCAAGGTTAATTGGCACGTTAATATCGTAAATATAAACACCCAAAGCGACTCATAGATAAAGGCAGAAAGAGAAGGAAGATATTAAAATGATGAAGCTCTTATTTATTTTCCCTTTCGACGCTGCGCTCTTATTTACAGAGCGGAACTTAACTATAGGTGATTTTTTACGTCAATATTTTTCAGATGTGGGCTGTACTTTTTTGGGAATGGTAACGGTGTAGTGGTGTGAGTGTATAACTCACACGAAAAGGACACAAGAACAGAAGATTAAGAAAAAAGCTATTATTGAAAGCCCTCCTACAAATTTGTTTTCCATATAATTCTGTATATGAATAGGTCATTATTCTGTTAGAGAACTATCGATAACTCATAAAATAAAATATTTACATTAGTTTGACATTGATAAATCGTTGCATTTCATTACAATCATTGACATTGATAATGCTGCAAATATTTAAGTAATTATCGTCGCATGCTACTTTTCACATAGTTATTATCATTTATAATAAGTCGATAGTTGAATAGCTCATAGATAAAGCTACATACGTGTTAAGCTCGCTACCCACGGTGTGTGGTTTTGCGCACGGATGCGCGCGGCACCTTTGAACCCTTTATATATATATATGTATATATATATATATATATATATATATATATTTATAACTTTATATAAAATTGTATCAAAACTCCGACACCAGAGTATACATCTGTCGATTGGCCCCAGGTGACGCAAAAGTGTTACTGAGATTTCCTAAATTCTCAGTAGCGGCACGGTATCTAGCAAAGTACCCGATAGCAGCAATAGGTTCACCCCTATTACGTGGGACCTAACAATTCATAATATGACGAAACGTAGGTGTAATATTGGTTTACTATTGTTTGACAAAAAACGTATAACAAAAGATCATTTTACAAACAACGTTTGAAAAACTAATCATTTGACAAACTTTAATTTCGCAAACATATAACTTTAAAAACAATCATTTGACATAATACAGGTTTCGCAAATGTTTTACTTGGAAAATAATTAAAATGTTAAATAATTATTTTTAAAATAATCATTTGACTAAATAATTCGTATGCCAAATTTGTGATTGTACAAAAAGTTAGAAGATAAATTATTAGTTTTTAAAAATAACAAATCGTTGTGGTCGCAGTTCTAACCTAACCTAACCAGCCATTGCTTTAGTTGACCCCACACAAAGATTGGTGTTTTAACGTAGATTTTGGTTACTAAATATTAACCTAGCAAGGCATTTTGTCAAATGTTATTTATGCTTTATGTTGTTTTGCCAAATTACATGTTTAAAAAAATAATCAATTTGTAAATTAATGTTTTAGCATAATAACTTTTTTATAGTAAATATATTGTCTAATGAGTAGTTTGTCAAACAATAGTTTGTAAAATAATAAATTTATCAAATATAATTTTGTCAAATGTTATTTGTCAAATGAAAATTTTTCATTTGTTTTTAGTCAGATGATCGGACACCTGTAATATTACACCTCCGCCTAACACTTCAGGGATACAGGCATCAGCGTATAAAAAAAACCTGTTTACTATTGTTTAACAAAAAACGTATGACAAAAGATCATTTTACAAACAACGTTTTAAACTTGATTTTAATTCCTATAACGTTTGTAAAACTAATTATTTCGCAAACATATAACTTTAAAAACAATCATTTGACATAATACAGGTTTCGCAAATGTTTTACTTAGAAAATAATTTAACTGTTAAAATATTATTTTAAAAATAATCAGATGACTAAATAATTCGTTTGCCAAATTGGTGATTGTACAAAAAGTTAGAAGATAAATTATTAGTTTTTAAAAATAACAAATTTCTAACCAATACTTACGCGAAATTTTGAAAACATTAAATTGCATGGTTGCAATTTGTATCTTGGACAGATTATTTATTGCCAAGTAATAATTTTGTATTAATACTAATTCCATAGAAACTTAAGTCTTTTAAAAATAATACACACTGCCTGAATTAAGTGAAATAAATAGAATTCGGTTCTGGCACTCGCCGCACCGGCCGCTACCGCGGCACGCTCGCTTCGCTCGCTCGACTCGTGGGTCGCAGTTCTAACCTAACCAGTCATCGTTTCAGTTGACTCTACACAAACATTGTTGTATTAACGTAGATTTTTGTTAATTAAATGTTTACCAAGCAATGGATTTTGTCAAATGTTATTTATGCTTTACGTTGTTTTGCCAACTAACATGTTTAAAAAAATAATCAGTTTGAAAATAAATGTTTTAGCATAATATTTTTTTTTGTAAATATATTGTCTAATGAGTAGTTTATTAAACAATAGTTTGTAAAATAATAAATTTATCAAGTATAATTTTGTCAAATGTTATTTTTCAAATGAAATTTGGCACTTGTTTTTTGTCAAATGATCGGACACCAAAAAAACCGACATTTTAGTTACAGTGGATTTGAAGCACAAGTATGCATTTCATAAGATATAGCGTGATCCTGGATTGCAGGGTACACATTTCGGCAATTATCTGTATATATAAAATCCTTGCGTTACTGCGACTGACTGACAGACAAGCTACAGCCAAACCGATTGGGTGCAAGTGGCTGAAATTTGGCATGTATGGTACTTAGCGATCCTAGGGGTGCACTAAGAAGGGATTTCCCGAAATTCCCACGGGAACGGGCAAATCAGGTACCTAAATTACAAAAATGTGCGAGCGTAGCCGCCAGCATCCTCTAGTCATATAATATGTAATGTAACGTACCTGCGAATGCTTGACGCCTCGTTCGACGCAATGCTTGTGGCGAGTGAGCATTTACTAATAATATTTCTTTCTTTGTCGTGAAATATAATTTGTGCTTTGTGTGACGAATTGCACTATTACGCTTGTTGGTTTTGCTTGAAATTCGGTTCGTGAAAGGATAACACAATATTGAGGTGCGTTGTCCCATTGAAAGTATTTTTTAAAATGCTGAAGATAATTTATGTGATGAGCATTTTATTTGATTTTTTTTTTATTTTGCAATAAAGCAAAAAGCTAGCTAAACTTGCTTCCAATAATTTCAAATATCTCTCCTATATAAAATACACGCATCATTGCGCTCTTGTATATGAGACCAGCATGAGGTCGTGTTTCATGTCAAAGGCACCTATAGCAATTTTGAACATTCGAAATTCAAATTCAAATTCAAATAGTTTATTGTTATGACAGGTACATAAAGTATTACAAGAAAGGTCTTAATTCTAAAGTACAGATCTCTGTGATATACCGTACTAGACGGTGTACAATATATTACATGTCAAATTCAAAAATCAAACGACCGATAATTTTAAACATATCATAATAATTATTTTAAATCTTTGTCATTAAGATCGTCAGCAACACTGTAATAAATCTTGTCTAATAGTAATAATTTTACATGTTTTTTATAAATATATATAAATTGATATCATCTTCACTTCGCAATTTTTGTGGCAATTTGTTAAATAGTTTAGGACCCATACAGAATATGCTTTTATTTAGCATGGTCGTCCGAGAAGCTACCAAACACAGCATATCTCGCCGTCTTGTTCTAGTAACCTTTTCAAAAAGATTTTGATTACTTTTGACAAAAAGCACGGCATTATATATATATAAAGACATGGTAGTGTCAGCAATTTTAAAGACCGAAAAAAGGGTTGACAACTATCAGTAGATTTTATGTGACATATGGCTCTAATACATTTCTTTTGGGCTTTAAAAGCCAGTTCTTTGTGTGTGGAATTACCCCAAAATTACTCCGTACCTTATTATAGATTCTACATATCCATGATATGCAGTGAGCACGGTTTTGCGATCTGCTACACTACCGAGTTTGAATAATGCATAACAACTTTGACTTAATTTATTGCATACTTTTTCTATATGAGGTTTCCATGTCACCTTACTGTCTAATATTAATCCTAAAAACTTTGTCATGTCAGTTTGAGATATTGTTTGTCCACCGTAATGAATATTTAAATTGAGTTCATTGTTTTGTCTTTGATTAAAATTAATAAAATTGGTTTTATCAATATTTATATCTAAATTATTATATGTCATCCATTCTAGAATACATTTAATTGTCAAGTTGATGTCATTTTCTAATTTATTTATATTTTCTCCGGTGAATAGCACCGTACTGTCGTCTGCAAACAGTGTCATGTGATGATTACAGACTTGGGGGAGGACGTTTATATATACCAAATAAAAAATAATCGATTGGATTCGCTAGTAGTAACAGCGTTCGGACATCGTGTATTGTGTTCGGTTCATATCATCAACCGACGCTCCCTGCGTCGGTTGATGAAATGTCATTGACATTACAATTATAAACGTACCAAATGTTTTACTACGATGTGCTGACTACATTTTCAGCCCAGTTACGTGCCTGAAAAAAACACGGATATAGAAGCGGCGATAGCCCAGTGGTTTAAATAACAGACTGCCGAGACGATGGTCTCGGGTTCGATCCCCAGTTAGCCCGGGCACACACCTCTGACTTTCCGAAGTTGTGTGTATTAAAATGTTAATTATCGCTCACTTAACAATGTGCCCGGTCACGATGGTAATAGGCCCGCCCCTATTACATTGCGACCGAAACATAACTGGCGAAGTGTGTAATACACCTCTGCCTAAAAGGCGTGAAGTTATGTTAAAAAAACACCTGTATTCAATTTAAACATGATACGATTTGGTATAATAAGCGTGTCCTCTCCATTCCCTTTCGATAATATATATCCAGTCTTAGTACTATTGTAAACCAAATAGTCAGGTCTAATATATATCACGAGACTAAAGCTAACCAAATGGGCATAAAATTCAAGTAGAAATATAATCCAACAGTTCATTGCTTCAGTTAGTAACTTATGTTCCGTTGGTCACAAAGCACATCAACATCCAATATAACTAAATATATACAAGTGCTATAGTATATAATGAAGGTAAGGTTTCTACCAGAACTATCAGTATGAAATTTAATATTTATCCAAAGTTACATAACAATGTGACCTTTAACGTTAAAAGAACAAAAATAACAGCGACCCAAATATGAAGAGTGATTTCACTGACGAGAATTTTACTCATTTAAAATTTCGTATGCAAGAATGAATACATAACGAACTAGGCCAAACCCTCACATATTATTTAGAATAATACATTTTTAATAGACCGCTCCGTATTAATTTCTTCCCACCTTTGACTCGATCCAATTTTCTGATTTTATAATCTGAAATCGTTTTCATGAATTTGTGATAGGGATAGGTATTTTGTTTAGATTCGCGAAGAGTTTGGAAATGTAAAGCTTAGCTAGCACATCCGTCTAATTCAATTCTTTCATAAAATAACATAAGGCTTCCGCTGGATATCAACATTTCGAAAGAGAAAACTTTGTTGGTTTCAACAGAATATCGGATTTCTCAGAAAAGCCCTCACCCTCTCATAAATAATAACATCACAATACTTTTGCTGTTGCTCTTAATTTAATGAGTGAAGACGCCGGTTTTTCATATATTCCATCCATCCCAATTTATAACTTTCTCACATTTTCTACGCCTTTCCTTTCTCTAAGTTTGCACAGGTCACTTGGGTATGGCCGCTGCTAAATCTGATCGCTACCGCGCTTACGTAAAGGAAACTAAACCGGAAAACGCCTCGGATGTGACCTAAGCTTACTGCTTACCATTAAGATTACCCTCTAGCACGTTTCTCATTGACCGCAGCTTTTTACTAGCAAACGTCTAACATGATACCCAATCGCTTGCAGTACACGCAATAAATAACATTCGGCATCGTAAAATGCTCATTAAAATGGACAGCAATATCGATAGATAGCCTGCTAAAATATGTCAATAAAATTGAACCCGTAAACTAGAAATTTAAAATATGTCGCAAGATTGCATCTCCGTATGAAAACTCCACGCAAGCTACGAGATAAAATCATGCTCACGATAGTAGGATAAACGAGACGGAGATTTTTTAATCTTGAGCTGGAAAACTTTAATGCAAAGAGTTAAAAAATAATTTTCAATGTAACTTTTGTTTGCGATGTCTGTGATTGGTTTTCTCTTCAAGTCACTTGATTTATACTTTATAATCCCGATTTTCTAAAGTGATCTTATGTCAATGGCCTGAGTCTACTTATATATACTTACGTGAGCTTATGGTAAGCTTAGCTGAAACCTTTTGTTAATTAGGCACTTTCGTTCTAACACGTCCGTCCACTTTTCACACAGCTACACAATGATTGATTTACCTGAGGAAACACCTTTCTTCTTCACCTGAAAAAGTAGGCAGTGCCAACGAAAATACAAGACACGAACACCTAAGACGGAATAGGTTTTATTGTGAAATATAGTACTGCTAACTAAAGGCGAGGCTTTTTGGATAGTTTTGTAGGTATTCTTGCTTATTTATTTAAGAATAACGTTTCGCAACTGCCGTGTTTGGGGAGAGGTTCGACTGTAGCAAAACTAGCAAGCGTGTTTGTTATTTGGTCGGATAAGGTACAGTTTTTTCAAAGTCTACTGAGAATAATTTATATTTTTTTTTTATTTTATATATTTTTTTTATAGAAAGCCTGTATCCTCGAGCGGGTAGGCAGAGGTGTAATATTACACCCACATTTCGCCATGAATTTGTAGGTCCCACGTTATAGGGGGCGAGCCTTGCCTTGCCGTTACCGAACACATCACCAGACCCCGTGCTGCTACTGAGACATAGCTGAGACATAACATTTTTGCAAAACCGAACTCGGGACCTCGGCAATCGGCAGTCGCATACGCTATCTATCTATCTATATATATATATATATATATATATATATATATATATATATATATATATATATATATTTGAGGATAACATATTTGAACATATGTAAAAAATGCTCTAAAACCTCTACTAACCTCTACGACTCGTGAAATCGGGAATGCATAGCAATGAAATATAAGACTCATGAAGACGACGATGTGACGTCATAGATTTAATACCCTATGCCTCACGTGTAATAAATTTAATAAGTGCCCCAATAGATTTCAAACGGAGGAATTGAATATATTAATCCTTACCACCTCCAGCCCAGCTTACCAAAACATTAAGGTAAATAAACCCGCGGCACAAATGCTCAACACAATTTCAGTTACATTTGGCCGACTTATATGAAACCCACACTCGAATCAGATCATACAAATGAGAGCGTCAAAAATAAAAAGCGAATCAGGGAGACGCTAAGAAATATCCGGAATCCTATTATATATTCCCAGATCCTATTTGTGTTAACAAAATTATCTTTCATGGAACTCGAATGACACACAACAACTTCATCATTATCGAGGTTATACGTAAATATGAAGGGAATTAGGTTTAGATAACCCATCAAATTGATTTATTAATTTGGCAGAAGAAAACAAAATGGATTAACTGTTTGTTTTCTTTCATATATTAAAGGTCATAGTTGTTTAGTTTGTGATATTTCGTGGCATTCGGTATTACAAAGAAAAATATATTGATACACTCAGTAACAGAATATGTTAGTGAGTGTATCAATCATGCTATCAAATAATTTCTTATTTTCTTTTGAATATATTATGGACGCACTTAAAAGAAATCCAAGTTCGCGGGCGTGTTTGCGCTTCTTAAACTCTAAGTAGGATTCTGTTGAAATGTAGTACGGGATATCCATCAGGCTTTATGCTGAACAGGGCCTTATTTCTGTCACAACTTTCATTGCTATAATATTATTATCTCCCTTAGCATTGTCATCATCATCATCATCGTTATATTAGTCTGTCCGCCGCTGGGGGACTACCCCTACATCTCTGGTTATCCCTTCGGAGATAAAAAGCCCTCAGTCCAGTCTAGAACCATCTTATCGGAACAATTTAGTTCCTGGTATTTTACCTAACTATTTAACTTAGCTATTAATTCATCATATTCGGGTCGACTACGATAAAGCCATCGTACTAAGTAACGAATAGGAATAAAACAACACACTTTGGGGATATTTCTTAAATCCAGCAGCTACCTTATAAGTGCTCAATTTAATAGCAGTATAGTTTTGTATGTATGATATTTTTAAAGCAGTTCTCTTAAAAACTACTCTTTAAAAATATCAACTCGTTGAATGAATATGAACTGCTTTAAAAGAACTTTGCAAATCTTGCAAAAACAAAAGGGATAACAATAAACTAATTGTTATTTGTATGTGTTTTTTTCTAACTAAAACTAGTACATGTAACTCAATTGTACATCGTAGCTGTACTCTGAAATATTCTATAATATGAACGGATTCGCAGTAATCTATATAATCTCAAACTAACATAATTGCTTTTAATTTTAATCCGATAATCTTCTGAGGTTATTGAGATTATAAACATATTCAAAGACTAACTCATTATTCTGCAAATACCTTCAGCCGTCTCAAAACCTTATTTATTAAAAAAAAATTTTAACGGTAACTCCCGTTAGGAATTAATGCTGCCTCGCGAGGGTTTTTAAAAACATACAATCAACGGATGAGCAATGAACACCCAGACTCGAAACAACAATTTATGGCTAGACCCACAACACTCAGCGCAGTGTGAAGCAGCGAGACGGCCGCTTAAACGACTACGCCAACAGAAATGTGCAGTCATAACACAGTGGTCAATAGATTATTAGAACATTTGAAAGTATTTTTCCGTCTGACGATTGGACTGATTTTATAAGAACTTCAAATGGGGAAGATTTAGTAGGTAATCTCTTAATAGTGGTTGGAAGTTCCAATAAATTCGCTTATTAAATGGCGCGGTTTTACGATTCGTGAGCAAAGGTACTCTATCCTCTAACCCGCGTAAAATTATTTGCTAAAGACGAGGACAAATAAAATGGTCTTTCCAAACTCCCAACGTATTATAAGGACCTCGTTTGATATAAATATAAATTGTTAAATTGATTTTTATTTGAGTAATATGGATTTGTACATATAATTACACATATATAAAATACTAATAAAATCTACGACTTTGCCTGATTAAATCTTGGCTTAGTCATGAAAGTGTTTTTTCACATTTTATGCATACTTTCGTACTAATTATGGTAGGTACGATGAATAAATGTTATGATTTTTATACCAATTTACACTACGAAATCATTATTTCATATTCGTTGGGGTAGTAGTCGTTTTATACGTTGTACTTTCATAGCAGTTACTATTAATGTGCTTCCAGTCATCATTAATAGCAACTGCTCAGCTTTGTATTAGCTGTATATAGCCATCCAGAAAAACAATTATCTAACGCTACAAGTATTTTTCAGATCGTACCAGTAATTCCTAAGATTTGCGCATTCAAACAAACACACAGAAAACCATTATAGTCATACATGCACAATTCCAATGACACGAGCTAAAGTTATAAAGCAGTGACGATATTGATCTACATTTAGTTAGTAAAAACATTGTTGAAACGTCCTAGACTATGATATAACAAGACTGACTATGATAACTAGACTCACAACCGTTGCACGGCTCAGAACTTGTATCAAAGCGTCACTCGTTATCAGATAAATTGTCACACTTCGTACTCTGCATTCAGGCTTATCTTGCTTTAAATTGACAGTACATTCAAGTTAAATGTGAATACCTAACTGTATTTTGAAAAGAATAAGTAAAATGAATGATTTATACGCTTTTAAGGTGTGTCCAAATCTGAAATGTGTCCGAAAGCGCTGATCATACCGCTTGCCTTAATTACCACTGTAACCGATTTATTCTTTTGAATATATAAAGTGCTTTCGTTACTGACAATCATGGCACAACCAAAACTATTG
The DNA here is from genome assembly GCA_944739405.2 of Euclidia mi. Lineage (NCBI taxonomy): Eukaryota > Metazoa > Arthropoda > Insecta > Lepidoptera > Erebidae > Euclidia > Euclidia mi. The sequence goes on along the minus strand of OX123202.2, from coordinate 37,678,270 downwards.
GGCGCAAGAAACAGAAATTTGGCCTGTAATTATATTGGGGTAGGGAAGCAATAAGAGCGGATTTTTGGCAAATCGTTACCTAAGGCGGTAAAAGATTCCCACGTGACCGTAGCTGCGAGCAAAGTCTAGTATTGTATAAACTTCTTTCGTCTTCAATCGAGCCCAAAATTTAATGTTCCGGTCAAGTCAACTATTGACATGACCGAAATAGTATGAGAATATCTCTTTCATCTATATTTAACTAACAATATTTACACAGGCCTTACAGGACGAAGTCCATCTATTGGTTTTATATTTATATTTCGCTCTCTTTAAACATCTAGGCTGTATTTTAACCCCTCTGTTCACATTCCATTTACTTATTTATTTTCATTCAATTCATTTCAATTATCCGGGCGACATTGATAAATAAATATCCTAACGTAACATTTCTAATATTTGTAACCTAATAATAGACTTATCAAACAATTGGAAATAGATTTTCATTTACAATTTTCGATAACCCCTGTCAATAAATTTGATCCCTTTGAACCAAAGGTTGAACATATATAATTTGATGTTCCTTGTTTGCCCTTCTGGTTGTTATTATTCAATCCATTGAGGCTCGCCTACACGGAAAATTATTAAAGTGTGGATAAGGAAAATACTAATTGAATACTATGATGGTTAAAGGTTTATTCGAACTGATTTAATGGATAAAATTTAGTTCATCACAACCGGAATTTATAATTATGTTATAAAACAATTAGACTATTTTATAGCGTTTAATTTTGGTTTACTAGAATCTTAATCTTAGTATCTTACGGGTTTTTAAGATACCATTCCTTGGAAAAAATCCTACCTCTATAGAATCACTATGCTCTACATCCATCTGTCGCGAGATATTTAAACCAACTTGAAACCAACCTTATTCGTTTAACTATTTATGTTATTACATCTCTTAATCACTAAATAACTTAAATATTTTTACATATACAATACACCTTACATTAGTATACCAACATAACTCATTTTGGAGATAATTGGATTTGTCTCTATTCTCTCTATCAGTCGTTTCAGATCCAGATATGTATAGGCTATATTCAGGCACCTACACTAAATTGTAATTACAGACTAGCTCAATACCGACAATAGGAGCACATTTCATAATTTACAACTAAGAATTTTTCGCTAGAATAACCCGATAATATATTCTCTTACCGGCAGGCCGATTCAGAATGTCACGACAAGTAATCGTACGATATGTCAAATTATTGTACTCGTATTTTAGCCGCCTATCAGTGATATTTTGAACAAATATTAATTCAATTTGGTTTATTTATTAATTTACTTCATACTGAATGCATAAAATTGATAGGAAATGCGTTAGTTTTGACAAAAAATTAGGTAGCCCGTTCGACAATTAACGGAATCGAATGTCAAATGAGATATCGAACGATTCTGAATCGCCCCCCAGATTAGAGACATCCCAAAAAAGAAGGACAGGTTAGAAGCACCCTTAACCAAAGAGAATGCATGAGAAATTTGATGAGAGTGACTGAAACAAGAGAGATATGCCAGGATCGTTACAAACGGCGTTCTTTAGTCTCTGCCTACTCCTCCGGGAAACAGGCGTGAGTCTATGTATTATCTGTATTATATTGTATCTGTATTGTTCGATCAGTATGCTAGGAAATATATCGTCCACCTGCAACCGGTTTACACGATCGGTCGCAAACAGAAGAGCGTACACATGCCTCAAACGAGCTGTGAGAATTCTAGGTAAACGTTTATTCAATCAAGCACTACCGTCAATGTCGTGTGATAACTAGAACTGGAGTGCGGTTTGCCTTCGAACAGTCCACGAAAATGCATATGAAACTACGAATTTTACGGACTCCTGTGAAACTCGGCTACCGTACACATACAGTACCAAGAGCAGATAAATTGACTCGGACTTATTTTAAAACATGGACGATATAGGTACAGTTCTAAAAGCTAAGCTTTATGTGTGAATGCTATTTTATAAATAGTGTTGTTTATTTTGTGCAGCATTGGCCTCATAGGTGCATAGGGTTCCCACCAAGAACTAAGGGCCCCAAGCCAACCTCACCTGCAAGTGGTGCACCTGCCGATCAACGGACGAGGCTCTGGCAAACAAAATATCCCGATAAGCGGCAATAGGCTCGCCACCTATTAATCAAGGGATCAAAACACTGGCGAAAAGTGGGCGTTTAATATGCCTCTGCCTACCCGTTCGGGGAAACAGGCGTGAGTCTATGGATGGATGGATGGATTGGCCTTAGAATTTCGTGGAAACAAGCATGTAATAGAAATAAAAAAAATATATAACTAACATGGAATTGAAATATAAAATGTTAGGTAACTTACCTACATGGAATTGAAATTAAAATGTTATATAACTAACATAGAATTGAAATAAAAAACGTTAAATGACCTAAAATAGTATGTTTCTAGGACTATGTCAGGATATATGTATATTCAGTTTATGTTGTCCATTGTAAATTTGCTTTGCAGCCCCTCTTCTGATTACATGTCATCGAGTTACTACGGCAAATTTCCTCAGATCTTGGATGTATCTATATTGTTAAGATCTGTATAGCTGTTTCTGATATATCACATTAATCGCAAGAGATAACAAAATGCCCCTGAAATTAAGATTCACAAGCAATCCTAATCAGGTAAGTTATGCCTAAGAAACAGTCTAATATATTTACATAATGATGCAGTAAAATGTAATGAACATACTTTCGCTACTAACCTTAACTGAATCTGTTGCTAATTACGTAATGAATATCAGGTAATGGGTTTGTTTTCGAATACAACTCGTGGAATAATAGAAATACGCTTTATGCATACAATCATAGTAATAAAATAATTGTTTTGTCTATTGACTACTACTACGTGACAGTTTCAAACAGTCACAAGTTGAAATATAACGTTCGATACGCTCTTTAAACGATAAAAAGACATACTAAAAAGACAAAAGAAAAACAAAAGACTCAAATAAATTAGTTAAAATAATTAACACTAAAATGAATAAAGGAGATAAATTCCCCTACAACTAACAACTGCCCAAAAAATTACATTTTATCGGACGGGTGAACATAGCGAAACTAAATATAACTTCTAATTTACTACGATACCAAAAAATAACTGTAAAACAGAATTATTTACTTATATCATTAATTCCGTACGACGCTAATTATTACTCAGATTACATTTGACCAAACAAAATTTGATATACAATAAGGATAATAATCCCCGAGGGGCAATTTGGCAACAGCCCTACTCAATACGATATTAAACGAAGAAACACTTACCGTGATGCCATTAAGGCTGAAAAACTGTTTTTACGGCCTGATCGTCACATAAACACGAAAGAAAAGCACTTGGTCGTTAAGAACCTATAAAAGGTAAGTCTAAGGTTACAGTTACAGTGAGGTTATGTTGTGTACAAAGAAATTCAGAGGCAATTCTCTAAACACCAAAATTGTAGAGCGTTTTGGAATTACCATGCATCTATTTGTGTTTGTTAATGATTTATTAAGTAGGCTGTTGTAGCTTTGTGAACTATTTAATGACTTTCATGATTGATTGAAGAGCGAATATTAACGACTAGTACCTAGATGTTAATCACGGTTATGATAAATTTATTTATTTTCTATTTGAATAGAATTCCTAAAATAGGTGATTTTAGTTTATGTATGTTTATCGGAAATTATTTCCTTTCTATTGTGAACCTGTCCGTCATTCATACCTAGGTTTCTTTCAGTGTAGAAAGTTTGAAAACTATACTAGTACTAGTATCACAGGCTTTTCGTTAAACTATGTTTTAGCCACTGCAAAAATCGTAAAAGTGAGTCAATTCTTAATATAAAAAGTGAAACGTTTAGTTATAAAATATCGTAGCCATAGTTAAATTTAATATACATACATAAAAAAAATATCAACCAAGAATGTATGTCTCTATTCATCAGCACCACCTGTGGCACTTAATTGACACACGTAGAAAATTCTCACAACCGGTCAGATTATTTAGGACGAGTTCAGTGACATGTGTATAAACAATGTTTCAGCTCGGAACAGGAAAATATATTATTCAGAAATAATATATCCTCTCTTCATTCACCAACATTTTATAAAAACAACACGGCAACAAAAGAAATAATATTTTTGTTTGTTATGAACGCAAAACCTTATTCAAAGTGGTGCCTCGGCACGCTTTTAAAACGGTACGTAAACGGTACGTTCTACTGCAAGTAGGGCACGGGACCGTTCGTATTATTGATGTAAAATTTATTCATAGAACGTCTTCGAAGGAGTTGAACTTAGCTGAACAGCCATAGATATTTACATCAAACTCTTTCTAAGAAAAACTCACTCCAGAAAGTTCAAAGAATACTCAATACGATTCTTCTAAAAGATTCAGACTCGTGAAAAAATTTAATGTTCTTTGGTGGTAAACGCTCAATATTTTTAACAAAAAAAAATTAGTTTGAAGTTTCTCTTTGGTTTAAAAAAAGACAATTATTTATTTAGAAATGGTATTTGTCGAGTTTGTGTGTGCAGACGTTTTGTTAAAACATTCTTTAATTGTTTGGACAGATACACAAAACAACTTTTTGGCATTTTTACATTTGAATGTATACTGTGGCAGGTTTCATCTGGCAGGTGGAAATGTATCGCAGTAAGATGAATAGAACTGTGTGGAGACATTGTTGCCCCTTGTAGCCTTGAATGTATACACCCAAGGCAAGAACTTGGAAAAGCTTGTTCTATTTTGATAAATAGAACATCGTGATTGTGCTCTGAAATAAACTTGTTAGTACATTACTGTGTGTTCTAAATTGTTGTAGTTTGTGCACGTATCAAATATTTTATGTTATCTGGAATGTTTTCGTTCCTTCATGAAATCTTTAGAGGCTTCTTTGGAGGGATAAATTTCTGTTTTGCAAACCAAGCGTACTGCGTTGAGTAAAGTAGGGCAGCGATACATGATGATACGATAGCATGACACACTTGTGAACTATGTGACATACCTATTTGAGTATATGAGCTTTCGAAGCTGATGTATCATTTGTAATCCATTACATGACGAATTCTGACACTCACAGCGTATGGCAACTAAAATAATGTAAAAACAAAGAGAAAATTTGAAATGTATGAAAATAAAATGAATAAAATAAACATTAATTAGTATTCATCACAATCTATCTGAATTTGTTAGACTTTAGTTAGATCTGAATCAGAGTACTAAATATTTTAAAAAAAGGTACATGGGTACGAATCCTTTTCAGGCTTTTGAGAAGATCTTATGTTAAATATAAAAATGTTAAATTTTGAAAAGTAAAATAATATAGCAATAAGTTAAAAATAACAGTCGACATTTGGTTCCGTTGTTACCACTAGTTTCTACTAAAATTTATAATCCGCCGAACCCGCTACGAAATTGATTTTGTAGCATTAGGTATTTACTTTAACTCTTATCATAATATTAGCAAAACAAGGCATTATCCTATGCTTTGTTTTGCAAACAAAATTATTATTCAAAGTATAGAAGAACAACATACCAAGCTAAAATTATAGCCATATAATATTAAAATGTATGAAAATTTACTACTGTTATATCGTAATCGCGACAAAAATCTAGTTACAAATAATACGATGAAAATGTATTGAGTTTCCTCCAAAATATATGAAAGTGAGTACAAATTTACATTGGCAAGTCTCCGTTTCCAATAGAACTGATTCAATGGATTGTTTGATTGGGCTGAGCGAAATAATCTCCTTGGCACCTCAGCTATTTCCAATAAACGGCTTGTATTGAAAGCTTTTAGTTCATGAATCGATCAAACACTCGTTTCGTATCGGAGAGGGCCACAATAGATAATAAACATTTTATGAAACCGCCTTCAATCTGGACTGTCCTCGAGTGTCTATAAAATTTACCGATAGCCTCGTTCCTTCCTATTGTTCATGAATCCTGACTTAGTTTCGAATTTATCTGCCTTTCTTCCTCTATGCGTCTTCTGTTATTTTACTATTTAAACCACTTGTAAATAATATCTTTCTAAGTGACAGGCTGTTCTTTCTTTTTATTTCTCATATGGGCAGATACGTTTCAACAATACAACTGGTATCACTAATGTCTCAAAACTACTGTACCTATTGTAACTTCCTACGAAACGTAAGGATTATTTCATTCAATTAAATAATAAATTTAATTCAATACGTTTATTTGCTCGAAACATGATACATTATAGATACCATGCATTAGGAAATAGATCACATTGTCTGCTCCTTCAAAGTGTAGGTACTTACAATTTGAAGGAGTAGAACACTTAGCTACGCTTCATCCTCTGAGTAATACCAGGCCCCCGTCACTGGCTCAAATTCGCGCGATAAATACCTACCATTTCGTGTACCGAAATCGGTACAAACTACAGAGGGCCGCCGCACGCCCGGCAGCGTGTACGCACGGCACGTTTCCCGCGCTTTCTTATAGAAATGCCGAAACCACGAAGTTATTGTGCAGTGGATGGGTGTTAAACGCACAAAACAAATGAAAACTTGTTGTTTTTTCATTGCCGAAGGACAAACAATGATTTATGTAGTAAGTTATGGTATAAGATTTGATATAAGTGGGTACTTATATAAAATTTCGTCTACAAATTGACACCGTTTATTTTATTTACAGCAAAGGTAAGAAAGGAAATACAAGGTATGTAAATGTTCGTAAATTGATAAGTTTAGGTTGTTACTAGAAATAAATATTAATGTTGTTTTTATTAAGTACTAGCCGTTTCCCGCGGTTTTCCCCGCGTCCTGAGGGAACTACTTCGCGTACCCGAAAACCCCAAATATCTTACGTACTCCTATTTTTCTAAAATAAAATATAGACTATGTTACTCGCAGATAATGTAGCTTTCTAATGGTGAAAGAATTTTTAAAATCGGTCCTGTAGTTTTTGAGTTTATCCATTACAAACAAACAAACAAACAAAAATACAAATTTTTCCTCTTTATAATATTACATACATACATACATACATATCGTCACGCCTTTTATCCCCGAAGGGGTAGGCAGAGGTGTATTTCTACACCCACTTTTCGCCAGATATACTTTAGTCCCACGTAATAAGGGGCGAGCCTATTGCCGTACCGGGCACATTTCCAGATTCCGTGCTGCTACTGAGAATTACCTGACAGAAAAACCCAATAACACTGCCCGACCCAGGAATCGAACCCGGGACCTCCCGATCCCACGCGCACATTTATGCCGCGAGACCAACGAGGCAGTCGTGTAGGGTTTGATGTCGAGTTTTCCGTCTCTACGCAAAGATGGTATTTGCATCGTGTTATCCCTAAGTCGCCTCTTACGACACCCACGAGAAGATAGGGGGTGGTGACACTTGTATTCTATGCCGTCAACCACACGGCTATATATTATAGTGTAGAAAATCTACTTAATGTCAGAATCTTATGTACGTACTTACTGTATTGTCTGGTATTGTGCCTAATAAACGTAAATAGGCAATAGGCCCCTACTACGTACGATTATTATACATTTTATTTCTTTTTATAACATATTGCATACTTATTGTAAATTTTATTAAATATGTTAACAATATGTATTTACTAACTGACTCGTGTATATATAGGCAAATAAAAATATGGTTATTTCGCAACTTTTGTTTTTTTACCAAAATCATCATAAGAGCAACCCTAGCGCCTTCGTTCGATGACGCGCTTGTACATACAGTCACACAATCTGCAACTCTTTGCTTGAGTACTTAGGGTACATTTCTCTTCACAGCGAACAACGGCTATTATTATTAAGATTTTGTAGGTGATTATAGTGTAGGTATTTTCGATTTTGTATGGGGGTGATGTATCTGTTACGAAGTAACTATTTAGTAATCTGTGGTAATACCTACCAAAACCTTGATCCGTAAATGTAAAATTTATATTGTAACTGAGATCTAACAGTACATTTTGACGTTCGCTATTAAATAATATTGAAAGTAATATCTGTAATAATATCACATACAATAATCATAAATATTTATTAATGTTCAGTGGATTGTAACATTTATAAATTCTGTATTGAAAGTCTAAAAATAACATCGCATGTCATCACATTTGACTCATTTTGTATCTCTGCTATTTTATCATAGATTAGTACCAACGTACTTAATATATTTTTACCCGACTACGGCGAAGCCAAAAGGAAGACTAATGTTTTGTACCTATACGAAGTGAAAGCAATTAAGCTAATGCTTCCCGGTTTTACTGAACATGAAAATTATTCATAAAAATCCTTTAATCTACCCAGATTACCCAGGTACCCACCTGTGTATAATTGCGAGGGGTAACTCATTCACTGAATAAACTCGAACATTTTAAAATCAACAAAAACATGACAGTTGTATAGTTGATTTTATTTTGATGTATTCCGATCATTTCCCATAGTTTGCAATGTTTTGATAGGAATACCCACTCCATGAACCAGAATTTCCCTCCGGGCCCTCGACAAACCGTGTTGACACTTTATCAACTAAGCTATTCATAGACATACTCAGGCAGATAGTATCACACAGGAATTGATCTAGCCAGATTAATTTCTGTGAATCAGCTAAGAACGAAGTTCGAAACAGGAATCGGAAACGATAGGTGGAGCTGAAATCGAAATAAAAAATTCAAAACAGAGAAACAGCCCTGTATGTAATCAGTCCCACTGCTGGATATAGGATTCTTGTCACAATGCGAACAGCTAAGCGGTGACATGACATGTGAAGTCTGCCAACCAAGTGCGGGTTGGCAGACTTCACGTGTCTTTCTTTCGAGAACATTTACCATTTAATACGCTCACAACTTCAAAAGTCGTCAGTACGCGGCCTGCCCAACTCTTTGCTTGCCAGTCTATAAGAGTCTTCAGTAAGCTATCGCTTTCAGTTTTATAATAGTTAATACATACTCAAGACATCGTACAAAATAATCTTATCATTCTTGTTGAAAGTATGTAATTACAATTTGCTTTGTACCATAAATATTGGTGTTATCATCATTCTTCAGTCTTATAAATTAGCTGACAGTAGCGTTGCGCACTAATGAAAATACAATCCCAATTATCTATCATTAATGGAAACGCAATATAATGATTGTTTGTATCAGTCTAATAGCACACAGGTAATCCAAATAATTTGTTAGTGACCTAGTGGCAGTTATATAGATATACACAGATTTATTGATGTTTACCGGACAACTTTTGAAATTATACCAAGGCAAAGTACGACTGACGATAGGTACGTAATTTACTTTACTGAGAGTAATAAATGTACGGAACAGCAATAGTGTTGCAGGGAAACCAACAGCTTTCTAAACGAAGTTCTTATTGAATTGTTATTTATTACTTGTTAAACGGTGAGGGAAGAAGTCAGTATAGCTAAAAGGCATGTGAGTTTTGGCCAGTTGCGCATGGCCAGCATGCGTTACGAGAAAGAAGAGGAAAATTCTAAATCTTAAATTATCATAATTATGATGACAATATAAACGTAGTTAATATAAACCCTTAACTTGCCATAATAAAGGCCTAGCCCAGTAGTGAGACAATTCAAAAACAAAACAACCATCACTCAGATAAATCCAAAGCTATCTTTGATCCTAAACATAAAACACTACACATCCGTAATTGAATTCTGAACAGTAAATTCATTCAATCCATATACACTCAAAAGACAATAAAAAAACTAAACTTGTTTTTCTCTAAAGACAGCGTACCTTGATAGCATTTGGTGACTGAATCAGCGATTTTTAAGCCCAACACGTTTCCACCGTACCTCTTAAATCGTACCTTTGGGATCCCGCCCGACCCTAAACGGAAACCGACCGGAGATAAGCAAGTAATTTTTGCACTCTGTCTCGCACCCAATAAATTAAGCTCTCTAAGGAGATAGCTGATACCAAACAGGTGTGGAATTAAGTCTTTTATAATGTAGAACATGAATGTCCTGCACCTGTGGTTTGCACTTATATAAAAATATTTCTTGAAAGTAGATGTCCTTCTTTTGGGTTTGCTTATCTTCTTCTTTCTCTTAGCGTTATCCCAGTTTCAATCTGGGGTCCGCTTTCTAGTCTAACCGGATTTGGCTGAATATTAGCTTTTCCACGGAGCGACTGCCTGTCTGACCTCCGCAACCCGAAGGGATAGCGATATTCCATGGTTTAGACTAGTGTCAGTTTATTTAGAAGGTACTGACGCCCTGTAACGACTGTCAAAGATCTTCATGAAAACCGGGACCGACGGCTTAACGTGCTCTCCGAGGCATAGGACAAGCGATAATTTACAATTCAATACGCACATAACTCCGAAAAGTCATTGGTGCGCGCCGTGGATTCGAACCTGATACCCTCTGCATGGCAGTCTGTTGGTATATCCACTCGGCTATCGCTGCCTTCTATCCACTCGGCTATCGCTGCCTTGGTTTGCTTATCTACGGCACAATTATCAAATGACATCTCTTTTACCAAATCTAGATGCGTAGCTTTAGTGCTATTTAATGTAGATCCATACATAAAGTTATCTATGCTTAAAATAATCTGCTTATTCTGTAGACTGTAAAGATAGTGGATGGGTTGAAATGCTCAAACGAAGTGGATAGTATCAGGTTATCAAAGCCTCATAGAACAAGGCAAACACACGACAAATCCTGGTGCGAAAGTTGTCCCAGAAGTAAGGAAATTCATTTCGCAGAAATTTCCTTTGAGAGAGTTTGGAGTTAAAGTTTTGATTACCCAAATTAGGTCCGATCAATGCAAAGCGTCATCCAGAAAACTGATTAAAAGTCAACCTTTCAGTGTGTTGGTAACAGATGTGGTAAATTAGTTCTTAGCATTGAAACCAAAGTCCTATTCATTCCGGGCTCGCTTAACACAAATCCGATGCATGTAACAGTAGCCTTAATTAACAAGGTTGCCATGGCACGGGCGCGCCCTGAAGAGTAATGGAGTCACATTAGCTTATTAAGGCGGAGGTACTGTGACTTTTCACTCCACTTATTAAACAGTTTATTAAGTTTGGCTTTTATTGAGTTATCTAAACTAACATTGCAAAGCTAAAGAGTTTAATTGTTTGGTTGAAGGCGTTAATCTCAGGAACTGGTCTGATTTGAATAATTATTTGTGTTAGATTGCTTATTCATCGAGGAAGGCTATATGCTATATAACATCACGCTATGAGCCACGGGTGCGCAGCAGTAGCTCCATATAGCGCGGGTGTAACGGTCTCAGCTAATTTACAATGATCGTACATAAATTTTTCAATCTCTAAAACCCCTCTATTATAAATTCTATTTCAACACGTAGTGTCTTAGCGAACGGAATTTACAATTGACTTGTCATTCCATTCAACTGCTAGAAAAAGCACGAGCGGTTTTTATTGGTCTAATCTTTATTATCTATAACTAGTTTATTATCATACAAGGTTATTTAGCGGATCTTACTCGCGATAACTAATATATTTAAGGCATAAATACCTCGGTATTTGCCAATGTATTTATCGTTACAGAATACTGGTTTTATTTACGCAGAATAATAAATCTTTATATTTATTATTCTAACAAATCTGATTTAGCTGAGATCTGTAACCAGGGACGGTAATTGGGATGATAGGAAGATTTGAATGATAGTGTGTTTAGTTTTCTTAGTATTTTCGCACGAATGATTACGACTAGAATTCTTTTTGATTCCTCATTTACAGCCTTCCGCAGTCCCCTTCTGGACTTAAGGCTTTCCTAATTGGCATCACGGTAGCACTGAGTCTATAGGAGGATTTGGTTTACTATACCACGCTGGTATAGGTACTACGTAACAAAAAAATCGATGCGTTGGAGATGTAGTGTTGGAGACGGATGTTGAAAATACCGTGGACAGCATTCCGCACCAATAACTCCATCCTCAAGGAGCTTCACATAAGGGATAGACGTTCGTCGATTGTGCAGTTACGAATACTGAAGTTCTTTGGGCATATCTCTAGAAACGAGGACTAGATGGAAAGACTTGTGGTTCACGGTCGCGTTCAAGGCAAAAGAGCCCGTGGTCGATCTCCGACTCGTTGGATCGATGTTATCACCAGGGCTACGCAGTCGACCGCAGTACCATGTGCGCGAAACGCCAACAACCGGCAGAAATGGAGAGATATCGCTCGGCATGCCGCAGCTTTGGAGGCAAACGACGGCGGCGCTCCGCAGTCCTGTCCATCATCAACAGCCACGACCACTCTGACAAGAGTGCCCGACTAGGAAGGAAAGAGAGGTATACTAGTGGTTGGGATAGGGTTTGATATCGAGATTGCCGTCTCTTAGCTAAAATATTATTTGCTTCGTGTGTTTTCCTTAGTCGCCTCTTAGCCCAAGGAATTGGATAGTGACACTTTGTATGCTTAATCCGTCGTCCCAAGGACTTTATAAAGATACTAGAGGACGCCAGCAGCTACGCCTGCATTTTTTTATAATTTACCCGTTTTGGACGATCCCGTGGGAATTTCGGGAAATCCCGACTTAGTGCACCCCTACGGTCCCCAAGGAACATACATGCCAAATTTCAGCTTCCTGCGCCCAATAGTTTCGACTGTAGCGTGTCTGTCAGTCAGTCTGTAACGCAAGGATTTTATATATTAAGATAAGAACTTTTTAATCATCATCATGTCAGCCTAGAGACGTCCACTGCTGGACATAGGCGTCCCCCAAGGTTCTCCACACAGACCGATTTTGAAATTTATAAATTGGCGCCATATAACATAATTAAGACAGCCAGCGACTTGAACGGACTTCCTTTGAACTTTATCTTACTTACGATGATAAGCTCTAGGTAATTCAGTCTTCACTCGCAATTTTGGCCTCTTTTTGGAAACATAAGTAACTCACTTATAATTTATATTGCAATGCCCAGTTCCATCAGTATGTTACGCATCCTTAAATATGTATGTCACCCCCGTGGGGTGGTCCCCGTATATTTAGGTACTTTGTCAATACTTTGCTATCCATCCGATACGCTTTTTGTAACTCTGTAATTATGAATGTGCCATATTACCTACTACCGACTCTATATCTGTACCTCAACGTAGCATTATTAAAAAAGTCAGTGTTTAATTAGTTCCTTTGGTTTTAAATGCACACGCGTTAAATTAAAAAATATAGTAATACTTACTATGTTTTTTAATTTAACGCGTTTGATATACATATCTACCAACTTCTTATGATCACATTTGAATACTCGACAAAACACACGAACAGAAGACAAGAACCAAAAGATTAAGAAGTAAGCACAAAGCTAAAATTACAAACTGTTCCTCATAATTATTTATCAATAGTTTCACATAAATCTGCATAGCAAAATGTCTATTGTTCAGTTTCAAAGCTATCGATAACACATAGAATTAAATATTTACAATAGTTTGACATTGATAAATCGTTTTCATAGTTCAAACATAAATTAAGCCGAATGCTGCAAATATTTAACGATCCAATTATCTTCACAATATGGTATTTTTTGAATATCATTTATCATCAGTAAATTACTGAGAGACTGTCATGCGATAGTTAAATAGCTTAAAGATGGAGTTCACACGTATAAAGCCCGCTTCCAGCGGTGCGTAGTTTTGTGGACGGATGCACGCAAATCGCGAATTGGGTAACTTCAGAGGTACCGCGCACGCTCGTCCGCAGAACCACCGTGGGCAGCCAGCTAAAGTTCTACTTCTTCCGGTTTCCTAAATGTCACAAAATAGTTCAGCATCCTCCATCTATATTATTTCGACAAACCACACCTCAAACGTCAAAAGAGAGCTATGTTTTATAACCTATTTGTATTTATTCTACAGTCGAATATTTATATTTGCATTTATTATCTCCCAGATAGTAGCATACCTGTGCCGGATTTCCTCACGTAACAATACAAACCGAGTAACGCGAACTGGCCTGGCTATAATAGTTCTGTAATTACGCGCGAACACAAACCTTCAACAGAAGTGTAATGGACCACGAGGTAAATAGCAATCAGATGTAAACTCGGGCCACGATTCATGTGGATACAATGTGCTTTTGTAACGAATATGTATTTTGCTTCGGCTTTATAATATTGGTATGGATTTACTCTGTAAATCTGTACCTATATATAAAATTCTTGCGTTACTGACTGACTGACAGAAAACGCACAGCCAAAACTATTGGGCGCTAGGAACTGAAATCTGGCATGTATGTTATTTGGGCATGTTATGGTGGTTCCTGGCATGTATGTAGGGGTACACTAAGAATGGTAGGTAGACTGGACATGACTTTGGTCGGCAGTCGGGTGGTTTTTAGTGGTAACACCACATACTCCGGCTGCGTTTGCCGCAAGAGCCGGAGACCCGAAGGGATTTTCCACCTCTTAACAAAAAAATGTGCGGGCGTCCTATAGTATACATATTTGTACTTTGAATGCGCTTGGGTTCGTTTCCTGGGTCGGGCAAAAGTGTTAATAAGTTTTCCACATTCCCAGTAGTAGCACGGTGTCTGGCGATATCGGCCATAGACTCGCCCCATATAACATGGCGAACTGTAGGTGTAATGTAAGCACCTTTACCTACGCCTTCGGGGATACCAGCGTCGGTCTAAAAAAATAAACTACAGTATAGATACACCGGAGTCGTAGCACATGTTTGTACTTCATAAGAGTTAGTGGGATCCCGGATTGCTGAGTACACATTTTAGCATTACTATGTAATGTGACGTTCATACGAATGCTTGACGCCTCATTCGACGTAATGCTTACGGCGAGTGAGCATTTACTAATAATATAATATTTCTGGGTTGGTTTTATTCTGCGTTGTATTGTGCTTTGCGAGACCAATTATACCAAAGCACTTGTTCATTTGCTTGAAGTTCAGTTCATGAAAGGATAACACAGTATAGAGGCGCGTTGTCCCATTGAATGACTTTTTGTAAGTGCTGTAGATAGTGTAGATAATATATGTGATGCGCATTTTAATTGCATTTTGTAGTCAACAACTACGGGCTGCATGAAAAGGACTCTGCAATAAAGCAAAAAGCTAGCTAAACTTGCTAATGTCAAATCTATCTCCTATACATACTCGGATCATTGCTTTCTTGTATATGATACCAGCATGGATCCGTGTTTCCAAGGTGCCTATAGCAAATTTGAACATTTGAAATATCGATTAGGTCCGCTAGGAGTAACAGCGCTCGGACATCGTGTATTCTGTTCGTGTCATATCACCAACCGACGCAGGGACCTTTGGCATTATAATTACCTATATATTTGAACTATACACGCTGATTTTTAATTGGTTTTGGAGCGAAAGCCATCTTATTACTTATCGTTAACAGAACCTAACCAGCTAATAAAATTTGAAATCTAAGCTATAAAAATCGTAACAAAAATATTAAATTATTGGTACGAGAGTTCGTAGTTATGAAAGAAATCGTGCGCGCCGATGTATGTTCGATCGTGCCACACACAAACCTACACAGATACTAGCCGACCAAGCCAACTAGACGAATGTCAACGTGATAAAACTGAACATAATTCAACAATTATAATCCAGAAATTATTTATCGTAACGTGCGAACGCGGCGTGTGAACGTACAATGCGCCTGCAATCGGTACTAGGAATTTCTGGATTATAATTGTTGAATTTTGTTGAATTTTGTCACGTTGACATTCGTCTAGTTGGCATGGTCGACTAGTAGATATTAAACATACGAAACACACAGATAAACATTGCACTGTAGGTACAGACCCCGACCCCGGCGTGCGCGCATCGCAAGGCGGGGCGACAGGGGTAGGGGCGGGGGCGGTTGCAATTTGCCGCTCGTCGCTCTGACAGCCTTCAGTCTCGCGAAATTAGGTAAACGGGACGCCCGTACGTCACGTTCGACCCCGTCACTGTACCCGTGTTACGTCGCGCGCGCTTCGTAATGGATCGGCATTATGAATATTCCAATATTGAGTTCGCGTCTATGGTGCGAGTGTATTACATGTCTGGTGAAAATATGGAAGAGGCGAGGCGCATGTATTCGTTACCAGACCACCTGGAATCGTTGCGCACGCGAGGTATTCACTCACCCTAAGTGCCATCACCAAACACAATCCTGGCTTATACGTAAGTACTGTTTATTCTGTGGCTGTAGTACAACGCCTCATACAAACGAAAGACATCATACAAACAAAAGACAATGTGTGAACGGTGTAAATTGATTGCGATGTACGGGTACATAGGCAGCAAACAGCAAAGGTAAAAATTTGGTTTATTCATTATTGAATACCTACTGTGATTACATTCTTATAAATACCATAGAAATACGCAAGTACTAAACTTTTCCATTGTTAAAATCTTTGTCTAGTTATTCAAAAGATATGAGGTACCTATGTCTAATAACGTAACGAATAATTCTTAGTTTATCGTTTTTCTTCTACTAGTTCATCATGATTTCGTAAACCCACAGCTTGTTCCGACGATTTTTGATTCTAAGTCGGAGTAATGTTCCAAGAAATTATTGAATACTATTTAGTTACATACGTTTATTATTTTAATTATTTATGCGTAGTGGTTTAAGCGATGTTTGACACAACTTGTGTGATTCATAAATTGTTGTTTCGACTGCTGTGTCCGTTATTGGTAGGTTTGTAATGTCCCTCGTGAGACAGAATTTAGCACTAGGATGCGGAAGAGGTTCTTAAAAAGAGAACAAAATAAGAAAACAAATGTGTTTAAAATTGTTGGCATCGTAATTACCTAAATCGTGTTTTCTAAGTAAATTACGTAGCGCACTAACTACCTACAACCTACAACCGCTGTAGGTAACAAACAACAGCTGACGGCTGCGGCCGGCGCGCGCGGCGAGGTCATGACCGCGCGGCGCTCGAACACTACCTACTCATAAACAACCGTGTGTACTACGTATTTCCAGCAGTTACTGACTTTTATAACTTTTTTGTTTTAGGTGCTAGGTGAATTTTGATTTTGAATATGAATAGAGGATTTTATTTCGGACATGAGGTTTCTTTTTCCTAAACCAATAAAAAATCTACGTGTATATACTATCCAATTACCAGCCAGAAAAAACACCTGTAAACTGCCAGAAATTTTTTCCTTCATTTCAATTCAAACATGATACGATTTGGTATAATGGGTGTATCCTCATCATGCCCTTTCGATGATATACATATTTCAAGTCTCAGTACTATTATAAACCGTATTATAAAACTAAATAGTCCGGTCTAAAATATATAACTAGACTAAAGCTAATCAAGTGGCCATAAAAATATATTGCTTTCGTCAATAACTTATTTACACAAAGCACATCAACATCCAATCGAACTAAATATATGCAAGTGCTACAGTATATAATGAAGGTAAGGTACTATCAGTATGCAATGTAATATTTATCAAAATTTACATAACAATGTGACCGTTAGTGAATTTTTAAATTTTACTCATTTAAAAATTCGTATGCAAGAATGAATACATAACGAAGTAGGCCAGACCCTCACATATTATTTAGAATAATACATTTTTAATAGACTGCTCCGTATTTATTTCTTTCCACCTTTGACTTGATTTTTATAATCTGATATCGTTTTTATGAATTTATGATAAGCATAGGAATATTATATAGTATTTTGATTCGATTAGAGTTTGGAAATGTAAAGCTTAGCTAGCACATGCACCTAATTCAATTCTTTCATATCATAACATAAGGCCTCCGCTGGATATCAACATTTCGAAAATAAAACTTTGTTGGTTTCAATAGAATATCGGGTTTCTCAGAAAAGCCACCCTCTCATAAATAATAACATCACATTACTTTTGCTGTTGCTCTTAATTTAATGAGTTAAGACGTCGGTTTTTCACATATTCCATCCTTCCAATTTATAAATTTCTTACATTTTCTACGTCTTTCCTTTCTCTAAGTAAAGTTGGTACAATATTTGCGTAAAGTTGGTACAATATGGATCTTAATAATGTTAACAGTGTTCATGCAACTTCAGTCAAAAAGTGACATGCAAATAGTGTTTGTGTAACAGGTAGTGTAGCAGTAGATAATACCATTATAACAAAATGTCGACAAACTCAATGATGTAAACAAGGAATTCAAGTACATAATAACAATTGTGAATAAATGTGATTAATTGTAATTATATAACATTATTAATAAATAATATAAAAAGAAATGTCAGAATATAATAAGAAATTATAACAAATTATCAATACAAACAATGTCAATATAGAATATTATTATGTACATACAGGTCAATTCAACAAATTTATTTAAATATTAACAACAAATTAATCAAAATATCAAATGTCCACTTAATATTAATTGAATTTTAATTGAAATTAATGAGCAGGCAGGTACTTCTTATATAGCTTTTTTACTCATAAAATCAGAAACCGTATAGAAACATTGATCTAATAACCATTTCTTTAACTTAGAGCTGAACATATTAGCAGGTAGATTCTAGTTTATCTATTTACAAAAAAATTAAATACGTTCAATTGAAAAATTGAAATACGTTAACATTATTACTGTTTATGTGAATTCACTGCTAAATCTAGTTCAGTTAAAGAGGTTCAATGTAATCAAATGTCATAAGTGTATTTCTCCGTTTTCACTAGCTAAACAAATTTCTGATCCATTGTGTACCAACCAAGGAGCGGTATTTCCAAATCAGTTCGACAACGGAACCTTCTGGGGCATATTCCTTTAAACAGCCAGCAACGCATTTGTGATCCTTCAGGCATTGCAGATGTCTATGACTTAATAAAAAAATGCAGTTAGCAGCACAATATATTTCATGATAACGAGTTTTTCATCTCTTTACCTAAATATTCGAATACCTATTGTATTTATCCGTACAGTACACATTACTGGCACCGAGCCGTCTAATTACTCAATTTTAGTGTTGATTCTGTAAAATCGGTTTGGAGCATTCCAAGTTAGTTGGGTCATGGGTGTCGCCGCGGGCAGTGTTCCAACGAAGTTGTGCAAATGACGCTCTAGATACATTCAGCAGTCGTTCTGTACTTGTAACTAAACGTAATGCTTCACTTGTTTAGCTACCGTGAAACGTACGATTTTTTATTTAAAAGCTTCATTTTGACTGTGATTCTGAAGTACCTAACGTTCTTTTTTCCTGGTATTCGGTCACTGCCGCTGAAACTGGCAACACAGGTGAAATATACGTAGTAGTAGGAGATTGGCACTAGAACTGGGACTTGTCCTATAAGAAGCCTCGAATTGTAATTGTTTTAATATTTGTATTTCGTCAAAGGGTATGTAGGCATTTTCTAATTCGTTCGCACTCTAGTGTTCTGCAAAAGACTTAGTATAGGCGGCCCACGACTTATGTGCGTCGATATTGAGTGAGCAGAGCTTGCAAAATTCCGAGTAGCGGGAAATAGCTCCGTGCATGAAACTTAAAATTGGTAGTGGTCATCGCGGACGACACACGTGTGTATAATGCTGGGATTGGTTAATGCGAGACAATGTCATTGGCTATTACATATTCTTTCATTTGTTCTTTTCCTCGATCTGAGGTGCTGTTTGCTTCTTTTGTAAGATCAACTACCGCACTAGATTAAACATTGTGTCGCGGGTACTTTGCAAACATTCAATCATCGAACACAAATAAAAATCACAAAAAGTGTTGTTTTGTGTGGGTATCGAAACCACAACACTCACTGCAGTACTAAACGGCGAGATGACTACTTAAACCACTATGCCATGTATGCAGTCATTCCGAAAAAGTGTACAGCCAGCTTCCGAAAAATATTGACGTAAAACATCACCTACAGACACAGTTAAGTTGTGCTCAGCTCGGTAAATGAGAGCGCAGCGCCGAAAGGGATAATAAAAGCTTCATCACCGAGTCGTTTTTGGGTGTTTATGTTTACGATATTTACGTGTTGATTTACCTTGTAAACATATATAGGTTACAATATCTGGTTACTACGTCATGCGTTGACTACGGCGGTTGTAATCCGTGTCTACGCGAATACCGCGATATATATCATTCGTAAATATTGGCATTTATATGTATACTACCGCGTGGCGATAAGTACAATTTTTACCTATGCAGTGACAAATGAAAATCCGATATAACAGACCAGCCTATCTGCGTTACCCACAAATGTGAACCATATAGCTCCACGACAAAAGCACTTCAGTATTTGGAAGGCTTCTCTCTACAATTTGGAAGCCACCTGTGTTTTTTCTGTCCTTTAATTAGCCGGGCTCTGAGTGCTAGTAACGCTACACTGAAAGTACATAAACAAGTGGTTCAAGTAGGTATACTAACGAAGTCTATTTACAAGGACGTCAAACTCTATGTAGGGTCTTCACGTAAATATCACAATAGATATCTTCTATACAACCTATAATAACATAATTAGAAGCAATAAAAAATGAAAGAAGAAAAAGGCCTGAAGACAGAAATAGATGGAGATCAAAGAGAAAAGATTACAGATAACAATGCTAAAGGTGGTTATTATATTTTTTTAAATCTGGGTAGAATAAAAAATGGACGCCTGGCTCCAAAGCTCAAGACTCCAAGATGGGACGATGAAAGAATGAATAGAACGATGATGATGATGACAATGCTAAGGGAGATAATAATATTATAGCGATGGAAACTGTGACAGAAATAAGGCCCCGTTCAGCATAAAGCCTGATGAATATCCGGTACTACATTTCAATAGAATCCTACTTAGAGTTCAAGAGATGCAAACACGCCCGTGAACTTGAATTTCTTCTAAGTGCGTCCATAATATATTCAAAAGAAAATAGGAATTACTTGATAGCATGATTGATACACTCACTATCATATTCTGTTAGTGAGTCTCAATATATTTTTCTTTTGTCATTTCGAATGCCACGAAACGTTACAAACTAAACAACTAAACCTTTAATATATGAACGAAAACAAACAGTTAATCCATTTTGTTTTCTTCTCCCAAATGAATAAATCAATTTGATGGGTTATCTAAACCTAATTCCCTTCATATTTACGTATAACCTCGAAAATGAAGAAGTTGTTGTGTGTCATTCGAGTTCCATAAAAGATAATCTTGTTAACACAAATAGGATCTGGGAATACATAATAGGATTCCGTATATTTCTTAGCGTCTCTCTGTTTCGCTTTTTATTTTTGACGCTCTCATTTGTATGATCTGAGACGAGTGTGCGTTTCATATAAGCGAGCCAAATGTAACTGAAATGTGTTTAGCATTTGTGCCGCGGGTTTATTTACCTTAATATTTTGGTAAGCTGGGCTGCAGTTGGTAAGGATTAATATATTCAATTTCTCCTTTTGAAAGCTATTGGGGCACATATTACATTTATTACACGTGAAGCATAGGGTATTAAATCTATAACGACACATCGTTGTCTTCGTGAATCTTATATTTCATTGCTATGCATTCCCTATTTCATGAGCCGTAGTTGAGCTTGTAGAGCTTTTTTTACATATTTTCAAATATGTTGTCCCCATATACAGGGTGTCACAAGACCCATCACCAAGCCGAAGTCTACTCGTTGTGGACATCATGCCAAGTCATACTAACCAAAAATAATACCTGGGAAACGATTTTTTTTTAAGTTTCTACATTTTTTAAACCGCAATTATTAAAAGCGCGCGCGTGCAATGCTCGAAATACCTACTTATCTATGGGGTTATAGGGCATCTAAAGAACATATTGGCGAGTTAAATGCGTCGATTTTGTACCTAATTAGAAAAAATCCATACTAACTTTGAGTCTCAATATCTCCTGAACCAGTAATTTCCCAGGTATGTTGCCGAAGTAAAAAAATTTCGTATTGATTGGTGATGTGCCCGGTAACGGCAATAGGCTCGCCCCCTATTACGTGGCACCTAAAAATTCATGGTGATATGTGGGTGTTATAGTACACCTCTGCCTACCCCATCGGGAATACAGGCGTGAGTCTATTAAAAAAAAAATATAAATTATTGTCAGTAGACTTCGAAAAAACACTACCTTATCCGACCAAACAACAAACTCACTTGCTAGTTTTGCTTCAGTCGAACCTCTCCCCAGACACGGCAGTTGCGAAACGTTCTTCTTAAATAAATAAGCAGGAATACCTAGAAAATTATCCAATAAGCCTCGCCTTTAGTTAGCAGTACTATATTTCACAATAAAACCTACCCCATCTTAGGTGTTCGTGTCTTGTATTTTCGTTGGCACTGCCTACTATTTCAGGCGAGGAAGAAAGGTGTTTTCTCAGGTAAATCAATCATTGTGTAGCTGTGTGAAAAGTGGACGTACCTGTTAGTATGAAAGTGCCTAATTAACAAAGGGTTTCAGCGAAGCTTACTGAGGATAAGCTTACGTAGGTATATAAACGAGAACATATAAGTAGACTCAGGCCATTAACATAAGATCACTTTAGATAATCGGGATTATAAAGTATATATCAAGTGACTTGAAAAGAAAACCAATCACGGACGTCGCAAACAAAAAAGTTGCATTGAAAGGTATTTTTTAACTCTTTGCATTAAAGTTTTCCAGCTCAAGATTAAAAAATCTCCGTCTCGTTTATCCTTCTATCGTGAGCATGATTTTATCTCGTAGCTTGCGTGAAGTTTTCATACGGAGATGCAATCTTGCGACATATTTTAAATTTCTAGTTAACGGGTTCAATTTTAGTGACATATTTTAGCAGGCTATCTACCTATCGATATTGCTGTCCATTTTTATGAACATTTTACGATGCCGAATGTTATTTATTGTGTGTACTGCAATCGATTGAACCTCATGCTATCCGCTTTGCTATAGCATAATAGAAAACGTGCTAGAGGGTAATTCTAAGTGGTAAGCCTTAGTCACATCCGAGGTGTTTTTCGGTTTTGTTTTCTTTAACGTAAGCGCGGTAGCGTTTGGATTTATCAGCGGCCAAAATAAAAAATAGCGCCCTGTGCAAACTTGGAGAAATAAATTGGGAAGGATGGAATATTTGAAAAACCGACGTCTTCACTCATTAAATTAAGAGCAACAGCAAAGGTAATGTGATGTTATTATTCTATGAGAGCGTGAGGGCTCTTTCTGAGAAACCCGATATTCAATTGAAACCGACAAAGTTTTCTTTTTCGAAATGTTGATATCCAACGGAGGCCTTATATTATTTTATGAAAGAATTAGACGGATGTGCTAGCTAAGCTTTACATTTCCAAACTCTACTCGAATCTAAACAAAATACCTATCCTTCACAAATTCATGAAAACTATTTCAGATTATAAAATCAGAAAATTGGATCGACTCAAAGGTGGAAAGAAATGAATACGGAGCGGTCTATTAAAAATGTATTATTCTAAATAATATGTGAGGGTTTGGCCTACTTCGTTATGTATTCATTCTTGCATACGAAATTTTAAATGAGTAAAATTCTCGTCAGTGAAATCACTCTTCATATTTGGGTCGCTGTTATTTTTGTTCTTTTACCGTTAACGGTCACATTGTTATGTAACTTTGGATAAATATTAAATTTCATACTGATAGTTCTGGTAGAAACCTTACCTTCATTATATACTAAAGCACTTGTATATTTTAGTTAGATTGGATCTTGATGTGCTTTGTAACTAACTGACTAGCGGAACATAAGTTACTAACGGAAGCAATGAACTGTTGGATCATATTTCTACTTGAATTTTTATGCCCATTTGGTTAGCTTTAGTCTCGTGATATATATTAGACCTAACTATTTGGTTTACAATAGTACTAAGACTGGATATATATTATGGAAAGGGAATGGAGAGGACACGCTTATTATACCAAATCGTATCACGCTTAAATTGAAATGAAGGAAAAAAAATCTGGCAGTTTACAGGTGTTTTTGTCTGGCATGTAATTGGGTCGAACATGTACTTAGCACATCGTTGTAAACCATAAAACATTTGATACGTTTATAATTGTAATGTGAAAGGTCCCTGCGTCGATTGATGATATGACACGAACACAATACACGATGTCCGAACGCTGTTACTACTAGCGAATCCAATCGATATTTCGAATGTTCTAATCTGCTATTGGTGTCTTTGACATGAAACACGACCTCATGCTGGTATCATTATACAAGAGAGCAATGATGCGTGTTTTTTATATAGGAGAGATATATTTGACATTAGCAAGTTTAGCTTTTGGCTTTATTGCAGAGTCCTTTTCATGTAGCCTGTAGTTGTTGACTGCAAAATTCAAATAAAGTGCGCATCACTTAAATTATCTTCAGCATTTGAAAAAATACTTTCAATGGGACAACGCACCTCGATATTGTGTTATCATTTCACGAATCGAATTTCAAGCAAAATCAACAAGCGTAGCGTGGTACAATTCGTCATGCAAAGCACAAATTAGGTATATTTCAATATTATAAGTAAAAGTTCACTCGCCGCAAGCATAGCGTCGAACGAGGCGTCAAACATTCGCAGGTACGTTACATTAAATATATTATTAATGCCGAAATGTGTACCCTGCAATCCAAGGATCACACAATATCTTATCAAATGCATACTTGTGCTACGAATCCACTGTAACTAAAATGTAGGTTTTTTATACACTGATGCCTGTATCCCTGAAGGCGGCGGTGTAATATTACACTTATATTTCGCCATATTATGAATTTTTAGGTCCCACGTAATAGGGGTGAACCTATTACGGCTATCGGGTAATTTGCTAGTTACCGTGCCGCTACTGAGAATTTAAGAAATCTCAGTAACACTTTTGCGTCACCTGGGGCCAATCGACAGTTGTATACGCTATCAACGGATCCACGGAGGCAGTCTATGATAGTCCTCTCTCTTTTTCTTTTTCTTGTGAGTGTGTGGCTTATCCTGATGTCGGAGTTTTGATACAGTTTTACACAGATTTAACAAACAATGTAGTCTTAGCAGTTTTATATTATAGTAATATATATTTGAAGTGGTTTAAGCAAAACAAGTTTTAAGTATTACGGAGCTTGTAAGTCTAACTTTTAATAATTACTTCTTAATTAATTGAAGTTTGAATGCGTTTTGATTATTATTATTTAATGCGTGTTCTCGCAAATATTTATACACGGAAATGAAGTGTAGTTACGGTTCAATGTTTTACTAAAGAAAGCCGTTAGATATTGCGCAACATGAGTGGTAGCGCCATCTACCTTTCCATCGAGAACTAATCACATCAACGTCAATCGTTCCACGCTTGCTTGTCCAATGCGAGCGATGCCTTTTGTTTCCGTTCCTGTCTATCCCATTCCCTAGAAGGGGCACGCCTTTCGCGGATTGGTCGCCGCGTTCATCGACGCGAGAGACAGTCTAGAATAATCCGCGTCGCGACGAACTGTACCGCACCGCCATAATTTTACCGCTCCCGCTTTATACCAAAACCCTAACAAAACCGCCCGCGAGTGAAAGTGATTTGTGTAGTGGAGTGATTCAAACAGCTTCAGGATTCTCGAAGACACCAGGAGGCTGCCATTTGCAAGGAAAGAGGACTGACGTACAAGGTAAGTCGTGTTTTCCACACCCCGTCTATTCGTCTCCTATCCTTTCCATGATCCCATTTACATTCACTTCCTCATTTCCTAGTCGATAAGAACCCAAATCCTACAGTCCACCATATTAATAGTTTTCCCAAATCGACTAGGAACATTCGGTTCGCCGCAACAATGAGTCTTATATTTCTTTTATTTTTTACTACTACTTTTCTTTACTAGCTGAGCCTAAACCCGTGCCTAAATAGCTAGCTTTATAATATTATTTATAGATTTATAATATTGCTGTAGATTTACAGTGTAAATCTTTACTAATATTATAAAACCGAAGCAAAATACATATTCGTTACAAAAGCACATTGTATCCACATGAATCGTGGCCCGAGTTTACATCTGATTGCTATTTACCTCGTGGTCCATTACACTTCTGTTGAAAATTTGCGTTCGCGCGTAATTACAGAACTATTTTAGCCAGGCTAGTTCGCCTTACTCGGTGTCCATTGTTATGTGAGGAAATCTGGCACACGTATGCTACTGTCTAGGAGAGATTAAATGCAGATATAAATATCTGTATATAGATCATAGCTCTCTTGATTCCGGTGTTGTTCCTCGAAATGTTATTGACCATAGATGCTGGACTATTTTGTCACCTTTAGGAAATCAGAAGTAAAACTTAAGCCAGCTGCCCACTGTGTGTGATTTTGCGGACGTGTGTGCGCTGCACGTTTGAAGTTACCCGATTCGTGGTGGACCCGACTCAGGGTGTACCAGATTCACAGTGTACCTGAGTCTTGGTGTGTGAATTCGTTTTGCCCGGTGATTCACGGTGTAACTTCAAAGGTGCCGCGCGCATCCGTCTGCAAAACCACGCACCGTGGGTAGCTAGCTTAACACGTATGCTGCTTTATCTATGAGCTATTTAACTATCGCCTTTCAGTCTTTCAGTAATTGACTTATTATGAATGATAATAGCTATTTGAAAAGTACCATGCGACGATAATTGCACCGTTAAATATTTGCAGCATTAGGCTCAATTTATGTTTGAACTATGAAAACGATTTATCAATGTCAAACTAAAGTAAATATTTAATTTTATGTGTTATCGATAGTTCTGTAACAGATAGATAGTGTGTACAGAATTATGTGGAACACAAATTTGTAGGATGGCTTTCAATATTAGCTTTTTCTTAATCTTTGGCTCTTGTGTTCTTTTCGCGTGAGTGTGTTATGTAGTCGTGTATTCCAAAGATGAGATTTTTCAGAAGTAGGTACGTATCAAAGAAAGCTATTAAAAAGGAGGAGACTGCTTAAACCACTACATCGTTAACATTTCCAAAAAGTGTACAGTCAACGTCTGAAATATATTAAAGTAAAAATCACCTACAGTTAAGTTGCGCTCTGTAAATGAGAGCACAGCGTCGAAAAGGAAAATAAAAAGCATCATCAATTTAATATCTTCCATCTCTTTCTGCCTTTATCTCTGAGTCGTTTTGAGTGTTTATATTTACGATATTTACGTGCCAATTTACCTTGGACAGATTTATAGGCTACTATATCTGCTCACTACGCCATGCTATGACCACGGTGGTTGCAGTCCGTGCAATTACGTCGAAGGAAATAGCGCGATATAATAACATGTTACTGTGCGTATTGAGATAATCCGTAAATATTGGCATTGATATGCTTGGTGCAACCCTTTAGCTCCACATTGAAAGCACTTCAGTATTAGGAAGCCTCTGCAATTTGGAAGCCATCTGAGTCTTTTTTTGTCCTGTAATTAGCCGGGCTCTGAGTGCTAGTAACGCTACACTGAAAGTACCTACATCAACAAGTGGTTTCAAGTATACCAACGAGGCCTATTTACAAGGACGTAAACTCTATGTAAGGTCTTCACTTAGTAAATATCTCAATAGATATCTTCTATACAACCTATAATAATATAATTAGAAGCAATAAAAAATGAAAGAAGAAAAAGGCCTGAAGATAGAAATAGTTGGATATCAAAGAGAAAATAATACAGATAACAATAACAGCTAAAGGTGGTTATTATATTTTGTTAATTTGGTTAGAATATAAAACGGACTCCTGGCTCCAAAGCGAAAGACTCCAAGATGGGACGATGAAATGAATGAATATAACGATGATGATGATGACAATGCTAAGGGAGATATTAATATTATACCGATGAAAGTTGTGACAGAAAAAAGACCCTGTTCAGCATAGAGCCTGATGGATATCCGGTACTACATTTCAACAGAATCCTACTTAGAGTTCAAGAGATGCAAACACGCCCGCGAACTAGGATTTCTTCTAAGTGCGTCCATAATATTTTCAAAAGAAAAATAAGAAATTACTTGATAGCATGATTGATACACTCACTAACATATTATGTTAGTGAGTGTATCAATATAATTATTTTTCCTTTGTCATTTCGAATGCCACGAAACATTACAAACTAAACAACTAAACCTTTAGTATATGAAAGAAAACAAACAGTAAATCCATTTTGTTTTCTTCTCCCAAATCAATAAATCAATTTGATGGGTTATCTAAACCTAATTCCCTTCATATTTACGTATAACCTCGAAAATGATGAAGTTGTTGTGTGTCATTCGAGTTCCATAAAAGATAATCTTGTTAACACAAATAGGATCTGGGAATACATAATAGGATTTCGGATATTTCTTAGCGTCTCCCTGTTTCGCTTTTTATTTTTCACTCTCTCATTTCTATGATCTGATACAAGTGTGGGTTTCATAAGCGAGCCAAATGTAACTGAAATTGTGTTTAGCATTTGTGCCGCGGGCTTATTTAAGTACCTTAATGTTTTGGTAAGCTGGGCTGGTGGTAAGGATTAATACATATATTCAATTTCTTCTTTTGAAAGGTTTCTCTATTGGGGCACTCATTACATTTATTACACGTGAGGCTGAGGGTATGTAGAGGACTCAGGTGTATTTTTGAGGCGATGAAATAAAATATTGCGTTAAGTTCTAAAGCACGTCTATTTGCGAGTAAGAACAGAGAGGTATTACAATTTTAAAATATAAAGACTTAAATAACTAAGGAGTAATCTGGCCTAACGTTGCGTTGCTCTTCACCTTTTGATAGGCGCTTCAACATACCCCCGGGCGTTGAAAGCTTCTCTTTCAACAAACTAAATGTCTTCGCTTATAGGAAGCGGGCACAGTTTACTGAAGGATCTTCTGACGACTCCAGTCGAGGTCTTGATGTCTGCCACACGAGCAACTTGATCAGATCCTGGGTAAAGAGCCACTATTCTACCCAGCTTCCATTTCAAAGGCGGCAAATGATCCTCCTTCAATAAAACAAGTGTGTCGATTTTTAACGGATCATTATTCGTTTGCCATTTGGTTCGCTGTTGAAGCTCCGAAATAAATTCTTTGCTCCATCTTGTCCAAAAGTGTTGCCTAAGTTGCTCAATGCGATGAAATCGGCTGAGATGGGTCGTCTTATGTACCTGGAGGTCCTTTGTAGGCAGTGAAGTAAGAGAGCGCCCAATTAAAAAATGACCAGGGGTCAGAGGCGTCAGATCTTCAGGGTGCGATGATAACGGAGTAAGTGGCCGAGAATTTAATATGGCTTCGATTTGAACCAAAGTTGTATTTAATTCTTCATAACTAAGGTGACAATTTCCCAGCACTCTCAGTAAATGAAATTTGACAGACTTTACACCCGCCTCCCAGATGCCACCGAAATGTGGTGAATAGGCGGGAATAAAATGGAAGTTTATTCCTTCATTTGAAAGGTCACTGGATAGGGAATCGGAATTATCCTTTAAAAACCTAGCCAAATCATTGTATGCTCCCACAAACGTTGTCCCATTATCGGAGTATATATCCGCAGGTTTCCCTCGACGAGCTATAAACCTACGCAATGCGGATAAATAACAGTTACTTGTCATATCACCTACCAGCTCTAAGTGTATGGCTTTAGTGGTGAAACATATGAATACCGCGATATATACCTTAACTATGCGACAGCCTCGTCCTTGACGACTAGCGGATGAAATGGGACCTGCGTAGTCAATACCTACCGTTTGGAAGGGCGATCCGCCAGGTGAAAGACGCTGCTGCGGTAAATTACCCATCAGAGGAGCTACAACACTTCCCTTCATTCGTGTGCACCGAATGCATCGACGATAACAAGCCTTTGCCAAATTACGACCACCTATAGGCCAATAAACTTCCCTAATTGACGCCAACAATAATTGTGGCCCAGCGTGCATGAGTTTTACATGTTCAAATTCAAAAAGTAATTTAGTAAAGCGATGTGTGGACTGTAAAATAATCGGATGTTTTTTATTATATGAAAATTCTGAATTTGCAAGGCGACCACCAACCCGCATAACTTTAAATTCGTCTAAAAATACATTAAATTTTAATAAAGCACTCCTTTTAGGCAGATTTTTATTTTTAATCAACAAATGATACTCATTAAACGATTCTCGTTGAGACACTTTAATAATAACATTTAATGAATTATTTAATTCTGCCTCAGAAAGGTATTTGGTTTGTGGTGGTCGTCGTTTACATGCATCAATAAACCGCAGCATATATGCTACTGCGCGCCTGAGCCGATTGAATTTTGAAAATCTATTAAAATCGATAAAAGTATTATTATTATCTGAAAATTCATTTGTTTGCACGATAAATGACAATTCATTACGCGTTTCCGGCAGTGAGTCTACATTAACTGTGGGGTGAGGCAAACTAACAACAGTAGGTTCACTCAAAAATCTTGGCCCTGACCACCAAGTATCAAGAGACTGAATAGTCTCAACACTCACTCCTCTTGAAATATAGTCTGCAGGATTGTGTTGAGTGGGGACATGACTCCATACACAATTACCAGTTTTTTCTAGAATGTCACCAACACGGTTGCGGACAAACGTATTTAACTTAGACGGTAACATTTTTAACCACCCTAATACTATAGTGGAATCAGTCCAAAAGACAGTACGCGCTGCCTTAATTTGCAATGAATTGGTAACTTTCTCATAAAGTCGAGCGCCTACTAGGGCACCGCAGAGCTCAAGCCTTGGAATGGTTGTGGCTTTGATAGGAGCAACTCGACTTTTAGCCAGTAATAACCTAACTAGAATTTTACCATTACTATCTATACTACGGACGTAAAGACATGCACCGTATGCTTTCTCTGACGCATCAGAAAAAACGTGAAATTCTAACTTTACATAAAAATCTATTATCACACGGCGAGGGACGCGAATACCGTTCATTAAATGTAAATTCTTTACAAATTCTAACCATATCTGCTGAATATCTAAAGGCAACGGTTCATCCCACGAAAGTTTATGTAACCATAACTTCTGCAACAACATTTTCATATTAATAATCACGGGAGAAACAAGACCTAAAGGGTCAAATATTTGAGAAATTATGGACAACATATTACGTTTTGAGCTAATCTGGGGAATCGATTGACCTACCGGAAAACACAGTTGGTCATTATTCATGTGCCAGCTTAAGCCGAGTGTTTTGCTAGGTTCGTTACCACCTATATTTAAATCAGATGGGCCTTGAGTGGACTCCGGGACTAGCTGAGGTTCATTAGACTTCCATTTTCTGAGTGAGAAACCTGCTGAAGAGAGAACTGACGACAACTTCTTACGAATGTCCCGAAGTGAACACAAATCATCCCCACCGAAAAGGGCGTCATCGACGAAAAAGTCGTGGATGATTATTTCAGCAACCCTTTTGTCCTCACACTCAAGACCTAACTGCTTCAAGCATCTGGTTGCGAGAAACGGAGCACTTGCGGTGCCGTAAGTGACGGTATTGAGCCGGAACGCCCTTAATTCTTCACTTGGGTTATCCCGCCAGACTATTTGCTGTAAGTACCTGTCATCAGGATGTACTATAACCTGCCGGTACATCTTTTCAACATCAGCCATCAAGACATACCGATGTTGTCTGAATCGCAATAGAATAGACAACAAGTCATCCTGTACAGGAGGTCCGACCAACTGAATACTATTGTATGTCACACCCGTAGAAGTAGGACTACTCGCGTTGAATACGGCCCGCAATTTAGTTGTGGTACTACTATCGCGAATGACACCGTGATGGGGCATAAAATGGGCATTATTCTCTGAGCTAAGTTTACATTGAGACATATGACCCAACGTCTCATATTCTAACATAAATTCGCGATACATTTTGCCTAATGTTGGCTGTCTCATTAAACGACGCTCTAACGAGAAAAAACAATGTTTAGCCCTGTGTAAAGAATCACCAAGAACAGCTGGATTATCCTTCAATGGTATTCTCACACAAAAGCGCCCATCTCCTAAACGTGTAGTATTTTTTATAAAATGCTCTTCACATAGTTCGTGTTCTGGTGAATAATTGGAACTTATACTTACCTCCTCTAAATTCCAAAACCGTGAGAGTTGATTCTGTATCTCCTCATTAAATGATGAATCAACATTCACAAAATTACATTGAATAGTGTTAGAGCGAGTGGGTAAAATATTATTATGAATGGAGCCAGAAACTATCCATCCTAACCTGGTTTCCCAAAGAATAGGTTTACCAATGCCTAGATTTATCCGTTGCGATCCTAGAATATCCCAAAAAATGTCAGCGCCAAGTATCATATCAACAGCTGCGGGGCTATGAAAGTTAGGATCGGCTAAACATACATCAGACGGAATATTAAACCCAGATAAGTCGACTGAATGACACGGAACGTTGTCTGTTATCGACGTCAAAACAAAACATCGTATACGAGTTGTAAAACTTTCATTTAATGATTTAATAAACACATCACACATTTTAGTAATATGTGACGTTACATTATTGATGCCTAGTATAGATTTATCTATACGTGTATAGGGCAGGTTCAACTTATGGAACAGTCGATCCGATATTAAACACGAAGTGCTACCACTATCAAGTACAGCGCGAACTAAATGTTCGCGATTATTTGAATCGTACAACTTAATTAACGCAGTCGATAACAGAACGTCCACACGTTGACTGTGTGCCTCATTATTGGAGGCGGCGACGCTCGCCGACAAAGTTAAGTTGGGATTCGCAGTGGCCGGGGACGCGCTGCTGTTTTCAACGCACCCGCTATGCACAACCGGTTTGTTATTAGTATCTGCCACATGTATGAGAGTGTTATGACGACGTTTGCATAACTTACAGCCGGCCTTTTTACAATGATTTGCAAAGTGTCCGCTATGAAAACAATTAAAACAAACCTTATAGTTAGGTAATAATTGAAGTCGTGCCTCATTAGTTAACGCTAAAAACTGCGGACAGTGATTTAGCTTGTGATCACCGCTGCATTTCGGACAAGTAATAACTGGTGAACATTGTGAATTGTTTGACTTACTATCACTTAATGAAACCATAGATTTATGTTTCGTGTGCTTGTTATTCTGGTTATAGCTGGTTTGTGTAGGACGAGATAATTCTATAGTTTCGAGTAAATCAGTGCGAATTTTCATGAATTCAAGGAAGTGTTGTAGTGATATGCTGTGGTCCTTATCTAAGCGACCCTTGTACTCTTCCCATTCACGGAATGTCTTGCTATCGAGCTTGTGAGTGACTATGTGAATGAGAAGCGTATCCCAGTGCTGAATAGGTTCGCCTAGGGACTCCAGTGCACGTAGATTTTTGTTGAGCTGATCTATAACACGCTTCAAATTGACAGACGATTCTCGGTTAACAGTGTCTATGCTAAAGAGTGCAGATACATGATTTTGTATCAACAAGCGTTTGTTATCGAATCGATCACATAATAATCGCCATGCAGTGCTATAGTTAGTTGCGCTGAACTGAATAGAATTAATTACTACAGCAGCTGATCCTTCTAATGAAGCTCTCAAGTAGTGAAATTTATTGACTACATCTATATCTTCATTCGAATGAATTAGGCTATCAAACGTGTCTCGAAACTCAAGCCAGTTATCGTAAGACCCACTGAATTTAGGTAGCTGTATGGTAGGCAATTTGACAGGTTTGCTATTACCACCACGAGAACTATGACTACATTCACTAGGCACGGGAGGTTTTTTATGAATGCTGACAATCTCCTGTGCTTGACAATGAATATTAAAGTATCTAGACTCAAACTCATCTCTCTCTGTCATTTGAGACTCAAAATTATCTGAGATACATTCTAACCTCGTTTGTGTCACGTCATACTGAGCATACAATAATTCCAGCTTACCTAGTCGCATCTCTAATTCTATTACATCCTTAGATGTAAGGGATTTAGTATCCAGTGACTTCACAAATGTAGAAAAGATAGTTAAACGACCTTTGAACGCACTGCGTTTTTTTGTAAGTTCTGCTATTTCCCTTGCCACGTCCATGTCAGACTTATCACCTTTCGTTGACATCATGGGATACGGCTGCAATGTCCTGGAATTTTATCACAATACAAGTTACTAGGTATCTATAGATTATGGTAACAGTTGTTACACCAGGTTACAGTTAAAGTTTGAGCGTTGATAAATTAGGTTGAATACAGTGAATTACTCACAACAAATAATAATTAAACGTAACTTTAATAAGGTTTTTAGATTAACAACACAAAGTGATAATTAACCCTAACATAGCCTACTTGTCTCAATATTAACGAGCTAAGACGGAAACTAAAAATAGAAAACCTAAATAAAGTTGTTAATTAACGTTATTTAGCCACAAATATTATTGCAACAATCACGAAAAATTAACTAAAAGTCTAATGACATTGAATGAAATCAAGGTTAACTTAACCCGTCTATCGCTCAATGACAAAGCAAGTTACAAACAAAAATAGGATAATTTGTGCAATTACTAACCTTATAATGAACTTAACTATATTTTAATACTACCTTTAAGAGTGTTGGGTTATTTTAAACGATATTAACACTAATAATTGTCCAAGCCACTTTTTTCAAGCACCTCAGGTTTGCACCACGTTGCGTACAACTTTTCAAATCGCTTATTTCTTGATTATTTCTCCAAATTAGCGCTTTTCTTGATATGTAATTATAATCCGGCACGTATGCGACCATGTAGAGGACTCAGGTGTATTTTTGAGGCGATGAAATAAAATATTGCGTTAAGTTCTAAAGCACGTCTATTTGCGAGTAAGAACAGAGAGGTATTACAATTTTAAAATATAAAGACTTAAATAACTAAGGAGTAATCTGGCCTAACGTTGCGTTGCTCTTCACCTTTTGATAGGCGCTTCAACAGGGTATTAAATCTATAACGTCACATCGTTGTCTTCATGAGTCTTATATTTCGTTGCCATGCAAATTCAAATATGTTGACCCCAAATGGGTGCAAAACCATTTGCAAAGCTCTAAATATTTCCATCCTATTCTCATTATTGTTAACGTTGGGCACTAACGCAAATTTTTGTCTGAAAATATGAAGAAATAAGTAAATATGGTAAAATAAGATTTTGATACTTTGATTTAGTCCTGCATTAGGAAATCATTGCATTAGAAGAACTACATCGAGGGTGTCATCAAATCCTCATCTCGGCAACTTGGAGTCCTGAACAAGCTGAGGAGGGTTTTCACGCCGAAGCAGTTGTGTCTGTTATACAAGACCCAGGTTCGCTCCTGCGTGGAATACTGTTTTCACCTTTGGAATGGCTCCACTCAGTACTAATTGGACACCCTCGATAGGTTGCAGCGGCGTGCTGTCCGTATCATTGGGGATCCAGAGGCCACTAAGACTCTTGAGTCACTGCAATTACGCAGAGACGTGGCCTCAATGGCTGTCTTCTATCGCATTTATCACGGTGAGTGCTCCGAAGAGCTCTTTCAACTAATCCCACCCTCTCCTTTTCTATCCCGAACGACACGTGCTGGGTTGAGGTGCCACTCTTACACGGTAGAACAGATACCGTCACGCACCAAACGGTTCGATGCCTCTTATCTCTGCCGTACCATTAAGATGTGGAACTCTTTACCAGCCCACGTGTTTCCCTCCACTTATGATCCTGGGTCCTTTAAGCGGGGCGTGAAAAAGCTTTTCTCAAGGCCGTCAAGGTGAGGGCCATCATGCCATAATGCCATGCTGGCTGCTGGGATGATGGCCATCACTATGGGACTTCACTGACTGCTTAACATTAGGCAGCATGGAGTCAATTTGTTCGGCAGAAAAAAAAGAAAATCCTGTATCGCGGGAATTTTACTCAACAAGAAACAAAATAACAATTAGGTGTGGATACACAAAGTGTTGCTGCACTGAAAATCGAACTCACGATACTCGGCGCAGTGCTAAACGGCGAAGCGGCCGCTTGAACCACTACGTCTAAATTTCATTAGCCACACGTACGGCGTAGTGAAGCTGCTCAAGCTGCACAAATGACATAATTAATTAATCTTATCCATGGGTGTCTTCAAAAATAGTGAACTACTTATATTGATAAATTATTTTCAGTAGAGTTCGAAACAACACTACCTTATCCGACCAAATAACAAACACATTTGCTAGTTTTGCTACAGTCGGACCTCTCTCCAAACACGGCAGTTGCAAAACGTTCTTCTTAAATACATAAGCAAGAATACCTAGAAAACTATCCAATAAGCCTCTCCTTTAGTTAGCAGTACTATATTTCAAAATCAAACCTATCCCGTCTTAGGTGTTCGTGTCTTGTATTTTCGTTGGCGCTGCCTACTTTTTCAGGCGAGGAAGAAAGGTGTTTTCTCAGGTACTTAAATCAATCATTGTGTAGCAGTGTGAAAAGTGGACGTACCTGTTAGAATGAAAGTGCCTAATTAACAAAGAGAAAACCAATCACGGACGTCGCAAACAAAAAAGTTGCATTGAAAGGTATTTTTTAACTCTTTGCATTAAAGTTTTCCAGCTCAAGATTAAAAAATCTCCGTCTCGTTTATCCTTCTATCGTGAGCATGATTTTATCTCGTAGTTTGCGTGAAGTTTCCATACGGAGATGCAATCTTACGACATATTTTAAATTTCTAGTTAACGGGTTCAATTTTAGTGACATATTTTAGCAGGCTATGTATCGATATTGCTGTCCATTTTAATGAGCATTTTACGATGCCGAATGTTATTTATTGCGTGTACTGCAAGCGATTGGGTATCATGTTAGACGTTTGCTAGTAAAAAGCTACGGTCAATGAGAAACGTGCTAGAGGGTAATCTTAATGTTACCATTAAGATTACCCTCTAGCACGTTTCTCAGCAGTAAGCTTAGGTCACATCCGAGGCGTTTTCCGGTTTAGTTTCCTTTACGTAAGCGCGGTAGCGATCAGATTTAGCAGCGGCCATACCCAAGTGACCTGTGCAAACTTAGAGAAAGGAAAGTTGTAGAAAATGTAAGAAAGTTATAAATTGGGAAGGATGGAATATGTGAAAAACCGACGTCTTTACTCATAAAATTAAGAGCAACAGCAAAAGTATTGTGATGTTATTATTTATGAGAGGGTGAGGGCTTTTCTGAGAAATCCGATATTCTGTTGAAGCCAACAAAGTTTTCTCTTTCGAAATGTTGATATCCAGCGGAGGCCTTATGTTATTTTATGAAAGAATTGAATTAGACGGATGTGCTAGCTAAGCTTTACATTTCAAAACTCTTCGCGAATCTAAACAAAATACCTATCACTATCATAAATTCATGAAAACGATTTCAGATTATAAAATCAGAAAATTGGATCGAGTCAAAGGTGGGAAGAAATGAATACGGAGCGGTCTATTAAAAATGTATTATTCTAAATAATATGTGAGGGTTTGGCCTACTTCGTTATGTATTCATTCTTGCATACGAAATTTTAAATGAGTAAAATTCTCGTCAGTGAAATCACTCTTCATATTTGGGTCGCTGTTATTTTTGTTCTTTTACCGTTAACGGTCACATTGTTATGTAACTTTGGATAAATATTAAATTTCATACTGATAGTTCTAGTACAAAACTTACCCTTATTATATACTATAGCACTTGTATATATTTAATTATATTGGATGTTGATGTGCTTTGTGACCAACGGAACATAAGTTACTAACTGAAGCAATGAACTGTTGGATTATATTTCTACTTGAATTTTTATGCCCATTTGGTTAGCTTTAGTCTCGTGATATATATTAGACCTGACTATTTGGTTTACAATAGTACTAAGACTAGATATATATTATCGAAAGGGAATGGAGAGGACACGCTTATTATACCAAATCGTATCATGTTTAAATTGAAATGAAGAAAAAAAAACTGGCAGTTTACAGGTGTTTTTTTAACATAACTTCACGCCTTTTAGGCAGAGGTGTATTACACACTTCGCCAGTTATGTTTCGGTCGCAATGTAATAGGGGGCGGGCCTATTGCCATCGTGACCGGGCACATTGTTAAGCGAGCGATAATTAACATTTTAATACACACAACTTCGAAAAGTCAGAGGTGTGTGCCCGGGCTAACTGGGGACCGAACCCGAGACCATCGTCTCGGCAGTCTGTTACGTAAACCACTGGGCTATCGCCGCTTCTATATCCGTGTTTTTTTCAGGCACGTAACTGGGCTGAAAATGTAGTCAGCACATCGTAGTAAAACATTTGGTACGTTTATAATTGTAATGTCAAAGACATTTCATCAACCGACGCAGGCAGCGTCGGTTGATGATATGACACGAACACAATACACGATGTCCGAACGCTGTTACTACTAGCGAATCCAATCGATATTTCGAATTTGCAAAATTGCTATAGGTGCCTTTGACATGAAACACGACCTCATGCTGGTATCATATACAAGAGAGCAATGATGCGTGTATTTTATATAGGAGAGATATTTGACATTATTGGAAGCAAGTTTAGCTAGCTTTTTGCTTTATTGCAGAGTCCTTTTCATGTAACCTGTAGTTGTTGACTGCAAAATTCAAATAAAATGCTCATCACATAAATTATCTTGGGACAACACACCTCGATATTGTGTTATCCTGTCACGAATCGAATTTCAAGCAAAATCAACAAGCGTAATGTTGCAATTCGTCACGCAAAGCACAAATTAGGTATATTACACGACAAAGAAAAAATATTATTAGTAAATGCTCACTCGCCGCAAGCATTGCGTCGAACGAGGCGTGAAACATTCGCAGGTACATTACATTACATATATTATTAATGGAGAAATGTGTACCCTGCAATCCAGGATCACACTATATCTTATGAAATGCAAACTTGTGCTACGAATCCACTGTAACTAAAATGTAGGATTTTTTATACACTGATGCCTGAGGTATCCCTGAAGTGTTAGGCAGAGGTGCAATTTCGTCATGTTATGAACTTTTAGGTCCCACGTAATAGGGGTGAACCTATTGCCGCTATCGGGTACTTTGCCAGACACCGTGCCGCAAATGAGAATTTAGGAAATCTCAGTAATACTTTTACCTGACCCGGGGCCTTCCAATCGACAAACGTATACGCTATCAACGGAACCACGGAGGCAGTCTATAATGTAGTCCTCTCTCTTTTTCTTTATCTTGTGAGTGTGTGGCTAACTCTGGTGTCGGAGTTTTGAGACAGTTTTATATTATAATATATTTGAAGTAGTTAAAGCAGAACAAGTTTTAAGTATTACGGAGCTTGTACGTCTAACTTTTATTAATTAGATACTTCTTAATTAAGTGAAGTTTGAATTCGTTTTGTTTATTATTATTTAATGCGTGTTCTCGCAAATACTTATACACGGAAATGAAGTGTAGTTACGGTTCAATGTTTTACTAAAGAAAGCCGTTAGATATTGTGCAACATGAGTCTTATATTTCTTTTATTTTTTACTACCTACTACTTTTCTTTACTAGCTGAGGCCGCGGTTGGACCAGCGTAACTCAGCACCCGTGCATAAATAGCTAGCTTTATAATATTATTTATAGATTTATAATATTGCTATAGATTTACAGTGTAAATCTTTACCAATGTTATAAAACCGAAGCAAAATGGTTTACTAATGTTTGCCATAATTTAAAATGCCATAATTTCATATGCCATACTGGTATTTGCCATAATTTCATTAGAAATAACGCTTCAGTTGCCATAATCATGAAATTACATAAAACGACTTTCACTAATTCCATTGGTCATAATCGATCAAGTGTCATAATAATTTAAATCCATAAATGTATTTGCTATAATTTTCGTTTTCAATAATGCCATTTTCCATAACTTTTATTCACCATAATATAAATAAAGATAATTTAGTACAAGCGCCTGCAATTTTTATGTTAATGAGTAAGTTAATATATTTTTTGCTAATTACATATTCCACCAGTTGAATAAACTGAGGTTGACGGAGCCCTGCTTCGCAGGGCTTCTATTTTCGGGTTAAGGGTAAAAAGAGAACCTAACACAACCTATTTAGTTATTTTCACATAAAACTCCTGACTCAGAATTTTTATTTTTATAAATCTCCTGACTCAGAATCTTCAGTGTGCGTATCACTTGTATACTGACGGCTTGCAGCTATATACACATGCAGGAGCTAGGAGTAGACAACATCGCTTCAGCTATCGGTGAGGTAAATCAAGCTCTGTCTGTTATACCTGATTGGTCAGAACGATTTGGTGTTGCTGTGAATCCCGCAAAATGCCAGGCTATTATCATAGGCAGTCAACGCAACATGAGCAAAGTTGATCTTTCAGCGCTTCCATCAGTCAAGTATAACCAGACAACAATACCCTTCAGCACGGTTGTTAAAAATCTTGGCTTATACATAGATAGTCACCTCAACTGGCGGGTTCAAGTTACTTCTGTTAGTCAAAGAGTGAGAGAATGCTTACGTTCGTTGTACCGCTTAAAGAACTTCCTCCCTTCTAGCACTAAAGTAATGCTCATGCAGACTTTTTCTTTTTTCTTTTTTTTTTTCTTCCCTATTATCGACTGTGGTGATGTGTGCTATTTCGACCTGAATTCAGACCTCCTCAACAAATTAGACCGGCTTCTTAATAACTGCATTCGATTCATTTACAACCTTCGAAAATATGACCATGTCTCCGAATACCGCTCCCAACTCAAATGGCTAACCATTCGCCAACGCCGCAGTTTGCGTGCCCTAACTACCTACTCTTTTCTCCTTTCTTAACTCTCCCTCTGTTCCTTTCTACCTAAGTCCTTATCTTAATATATAAAATCCTTGCGTTACTGACTGACTGACAGACACGCTACAGCCGAAACTATTGGGCGCAGGAAGCTGAAATTTGGCATGTATGTTCCTTGGGGACCGTAGGGGTGCACTAAGAAGAGATTTCCCGAAATTCCCACGGGATCGGCCAAAACGGGTAAATTTAAAGAAAATGCAGGCGTAGCTGCTGGCGTCCTCTAGTCTACAATATTAATGCTCTAATCATGACAAACATTTACGTTCGTCTAATAATCGTCTCCTTTTATGTCCTTCCCATAGTTCTGGGCTTGTTAACTCTTCCTTCTTCGTCGAATCTGTCCTATTATGGAACGCACTCCCTCTTGAAATCAGGTACACTAAACTAAAGGCTCGAGAATTTTTACTGAGCAAAATGGCAGAATAAATGCATATTTACTGTATTATTAACTTATATCATTGACATTTTAGTACATATATATCGATGACTTATATATTATTATGTATATATTTATTTTATAATCATTGCAAGTAGTTATTCATATATAATATATGTATTTGTACTTATATATACTTTATACATGTGTACATATAATATGTATATATTTAAATATATATCTATAGTTTAAGTAGTTATTATGTAATATAGTAATTATTGTGTAAATAATTAAAATATAATAATAAAGGCAGCGATAGC
Organism: Euclidia mi; assembly: GCA_944739405.2. Lineage (NCBI taxonomy): Eukaryota > Metazoa > Arthropoda > Insecta > Lepidoptera > Erebidae > Euclidia > Euclidia mi. The sequence continues at coordinate 37,636,916 of OX123202.2, read as the reverse complement.
CGAGTGGTATACCAACAGACTGCCATGCAGGTTATTCTCTCGTTTTCCATAAATTCATTTGCACTAATATTGTTTGCTATAATCATCCCCGATCATAATATTTATTTGCACTATTATCATTTATACTAATAACGTTTGCCTTAACAACTCAACAGTGATAACTTTTATTTGCCATAAAATGACTTTCTATAACAACATATATCATAATAATTAGTTTCCATAAGTAACACATCTCATAATCGACTCTTGACATAATCAAAATTTGATATAATAATGAAAATGATACATAATATTGTTAGGTCGTAATTAATTATCGTTAACACCCCGATTCAGTGCAATCCAACTCGGATAGGTTAGGTTAGGGTTCTCTTTTGACCCTTAACCCAAAAATAGGAGCTCTGCGAAGCAGGGCTCCGTCAACTTAGTCCACATTCTTCACGCTAGTTTAATAAACTGAAGTTGAATTAATTATCGTTAACACCCCGACTCAGTGCAATCCGACTCGGATAGGTTAGGTTAGGTTAGGGTACTCTTTTGACCCTTGACCCAAAAATAGGAGCCCTGCGAAGCAGGGCTCCGTCAACTTAGACCACATTTTTCACACTAGTTCAATAAACTGAAGTTGAATTAATTATTGTTAACACCCCGACTCAGTGCAATCCGACTCGGATAGGTTAGGTTAGGTTAGGGTTCTCTTTTGACCCTTAATCCAAAAATAGGAGCCCTGCGAAGCAGGGGTCCGTCAACTTAGTCCACATTCTTCACACTAGTTTAATAAACTGAAGTTGTATTAAATTGTTGAAAACGAAAATTATAGCAAATACATTTATGGATTTAAATTATTATGACACTTGATCGATTATGGCCAATGGAATTAGTAAAAATCATTTTATGTCATTTCACGATTATGACAACTGAAGCGTTATTTCTAATGAAATTATGGCAAATACCAGTATGGCATATGACATTATGGCATTTTAAATTAAGGCAAACATTAGTAAACCGCCATGCAGAGGGTATCGGGTTCGAATCCACGGCGCGCACCAATGACTTTGCGGAGTTATGTGCGTATTGAATTGTTAATTATCGCTTGTCCCGTGCCTCGGAGAGCACGTTAAGCCGTCGGACCCGGTTGTCATGAAGATCTTTAACAGTCGTTACAGGGCGTCAGTACCTTCTAAATGAACTGACACTAGTCTAAACCATGGAATATCGCTATCCCTTCGGGTTGCGGAGGGCCGACAGGCAGTCGCTCCGTGTAAAAGCTAATATTCAGCCAAATCCGGTTAGACTAGAAAGCGGACCCCAGATTGAAACTGGGATAACGCTAAGAGGATGATGAATTAAAATATAATAATCATCATGCACCTACCAACAATTATCTCTGCACCACCCTAGGTTGACTGGTAGAGAATGCCTAAGGCATTAAGTCCACCTGTTGTACCACATTGTTTGTGTTGTGCAAAAAAGTTAAATAAAAAATAAAAAAACCTAAAATTACGTTCCGTTTTGCATATTTGAATGAAGAATTTTTGGAAATTGTTTAAAAATATATTGATGCAACTCCGGCAGCCAAAATTACTTTTAGGGGATTAAAACTAACTCCCTTAAGCCCCCTACACCACCAATACCCTCAAATTCGGGCGACTCGTTTCGAAACCCAACCCCAGATTTTTTATTCACAATTAAACCTAAAACTGAACCTCATATGGCGTCCTCTAACTAAGCTCGACGGAGCCCTGCTACGCGGTGCTGCTACTTTTGGGTGGTTTAAAAAAATAACCACGAAGACTAAGGCGGTCTTCTAACCTAACCTATCCGAGTCGGATAGCACTGAGTCGGGGTGTTAACGATAATTAATTTCGACCTAAGAATATTATGTATTATTTTTATAATTATATAAAATTTTGATTATGTCAAGAGTCGATTATGAGATGTGTTACTTATGGAAACTAATTATTATGATATATGTTGTTATAGAAAGTCATTTTATGGCAAATAAAAGTTATCACTGTTGAGTTGTTAAGGCAAACGTTATGAGTATAAATGATAATTGTGCAAGTAAATATTATGATCAGGGATGATTATGGCAAACGATATTAGTGCAAATGAATTTATGGTAAACGAGAGAATACCAAACAAAATACATATTCGTTACAAAAGCACATTGTATCCACATGAAGCGTGGCCCGAGTTTACATCTGATTGCTATTTACCTCGTGCTCTATTACACTTCTGTTGAAAGTTTGCGTTCGCGCGTAATTACAGAACTATTCTAGCCAGGCCAGTTCGCATTACTCGGTGTGTATTGTTATGTGAGGAAATCCGGCACAGGTATGCTACTGTCTAGGAGAGATTAAATGCAAATATAAATATCTGTATATAGATCATAGCTCTCTTGATTCCGGTGTTGTTCCTCGAAATGTTATTGACCATAGATGCTGGACTATTTTGTCATCTTTAGGAAATCAGAAGTAAAACTTAAGCCAGCTGCCCACGGTGTGTGATTTTGCGGACGTGTGTACGCTGCACGTTTGAAGTTACCCGATTCACGGTGGACCCGACTCAGGGTGTACCAGATTCACAGTGTACCTGAGTCTCGGTGTACTCGATTCACGGTGTAACTTCAAAGGTGCCGCGCGCATCCGTCCGCATAACCGTGGGTAGCGAGCTTAACACGTATGTAGCTTTATCTATGAGCTATTTAACTATCGCCTTTCAGTCTTTTAGTAATTGACTTATAATAAATGATAATAACTATTTGAAAAGTACCATGCGACGATAATTACATTGTTAAATATTTGCAGCATTAGGTTAAATTTATGTTTGAACTATGAAAACGATTTATCAATGTCAAACTAATGTAAATATTTTATTTTATGTGTTATCGATAGTTCTCTAACTAAATAATGACCTATTGATATACAGAATTATATGGAAAACAAATTTGTAGGAGAACTTTCAATAATAGCTTTGTTTTATATTCTGTTCTTGTGTTCTTTTCGTGTGAGTTTACACACTCACACGAAGTCGCGTATTCCAAAGATGAGATTTTTCAGAAGTAGGTACGTATCAAAGAAAGCTCTTAGAAAGGAGGAGACCGCTTAAACCATTACATCGTTACCATTTCCAAAAAGTGTACAGCCAACGTCTGAAAAATATTGAAGTAAAGATCACCTACAGGTAGGTAAGTTGCGCTCTGTAAATGAGAGCGCAGCGTTGAAAGGGAAAATAAAAAGCACCTTTAATTTAATATCTTCCATCTCTTTCTGCCTTTACCTCTGAGTCGTTTTGGGTGTTTACATTTACGATATTTACGTGCCAATTTACCTTGGACAGATTTATAGGCTACGATATCTGCTTACTACGCCATGCTATGACCACGGTGGTTGTAGTCCGTGCAACTACGTCGAAGGAAATAGTGCGATATAATAACATGTTACTATGCGTATTGAGATAATCCGTAAATATTGGCATTGATATGCTTGGTGCATATACTGCAGCGTGGCGGTAAGTATAATAGTTAACCATGTAGAGAAAAATGAAAATGCGATTTAACAGACCAGCCTATCTGCGTTGCTCTCAGACGTGATCCCTTTAGCTCAACGTTGAAAGAACTTCAGTATTAGCATGGGGTCCCAATACGAACATTTTACTTTTAGTTTTCAAAAGTGATCACAGATGGCGTTACGGGTAATGAATTAAAATCGATGGTCAATGAACATAAGATTTGAGTAAAATTTAAGCAAACAAAATGAAACATAACTAATTTTGGGCACGTTAATAACATTTAACACTGTTTCATTGCATTAATAGATATTTTGAAGTGGTCCAGATTTTACATGCTCAGCAGCGCCAACTACGACTACAATGATTCGCCATTTAGCTTTCCATTAAACAAATTATTGGACACTAGATGGCACTATTGACAATTAAATTCGACTGAAACTTAATTCATTTAATTAGTATCGAAACCTAATTTGGAAATTTTTATATTTTTGGACTTATTATACCCTAAGATAAAAGTGTAGCGGTATTTTGGACTGTTGTATTTTGTAGATAAATAAGAACGATAAATTTTGACACATGCACAGATAAAGGCCTTGCCACACGGCACAATTTTACCACTTATCAAATTTTCAATCGAATTGGCTTTGCCCGTCTACACGACACAATTAAATCACTGATTTGCATTCCGTCCACCCGATTGGTTAAAATCTGGTGGTACCGCCCACCCGATGAACTTGAGTTGGACGACTGGCGTCTAGACGTCACGATTTCATCAAGTGATTTAGTCAAGTTGGACGTAAAATTGTGCCGTGTGGCAAGGCCTTAATATACCTACTACTTCAACTATTACGAGCTTGTTTTGAAGTTTGTTTTTTTGTTGTGACGTATATTTTCTCTTCGCGCTGTTCGCTGTCTGGGTTGTGTTCTTGTTTACTGTTGTTTTCTTATATTTGTTTTGAAAATCTGACTTGGCACTGTTATACGGACTTTTCTGAAGACAACGTTTATATTTGTAAGACTGCTCGCGTTACCCGGACTCCGATAAATATTCCACATATGATTAGTTGGACGCCGTGTGGTTGACGGCATAGAATACAAGTGTCACCACCCCCTATCTTCCCGTGGGTGTCGTAAGAAGCGACTAAGGGATAACACGATGCAAATACCATCTTTGCGTAGAGACGGAAAACTCGACATCAAACCCTATACGACTGCCTCGTTGGTGTCGCGGCATAAATGTGCGCGTGGGATCGGGAGGTCCCGGGTTCTATTCCTGGGTCGGGCAGTGTTATTGAGTTTTTCTGTCACGAAATTCTCAGTAGCAGCACGGAGTCTGGAAATGTGCCCGGTACGGCAATAGGCTCGCCCCTTATTACGTGGGATTAAAATATATCTGGCGAAAAGAGAAATACACCTCTGCCTACCCCTTCGGGGATAAAAGGCGTGACGATATGTATGTATGTATGTATGATTAGTTGGCTTGGTTACGTCGTGGCACACTGCGGGACGCCGTGGCATGCCGCGGCATGCCGCGACGCGCTGCGGCGGGCTGCGGTACGATTGTATAGAAACAAAGTAATATGAATCCTAAACTCATTGAAATAAGAATAAAAATGACTTGATCAGTAATAAAATCCTTTGCCATGTCGCGACGTCAGTGCGCGCCGGTGTGGCGCCGGCCTTAAAGTAACATACTTACCTACCTACAGTTCAGAGTGTAAATCGATCAAAACACAGATATGAGAAGTATCTCAGAACATATTTTCTCTTCCGTGAGAAGTATCATATCTGTGGATCAAAATTATAGATTTATTTAGCTGTAGTCTGCTATCTAGTTATTACTTGATTAGTTCTAATTTAATAATTTAATTTGAATTTGAGCAACATCTTCGTGGAACCCCTACTAAAGCTTCGTGGAACCCTTAGGTAACTATTCCCAATGGCTGGCTGACCTAGAAACCTAGATGTACCTACCTATCTACCTAATCAACGAACAGTGTAGGTAATATTAATATTCAAAAAGCTTATAAATATAAAAATCACGGCAGTGCAGTAACGATATGTAAAGACTAGATTGAAGGTACCTACCTATGCCGTGCGTGGCCCGACTCGCACTTGATCAATCAATCAAATCAGTTTATTTCCCAGAATACAGTAAATTAAGATGTCAACAAGTTTGGTACCTACATTTGTATTCGCGAGCGTGCAAGTGCCAGCGTGCAAATAATATATTAAAATTATTTTACAATTCAATACGATGTCCATTTTAATCATAATAAAAATTATTAAGTACCTACATAAGTAGGTAGGTACTCTTTCAAATAGTTCTATAATAATTATCAAATCCCCAATGCCAATGTCAAAACGATCAGGGGCGGATCGTGAATTTGTGGGGCCCTGGGCTGAAACTACTTAGGGGCCTATCTAAGTACTCAACTAATAGCCTCGTCAAAAAACTGTTGCTATAATGATATATTATTATTAAGTATATATGTTATATTGCACAAAAAACATAAATATTAGGTACTTAAATCTACGCAAGTAAGTATTAGTCGTACAAAAGGCGACCTTATTGCTGTGGAAGCAATCTCTTCCAGACCACCTTTAGGGTGAGAGAGAAACCGAAGTAGTGATATATATATATACATAAGAATATAAAAAAAACAAAATATTTTCATTTATCTACAATTTTATTATAAAGAGGAAAAATTTGTATTTTTCTTTGTAATGGATAAACTCAAAAACTACTGGACCGATTTTAAAAATTCTTTCACCATTAGAAAGCTACATTATCTGCGAGTAACATAGGCTATATTTTATTTTAGAAAAAATAGGGGTCCATCAGGACGCGGGTGAAACCGCGGGAAACGGCTAGTTTATTATAAATTAGTAAAAGATATTGACAGATTAAATTATAATTTATAAATCAACCTTTGTGCATTTTTGCGCTGCAAATTCATTAATTTGGTCATGACATTGCAAGTCTTTTGTTAGATCACAATTTATGGAAAGAAGTGATAAATTATTTAGTCGATAGTTCGACATTGTTGTCCTATATTTATTTTCTACATAGGACATCTTGGAGAAGGTGCGTTCTACTTCACAGCTAGTTATTGGCAAAGTTAAAAAATCGTTTAAATGCTATAGCAGTTAGGTAACACGTCAATAAGTTTATTTTCATACATGAGCATAAAATGTCACTGCAAGAGGTGTACTTAGACTCTGGCTTAGATTGGAGTAAGTACGATTTGAATTAAATGCACACTAAATGCTCGTCTACGTAATCTGGATAGTAATCAATAATATGACGTGCACTTTCCAAATCTATGTTTTCGACATTTTTGTCTTACAAATCTTAAAAGTTGAATTTTTTGCTATATGTCTCTTAGACTTGGCTCCTTTTATTTAAATCCATAATCAGATTATCCATCCCAACGTTTACATACATACATACATAGTCTCACGCCTATAACCCCGAAGAGATAGGCAGAGGTGTATTTCTACACCCACTTTTCGCCAGATATAGGATCATTTCGCCTGTTCGCGTCCATTTAGTGCAGTTGGCAAGTTTGAAGGAGAAAATAAAAATGTTCCAGCAAATTGATTCAATGAAAAATTTATGTAATGCGTTCATTATATAGTCTATTTTAATAATAACTTTCAGTTTTGTTCGAAACTTGTTGTGATTTTTTTTTAAATAGACAAACTTCAAAATATGGCATTTTACCCAGTTTGCGTCCAAAAAATCCTAATTGCGTCCACCTGTGGACCAGTTCGCGTCCACCAGCTTAGTCTTAACAATATCAGCCTTATAATCCTTCATATAAGGGTGATATTGTTAAGACAATCTAAAGAAAGATTGGCTTTTAACAATTTCTACATTTAAGATTAAAGTTATAAAAAGTCTACATTATTATCATTATTAAATCACTTTATAGAAACTATAAATAACTATTTATTGTTCTCAACATCGATGGAACTTAAAATCAAAGATAAAAAAATAACGATACATGTTGTCCAATATTGCGGTCTTCGGAATAGCATAATTTTTACATAATTATGTACATATTTGTCTTATCGATTTCTTCTTCTCACGAATATCACAAAACGCTTTCTTTATTTAAACATCTTTTGTATTTTTTTTTCCTTCTTCTTTCATGTCTCCTAAGAACTCATCTTGAATAGAAAAAATATAGAATAAAAGAAATTAAATTTAATAATTCAATTTTAAACTCAGTCTTCATCAAAAATGCATTTTAAATTATAAGAAAAATATATATAGAATGTATTTATGCGATCATTTCTATTTCATGAAAATATGGACGCAATTTGCTATAATATTATCCCTTGCAGGTATAGTTTGCGTCCACTTGTGGTCGATTATTATATCGATTGTATATTTTATTACAATCATAATAATGTGGACGCAAATTGGTCATTACAATTGCATACTATTAATGTTAAAATAAACAGAATCCCAATTTCTCTCTCATATTTTAATCACATAAAAATAAACAACTAAAGAAATCATAAATAGACGAGTTCGCGTCCATTGTGGACGCAAAGTGGAAGTTTTATAAATTCGGTGTAGTAATTCGCGTCCACCTTATTTTAATTGTTAACTATAAAAAAACAAGCTAATTCATAATTCATACTATTCGTCTTTTCATTATTAATGTCTAGAACCAGCTATGTATCCTAAAATTCACATAAATCAATAAAATACTTACCGTCAAACACGCCGCTGCACACTATTTTTTTATTTATATCCCGCGCATCTGCACTCTTTTGTTGAACAACCGAGATTAACTAATTTTTTTAAACAGGATAAGCTGGGCGCACGGAACTTTTGTCTATTTGTCCGTGTCTCTTATACGTCGAGGTATTGGCGATACTGTCTTTTCATTTTATTAGTGTGTTAGTATACTTATATCCGAGCATTTTTAAAGGGAGGTCCGCAAAATGGACGCGAATAGGGGGATGGACGCGAACAGGCGAAATGACCCTACTTTAGTCCCACGTAATAAGGGACGAGCCTATTGCCGTACCGGGCACATTTCCAGTCTCCGTGCTGCTACTGAGAATTTCGTGACAGTAAAACTATTCAAAAATATAGATTTAAAATTTCAAGTTAAAATTCTAATTCGTTCAGAAGTTATAAGCTATTTTTAGTAAGTGCCCTTCGGTACAGCACTGTTCTGTCACTTTTTTTAAACAAGAAACAAGTTTTTTCGAAACGGTGTACACTCTAGCTTAAAAAGTTTTAAACCAATAACTAATCTTCAAAATTGGTTTAGGTATAATTTCCTTACACAATTTTATTGTGCTGAATATGAACCTCAATCATTAGCGATATTTTTATTTTAACTAAAGTTTTTTATTGTAGGTAAACAATATATGAAAAAATTGTAAAAAAACATGACTTATTTTAATATCCCTCTAAAAATACATTTTTTTTAATTGAGTATTATATAGAAGACACACATATAAACGAAAGTAATTTTTCCGTGCCATTAATTTCGAATAAAAATTGTGGCTTCCATCGTGTACAGTACACTAACTGCTAAGTTGGATGACAACCTACGATGTATATCAGCTGATATCTCCGCTACTTTTTAAGTTTTATTTTTGTAAAATATGAAAAAAACATGAATATATGTATAAAATAACCTAATAGTATCAATATAATATAACTTAAAAAATAATGAAAATCAGCATGAAAACATACTCTTACACGTAGGTATTTCCCCCTTAACTCAATTCATAGAAGTATGCAATTTTTCATGAATGTTTTCTTATGACGTTACCGCGTAAAAATATCGTCCGTAATCCGACTTTACAGACAACCATTTTTTTCATTCAAATTATCGCCTATTGATTTTAGCGGGGTCTGGGGGCCCCTTGTAACCTCGGGGCCCTGGGCTGCAGCCCAAGCAGCCCTTAGGTAGATCCGGCCCTGAAAACGATAAAGGTACGAAGTCAAATAGGTAGGTACCTAATACATTCCAAATAGGTAGGTAACCCATAACAGTATAAATAACACAGTAATAACTCACAGAGTTGTAACATTTGCGAGTTGGCCAATTTTTATTATCTTTACAAAATTGTTCAAATTTAATACCTACCTACTCGCGAGTCTATCACATTATATTATATTTAATAATGAAAAGGTAATCATAACATAGGTTATAAACTTATAAATGTTTAGTTTTTCATGTCCTTTATACAAATTATTTTAATATCAAGCCTAAGTACGCTTGATATTAAAATAATTAGGTACATCGAAACGAACGAAAAAGGAAAATGCATTTAAAGTTACGCATCTTTGAATCGCATGAATCGCATCGCACCAGTACCTACTGAGTAGTCGCACGAATTTCACCCTATCCAAGGCCTCTCTGCAAGGTCACAGATGCAAGGTCAAGTGATCAAGTCATTCACTTCTAGCACAGATAATACTATACTACAACCTCTAGCGCAGCATTGTTTTTATTTTAAGCGCCATCTCCCGATACTTTGCGTAGCACCTATCGAGTTGTCGGCGTTCGCTCTGCGTCCAGAGGGTCTAGTACGAGTTTTCCAACGACTTATCCGTTGTAGAGAATGGACAGCTCGATGTGCTTCACTCCATTTCGACTGATCCGCAGTACGAGCTCTCGAAATGGCACGGCGGGCAGGCCATTTCCGATCATCTGCACACATACGCACATAGGCCACGCCCTCTATTTCTCTCTCTTTTTAACTACTCGGAAAGAAAGAGATGAAGTATACGCATTCATTTTGACATTTTTGACACGACGGAGATGGCAAACCAGAATACCAGATTTAAAATACATGAGTGTTGACAATTTTTATATATTTTTTTGTAATATAATTAGTCATGAATTATTTTGATTATTTATTTAATTGTTTTATTTGCAACGTGAAATTAATCCTGCAATAAAATTAACAAAATCTTCTTATTATTAAATGTAATGTAATTTATATGGAATTTTGTTTTACGACCATACACGACTAACAATTTATCTAATGTAACAACACTGTAAAATCAGAAGTCTTAATTAATGTTGCCAAAGGCAATTATTTTTGGGAATTTAACTTTTAATTAGGTACATCTTTATCTTTGTTAAATTATTTTATTTATTATTATATATATTTCTTGTGTTCGTGTGTATGTCACTGAACTCCTCCTAAACGACTGGACCGATTATGATGAAATTTTTTGTGTGTGTTCAAGAGGACTTGACAATGGTTTTGATTCACAATTTAATGCAAATAATGTGTACCACATGGATGGTAGAACCAATATGCTTTGAGATATACATGACTATATCTGAAATGATACGTCGAAAATTTTCTTATTAATTTTAATTAGAACTCCAAGTCACTACTTACTCCGCGTCACATATTGTAAAAAACAACGTCTAATTATAAATTATATATTATAAATATAATATTATGAACTAGCTGTCACACGTGGCTCCGCGCGAGTGGATGTATGAGACGAATAATTTCACTCGGATATACTGATGCAATGGCCATGAAGTCGTGTTCATAATATAAGAACAGAATTAGTGAAATAGTAGAACCAACGTATTCGTAGCCTCATCACCTCATGTGAAATTGTTAATAGGCTAATTGCGAATCTATTACTGTGTTAATATTGTATATTCTGGTAATAGATTAGTAACTTAAGCCGTTTGTGTTATTCATTGGACTAAACAACAAAAATCTTCATTATTTGCTATCATTGAACAATAGAATCATCTGATTGAAGAATAGAAAAGTTGAGTATTAAAGTTACTTATTCTAGTTATCCCGATTGTATATACGACTCGATTAAGTACCTATTTCTTATGTCATCTGACCTCCGCAACTTAAAATGATAATATGGTTTTGACCAGAATCAGGATATTTCAAGCTACTGCCGCTACTTACTCCTTACAAAGACGGTCAAAGATCTTTATGACAGAAGGAACCAACGGATTAACGTACTCTACGGTCACATTGCAGCACACAATAACCACAAAATAAAAAAAAACGCTATGGTTTCGAACTCAAGTCTCTCTAATATAAGTTTCTGTCTCTCTTATATTATGTATACAATCTACCCATGTATTTGAAGATTAGAGAGGCATATTTGACAACAGATCCATACAAAATACATATGTCAATACTAGCTGTCGCTAACGGCTCCGCCCGCGTGGATGTCGGTTATCGCGATAAAAACGATGTCCTTCCTCGGGTCTTTAATTGCTCGAAGAATTATGAATATGGATCTCTCAACAAGAAATCCTCTTAATATTGGACAACTAATGCTAAGCCGTCGAGTCTGTATATTGTATAATTATAGTATAGTGCAGATGGGATCTTATAACTCCTCACCAGATGTTTCAGATCTCTGATTTTTATTAGGCAACAGAAAAGCTCATCAGACTAAATAACTTTATCTAACACGTCATGGCTATATGTTTTAGCGTAGCTGGGCTCTCCGCATCAGATGTTCGAGATCTTCAAATAATCTCTCATCAGAAAATGCTCATCAGGCATAATGTTTTTTGCCAAACCGCATTTTTATGTTTTATAGTTTCGCCGGGCTGCACAGTGTTCGGCGTAGAACAAGCCAGGTGGACAAAAATATATTTTCAGTCATTATAATATATAATACTATATTATTAAATAAATTATGCCGTGTGGTTGACGGCATAGAATACAAGTGTCACCACCCCCTATCTTCCCGTGGGTGTCGTAAGAGGTGACTAAGGAATAACACGATGCAAATACCATCTTTGCGTAGAGACGGAAAACTTGACATCAAACCCTATACGACTGCCTCGTTGGTCTCGCGGCATAAATGTGCGCGTGGGATCGGGAGGTCCCGGGTTCGATTCCTGGGTCGGGGAGTGTTATTGGGTTTTTCTGTCACGAAATTCTCAGCAGCAGCACGGAGTCTGGAAATGTGCCCGGTACGGCAATAGGCTCGCCCCTTATTACGTGGGACTAAAGTATATCTGGCGAGAAGTGGGTGTAGAAATACACCTCTGCCTACCCCTTCGGGCATAAAAGGCGTGACGTTATGTATGTATACAAAAATTATAAACTGACATATATTATACAAAAATTACAAACTGACATATTTATAAAAAATAATAGTCAATTCAAATCAAATAATAAATATAAAAAGAACCACCAAGATCACAAGATGTAGGCTCCAAGTTGTTTATTTGTTCCAAAACATTATTACTCTCGATTTTTGTTAATTCCGTAGTTTCTTTGGCAAAAATGAATTTAATTGAACGGCAAAACATCGTCGACGATGGATGAGGCTTTTGCCAGATAATGTTGTTACCTTCGTCGATTAACCTAAGAGAAACAAATGAAAAAACGAAAAGGAACTCATCAGTGTCTTCGCTATTGTCAAATCTCTGTTTATAACCACTATGATGATTTTGATGATAGACCACCCATTTACTTATAAGAGTAAACGAGGAATTGTGGAGCACGCTTGTGACAACTTCTCTCTGAGCTTCTAACTAACCGTTCTGCAGTTTTATTTAAAATAGCTTGTAGCTCAATTTCTGCTCGAGATTGTGTCACAACAACGTGATTCTCGGAAGGATAACACGCTTTTTTTATTTAACAATTCATTCATATGATGGAAACACGCGATGTCCGACTTTCATAGTCCATGTCCTAGTCTGCTTGTATGAGTGACTTGTTGATTTTGAATCAATATAATACGTTAATGCCTCGTCACTACTCAGCGGTCTATTACTTTGCACAGCACTTGGTTGTTGAAGGCCAATACATACACTTACGGAAGCTGAAGCTTCTTTATAACTCTGGCAACGTTCTTATGTCCAGTTGACCATGCAGTTACCTCTGCTGCAGTCATTAATTCTCCAACACTTCGCGATTGAACTAGATCTTCAACTCCACGTTTTTTAGTTTTAAAAGACGAATCTTCGAAGACTTTTTTAGGCCTGCCAGGCCGAAAAAGGTCAGCGGAGAAGGCTGTGGTTGAGTCGATCGCATACAAAATTCTATCTCATCGCCTTCCAGCCACATCTTATTCTTATTAAGGAAACGCTCTTTTGACTTTCCTGAAGAAACCCATTTTGTAGAAATTTTCTAAGAAATACTAGCTAATTTCATCTTAATTTCCCTTTGACATTCTTCAGTAATGTCAAAGAAATCAAACTAAGATGAAATAAACTCAAATAAACGATCATTTCTATCGCTTTTTTCGAGCTTTAGCCATTTTTCGAAAAGCTCTATTTTACTAATAGAGTAAAGCTTTTCTGAAAAATAAGAAAAAAAAATAGTTGTACTCAAGTGTGTTACGTAAAATACATATATGCCATAATCATCCATAGTCATGCAGCTAAAACATATCAAAACTTCAGCCTAGATACAAGAGGATACATGGCTTTTCCAAGCTTGATAAGTTCGAAAACAAAGATAAAACATCATTTTTCGCATTAAAAGGATTCTTACAAGAAAAAATATTATACCTACATAGGTACCTCCAGAAGTAAAATCCATCACTAAAACTTTAAACAAAATAAGAACTGTCGCCATGAGGTGTTAGCACAAGTGTAGCAAAATGCCACTGACCTATTTCTTTAATTGCATTTACCTCATTAGCTTACTTTAATAAACGATGACTCATCAGTATGGAATGTTACACGTAAACAATTCTTGGAATCAGGGGTTTAGGGGTGTTGTTTACAGGTAGAAAGTAACTAATTCCGGGAATTTGATAATGACTTCTGTCCACATAGCCTGTTCTAGGGCGGACACTGTGGGCTGTTGTGGTTCTGCATCAGGTGTTCCACTTTCCAAAATCAATTAATATAGACTATAATTATGTTGACCCAGACCTAATAGCAATATTACAAAAAGAGTTTCATTCAAATCCATCCAGTAACTTCAGAGATTAGCGCGTACAAATAGACAAACGGACAAACAGACAGAATTTATTTTCTAGATTCATACTCCTTTACTGATTCTTAGCCTAACAGAGTATTTTTTTCTAAACATATTCAATGTACAAAAATATTTTTTTTAGTGTTTTATTATATGTATGAAATATAAATATAATAACACAGTAGAGAGTAACGGAGTCTAGTGATGTGCCCGGTAAAGGCAAGGCTCGCCTCCTATTACGTGGGACCACTGGGACCTAAAAATTCATGGCGAAATGTGGGTGTAATATTACATCTCTGCCTACCCCGTCAGGGATACAGGTGTGCGTGAGCCTATAAAAAGAATATAGATATACAAATAATAGCGGATGCCGCAGCTACGCTCATCTATTTTATATACTTATGCAGTTTATCGGTTGAGGTATTCTATCGGATTTATACGGATGACACTGATTTCATCACGAGTGGATCGACCCCACGGAACAGACAAAACAGTGATTTTCTGTGCCGTGATCCACCCATCAAAGGAAATACTACGCTCTCACGGAATATAAACGGCAACTAATATAGTGCCTGAGATTAGCGTGTCCAATCAAACAAACTCTTCAGCATTATAATACTAATTTAGAAATTGCATCTGGCATCACTAAAATGACATTATAAATGTCAGTCAGATTAAGTCAGATAAGGATAAGTCAGTTGAATTATTACCTTTGTTGTTTTCTTTCAAACTTAATTATTTCGCCTACATTATGCTGAGTAAGTATTATTCTATCATCGTTTACCTATTCATTGTCAACGAGATACATAGTAAACCAATCCTATTATTTGTCTTTAATTCTCTTAAACTTACTCTTTCAGATCTTTCGTGTTCAGTTTAGCTGAAATAGTGCGCAGATCGAGTTTGAAACGTCTCAGGAGTGTAAGAAGCAAGTAGATCATAAGACATGTGGATAAAAGGACTTCAACACTAAGCAGTTTTGAATAAATTGACAAATGTTGAAAGATGTCACGCAATAAACAAATTGCAGTGATATACAAACCACTAGGTATGTATTCTAAAGATTAGGATGTTATTTTTATCTGTATTTATACCAATGGTTAGTAAATATAGTTACTTTGTGATATTTTCCCAAGCCAGTATTTCAAATTACTAAATGCATGTGGTTTTAAAGTCGTCAGTTTAAAAACAAACAATATTCAGAAAATTTTTAGTTATACAATAACTAAAAATTTTCTGAATATTGTTCTGAAATTCATAAAAAAATTATAGGTAACCTCTAAGTCTGTCATAGTCTTAATAAATATATAATTTGTTGGCAAACTGAAATGATATATTATTATTTTGATAAATACAGGAGTAATAAAAAATATCATTAAATAAGGTCATGTCTTTTTTACTTATTTCAATGTTTAATAATTTCTTGTTTTTAGCTAACTACGGCAGACTTCAAGAACCGAGACTAGGCAAGAATATGAAGTGTGCAACAATATTAGTACCTACTGAAATAATGAGTCCACCAATTGGACATGTCTTGGTGTAGCAAGAATATGAAGTCTGTGGCAATATTAGTACTAAAATAATGAGTTGACAAATTGGACATGTCTCGGTGTAGCAAGAATTTGAAGTCTGCAGCAATATTAGTACGGAAATAATGAGTTCACAAATTGGACATGTCTCGGTGTAGCAACAATATGAAGTCTGTGGCAATATTAGTACTGAAATAATGAGTTCACAAATTGGACATGTCTCGGTGCAGCAAGAATATGAAGTCTGAGGCAATATTAGTACTGAAATAAGGAGTTTACAATTTGAACATGTCTCGGTGTAGCATGTTATGGAACACTTGAGTTTAATTTATAGTAGCTGAGATTAGCTTTAGAAGTTTATTAGGTATTGAATGTACCTGTGTATTGTATTGTAGTTATTTTTTTACAGAAACCAGTTTTATGTTTAATCACTGGACTTAATATGCAGCAAGTATAGTTTGTGTGAATGTAAAAACGAATTTAATTATTAAAATACATAATTAATTAGGACTGTCTAATTGTGTTTTCATAAATATACTCAATTTATGTAAAATTTATAGTAGCAGAGATTAGCTTTACAAGTTTATTAGGTATTGAATGTACCTGTGTGTTGTATTGTAGTTATTTTTTCACAGAAACCAGTTTTATGTTTAATCACTGGACTTAATATGCAGCAAGTATAGTTTGTGTGAATGTAAAAACGAATTTTATTATTAAGAGACAATTAATTAGGACTGTCTAATAGTGTTTTCATAAATATACTCAATTTATGTAAAATATTTCCAAGATCTTACTTCTTACATGGATTGTTTTGTATTTATAAAATATTATTGTATTTCAAATAAAGGAAAAGCATAATATTGTAACATATATATATTTAGTGAATGCATAACACATATACAGAATAAAACATTGTATGTTGTTCTTTCTTTATCAAAATATACATATTTTTGTCAAGATTACATAATTTCATTTTTCCCTGCAACAAAACATAAGTTGCCTCAAGCAGTGAGATGAAGTAATTGCTTGTGGCAGTTTGGTCCACTCATTTACTGCCTTTCTGTAACTCTGTCTATACTGCCATATACATAACATGATTATAGAGACATGAATTGTCATATCATGTAAACAGCCATCAACGGCTCATCAATCTTGATGCAAATTCCAATTTGCCTGTTCCCATTAGATGATATTCCTCTTCTTCTGATTTGATAATTCTTCTGTAACAAACAATATTCAAATTTAATGATATAATTTAATTGACAAAGGTAGCTATACTCCCTATAATCAGCAATTATTATTTACAGTTAGGTGAACTAACTTTTGAAATTTAGTAAAAAGGAGTAAATGTTAATGAGTCAAAGTATTTTTTAATTTCATGTAGTGCAATTACGACAATAGGTACATTTGATGCTTCATAATATATATTACATAACAAGAACATGAAAATATTATTTTCAATTGTGTGCCATCACATCAATGATTGAATGGTTTGAGTATAGGGATGTGTTGAATTGCTGTAGCTATCATCTTAATAAAAATAACCGTTCCCTGTTGACAATTTAGAAAACGTTTTTCAACATAAAAAAATTAACAATTACATTGAACTTTGGTGCGTGATCAATGTTAGTTAGGTTAGATAGGTCCATAATTTGTAGGTTCTATTATTAGGTTATTCAAATACTACCTACTATAAAATAATAATTATAATCGCAGTTCAAGGTCCACACCTATAGTTATCTATCATCTTTAGATAATAGGTACCTACTAAATGTTAAGTATAAAGATGTAGTGTATCGTTTTTCTCGTATTTTCTTCTTAAGTTTATGGAACTAACACAACGATACCTACATTCCTACCTCTAAACAATTAATATCTACTTACAAGTTTGCGAAACAAAGGATCTATTGTTGTAATTAACTTGTTGTGAACCGCCCCGTTATTTTAATTAAATCCATTACATATTTAGGTATATATTTACGTTGCTAGCAAAGTAGACATGACAAAGATATGTTTAGAGAGCCTGTGTAACAGAAAATGTTAAGGTTTGATCACTTCAGAAGTAACTTTTAATATACATATTAAACCAATTTTTACTCACCTGCGTTATTTCTGGGAATGTTATGAGCCTCTAATAACACTCTATGACTCAACCTTCATTAACATTCCTTTGTAGAACCCAAAATAATATTGGTATTAACAAACGGTTGGTTGAAGACAATTTTGTACGTTATCTTCGATTCTCGCTCTTTCTCAGAGTCACACTTCAGCCACATCATCTTCCTGAGCCATTACAATAAGTTTTCAAGCAAAATAACATAAGATAATGATTTTCCTTAATTTATTACACTACTCACAACACGGGCTCACCGAAATTTTTTCAGTGACAATAGAATGCTCGTTTGCTTCGGATATGGACTCGATATGCTTTATTTGACTTGTCAAAAGTGCAACTTAAACTGCGGATTTGCCTATTTTGTTATCGTCGTCCATCATCGTCGTCGACTCGTCGATCAAAATGACACTTATACTCGCGATTTGAAAGTCGCTCCATCGGGTGACGTTCTTGCTACTCACTCCTAGGGGCGCTTTTAGAAAATGTATGGAAAATTGTTCCCGTTCGATAGGCTATCGTCCATCGTGACGATCGAGTGGAACTGGTACTAGACCCTCAGGGCCCTGTTTAATAAAGCTGACAATGCGACAAGTCCGACATATATTATGTCAAAAAGTGACAATTTGACAATTTGTCTGTATAATAATACGATTTGTTCTGTGGTCATCTAAACACATCAGTGTATAAAAAGTGACTCAAATAAAGACTCATAGTGTTTGCAGTGGCTTTAATTAATAGAAACATTATTAAACTTAAATTAATTAATGTGAACTAAAACTACGTTAAAACTACCCTTAGCTTAGAAAGTATAAAGGTGATCTCAGCTTTCAAATATTATTGATGTGAATAAATGTGTGCAGTGTTTAACGTGTTAGCGGCTCCTGAAACTTTCAAAACTCGCGCCCCGTCATTGCGCGGCGAAGCCTCACAATAGAGCCTTTTAGCTGAATTGAGCACAACGCCATCTCTGGGTGAACGCTAAAACTAATAGCTTGCACTGACAGCTCGATTGACGTCGGTTGGAGTAGCAACGCCATCTGTGATTTAACCTGCGTACTATCAAGATCACTATTAATATACATGCCCAACATGTCGAAGAGCTGTGGTCGCTGCCGCCGCTTCCTGTCTCCGACTGAGGCTGCGAGATGTCGCCACTGCGATGTCTACTTTCATCTACGATGCGTCCAGTTACCTCCGTCAGGCAGTATCTCCCCTTCCTGGCAATGTCCCGGCTGCATTAAATCCAAGGCAATAAAAAAAGGGCCTGAGTTATCATTGCGTCCCCAAAGACCTTCCGAACAGTCTGCCGACCAGCATTCTGAAGACCCTTCACATCACAGCTCCCCTTTAAACTCGACCTTTGAATCAACACACGAGATAGCAAACGACATCACAGAGGAGCTGAAAACCCTTCGGGATAATCTGCGATCCATTAACCGTGACGTGCAGTTCATCAGAGATGAATTGGCCGACATAAGAGAGTCTGTGAAAGAGTACCGACACAAGGTTGACACTCTAGAAGAAAGGGTTGATGCGCTCGAGAAACAACATGCACAGTCTGAGAGTGACAACGACATAGTCTCTCAGCTCAGGCAGGATCTGCGCGAGCGCGATCAAGAACTGTTGGCCAATGACGTTGAGGTCGCTAACTTCCCTGAGGTGAGCGGCGAGAACCCAGTCCACGTCTTCATGCAGATAGCGGTGAAAATTGGGATAGCTATTGATGACAAGGACATTGTCAGCTGTGAAAGAGTGGGCGGACGGCGTATTGTGGCCACGGACGCGGCGGGTCCCGAGGCGCGCCCGCGTCCGCTTGTGGCGCGTGTCGTGCGCCGCGATTTGAAGGACGCGTTGCTGAGCAGCGCCCGGGTACGGCGTGGAACAACGTCGGCCGACCTGGTCCCGAGGACACCTAGGCGCTTCTACATAAACGAGCGCCTAACGAAGGCCAACCGGCAATTATTTCGATCGGCGCGAGAAGCCAGCCAGCGCTCGGGCTGGAAATTTTTGTGGGTTAAGCGCGGCCGCATCTACGCTCGTAATAAGCCTGGGGACAAAGCTTACCCAATTAGGTGTGAAGCAGACATCGATAAGGTTTTTAACTCTAGCACTGTATAGATTTTCCAAGTATTTTTGTAGTAACAGCATAAATGGCTATATTGGTTGCATAAATAATTATATTTTTAGAATAATATGTATTTATAATATATTTTTATATAACGTATTAATGTATATACACATATGTACCTACTAAAATAATCTACATAATCCACTCATCAAAAGCATGCATGCTCTCACGAATAACATATACTAATAAATTACACAACACAAAATATCACAGATTAAATTTAATGAATAATGACATATTTCTACATGTAAAATCGACACTAGTTAAACGATATTTAAACAAGACAGTAAATTTTAATATCTAATAATGACAAGAAATAAATACTTAAAAGTAGGTTTATTTAACGCTGGCTCGCTGAGCACACGCCATGACGAGTTTTTGCTGGCAATGGATGTGCTTGCAGTCGATATTATGGCAATCAACGAAACTTGGCTGCGGGTAGGAGAAGAAGGCCGAGCGCCGAAAGTCCCTAACTACAGGCTCAGACACGTACCAAGACCGTTGAGTGTGCGAGGTGGCCGGGGTGGGGGCGTCGGCTTTTATATACGCCGCGACCTCAAGGTCCGAACTATGGCACATCCGGCCGCACCGAGTGTCGAACAAATGTGGCTCAAACTCACTGTCAACTCTCAAGCAGTTATCATAGGAACAGCATATAGACCACCTTGGTTAGACATTAGCACCTTCCTTGATGCGATCACAGCCTCTCTTACATCTTTTAGTAAAGCTGATAAAACAGTACTACTTGGAGATTTTAATATTAACTGCCAAAACAGCAATGAGAACAGTACTATACTGTTAAATAATTTTATACAGTACACTAGTCTCAGCCAAGTCATCCAACAACCTACACATTTCACAGACCATAGCGAGACTCTCATAGATATTGTGTGCACTGATGCTCAAGTAAATAATGTATCAGTTCAATATATACCTGAATTAGGGCAGCATGCCATTATATCTGTGACTTGCATATTTAAGCTTAGTAAACCTACCCCGCAATGGATCCATTACAGACCATTAACTAAGATCATGCTTGATGTTTTCCAGGACAACCTCTGCAAACTAGACTGGCCCTATATAGCAACTCAGGACAATGTGAGTGACATGGTTACAATATTTAATACTTTCCTCCTAACTTTATTTGATCTACATGCACCAATTACCAGAGTCTTAATTAGAGAAAGGTCTTACCCATGGATCACAGATACAATTAAGGAGATGGTGAAATTGCGTAACAAATACCAAGCACGATACAAATCAAGCAAATCAGATATACACAAAAATTGTTACAAAGATTTAAAAAGTATTGTATCTAGTGCAATTGATGAGGAAAAAAGAGCCTATTTTAAAACCTATATAAATGGACACATAATAAATCCCAAAAAACTATGGCGCAATCTAAAATCTACTGTAAATATAGGTAAACAAGAGTGGCATGATTTACCATCTGGCCTTAACGATCCAGAAGATCTTAACAAGCATTTTTTGAACATCCCTGGTAATGATACAATTTCTCTCCCCGATTTGATATATTTTGAGACAAACAGGTTCCACACAAATACCTTCAGTATTGAACCGGTCAGTGAGGAGGTGGTCCGCCTGCATATCAACAGTATTAAATCAAATGCCTCTGGTGTTGACAGCATTACACTGGAAATGCTTAAGATGACTCTACCTCATAGCCTTCCATACATTACAGCCATAATAAATAAATCTATTACAACATCTACCTTCCCTCATATATGGAAAACTGCGGTTGTAAAACCAATACCTAAAGTTTCCAATCCAACCTCAGCTAAGGATCTTAGACCAATTTGCTTACTTCCCTGTTTATCAAAAGTATTGGAAAGAGTGGTGAGCAGCCAATTCAGGAAGTACCTCGAGAAGTATAGCATCATTCCTCAGAGACAGTCAGGGTTTCGCCAGGGACACAGTACAACCACCACTCTCATGGATGTTGTTGACGATATTTTGGATGCTAGGGACAAGGGTATGGGTACCCTGCTTACCCTACTTGATTTTTCACGTGCCTTTGAAACGATAAATATTTCACTCCTTATTGCCAAACTTTCGTATTACGGCTGCGACTCAGCAACAGTAAAATGGTTCCATAGTTATCTGACTGACAGATTTCAATTTGTGCAACTGGATAATGACAGGGATGGTAACAAGGCAACTTCTTCTTGTTGTCAGGTAACCCGAGGTGTTCCACAAGGATCAGTGCTCGGTCCTCTCCTCTTCTTATTGTACAGTGCAGATGTTACCAACCATATACGTAATACACAGTTTCATATGTATGCCGATGACCTCCAACTATACATATCATTTCATCCCAATGACTGCCATGAATCTGTAAATAAAATTAATACAGACTTACACAAGATATCTGAATGGGCTAAAAAGAATTCACTGGTACTCAACCCCACCAAATCCAAATTTTTAATATTAGGCTCAAAGGAATGCATTAACAAGATACAAAATCTAAATCCTGTACTTCTCGTTAATAACTGTCCCATAGAGCAAGTCAGTGAGGCTCGAAACCTAGGTTTGGTCATGGATGGTGAATTGCATTTTGAGACGCATGTACTGGAAGCTGCCAAAAACTGTTTTTACCGTCTCAAGTTGTTATATCGAATTCGCCAACATCTGAGTACTGAATTGCGGATATTGCTTTGTGAGACTCTTATTTTGTCTAAACTAAACTATGCAGATACTGTGATTGGTCCATGTATATTGAATAGAACAGAGAAAGTAATTCAGCGAGTACAGAACGCATGTGCTCGATTTTGTTATAATATCCCACCTCGTTCACATGTCACTCCATTCCTGAATAGTGGGAACCTTATGAAGATGACTGCTCGCAGGCATCTTCATCTGGCAACTCTACTGTTTGGTATTGTTCTATATAAAACACCGGCATACCTGTACAAAAAGTTGTCATGGTCTCGTGATATTAATCAGTACAGTACGCGGGCGGCATCACATCTTTTGGTCACAGCGCGACACAGGACCACTGCTTTCCGAGGTAGTTTCAGATACGCCGCCACCCATTGTTGGAATGACCTTCCACCCCCCATGCGCAACCTGAAAACATTACACGCATTTCGCAATAAGTTTAAGTTATTTTTAATAAACAAACAAAAGTCACTGTTATGAACTTACATACTTACTTTTAGAATAAGTAGTACGTCAACATCACTTACGTGTCTACTGACGAAAGATATTGAACTTATTGTGATATTATAATGTATATAATTTGTTACTATATAATTGCGTATGCGCAGCGATTTTATTATATTGGTAAAAGTAACTGTGCTCCGGACTCTGGCAGACGCTTGCAGCCGCTTGCTTGACAAGACAATTGACATTCATGACAGATGGAATCTTTCAATCTTGGGCCTATATTGAAACGTCAGTCTGTCAAGTACAAGTAGCGTTCGGAAACAAATTACTCTTTGCTATTTTTAATTTTTAATTTTTATTTTTATTTTGATGTAACGGAGACATGTATTGTGTATTGTATATAATAATATATATATTTTAAAACTTATTAATAATATGTACACTATATACGTATATATTTGTATATAATTTTGTGTATATATATATATATATATATATACACACATCAACAAAGTCTAGGGATATTTTATATTTCATCAAATATCTAAAAATCTATGAAGAATTTTCTGATACAGTAAATAGAAGAATCATAGATTATTTTAAGGTCTTTAATAAAAATAAAAATCATTTCGTGTTTTTTTTTGTTTTAAATAAAAAAAATATTTTTTTTAATCATCATGGAAAATTAGTATGATAACAACAAACATTTCTTCTTAAAAAACTATTAATTTTAATAAAAATGGAAAAAATCTTGTAAAATCTAATCATTAATAATCAGTGTTGCCACCTCTTACATTGATTACACATGGACATCGATTGTTAATACTTAAAATTAAATTGTCAATGTCTTGCTGCGGTATGAGGTCCCATGTCCTTTGCAAGTGTTCGTAAAGTTGTTGTTCAGTCGTCAAATTTGGTGGAAAATCTCTCAAAGCTTTTCGTTGTAACATGTCCCAGGCATGCTCGATAGGATTTAAGTCGGGCGACTGTGCAGGCCAATCAAAAACTTGAATATCGTGCTCTCGGAGAGCGGTCGATACCAGCCGCGCCGTATGGCAAGGAGCATTATCGTGCATGAGTAGAAATTCATGGCCTATTTGAGTTCTGTGTGGGACAATAACGGGCTCTACTACCTCCTCGTGGTATTTTTGTGCAGTCATGCTGCCTTGGATCCAAACGAGTTGGGTTCGTCCGCCAAGACGAATTCCTGCCCACACCATGATTGTCCCGCCTTGGTATGGGTGGACCTCCTGAGGGTGCCGTAGACGGCTAACTCTCCCTGGAGCTCTCCAAACGCGTGTTCTTCGTGAATCCGGGTGAAACCCAAACCGGGACTCATCGCTGAACAGCACCAAATACCATTGTTCGTCACTCCATGGTAAATGCTCCCGAGCCCACGAAAGCCGCCGACCGCGATTGCCACGTCGCAATGCTGGAACACGCAATGGTCTTCGAGCATGAAGATCAACTTCATGTAACCTTCTTCGCACGGTTTGGTCGCTTACCAGCAGCTGGTGGTCCTCCTGGAGCCTTTGCACTAGTTCCAGCGCTGTGATATTGGGTTGTCTTCTGGCGGTCATTTGGAGAAATCGATCCTGTCTCTGCGTAGTAACACGATATCTACCTGTGTGCTATTCGGCCACATCTCCAGTACTGCGATAACGTGACCACAACCTTGATATCACATTTTGACTGGTATGTAGGGCCTCAGCAACGACGCGTTGAATTGCACCATTTTCTAACATGCCCACGGCTCGTAACATTTCATCTCGACTCAAATGACGACGTGACATGACTTTTAAAGTTCGTACGTCACGTTAAATTAAAAAAGAAAAACAATTAAAAACCCTTTTCATTAATAATTATAATAAAACAGTTTTAACTTTCTTTAATGTAACGAATTACTAGCAAATTTGCCGCCATATTTTGTTTATTATTTTGTTTTTTTTCTTTCCATGTTCAAATTTTGAAAATAGAATAAAAGAGGTTTTAATCTGTATATAAACTTTTTGTGGAAACTAACAAGGTTCTAAACTATAAACTCGTAAATAATTTAGGATTAAGATATCCCTAGACTTTGTTGATGTGTGTATATATTAATTTGTCGTTATTATATTTTATTTATTTATAGGTAAATTAATCTTATATAATTATAATTGCATATAGGCCTGCGAGAATACCAGCGTTGTAGTTTTATAACTGCAACAATAGCTGACGCAGTTGCCTAATTTGTTCTCCACATACCGCCTTCTGTAAATTTAAGTAAGAAAATGTATTTTAAGTTTTGGAGAAGCAAATAAAATATTTTTTGTTTTTGTTTTTTGTTGTATAATAAAACTTGCACGCGACAAAATTGTCATGGTGGAAAATTCACAAATATTACTCTACATTCCATGGATTTGGGGTCTGAAATTTATTGAGCATATGAGGAAAGTAAAGAGCATCCTTTCTGTATATATAACTTTTCCACTTTTGGTAGAATCTTCGCGAAAAGTAAGAAAATCTAAAAATCCAAAATCTCGCTTAAATTTGATTCTAGTCAAGTTATGAGGTTCATTTTAACTGTTAAATGTGCAGTGAAAGAGACGCTATCGGTGCTTGTAACATTATTATTGCGTATCATGCTTAGTTTAAGAGGAATATCTTTTTTTCTAAATATCCGCTTTAAAATATGAAGATTTTCAAAAAAGTTTTTCTAAAAATCTAGAGATGCTAGCTTAATGGGGATACGAAATATTTCTTTTTATTGAATATATCTATTAGCTTCTTTAATAAAAAGACGGTGTCCGAAAAATGGTCTTCATAAAACACTGTGCGCCTGGCTCCAAAGCGAAAGACTCCAAGATGGGACGATGAAATGAATGAATAGAACGATGATGATGATGATGACAATGCTAAAGGAGATAATAATATTATAGCGATGAAAGTTGTGACAGAAATAAGGCCCCGTTCAGCATAAAGCCTGATCGATATCCGGTACTACATTTCAACAGAATCCTACTTAGAGTTCAAGAGATGCAAACACGCTCGCGAACTAGGATTTCTTCTAAGTGCATCCATAATATATTCAAAAGAAAATTAAGAAATTACTTGATAGCATGATTGATACACTCACTCACTAACATATTATGTTAGTGAGTGTCTCACTATAATTATTTTTCCTTTGTCATTCCGAATGCCACGAAACATTACAAACTAAACAACTAAACTTTTAATATATGAAAGAAAATAAACAGTTAATCCATTTTGTTTTCTTCTCCCAAATGAATAAATCAATCTGATGGGTTATCTAAACCTAATTCCCTTCATATTTACGTATAACCTCGAAAATGATGAAGTTGTTGTGTGTCATTCGAGTTTCATAAAAGATAATCTTGTTAACACAAATAGGATCTGGGAATACATAATAGGATTCCGTATATTTCTTAGCGTCTCTCTGTTTCGCTTTTTATTTTTGACGCTCTCATTTGTATGATCTGATTCGAGTGTGCGTTTCATATAAGCGAGCCAAATGTAACTGAAATGTGTTTAGCATTTGTGCCGCGGGTTTATTTACCTTAATGTTTTGGTAAGCTGGGAGGCAGTTGGTAAGGATTAATATATTCAATTTCTCCTTTTGAAAGCTATTGGGGCACATATTACATTTATTACACGTGAAGCATAGGGTATTAAATCTATAACGACACATCGTTGTCTTCGTGAATCTTATATTTCATTGCTATGCATTCCCTATTTCATGAGCCGTAGTTGAGCTTGTAGAGCTTTTTTTACATATTTTCAAATATGTTGTCCCCATATACAGGGTGTCACAAGACCCATCACCAAGCCGAAGTCTACTCGTTCTGGACATCATGCCAAGTCATACTAACCAAAAATAATACCTGGGAAACGATTTTTTTTAAGTTTCCAAATTTTTTAAACCGCAATTAAAAGCGCGCGCGTGCAATGCTCGAAATACCTACTTATCCATGGGAGTATAATCTAAAGAACATATTGGCGGGATAAATGCGTCGATTTTGTACCTAATTAGAAAAAATCCATACTAACTTTGAGCCTCCATATCTCCTGAACCAGTAATTGCCCAGGTATGGTGCCGAAGTAAAAAAATTTCGTAGTGATTGGTGATGTGCCCGGTAACGGCAATAGTATAGATAATAATATTAAAGCGATAACAGTTGTGTCATAAATAAGTTCCCATAAATAAGCTCACCATAAAGCCGTGTGCTGGATTTCAGCAGAATTCTACTTAGAGTTCAAGAAATCCAATCACGCCCGCGAAAAAGGCTTTCTACTTAGTGCGCCACTAATATTTTCAAAAGAACTATAATAAATTACTTGATAGCATGAGTGGGACGCTGATATCACTAACTTAATATCGAATGCCACGAAACATCACAAACTAAACAACTATGACGTTTAATATATCAGAGAAAACAAACAGTTAATCCATTTAGTTCCCAAATAAATAAATCAATTTGATGGGTTATCTAAACCTAATACCGTTCATATTTACGTATAACCTCGGAAATGAAAAAAAATGTTGTGTGTCATTCGAGTTCCTTATAAGATAATCTTGGTAACACAAATAGCATCTGGGAATACATAATAGGATTCCGGATATTTCTTAGCGTCTCTCTGTTTCGCTTTTTATTTTTGAAGCTCTCATTTGTATGATCTGAGACAAGTGTGGATTTTATAAGTCGGCCAAATGTAACTGAAATGTGTCTAGCGTTTGTGCCGCGGTACGATACCTTAATGTTTTGGTAAGGTGGGCTGGAGGTTGTACGGATTAATATATTCAATTTCTCCTTTTGAAAGGTGTTTCTATTGGGGCACTCATTACATTAATTACACGTGAGGCATAGGGTATTATATCTATAACGTCACATCGTTGTCTTCATAAGTCTTATAATTCGATGCTATGCAAATTCAAATAGGTATGTTGACCCCAAATGGGTGCAAAACCATTTGCAAAACCAAAAATTTCCATCCTATTCTCACGATTGTTAACGATGAGCACTAACGCAAATTTTTGTCTAAAAATATGAAGAAATAAGTAAATATGATAAAATAAGATTTTGATACTTTTAGTCCCGCATTAGGAAATCCTGTATCGCGGGGGATTTTACTAAATGGATACAAAGAACACCCAGACTCGAAATAACAATTAGGTGTGGATACACAAAGTGTTGCTGCACTGAGAATCTAACTCACGATACTCGGCGCAGTGCTAAACGGCGAAGCAGCTACTTGAAACACTATCATACGTCTAAATTTCATTGGCCATACGCATGGCATAGTGGAGCTGCACAAATGGCATTAACTACTGCAAATATAGTGCACTATATCGATAAATTTATTATCAGCAGACTTCGTAAAAACACTACCTCATCCGACCAAATAACATACGCATTTGCTACGTTTGCTACAGTCGGACCTCTCCTCAGACACGGCAGTTGCGAAACGTTCTTCTTAAATAAATAAGCAAGAATACCTAGAAAACTATCCAATAAGCCTCTCCTTTAGTAAGAAGCACTATATTTCACAATAAAATCGTGTTCGTGTCTTGTATTTTCGTCAGCGCTGCCTATTTTTCAGGTGAAGAAGAAAGGTGTTTTCTCAGGTTAATCAATCATTGTGTAGCTGTGTAAAGTGGACGGACGTGTAAGAACGAAAGTGCCTAATTAACAAAGGGAGGTTTCAGTGGAGCTTACTGAGTATAAGCTAACGTAGGTCTACATAATACTCAGGCCATTGACATACGATCATTCTAGAAAATCTGGATTATAAAATATAAATCAAGTTATTTGAAGAGAAGCTAATAACACAGACGTCGAAAACAAAAAAGTTGCATTGAAAAGTATTTTTTAACTCTTTGCATTAAAGTTTTCCAGCTCGAGATTAAAAAATCTCCGTCTCGTTTATCCCACTATCGTGAGCATGATTTAATCTCGTGGCTTGCGTGAAGTTTTCATACGGAGATGCAATCTTGCGACATATTTTAAATTTCTAGTATACGAGTTCAATTTTATTGACATATTTTAGTAGGCTATCTCTCGATATTGCTGTCCATTTTTATGTAGATTTTACGATGCCGAATGTTATTTATTGCGTGTATTGCAATCGATCTGACATCATGTTTGTTAGTAAAAATGTGCTTTCAATGAGAAACGCGGTAAGCTTAGGTCACATCCAAGGCGCGGTAGCGATCAGACTTAGCAGCGGCCAAATACCTGTGCATACTATTATTATTATGTGTCTCTTTTTCACGGCTATTCTTCTAACATGGTGTTAGAAGAATAAACGGTCCTTTGGAAGGCTTAGACGGGGATATGGATCCAACGTGCAGAGGCCCGTAGAGAACTTTAATCTAAAATGGGATGGGACACATGCCGCGGAGCCTCCACAACTGCACTACTGAGTACAGCTATGGACTAGCCGCAGCAAATGTAGGACTATTGCAATGATGTGGAGTCTAATGGGGATGGGTGTTAAATGGACTGGTAATAATGATACTATGGATAAAAAACGGCACCTGCCAGTGATACTCCTATAGCATCCGTCCGCGTGGCAGGTGGTGACTCGCCAACTCACTAGATGGGCCCTCTCTAAACAGCCGCCCAAAGCAAACAAACTCTGCCATAAAAGCAGCCAGAGGGCAACACCGGTGTGAGTGGCTAGGGGTGTCGAGCGGTGCGGCACCGGTTTCGCCATCGCGGGCCTCGTGACAACGGAGGCCCGGAGCGGGTTTCCCCGTAGTTACGCCCTTGAGAATGACACTTCCACCCCCGAGCTAATAGCTCTTGCGGCTTCCCTCTGGCCGGTCGACCAAGGCAAGCCAGAGTTGAGAGTCCTGCGGGCACTCTTGGAAATCCACTCCGGCCAGCCAATAAAGGCAAGCCGGAGACGAGGCCCTGACCGACCCTCTGAAGCATTCGGGACCACAGTGTCGCCACACACATTCAGCTCGCCACAAAGCTGCCCTGCGGTTGTAAGCTTTCTTTCATCTTGTAATACATTTTTTGTTTATATAACACGATGAAGATGATGTTTGAAAGCTGTTACTCTGCCCTCTGAGATTGCGTTAGTCTCATGATGAGATAACGGCTGCCCCAGAGGGGTTATTATTATTATTATTATTCTCTTTATTAATCAGTATTCACATAATCTAATTTTACATAATTAAACCTTAGTGTAACTCAATAAATTTAACTATATAAAATGGGACCACGGAAACCCACCAGTGTCGGGTACAGGGACCAAGCCACCGGTGGTTAGGGCCTCAGAGAAAGGAACTTTCTCACAATGCGTGCCGTACCGAGAAGAACCGCCTTCTGAATCAAGGCCTTGATCCAGCTGCCCAGTGCGAGCCTCTTTAGATGTTGGTCGAGGCTCTTGGCGATCAATCCATTCACTGAAACGACAATCGGAACAATGATTGCTGCATCTACATCCCACATGTCGACAATCTCGTGAGCTAGATCTAAATATTTAATCTTTTTATCATTTTCCGCCTTCACGAGATTACCGTCATGTGGTATGGTGATATCAACAATCATTGCGAGACGCTCTGCTCGGTCTATCACTACAATATCAGGCTTATTGGCTACAATAGTCCTGTCTGTAATGATAGACCGATCCCAGTACAACAATGCACGACCATTTTCGAGAACTGGGTCGGGCACATATCTGTAGTACGGTACCTCAGAACCAATGAGTTTATATTTAAGGGCTAGTTGCTGATGGACAATCCTAGCCACTTGGTTATGCCTGTGCAAATACTGACCATTGGCAAGTCTCGAACAACCGGACACAATATGCCTGAGAGATTCCCCGGGCTGGTGACACGCCCGACATATGTCAACCGTACCGTCCCTCAGGATATACTTGCGGTAGTTATTTGTCATAACAACTTCATCCATAATTGCACAGACAAAACCTTCGGTTTCTCCGAAAAGATCACCGAAGCGTAGCCAGGAAACGGATGCCTTGAAATCTATATCAGACCCGTGTAAGGCCTTATAGAAGCGTCCATGTAGCTCCTTGCCCTTCCATACTTCTCTCCGGTCCTCGATACTAAGCACTGCAGGTTTGTGCCAGTTCTCTTTAGCCAGAGCGAGCGGGGTAAGTCCAGTATCCACTGCAACCACATCTCGATGCATATCCACACTCATTTGCAGAAAATATTCTCTGAGGTTATACAGCTCGCGGTTATGGAGGGTCTTAAGACATAAAAATCCTCGACCACCACATTTCCGCGGGATGTATAGCCTCATTACCGACGAGCGTGGATGATGCATCCGAGATGCAGTCAGCATTGAACGAACTTTTCTGTCCAGGGCGTCAAGTTCAGTCTGAGTCCACCTGAGTATGCCGAAGGAATACAGAAGGACTGGCATGGCCCATCCGTTGCAGGCCCGCACCTTGTTACCACCTGATAAAAGACTATTCAGTACTTTTTTCAGGCGGCCAAAGAAACGAGCCCGCAGCGACTGCTTCATGTCAGCCTCAGAGATATTCAAAGACTGCGACATACCCAGGTATTTGTAAGTTTCCGTTAGAGAGAGGGACCGAAGTTGTATGGAATCTGAGAGTTGTATCCCTGCAGATTCCATAATCTCGCCTTTCTTTAAATGCATGACCGCACATTTGTCCACACCAAATTCCATCCTGATAGAATTACTAAAGGTTTCAGTTACCTTAAGTAATGCACTCAGTTGGAGATTGTTGAGGGCAAATAATTTCAGGTCATCCATGAAAAGGAGGTGAGATATAACGTGACCACCTCTCCTTAACCGATAGCCTAGCCCTGATGCCTCCAATAAAGTACTTAGAGGGTTCAGTGCTAGGCAAAACCACAAAGGGCTCAGACTGTCGCCCTGGAATATACCTCGCTCGATCTTTATTGGAACACCGCAATCCGAACTCGATCGACATCCTGGATAGTGCAGTACGGTCCTCCATTGCCCCATACATGACCTTAAGAAGGTGCATAGAGTTGTATCTACTTTATACAACTCCAGCACCCTCAAAAGCCAGGTATGTGGCACGGAGTCGTAAGCCTTTTTGTAATCTATCCAGCATGCCGATAGATTTTTTCGATTACGGCGTACCTGTTGGCTAATGGCCATGTCAATCAGAAGGAGTTCTTTAGTACCACGGGCCCCACTCCTACATCCATTTTGAGAAACTGATAAAATTGAATTATCAAATATATGTTTTGATAATTTTATTCTCAAAATGGATGTAAGAAGTTTAAAAATTGTTGGTAAACAAGTAATCGGCCTATAATTCTTGGGGTCCGTGGTACTACCAGATTTATAGAGCAGGTGAGTGTTGCCGGATGTTAAAAAGTCTGGTAGCAAACCCGATTCCAATGATGATTGGAACTGAGACGCTAAACAAGCATGTGAACTACGGAACCATTTAAGCCAAAAATTGTGCAGTCCGTCCGGTCCTGCTGCTTTCCAGTTTTGTAACGGACGGACTGCACTGGCTATATCGTTTCGTGTTATATATATTGGTTCCATAGTTGGGATTCGTTCACATGCTCGCTCAACATCCCGGATCCAATCACCCTCCGCGTGGCAGACAGGCGTCGACCAAATGCTGCGCCAAAATGAGTTAGTGGCATCATCATCCGGCCGACACCCACCACCTTCACCGGCCATGGAATCAGGTTGCTCCCATCCTCTGTACACCCACCTCTCGTCTCTCTGGAATGTGCGATTCAGGCAATATCGATCCACTCTTTTTTTATATCGCCTGATACGGTTTGCCCATGCATAAACTTTTTGTTTCAGAGAGTCGATGCGCTCTGTAACTCGTGCCTGATAATCCTGGGGACTGGTACCAGTTCCTGCGAAGGCTCTAGTCACAAAGCGCATCACTCTCGGTCGCGTATTGCCCATCCTGAAACAAGATAGCTTTCCAATGAGTGCCCTAGTCTCAGCAATACGACGCTCAATCCTGCACTGCCAAGCTGGCACAGTAGCGGTTCGTCGAGGAGCGGTATTATTTTCAGATAGTTTAACTCCCGCTACCCGACATACAGCTACAGCCGCACAATACAGGATTGAATGTGTATCGCCAAGATTTTCGCTATTATCAAAATAGTTTGATAATAACGAGTCCAGGGCACTCATTAGCGCTATGTTTCTCTTATGCATGGGCAAACGAGGCAAACGAGGCCGACAATTTGGGTCCATGGATCGGTATTCCCCAGAGCACATTCCAAAGCACTCCTTAACTGATCATTGCACTGGGTACTTACGTGAGAAGTCTCATCATCTACCTCTTCATCAGCGAGATTCAACTGTTGATATTGTGTATCTACCGTGCCAGTTCGCGATGAAGAAGTGATGGGGAGACTTCCCTGCACGTCAGAACGTAGCCTCTCAAGCACGGTATCATCCAACAGCCGACACCGCTGGATGGCCCGCACTTGACCCGATAGCCGTTGCCTTGACACGTTGACAGCTGGTTCAAGCGCCTGAAACAAAGGCAGCATTCGATCACGGTACGCACTGAGATTGGTTCCACCCTCTGTGGCCACAAAATATGCCCGCATGACGTTTTCATTCATAGAAGTGGTCCATCGCATGCGGTGCACATTACCACCGGTAGCGGAGGCCCTATTCGAGACCGGTGGGTCTCGGGGTCCCAAGCGTGTCGGTGGCCGGCCTCTCCCTTGCCGGCGGACAGGTGGTGGCGACGTCGGCGGAGAGAAAAACTCGTCGCTCGATGAGCTCGACGCCTCAACACTCGCCGGCGATGCTGGTGCTGGTGCCGGCGGCTGTGAGGCGGAGCTGAACGACGAGTCCGGAGGTCTCAGGCGTGCAGCAGCTGCCTTAGCTCTCGTCAACATGATCTTATTTCCTTGTATTTAGGTATTTCTATTTGTTTATTATTGTTTACGTTCAGTTTGTTGTTATTTGATTTTTCTTTGACATTTAATGTCATCTTCAATAATATTTTGTGATTTCTTTTCTTAATTTATTTAATGGTTGCTGTTTACTAATTATATATTTATCCAATAAAAAAGTCTTGCTAGTAGTCGAAAAAATCAATATAAACACAAAAATATGCGATAAATTGCAAATATAAAAATTCAAGGAAAACTGTATGTTGCTTTGTTGACGTGTTGCTAGGTCAAAGTTCAAGTAGGTTTTATTATTATTATTATTAAATATTTTTGAGTATGGAAGTTGATATGCTCCGGTCATGCTACTGTTCATCATCATCATCAGCCTTTAACAGTCCACTGCTGGACTAGGCCTCTCCATTGAAAGGAGGAATCGGCCTACTATACCACGCTGGCCAAACGGGTTGGTATAGGCATAGATAAATATAATACTATACAGTAGTATAGGGTTTGTATCAAGTTTTCCTTCTCTTACAGTGCTATTCTCTGAATAATATGCTCCCTCTGTCGGCTCTTACGACACCCATGGGATGATATGGGGTGGTGACATTCCGTATTCTTAATCCGTCACCACACGGTTACTGTTAATGTTTCTATAATATCCTAATAATGTTTCAGCCATAATTCAGACATATCTAAGCGTCAATGATTTCTCAGTTATTTAACAAAGGGACATTAAGATAAAGATATTTGAGCGCTAAGTTAAATTAACATAAGCTCGCAGTAACTTTACAAAATATTGGTTAAATATGAACCAATGTCTGAAAACCATGGATTGCTACGAATAAGCAGTTGTCGTAGTCAAATCTTTTACGAAACATGACACCGTTTGCGTGGCTCGGTGATCACGTAAAGCCGTCGATCTCGGCTGTCACGCACACATGAATGGTAGTTGATATTGGAAATCATCTATCATCCTCAAATATTATAACTACACTGGTCTCAATTACGATGGCGATATACTTCTACGTGAAGTAACATAGAGGTTACTTATTCTGAATAAAACGATAACAGCTTGAAATCCTACCTTCTTGTAGCTATTAGTAATTATTGAATTCCTTTCTCAGCCCACTCTCAGCACACAGACTTAAGCCTCCTAATTTGCTTCACAGTATCACTGTGAGTTAATTGGAGAATTTGACTGACTATACCACGGCTGGCTAGACGGGTGGGTATAGGATTTTATGTCGAACTTTCTGCTCTTTGGAAATAAATTATTTGCGCCAGCACGGAAGGCCATGCTAGCGCTGCTGCTGCATCTGCGGAAACCCTCCAACGGCGCAAATACAGTAATCTAGTAGCTAATTACGTATGTATTTGAGCCGTTTGGGGTGGAAACGCTAGGCTCATGGGGTCCGAGCGCTCGCTCTTTATTCCGAGATATATCTAATCGGTTAACCGACGTCTCACGTGACCAGAGGGCTGGTTTATTCTTTGCTCAAAAAATCAGCATTGCCATCCAGCGTGGCAATGCTGCCAGCCTTCTGGGCGCGTTACCCGATGATATTGATGCGGAGGCATTCTACGATGCCTAAACACACCTGTACATATTTTCTCTTTTTATTTTTAGGTTTATGTACCTATATATATTCTTAGATATTATGATTATGTAAGATAGCAATGTATATAGTCAACATTAATATAATCTGTCATGTTATTGTGAAAATTATTCAAAGAAGTAAATAAAACGTTTTATTTGAAAAATTATTTGCTTTTCCTATTTTCCTTAGTCGCCTTTTGAATTTTATAACAAGGTTGAGTGGAAAAATAAACCACCTTCGTTATTGACTTATCAAAGATTTGACTGGCTCTACACGCTTTTCTCTGGGCTAATAATTAGAAAACTTGGTTAAAGGATACCTAATCTGCTGATAATTAAGTAAAAACTTGAGACAGTTATATAAATTGCTCAGACAAATTTCATTACGTCTGAAGCACAAGGACATCCAACAAATAGAAAATTCGATAAAATAAAAACGTTGTGAATTATTCATGTGATAAATATGCTAAATGTACTTCCGGTGATAAATATGCTAAATGTACTTCCGAATTAAAGGAACTTGGGAATTCTAGGACATCATTTAACAACTCCTTGTTTCTATAATTGCCTGCTTAGGTAAAAGAAAGGTCTTGTTAGACGTGAGCCCTACCTATGCGTTGGAAAGACCTTGTTAAACTGAAACCCTACTCAGGCGTCTCCGTAGGTCACATATTTCTTCCTATCGAAACTCTCATTCACTGACTTGTAGCTTATAGAAAAGGTAGTTTGTGGTGTTTGCCTACCATATAATACACACTGGTCTACGGTTATTATACGTCGTAAGGTTCGTGTACTTATATAACATCGTCATCATCATAAAATTGCGATTGCTACTCCATTTTAACACGTGACAGTATTTATGCAAACAAAGAACAAAAACCGGTTTTATATAATTGTTGTTATCCAATATTTTGTTATTATTTGTTCCATAGTTTAAATTAGGTATATTTGTAAGTACGCCTATTTAAAAAAGAACAAGTTAAACGCCCTGCGTAAAATTACATTGTAATATGATACTGATTCTTTATGATAACCGGTCTCAATATTTCCGCTGCCCTTTTTTCCTATTTTCAAACATTTTGTAGTTTCTAAAGGCTAGTTTGATTTATACGTTGTGCCTTCATAAAAAAGAAAACGGAACACGCGCCCATAAATAGTGCGTACATAGGATAGGCACGCCCATTCACTATTGCCGCCATGTAGAGCAGCATAAAGGTTTTATTTCCCAACGCTCAACTTGATATTACAATATAGCCAGTTATCAGTGCGAATGCCGTTGGCAAGCTCATAACTATTACCTAGTTATAACGTTATACATTTCTATGGTCAGCTATAACAGCAATTTACAATAGAAACCATTTACGTGCGGTATGAAGGTGAAACTCGCTACACACTAAAGTAATATGGTGAATGTAAATTTATGCTATTCTCCAAATTAGTCGCAACCAGACTTGCTCTTACTACCAGATATCTACCGTGTAAGGAGATATTCATTCTGTTATAAACTTTGCTGCATCGAATTTTAGCTTGTTGCGTATATCTATGCTGAAATAAAACGAAAATAGAGGAATGGCTTTCAGATAAATGTGTGTCGTATTTTTATATCTCGCTTAAAGTTTTAATACTTTTGCTGTAATATTAGACTAGTTAAGTTTTAAAACTGAAATTTCCATGCGAGATGACCGGATTAAATTTGTATTTAAATTTTTACTTTAAAGCATCAAGGTTATATCGCTCGCTTTGTTAAAACCCGTCCTATATATTGTGGACATGGACACAAATAAAACACTGCGCTACATGTAGACATACGTATAAACACATATTAAATCAATATTTTCGTTTTAAAGCTCATTTAACAAAAAATAATCTGGAAATTGCACTAATGGAGAATGCCCCCCACCATACTGCATCAACAGGCAAGACAAGGTGTGTCAAATCAAGTAGGTATCAAGTATTAGTCAGTCGGCTCTGTATATAACCTGTCCCACTGCTGGGCACGGGCCTCTTCTCGCTATGAAAACGGTAAGGCCTTAGTCCACCACCAGGCTTCACATGGCTTTCGAGAACATCATAGAAAACTCTCAGACATACAATTTTCCTAAAGATGTTTTGCCCTACCGTTAAGCAAGCGATAATTAACAATTTAATACGCACATAACTTCGAACAGTCATTAGTGCGCGCCGTGGATTCGAACCCGAGACCCTCTGCGTAGCAGTCCGTCATTCTCACTACTAGGCAATTACATTAGTATTCGTATATTATTTTTAAACTAGTAAACCCTAGGCTATTACATTAGTATTCGTTTATTTTCAAACTAAAACTTGAAAATAATATACCATGAAATGCTGACTATGTGAATTTCGGTACTAATCTCCCGGCCTTTTCAATGGCAGTAAACCACATGCCATAACCGTTGATTCACCGCAAGGAGCCTCCGTAGCTACAATAATACGTAACAAGTACCATTACATATTGCCATAAGGTTTGTTCACACATTAAGCTCTATCATATTAGATAAACAACTCGATGTTAGCTATGTTCATTTCCCTGTAGAGCTTCTTCGCTTGGCTCAACATCAAGAGATTCCGTTTCATACGAGTACACTGCTTTGAATAATTTCAGCGAAATCTCTTGTAGCTTTATTTAATATATAAATAACACGTTCGCATATTTGGGACAAAGCGAGAATATACAAAACAAAAATATTTATAATATTAGGCAAACAAATATCGCCTGTTGATGTACTAAAGTTGAAGAATAAAATAACTTTTAATTTGAACGTTGGTATAAATATATTACACGCCTATTAGCTGCACGCAAAATACATTAGAAATGTTTGTAAAATGAACTAATCTCCTATATTTACACTGTAGCGTGATGATGCATTCGCAGATATACTTGATGTTGAGAATTCTAGTGACGATAATTTAATGCGATATGGAGGGCGTGCAATAGCCGGCAATAGAGGCAGCGATAGCCGAGTGGATATACCAACAGAAGGTACAGACGCCCTGTAACGACTGTCAAAGATCTTCATGACAACCGGGACCGACGGCTTAACGTGCTCTCCGAGGCACGGGACAAGCGATAATTAACAATTCAATACGCACATAACTCCGAAAAGTCATTGGTGCGCGCCGTGGATTCGAATCCGATATCCTCTGCATGGCAGTCTATTGGTACTCTACACTCGGCTATCGCTGCCTACGTAGTGAGTGGGATATTCTGGTGATTATTCAATGTATGAATGGTCTGATCTATGTCCGTCGGCCTTCAATATAGCTAGTTATAAGATCTCCAGTAAGGAAGCTTGAAAGTCTAGCTTTCTTGTATAGCGCATGAATATGAACTGTAAACTAACCACAGACAATCTGTTAACTTTTACAACACAATGCTTCATGAAACCGTAAGCGTGTAATCTTCAACGTTGTAACACATTTTACAATGTACTTAACAAATTGCTTCAAAATTGTCCGCAAAACTGTACTAAAAATTGATTGCAAGTTCCCACAGAGGTCGTTAAGCGTTTCTCGTGGCTTTAGAGACGGAAACGCCCGGGGCCCTGGTCTCTATCGCTCCTGACCTGGATAGCAAACCACCCGACTATCACCTGAAGCCATTTCCCCTTTTTAATTTACAGTACCGCATAATGTTGTCTAATGGTTCATTTTATTTTAGAACTAATGACCCTGTGAATTCCGCACCGTTACTGGTCACGACCTTTATGGATATTGCAATCATAAAGAAATTATTGTTTTATTTTTATCTTTCGGCACGTTGTTTTTAACAAAGCTCGTCGTGTTGATATGTGGTTTGTTTTTTATTATTTAGAGGAACACACGTGGTTTAGGAAAATCTACGAGTTAGCAATGGAGAATAATCTTGATCTCGAATACATTACGTTAATAGATCGTTCCATATATTTTTAAAAAGTTTTTCCTTATCGCTCAAGGGTAAAGCGTGAAAGTTGCAATAAAGGAAGTCATAGTGGTACAAACTTGTTACGTAATGCAAGCCTGCTCTCTTAGGGATCCCAATCCAATAGAAACAGTTGTTTGGGCTGAGATCGGTTTTGTATAAACCGGGTATGGCGCCCTAGAGAGGTAGTAAACGACAAGGTTGAATCAGGTGAACACATAGCCACTACCTGTTTACTAAAACATCATAATGCACTTATGATTACGGCAATTTCCTCTCAGGAATCGTGTTACGCCGCTCTATGACAAGGACAACAGCGTGTTCTGTAATAGATATTTATGAGACAACAGATGGTTCAAATTGTCTTACAATATTTCACAAAAGAAGTTATGTCGTAGCTACGTTGGTTGGTGTTATTAGTACTTAATGGCTCGGCGGGTTGGGAAAACGCTTTTAGATTAAGAATTCTCATCTTACTTTTTTCACGGGGTAGATAACTTTTCGGCTGTTTTTTTTTATTCGCTTCGAGGATTCACTCTAAGGGGCTACCCTTAGAGTGAATCCTCGAAGCGAATCGATTTATCCAAATATATTAAGCTAATCGATTGGATTGTTTGCTTCCTATTATCGACTATTGACGAAGTTTCCAAAGATAGGTAGGCATAGTTTATTTGCATTCTTAATAAATATTATTTTCATAAGTATTGAGGACTTATTAAGCATAATAGACAAGGAAGCTAAAAACAAGAGACTCTATTGTTTTATCAAAACAGATTTTAATTAGAGATACAAAAGGTTGAAGGTTTATTTTGAGAATTAAGCCTGAATTGTCGTTAAGACTAGTATAAACTGGGTTACTGCGCAATTCAACATGATATTTTAGGATAGTGATAAATCCGATCCCGCTGAGGATTTTAGAAGGTCCGAGATCTGTTTATATAAGTAATTTTATACACCGACCGGAGCAAATGGTTAAATCTGGCAGTTATATGACTAAAATTATGAACATAGTTTCATCGTTATTTTCTTTATAAAGCTTACTTGCCCGATTAAGAGATTTATGGACGCTATAAAATGATTTACTTGCCTACCTATTTTAGCTGCTTGTTTTTCAGAAGTAGCATAGTTTTCTTTACGCCACTGAGATTGATTCAGGGCTAGATAAATACTTCACTTGATGCTTTATAGTATTTACCAACAAGTCGGTTACTTGTGCTTTAAATTGCGCCATCATCCGCATATGGAGTACTGCTATGCTCCTTCAGGCAACCTTCAAATATCGACACGATCCATGTAGCCCCTTAATAAAGATGAATCGGATTGTTTATGATCTCAATATTACTAAAGGACTGTAGTTGTTGGAGCAGCGTAGAGGCCGTGTATTTTCCTTCGCGTAGTCCAATTACCACTTAGCACCAGGTGGACCGTGACCGAACCACTTAAAAGCATTTGAAGAGATCTCGGAACAAATCCTAGAACTTCACGGATGTAAAAAAATAAGGATGATCTTCCGCTTTTAAGATTAATTAACATTAATTACGCTTATAAGATTAATTAACAATCGCTCTAAGTAGCATTAAAATTAATCACATTTCTATACTACATTTTATTTAAAACCTCGCTTTACTCACTCTTTAAATGTTTTAGAAATTTAAACTTAAAAGCTTCCTGAGGAAAAGTGGCAACTGTTTCGAGTTTCATCATATAACTCAGTCATGTAATTAAAAATTCTTAAAGCCAAAATGAACACGCTTTTACTGTCTGCAATTTGCCAATTATTTTCGCGTTAAAATTTCAAGTCGGTACTAGTCACTGATTTATTTAATGGGTGCTCGAAAAAGATCCAACGTGTCGTTAGAATGGGGTAGCTATTTTTTTATATCGCTTTTTCTATCCAGCATAAAATTTACATTATTTCCTGTTATAAAAAAATACAGTTTTATACGATACAATAAATCCAAGTACCTACTCAACTCTTCTGTATTTTTTAATGGCGTTACAGGTACTGAAAATTTGTTGCTTTCGTTATGTGGTACCTAAATAAACGCAGCTATATATTTAATATTAAGTAAAAATTATAAACGAGTATAACGTCAGTGAAATCATGCATAATTTTTGTGTGTAAATAAACAGTAAAGTCCGCCCAGAGGCCAGGCCCAGAGGTTTTCCGAGTATTTTTTTTTCCATTCCAGCGAGTGGGTTTGGTATTTGCTACATCCCATAATAAATATTTTTGGGGCTTTTAGTTGAATAAGCTGAATGCCCCTGTAGACGAAATAAATCAGATGTTGCAGGTTCTTTAAATTACTTAGAAAGCTCAAGCTACTTAGATACGAAAAATGTTTAACGAATGTCTAAAAATTTTATGTAAAACCATCTGTGTTTTTTCCAATACGTGTAGGTACCCGGAATTTCAGACTGATCGGCTAGATCCAAGTCATATGTGTATGTACTTACCAATTCTATTACGATATTCTGTTAAATTGATACATTTCATAGATTTACATTGTAATATAATACAATTTTTTATGAAAATCGGTCTTAATATTTCCGCTGCCCTTTTTACTATGGAAATATGTAATGGGCCTTGTTACGTATTATTGTAGCTAAGGAGGCTCCTTGCGGTGAAACAACGGTTATGGCATGTGGGTTCTGGTGAAAAGGCCAAAAGGTTTGTTCACACATTAAGCTCTATCATATTAAATAAACAACTCGATGTTAGCTATGTTCATTTCCCTGTAGAGCTATCATTATCTCTGTCGCGTTACTTGGCTCAACATCAAAAGATTCCGTTTCATACGAGTACACTGCTTTGAATAATTTCAGCGAAATCTCTTG
This sequence comes from Euclidia mi, assembly GCA_944739405.2. Classification (NCBI taxonomy): domain Eukaryota; kingdom Metazoa; phylum Arthropoda; class Insecta; order Lepidoptera; family Erebidae; genus Euclidia; species Euclidia mi. The sequence continues at coordinate 37,594,357 of OX123202.2, read as the reverse complement.
TAGCTTTATTTAATATATTAATAACACGTTCGCATGTTTGGAACAAAGCGATAATATACAAAACAAGAATATTAATAATATTAGGCAAACAAATATCGCCTTTTGATGTACTAAAGTTGAAGAATAAAATAACTTTTTATGTTGAACGTTCGTATAAATAAATTACACGCCTATTAGGTGCACGCAAAATACATTACAAATGTTTGTAAAAATGAACAAATCGCCTATATTTACGCCTTAGTGTGTTGATGTATTTGCAGATATACTTGATGTTGACATTTCTAGTGAGGATTATTTGCCTTTTTAAATACCTGCGTTTTATATAAATTAGAATTATAAGCTATTTTTTTGCTAGTGTTCTGCGTATACCTGAAGAGTGTACATAGTGAGCGGGATATTCTAGTGATTATTCAATGTATGTATGGATTTTAGTGATAGTTTAGATGTCCAAAATATCGGATCTACGTCCGTCGGCCTTCAATATAGCTAGTAATCAGATCTCCGTAAGGAAGCTTGAAAGTCTAGCTTTCTTGTATAGCGCATGAATATAAACTGTAAACTACCCACAGACAATCTGTTAACTTTTACAACACAATGCTTCATGAAACCGTAAGCGTGTAATCTTCAACGTTGTAACACATTTTACAAATTGCTTCAAAATAGTCCGTAAAACTGTACTAAAAATTGATTCCAAGTTGCCACAGAGGTCGTTAAGCGTGTCTCGTGGCTTTAGAGACGGAAACGCCCGGGGCTCTGGTCTCTATTGCTCCTGACCTGGATAGCAAACCACCCGGCTATCACCTTAAGCCATTTCCCCTTTTTAATTTACAGTACCGCACAATGTTGTCTAATGGCTCATTTTATTTTAGAACTAATGACCCCGTGTATTCCGCACCGTTTGTGGTCACGACCTTTATGGATATTGCAATCATAAAGAAATTATTGTTTTATTTTTATCTTTTGGCACTTCTTAATATTATTTTGAGACGAAGCTTTTTGTGTTATTGTGAGGTTTGTTTTTGATTATTTAGAGGAACACAAGTGGCTAAGGAAAATCTACGAGTCAGCAATGGAAAATAATCTTGATCTCGAATACATTAAGTTTATAGATAGTACCCAATATTTTTAAAAAGCTTTTCCTTATCGCTCAAGGGTAAACCGTGAAAGTTGCAATAAAAGAAATCATTGAGATAGAGGTAAAGACTTGTTACGTAATCCAATCCTTCGTTTTTAGCGGTTCCAATCCAATAGAAACAGTTGTTTGGGCTAAGATCAGTTTTGTATAAACCGAGTATGGCGTCCTAGAGAGGTAGTAAACGACAAGGTTGAATCAGATGAACACATAGCCACTACCTGTTTACTAAACTTATGATTACGGCAATTTCCTCTCAGGAATCGTGTTACGCAACTCTATGGCAACAGCGTGTTCTGTAATAGATATTTACGAGGCAACAGATGGTTCAAATTGTCTTACAATATTTCACAAAAGAAGTTATGTCGTAGCTACGTTGGTGTTATTAGTACTTAATGGCTCGGCGGGTTAGGAATACGCTTTTAGATTAAGAATTCTCATCTTACTTTTTTCACGTGGTAGATAACTTTCGGCTGTTTTGTAGCCCCTTAGGGTGAATCCTCGAAGTGAATCGATTTAACCAAATATATTAAGCTTATCTGATGGATTTTTATATAGAGACGAAAGGCTTGCTATTATCGACTTTTGCCGAAGTTTTCAAATATAATAGGTGTTGTCTATTTGTTATGCTGAATAATATTTTTGATTTTTATTCTTATTGGAGGCTTAAGTACAAATTGTACCTACTGTACAACAGACAAGGCAGGTAACTAAAATTATGTCTGCTGTTTTATTATAACGGATTTTAATTAAATATACAAAAGGTTAAAGTTTATTTAATTAATAAATCCTGAATTGTCGGTAAGACTAGTATAAACTGGGTTACTGCTCAATTCGACATGATATTTTAGGATAGTGATAAATCCGATCCCGCTGAGGATTTTAGAGGGTCCGAGATCTGTTTATATAAGTAATTTTATACACCGACCGGAGCAAATGGTTAAATCTGGCAGTTACATAGCTACAATTATGAATATAATTAATGCGTTATTTTTTTTATAAAGCTTACCTGTCCGATTAAGAGATTTATAGGCGCTGTAAAATTATTTACTTACCTACTTATTATAGTTATTTAAGTTGCTTGATTTTTCAGAATTAGCATAGTTTTTTTTAAGCTATTAAGATTCATTCGGTCTAGGTAAATGCTTCACTTTATGCTTAATTGTATTTACTCTGTGGTATTTACTAACAAGGCGGTGAGTTGTGCTCTACAATACGTTATCAGCCGCATACGGAGTACTGCTACGCTCCTTCAGGCACCCTCCAAATATCAGCAAGATCGCTTTAGCCCCTTGATAAAAACGTACTTATCGAATTCTTTATGATCTCATTCTTACCATAGGACTGTAGTTGTTGGAACAGCGTAGAGACTTTGTTCTTGTGTGTTATGCCCTTGACTGTGAATTAGTGAAGTACAATTACCAAATAACATTAGGTGGACCGTGGTTTCAATTGCCATTAGAAGCCACAGCAAAGCATTTTGAAAAGATCTCGAAACAAATGTTAATACTTCAAGGATGAGAAAAATTAAGGATGATTTTCTGTTCAATAAACCGCTTGTAAGATTAATTAACAAACGTAATTAGTAGCATTAACATTAATCACATTTCTATACTACATTTTTATTTAACACCTCTCTTTATTCACTCAAATAAGGTTTTAGAAATATAAATTCAAAAGCTTACTGGGCAAAAGTGTCAACTGTTTCGAGTTTCATCATATAACACAGTCATGTAATTAAAAATTCTTAAAGCCAAAATGAATACGCTTTTACTGTCTGCAATTTGCAAATTATTTTCGCGTCAAAATTTCAAGTACGTACTACTGGCCAAGTCACTGATTTATTTAATGGATGCTCGAAAACATCCAACATGACGTTAGAATGGAGTGGCTATTTTTTATATTGCTTTTTTTCTATCCAGCAATAAATTTACATTATATCCTGTTATAAAAACATTTCCAGTTTTATACGATACAATAAATCCAAGTAGGTTGCCCCGACATAAGCCTTTGTTGAGCTCAACTCTTCTGTATTTTTCAACGTGCTATTATAGGTACGGATATTTTGTTGTTATACTTACGTTGTAGTTATATAAACGAGATATATTGAAAATTAAGTAAATTATGTAGACGAGTATAACGAAGGTGAAATCAGTCATAGTTTTTCTGTGTAAATAAAAAGTAAAATCCGCCCAGAGGCCAACAGGTTCTCCGATTTTTTTTTTCAATTGGTGCGAGTGGCTGTGGCCTACGGGGTGAGAAGATTACTGGCCACAAACGGGTGGCCTCGCAGCTCTTTTCTAAAATTTAAATATTTCTGTGGCTTTAGTTGAATGTCCCAATAGACAAAATAAATCAGATGTTGCAGTTTCTTTAAATTAATGAAAAGCTCACGCTAAGTACGCACCGTGTTAAATTTTATGTAAAATCCTCTGTAATTTTTTCCAATAAGTGTAGTTCCCGGTATTTGAGACTGGTCGGCTAGATCCAAGTCATATAATAATTAATGTGTATAGCACAAGAATATAATTATGTGTACCTATGTACTTGCCAATTCTATTACGATATTCCGTTAAGTTGATGCATTTCATAGATTTACATCGTAATATGATACAAATTCTTTATGAAAACCGGTCCTAATATTTCCGCTGCCCTTTTTTACTGTGTTTCCAAACGTTTCAAAGTTTCTAAAGGCTTGTTTGAATTATACGTTGTGCCTTCATAAAAAAGAAACCGCAACACGCGCCCATAAATAGTGCGTACATAGGATAGGCATGCCCATTCACCATACGCCGCCATGTAGAGCAGCGTAAAGGTTTTATAACCCAACGCTCATCTTGATATTAGAATATAGTCAGTTATCATTGCGATTGTCGTTGGCAAGCTCATAACTGCTACTTCGTTATAACGTTATACATTTACGTGCGATATGAAGATGAAACTCACTGAACACTAAAGTAATATGGCGAATGTTCTCCAAATTAGTCGTAACCAGATTTGCTCTTACTACCAGATACCTACCGTGCAAGGAGTTATTCATTCGGTTATAAACTTCGCTACATCAAATTTCTCTGTTAAAACGAAAATAGAGGAATGACTTTCAGACCAATGTGTGTCGTATTTTTATGAGGTATAAGTTTAAAGTTAAAAATATTTGTAACGAGCTTGTGCCCGCGGCTTCGCGCGCGTTAAATACGGGGTAACACGACTCTACTTTCAGTCTCAATTTGTTCGTAGACACTCCAGATTATTCTAAAGACTTCAGAAACTATAAATGGTACAAAATAACTCGGTCAGCACCCATGACATTATCTACCGAAAGGTACATAATAACATCACCTTGCACATTGACAAATGCCAAAGCCATGTTCATATACATGTCCAATATAATAATATATCTATAAACACTTTCGCATTTATAATATTAGTTGAGAAAATCATTTCAGCCGTTTAAGCGTAGTATATAATTATTAGTTTATATATGCGAACAATGTAAGCACCGTGCACAATATGACATTATGTATGTGACGTACTGACAGATATACGATAGCACATGCGCACTCAGTTATTACAGCGCATGAGTTCTTACTTAAAGAGATAACTTTGTGCCGTACAAATTTCTACCCTCCTTACAATCCCTCCCAGTTAATTTTTAGCAACTTATAGTCTATGTCCGTCTCCGTGGTCCAATCTATCTCTATATTAAATTTCAACAAAATCGGTTCAGCCGTTTTACCGTGAAAACGGAACATGCATACATACACACTTTCGAATTTATAATATTAGTAGGGATATTACACTAGTTAATTAAAAAGTTAGAATACTTTTACTGTAATATTAGACTCGTTAAGTTTTAAAACTGAAATTTGCATATGAGATGCCCGAATTAAATTTATATTTAATTTTTTTACTTTGAAGCGTCAAAGTTATATCGCTCGCCTTGTTAAAACCCGTCCTATAGCTTGTGGAAATAGCCACAAATTAAACATTGCGCTACACGTAGACATACATACTAGTATATACACTTATTGAATCAATATTTTCGAGATATCATTAATTAAAAGCTCATTTTACAAAAAATAATCTGATAATTCCACTAATGGAGAATGACTCCACCCTTCTGCATCAGCAGAAAAGCTAAAGGGCGGCAAAAAGAAATTATAGCACAAATAAAAACCAAATACAAATTTTATTAATCATCATCGGCCCTGTATATAAAGTGTCCCACTACTGGGCACGGGCCTGTTCTCACTATGAGAATGGTAAGGCCATCGTTCACCACGCTAGCCAAGTGCGGGTTGGCAGACTTCTCATGTCTTTTTAAAACATTATGATGAACTCTCAGACATGCAGGTTTCCTCACGATGTTTTCCTTGACCGTTTACTTCGGAAAGTTGTTGGTGCGCGCCGTAGATTGAAACCCGGGACGCTCTGCGTAGCAGTCTGTCGGCCTCTCCACTAGGCTATCGCAATTTTATTAGTATTCGTATATTATTTTCAATCTATTAAACCCCCTTTGAAAATAATATACCCTGAAATGCTGACTTGGGGAATAATCTCCCGACGGCCTTTTCACCAGCAGTAAACCACATGCCATAACCGTTGACTCACCGCAAGGAACCTCCGTAGTTACAATAATATGTAACAAGTACCATTATATATTTCCATAAGGTTTGTTCACACATTAAGCTCTATCATATTAGATAAACAACTCAATGTTAGCTATGTTCATTTCCCTGTAGAGCTATCATTATTTCTGTCGCGTAACTTGGCTCAACATCAAGAGATTCCGTTTCATATGAGTACACTGCTTTGAATAATTTCAGCGAAATCTCTTGCAGCTTTATTTAATATTTTAATAACACGTTCGCATGTTTGGAATAAAGCTAGAATACACATAACAAGAATATTAATAATATAAGGAAAACAAATATCGCCTGTTGATGTACAAAAGTTGTAGAATAAAATAAATACAAAGTTGAACGATCGTATAAATAAATTACACGCCTATTAGCTGCACGCAAAATACATTAGAAATGTTTGTAAAAATGAACTAATCTCCTATATTTACGCCGTAGCGTGTTGATGTATTCACAGATATACTTGATGTTGACATTTCTAGTGACGATTATTTACTGCGATATGCATAGCATTGCCTTTTTAAATACCTACGTTTTAAATAAATTAGAATTATAAGCAATTTTTTTGCTAGTGTTCTGCGTAGAATTAGTTGATAAGTGTACATAGTGAGCGCGATATTCTAGTGATTATTCAATGTATGTATGGATTTTAGTGATAGTTTAGAAGTCCAAAATATCTGATCTATGTCCTATATGCCTTCAATATAGCTTGTTATCAGATCTCCGTAAGGAAGCTTGAAAGTCTAGCTTTCTTGTATAGCGCATGAATATGAACTGTAGACTACCCACAGACAATCTGTTAACTTTTACAACACAATGCTTCATCAAACCGTTAACGTGTAATCTTCAACGTTGTAACACATTTTACAATGTAACAAATAGGTTCAAAATTGTCCGTAAAACTGTACTAAAATTGATTCCAAGTTCCCACAGAGTTCGTTAAGCGTGTCTCGTGCTTTAGTGACGGAAACGCCCGGGGCCCTGGTCTCTATCACTCCTGACCTGGATAGCCAACCACCCGGCTATCACCTGAAGCCATTTCCCCTTTTTAATTTACAGTACCGCACAATGTTGTCTAATGACCCCGTGTATTCCGCAACGTTAGTGGCGTGACCACCTTTATGGATATTGCAATCATAAAGAAATTTTTGTTTTATTTTTAACTTTTGGCACTTCGTAAAATTATTTTGAGACGAAGCTTTTTTGCATTATTAGGTATGCAGTTTGTTTTTAAATATTTACAGAAACACACGTATCTTAGGAAAATCTACGAGTCAGCAATGGAAAATAATCTTGATATCTTTACGTTAATAGATAGTTCCCAATATTTTTTAAAAGCTTTTCCTTATCGCTCAAGGGTAAAGCGTGAAAGTTGTAATAAAATAAATCATTGAGATAAAGGTAAAAACTTGTTACGTAATCCAAGCCTTGGCTCTTAGGGATTCCAATCCAATAGAAATAGTTGTTTGGGCTGAGATCGGTTTTGTATAAACCGAGTATGGCGCCCTAGAGAGGTAGTAAACGACAAGGTTGAATCAGATGAACACATAGCCACTACCTGTTTACTAAAACATCATAATGCACTTATGATTACGGTAATTTCCTCTCAGGAATCGTGTTACGCCGCTCTATGGCAACAGCGTGTTCTGTAATAGATATTTACCTACAAGGCAACAGATGGTTCAAATTATCTTACAATATTTCACAAAAGAAGTTATGTAGTAGCTACGTTGGTGTTATTAGTACTTAATGGCTCGGCGGGTTGGGAAAACGCTTTTAGATTAAGAATTCTCATCTTACTTTTTTCACGTGGTAGATAACTTTTCGGCTGTTTTGTAGCCCCTTAGGGTGAATCCTCGAAGTGAATCGATTTAAACGAATATATTAAGCTCATCTGATGGATTTTCTATATAGAGACGAAATGCTTCCTATTATCGACTACTGTAGAAGTTTCCAAAGATAGGTATAGTTTATTTGCATTCTGAATAATTATTACTTTTATAAGTATGAGGGCTTACTAAGAATAATGGACAAGGAAGCTACAAACAAGAGACTCTATTGTTTTATTAAAACGGATTTTAACTAAAGATACAAAAGATTGAAGGTTTATTTTGTGAAGTCCAGAGGGTCCGAGATCTGTTTATATAAGTAATTTAATACACCGACCGGAGCAAATGGTTAAATCTGGCAGTTATTTAACTACAATTATGAACATAGTTTCTGTGATATTTTCTTTATGAAGCTTACTTGCCCGATTAAGAGGTTTATGCACGCTATAAAATGATTTACTTTCCTACCTATTTTAGCTGCCTGGTTTTCAGAAGTAGCATAGTTTTCTTTACGCCACTGAGATTGATTTTAAGGCTAGATATATACTCCACTTTATACTTTATATTATTTACCAACAAGTCAGTTACTTTTGCTTACATTGAGCCATCATCTGCATATGGAGTACTGCTATGCTCCTTCAGGCAACCTTCAAATATCGACACGATCCATAAAGACGAATCGGATTGTTTATGACCTCAATATTACTAAAGGACTCTAGTTGTTGGAGCAGCGTTGAGGCCGTGTCGTTTCTATGTATAGTCCAATTAACACTTAGCACCAGGTGAACCGTGGTCTCCAATGCCATTAGAAGCCACTTAAAAGCATTTGAAGAGATCTCTGAACAAATGCTAAAACTTCACTCATGTAAAAAAAGAAGGATGATATTCAGCTTTTAAGATTAATTAACATTAATTACGCTTATAAGATTAATTAACAATCGTAGTAAGTAGCATTAAAATTAATCACATTTCTATACTACATTTTATTTAAAGCCTCGCTTTATTCACTCTATAAAGGTTTTAGAAATATAAACTCAAAAGCTTCCTGAGGGAAAGTGTCAACTGTTTCGAGTTTCATCATATTATAACACAGTCGTGTAATTAAAAATTCTTAAAGCCGAAATGTACACGCTTTTACTATCTGCAATTTACAAATTATTTTCGCGTCAAAATTTCAAGTAGGTTCTACTGGCTAAGTCACTGATTTATTTAATGGATGCTCAAAAAACATCCAACGTGACGTTAGAATGGAGTAGCTATTTTTATATAGCTTTTTTTTCAGCATAAAATTTACATTATTTCCTGTTATAAAAAAACATTTACAGTTTTATACGATACAATAAATCGAAGTAGGTTGCCCCGACATAAGCCTTTGTTGAGCTCAACTCTTCTGTATTTTTTTATGTGGCGTAACAGGTAAGTACTGATATTTTGTTGCTTTCATTATGTGGTACCTAAATAAACGCAGCTATATATTTAATATTAAGTAAAAATTATAAACCAGTATAACGTCGGTGAAATCATGCATAATTTTTGTGTGTAAATAAACAGTAAAATCCGCCCAGAGGCCAGGCCCAGAGGTTTTCCGAGTATTTTTTTCCATTCCAGTGAGTGGGTTTGGTGTTTGCTACATCCCATAATAAATTTTGTGGCTTTTAGTTGAATAAGCTGAATGCCCCAGTAGGCGAAATAAATCAGATGTTGCAGGTTCTTTAAATTACTTAGAAAGCTCAAGCTACTTAGGTACGAAAAAATTTTAATGAATGACTAAAAATTTTATGTAAAACCCTCTGTGTTTTTTTTCAATAAGTGTAGGTACCCGGACTTTCAGACTGATCGGCTAGATCCAAGTCATATGTGTATCATCATCATCAGCCTTTATCAGTCCACTGCTGGACTAAGCCTCTCCTTTGAAAGGAGGAATTGGCCTACTATACCACGCTGGCCAAACGGGTTGGTATAGGGTTTGTATCAAGTTTTCCTTCTCTTACAGTGCTGTTTTCTGCATAATATGCTCCCTCTGTCGGATCTTACTCATATGTGTATGTACTTACCAATTCTATTACGATATTCTGTTAAGTTGATACATTTCATAGATTTACATCGTAATATGATACAAATTCTTCATGAAAACCGGTCTTAATATTGCCACTGCCCTTTTTACTGTTTCCAAACATTTTGTAGTTTCTATAGGCTAGTTTGATTTATATGGTGTGCCTTCATAAAAAAGAAACCGGAACACGCGTCCATAAATAGTGCGTAGGTACATAGGATAGGTACGCCCATTCACTATCGCCGCCATGTAGAGCAACATACAGGTTTTATTTCCCAACGCTCAACTTGATATTACAATATAGCCAGTTATCAGTGCCAATGCCGTTGGCAAGCTCATAACTACTTCTTCGTTATAACTTTATACATTTCTATGTTCAGCTACATCAGCAATTTACAATAGAGACCATTTACGTGCGGTATGAAGATGAAACTCACTGAACACTAAAGTAATATGGCGAATGTAAATTAATGCTATCCTCCAAATTAGTCGCAACCAGACTTGCTCTTACTACCAGATATCTACCGTGTAAGGAGATATTCATTCGGTTATAAAATTTGCTGCGTCGAATTTCAGCTTGTTGCATATATGTATGGTGAAATTATAACGAAAATAGAGGAATAGCTTTCAGACAAATATGCGTCGTATTTTTATATCTCGCTTAAAGTTAAAATACCTTTGCTGTAATATTACACTAGTTAAGTTTTAAAACTGAAATTTCCATGTGAGATGCCCGGATTAAATTTGTGTTTAGATTTTTACATTAAAGCGTCAACGTTATATCGCTCGTTTAGTTACAACCCGTAATATTTCTTGTGGAAAGGGACACAAATTAAACACTATGCCACATGTAGACATACGTAAATACACATTGAATCAATATTTTCGAGATGAAAAGAGTAATGAATGTAGAGGAATAGCGTGAGGTTTATAGTGATAGAAGTATATACGGCGTTCTGTTGTCTCTGCCTACCCCGATGGGAAAAAGGCGTGAGTATGTGTATGCGTAGGTATGTGTTTTCGATATATCGTTTTAAAGCTCATTTAACAAAAAAGAATCCCGTAATTGCACTAATAGAGAATGCCCCCACCTTTCTGCATCAGCATGCAAGATAAGGGGTGTCAAATCAAGTAGGTATCAAGTATTAGTCAGTCGGCTCTGTATATAACCTGTCCCACTGCTGGGCACGGGCCTCTTCTCGCTATGAGAAGGGTAAGGCCTTAGTCCACCACCAGGCTTCACATGGCTTTCGAGAACATTTTAAAAAACTCTCAGACATACAGTTTTCCTAAAGATGTTTTCCCCTACCGTTAAGCAAGAGATAATTAACAATTTAATACGCACATATATAACTTCGAACAGTCATTAGTGCGCGCCGTGGATTCGAACCCGAGACCCTCTGCGTAGCAGTCCGTCGTTCTCACTACTAGGCTATTACATTAGTATTCGTATATTATTTTCGAACTAGTAAACCCTAGCCTATTACATTAGTATTCGTTTATTTTCAAACTAATACTTGAAAATAATACACCATGAAATGCTGTCAGCGGGTATTTGGGTAATAATCTCCCGGCCTTTTAACTAGCGGTAAACCACATGCCATAACCGTTGACTCATCGCAAGGAGGCTCCGTAGCTACAATAATACGTAACAAGTACCATAACATATTTCCATAAGGTTTGTTCACACATTAAGCTCTATCATATTAGACAAACAACTCAATGTTCATTTCCCTGTAGAGCTATCATTATTTCTGTCGCGTTACTTGGCTCAACATCAAGAGATTCCGTTTCATATGAGTACACTGCTTTGAATAATTTCAGCGAAATCTCTTGTAGCTTTACTTAATGTATTAATAACACGTTCGCATGTTGGAATAAAGTTAGAATACACATAACAAGAATATTAATAATATAAGGGAAACAAATATCGCCTGTTGATGTACAAAAGTTGTAGAATAAAATAAATATCAAGTTGAACGTTAGTATAAATATATTACACGCCTATTAGCTGCACGCAAAATACATTAGAAATGTTTGTAAAATGAACTAATCGCCTATATTTACGCCGTAGCGTGTTGATGTATTCGCAGATATACTTGATGTTGACATTTCTAGTGACGATTATCTAAATACCTACGTTGCCTTTTTAAATACCTACGTTTTAAATAAATTAGAATTATAAGCTATTTTTTTGCTAGGGTTCTGCGTAGAAATACCTACACATAGTGAGCGGGATATTCTAGTGATTATTCAATGTATGTATGGATTTTAATGATAGTTTAGATGTCCAAAATATCTAATCTATGTCCGTCGGCCTTCAATATAGCTAGTTATCAGATCTCCGTAAGGAAGCTTGAAAGTCTAGCTTTCTTGTATAGCGCATGAATATGAACTGTAAACTAACCACAGACAATCTGTTAACTTTTACAACACAATGCTTCATGAAACCGTAATCGTGTAATCTTCAACGTAACACATTTTACAATGTAACAAATTGCTTTAAAATAGTCCATAAAACTGTACCTACTAAAAATTGATTCCAAGTTCCCACAGAGGTCGTTAAGAGTGTCTCGTGCTTTAGTGACGGAAGCGCCCGGGGCCCTAGTCTCTATCGCTCCTGACCTGGATAGCCAACCACCCGGCTATCACCTGAAGCCATTTCCCCTTTTTAATTTACAGTACCGCACAATGTTGTCTAATGGCTCATTTCATTTTAGAACTAATGACCCCGTGTATTCCGCACCGTTTGCGGTCACGACCTTTATGGATATTGCAATCACTATAGATATTGTAATCACTTAAGGTAATTGATATTTACAAGGCAACAGATGGTTCAAATTGTCTTACAATATTCTCAAAAGAAGTTATGTCGTAGCTACGTTGGTGTTATAAGTACTTAATGGCTCGGCGGGTTGGGAAAACGCTTTTTTTACGTGGTAGATAACTTTTCGGCTGTTTTGTAGCCCCTTAGGGTGAATCCTCGAAGTGAATCGATTTAACCGAATATATTAAGCTTATCAGATAAGCTTAATATATAGCTATAAAGCTATAAGCTTATCTGATGGATTTTTTATATAGAGACGAAATGCTTTCTATTATCGACTATTGACGAAGATTCCAAAGATAGGTGTAATTTATATGCATTCTGAATGATTATTATTTTTATAAGCATTAAAAAAATGAATTTTAAGCTTCCTTGTCCATTATTCTTAAAGGGCATATTAAGAATAATGGGCAAGGAAGCTAAAAACAAAAGACTCTATTGGGTTATTAAAACGGTTTTAAATTAAATATACAAAAGGTCGAAGGTTAATTTTGAGAGTAAAGCCTGGATTGTCGGTAAGACTAATATAAACTGGGTTACTGCTCAATTCAACATGATATTTTAGGATAGTGATAAATCCGATCCCGCTGAGGATTTTAGAGGGTCCGAGATCTGTTTATATAAGTAATTTTATACACCGACCGCAGCAAATGGTTAAATCTAGCAGTTATGTAACTACAATTATGAACATAGTGTCTGTGTTATTTTCTTTATGAAGCTTACTTGCCCGATTAAGAGGTTGATGGACGCTGTAAAATGATTTACTTGCCTACCTATTTTAGCTGCTTGTTTTTCAGAATTCGCATAGTTTTCTTTACGCCACTGAGATTGATTCAGGGCTAGATAAATAATTCACTTTATGCTTTATAGTATTTACCAAAAAGTCGGTTACTTGTGCTTTACATTGCGCCATCATCCGCATATGGAGTACTGCTATGCTCCTTCAGGCAACCTTCAAATATCGACACGATCCATGTAGCCCCTTAATAAAGATGAATCGGATTGTTTATGATCTCAATTTTACTAAAGGACTGTAGTTGTTGGAGCAGGGTAGAGGCCGTGTCTTTTCTTTCGCGTAGTCCAATTACCACTTAGCACCAGGTGGACCGTGACCGGACCACCTAAAAGCATTTGAAGAGATCTCTGAACCAATCCTAAAACTTCACGGATGTAAAAAAATAAGGATGATATTCCGCTTTTAAGATTAATTACGCTTATAATATTAATAAGCAATATTTCTAAGTAGCATTAAAATTAATCACATTTCTATACTAAATTTTATTTAAAACTTCGCTTTACTCACTCTATAAAGGTTTTAGAAATTTAAACTTAAAAGCTTTCTGAGGAAAAGTGGCAACTGTTTCGAGTTTAATCATATAACACAGTCATGTAATTAAAAAATCTTAAAGCCGAAATGTACACGCTTTTACTGTCTGCAATTTGCAAATTATTTTCGCGTTAAAATTTCAAGTAGGTACTAGTCACTGATTTATTTAATGGGTGCTCGAAAAAGATCCAACGTGTCGTTAGAATGGAGTAGCTATTTTTAACAGACTTCAAAAAAAGGAGGAGGTTCTCAATTCGTCGGAATATTTTTTTTTATGTATGTTCCCCGATTTCTCTAAGACGCCTGGACCAATTTCAAAAATTCTTGTTTTAATTGAACGAGTATACCTTCTAGTTGGTCCCATGATCATCAAATCAGGATCTGATCATGGAATCCTGAAAAAAACGAAGGAACTCTTCAAAATTTATAAGTACACTTGAGGCGATTTGACGATAGCAACCCAATGCCGTCGAGTTTGGGCTCGTTTGAGTCGTCTTTACATAGACTTTGATGCTGGATGATTTCCATGGTCTGATGATAGAGCTGGAAGGTAACCCAATCTCATCGAGTTTAGGGTCGTTTGATTGGTCTTTACATGGACTTTGATACTGGATGTTTTCCAGAGTCTGATGATGGGGCAGGAAGGTGGCCATGGGATCTTTGTAATACAAAGATGTAATCCCATTGAGTTTGGTCTCGTTTGATTTGTCTTTACATGGACTTTAGTGCTGAATGTTTACCAAACTCTGATGATAGAGGAAGGTGGCCATGGGATCTTTGTAATACATTAACGAAATCTCATCGTGTTTAGGTTCGTTTGTCTTGTCTTGGCAAACACGGATGATTTCCGGGATCTGATGATGGAACTAAAACGAACGTGCTCGGGCTAGTTAGTTGAAAACAAAAAATACTTGGAATTGCCAGAAAGGTAGGTCTAGAAAGAAAGACACTTAAGGAAGGCCTCCCCATCATGTACCACCTGCACTATCCTATGTACCTACTTACCACCTTTATTTTTTTTTATTAGTACACCACTAATAAGCAGAAAATAAAAAATATTTTTAAATAAAAAAAAACGACTTCAAAAAACACTAAGGAACTAAAAAATAAAAAAAATATTGGTTTTGGAGCAAACATTTTTGGAGTCGGTGTCAAGCCAAACCAAAAAGTTACTAAATTACAAACTACCTATTCTATCAACAACGAAAGTTATATAAAATGTGTACCTAGAGGTTTTATAGTCAGATCAGAAATACTTGGCTTGGCACCGACTCCAAAAATGTTCGCTCCAAAACCAATTATTTTTTGATTTTTTAGTTCCTTAGTGTTTTTTGAAGTCGTTTTCTTTTTATTTAAAAATAACTTTTATTAATATCGCTTTTTCTATCCAGCATAAAATTTACATTATTTCCTGTTATAAAATCATTTACAGTTTTATACGATACCTACAATAA
Organism: Euclidia mi; assembly: GCA_944739405.2. Classification (NCBI taxonomy): domain Eukaryota; kingdom Metazoa; phylum Arthropoda; class Insecta; order Lepidoptera; family Erebidae; genus Euclidia; species Euclidia mi. The sequence goes on along the minus strand of OX123202.2, from coordinate 37,579,095 downwards.
ATTCAAGTACTCAACTCTTCTGTGTTATTTAATGTGGCGTTACATGTACTGAAAATTTGTTGCTTTCGTTATGTGGTACCTAAATAAACGCAGCTTTATATTTAATATTAAGTAAAAATTATAAACGAGTATCACGTCGGTGAAAACATGCATAATTTTTGTGTGTAAATAAACAGTAAAATCCGCCCAGAGGCCAGACCCAGAGGTTTTCCGAGTATTTTTTTCCATTCCAGTGAGTGGGTTTGGTGTTTGCTAGATGTGGGTAAATATTTTTGTGGCTTTTAGTTGAATAAGCTGAATGCCCCTGTAGGCGAAATAAATCAGATGTTGCAGGTTCTTTAAATTACTTAGAAAGCACAAGCTACTTAGGTACGAAGAATGTTTAATGAATGACTAGAAATTTTATGTAAAACCCTCTGTGTTTTTTCCAATAAGTGTAGGTACCCAGAATTTCAGACTGAACGACTAGATCCAAATCATATGTGTATGTACTTAACAATTCTATTACGATATTCTGTTAATTTGATACATTTCATAGATTTACATTGTAATATGATACAAATTCTTCATGAAAACCGGTCTTAATATTACCACTGCCCTTTTTACTGTTTCCAAACATTTTGTAGTTTCTAAAGGCTAGTTTGATTTTAACGTTGTGCCTTCATACAAAAGAAACCGGAACACGCGTTTATAAATAGTGCGTACATAGGATAGGCACGCCCATTGACTATTGCCGCCATGTAGAGCAACATAAAGGTTTTATTTCCCAACGCTCAACTTGTTATTACAATATAGCCAGTTATCAGTGCGAATGCCGTTGGCAAGCTCATAACTACTACCTAGTTATAACGTTATACATTTCTATGTTCAGCTATAACAGCAATTTACAATAGAGACCATTTACGTGCGGTATGAAGATGAAACTCACTGAACACTAAAGTAATATGGCGAATGTAAATTTATGCTATTCTCCAAATTAGTCGCAACCAGACTTGCTACCGTGTAAGGAGTTATTCATTCGATTATAAAATTTGCTGCATCGAATTTCAGCTTGTTGCATATAATATGTATGGTGAAATTAACGAAAATAGAGGAATAGCTTTCAGACAAATATGCGTCGTATTTATATATCTCGCTTAAAGTTAAAATACCTTTGCTGTAATATTAGACTAGTTAAGTTTTAAAACTGAAATTTCCATGCGAGATGCCCGGATTAAATTTGTATTTAGATTTTTACATTAAAGAGTCAACGTTATATCGCTCGCTTAGTTCAACCCGTAATATTTCTTGTGGAAAGGGACACAAATTAAACACTATGCCACATGTAGACATACGTATATACACATATTGAATAAATATTTTCGAGATGAAAAGAGTAATGAGTGTAGAGGAAAAGCGTGAGGTTTGTAGTGATATAAGTATATATGGCGTTCTGTTGTCTCTGCCTACCCCGACGGGAAAAAGGCGTGAGTATATGTATGCATGTATGTATGTGTTTTCGATATCTCGTTTTAAAGCTCATTTAACAAAAAAGAATCCCGAAATTGCACTAATGGAGAATGCCCCCACCTTTCTGCATCAGCAGGCAAGATAAGGGGTGTCAAATCAAGTAGGTATCAAGTATTAGTGAGTCGGCTCTGTATATAACCTGTCCCACTGCTGGGCAAGGGCCTCTTCTCGCTATGAGAACGGTAAGGCCTTAGTCCACCACCAGGCTTCACATGGCTTTCGAGAACATTATAGAAAACTCTCAGACATACAATTTTCCTAAAGATGTTTTCCCCTACCGTTAAGCAAGCGATAATTAACAATTTAATACGCACATATATAACTTCGAACAGTCATTAGTGCGCGCCGTGGATTCGAACCCGAGACCCTCTGCGTAGCAGTCTGTCGTTCTCACTTCTAGGCTTTTACATAAGTATTCGTATATTATTTTCAAACTAAAACTTGAAAATAATATACCATGAAATGCTGACTGTGTGAATTTGGGTAATAATGTCCCGGCCTTTTCACTAGTTAAACCACATGCCATAACCGTTGACTCACCGCAAGCAGCCTCCGTAGCTACAATAATACGTAACAAGTACCATTACATATTGCCATAAGGTTTGTTCACACATTAAGCTCTATCATATTAGATAAACAACTCGATGTTAGCTATGTTCATTTCCCTGTAGAGCTATCATTATTTCTGTCGCGTTACTTGGCTCAACATCAAGAGATTCCGTTTCATATGAGTACACTGCTTTGAATAATTTCAGCGAAATCTCTTGTAGCTTTACTTAATGTATTAATAACACGATCGCATGTTTGGAATAAAGCTAGAATACACATTACAAGAATATTAATAATATAAGGAAAACAAATATCGCCTGTTGATGTACAAAAGTTGTAGAATAAAATAAATATCAAGTTGAACGTTAGTATAAATAAATTACACGCCTATTAGCTGCACGCAAAATACATTAGAAATGTTTGTAAAATGAATTAATCGCCTATATTTACACCGTAGCGTGTTGATGTATTCGCAGATATACTTGATGTTGACATTTCTAGTGACGATTATTTAAATACCTACGTTGCCTTTTTAAATACCTACGGTTTAAATAAATTAGAATTATAAGCTATTTTTTTGCTAGTGTTCTGCGTAGAAATACCTACACATAGTGAGCGGGATATTCTAGTGATTATTCAATGTATGTATGGATTTTAATGATAGTTTAGATGTCCAAAATATCTGATCTATGTCCATCGGCCTTCAATATAGCTAGTTATCAGATCTCCGTAAGGAAGCTTGAAAGTCTAGCTTTCTTGTATAGCGCATGAATATGAACTGTAAACTACCCACAGACAATCTGTTAACTTTTACAACACAATGCTTCATGAAACCGTAAGCGTGTAATCTTCAACGTTGTAACACAATTTACAATGTAACAAATTGCTTCAAAATAATCCGTAAAACTGTACTAAAAATTGATTCCAAGTTCCCACAGAGGTTGTTAAGCGTTTCTCGTAGCTTTTGTGACGGAAACGCCCGGCGCCCTGGTCTCTATCGCTCCTGACCTGGATAGCCAACCACCCGGCTATCAACTGAAGCCATTTCCCCTTTTTAATTTACAGTACCACACAATGTTGTCTAATGGCTCATTTTATTTTAGAACTAATGACCCCGTGTATTCCGCATCGTTTGTGGTCACGACCTTTATGAATATTGCAATCATAAAGAAACTATTGTTTTATTTTTATCTTTTGGCACTTCTTTATAGTATTTTGTGACGAAGCTTTTTGTGGTAGTGTGAGGTTTGTTTTTGATTATTTAGAGGAACACACGTGGCTAAGGAAAATCTACGAGTCAGCAATGGAGAATAATCTTGATCTCGAATACATTCAGTTTATAGATAGTATCCAATATTTTTAAAAAGCTTTTCCTTATCGCTCAAGGGTAAAGCGTGAAAGTTGCAATAAAAGAAATCATTGAGATACAGGTAAAGACTTGTTACGTAATCCAATCCTTCGTTCTTAAGGATTCCAATCCAATAGAAATAGTTGTTTGGGCTAAGATTGGTTTTGTTTAAATCGAGTATGGCGCCCTAGAGGGGTAGTAAACGACAAGGTTGAATCAGGTGAACACATAGCCACTACCTGTTTACTAAAACATCATAATGCACTTATGATTACGACAATTTCCTCTCAGGAATCTTGTTACGCCGCTCTATGGCAACAGCGTGTTCTGTAATAGATATTTACAAGGCAACAGATGGTTCAAATTGTCTTACAATATTTCACAAAAGAAGTTATGTAGTAGCTACGTTGGTGTTATTAGTACTTAATGGCTCGGCGGGTTGGGGAAACGCTTTTAGATTAAGAATTCTCATCTTACTTTTTTTACGTGGTAGATAACTTTTCGACTGTTTTGTAGCCCCTTAGGGTGAATCCTCGAAGTGAATCAATTTAACCGAATATATTAGGCTTATCTGATGGATTTTTATATAGAGACGAAAAGCTTGCTATTATCGACTTTTGCCGAAGTTTTCAAATACATATAGGTGATTTTTATTCTTATTGGAGGCTTAAGTACAAACTGTACTGTAGAATAGACAAGGCAGGTAACTAAAAATATGTCTGCTCTTTTATTACAACGGATTTCAATTAAAGATACAAAATATTGAAGGTTTATTTTGTGTATAAATCCTGAATTGTCGGTAAGACTAGTGTAAACTGGGTTACTGCGCAATTCAACATGATATTTTAGGATAGTGATAAATCCGATCGCGCTGAGGATTTTAGAAGGTCCGAGATCTGTTTATATAAGGAATTTTATTCACCGACCGGAGCAAATGGTTAAATCTGGCAGTTACATAGCTACAATTACGAATATAATTAATGCGTTATTTTCTTTATAAAGCTTACCTGTCCGATTAAGAGATTTATAGGCGCTGTAAAATTATTTACTTACCTAACTATTTTAGCCGCTTGCTTTTTCAGATACGCTATTAAGATTCATTCGGTCTAGGTAAATGCTTCACTTTATGCTTAATTGTATTTACTCTGTGGTATTTACCAACAAGGAGGTGCGTTGTGCTCTACAATGCGTTATCAGCCGCATACGGAGTACTGCTACGCTCCTTCAGGCACCCTCCAAATATCAGCAAGATCGCTTTAGCCCCTTGATAAAAACGTACTTATCGACTTCTTTATGATCTCATTCTTACCATAGTATTCTTGTCATGTATTTAAAAATTCTTAAAGCCGAAATGTACACGCTTTTACTGTCTGCAATTTGCAAATTATTTACGCGTCAATATTTCAAGTAGGTACTTACAACTGGCTAAGTCACTGATTTATTTAATGGATGCTCGAAAACATCCAACGTGACGTTAGAATGGAGTGGCCATTTTTATATTGCTTTTTTATATCCAGCAATAAATTTACATTATTTCCTGTTATAAAAAAACATCCAAGTAGGTTGCCCCGACATAAGCCTTTGTTGACCTCAACTCGTCTGTATTTTTTAATGTGGCGTTACAGGTACTGATATTTTGTTGCTTTCGTTATGTGGTACCTAAATAAACGCAGCTATATATTTAATATTAAGTAAAAATTATAAACGAGTATAACGTCGGTGAAATCATGCATAGGTCATTATTGTGTGTAAATAAACAGTAAAATCCGCCCAGAGGCCAGGCCCAGAGGTTTTCCGAGTATTTTTTTTCCATTCCAGCGAGTGGGTTTGGTGTTTGCTACATCCCATAATAAAAATTTTTGTGGCTTTTAGTTGAATTAGCTGAATGCCCCAGTAGACGAAATAAATCAGATGTTGCAGGTTCTTTAAATTACTTAGAAAGCTCAAGCTACTTAGGTACGAAAAATGTTTAATGAATGACAATTTTATTTTATGTAAATCCCTCTGTAATTTTTCCAATAAGTGTAGGTACCCGGAATTTCAGACTGATCGGCTAGATCCAAGTCATATGTGTATGTACTTACCAATTCTATTACGATATTCTGTTAAATTGATACATTTCATAGATTTACATTGTAATATGATACAAATTCTTCATGAAAACCGGTCTTAATATTGCCACTGCCCTTTTTACTGTTTCCAAACATTTTGTAGTTTCTATAGGCTAGTTTGATTTATATGGTGTGCCTTCATAAAAAAGAAACCGGAACACGCGTCCATAAATAGTGCGTACATAGGATGGGCACGCCCATTCACTATTGCCGCTATGTAGAGCAACATAAAGGTTTTATTTCCCACCGCGCAACTTAGTATTACAATATAACCAGTTATCAGTGCGAATGCCGTTGGCAAGCTCATAACTACTACTTAGTTATAACGTTATACATTTCTATGTTCAGCTATAAAAGCAATTTACAATAGAGACCATTTACGTGCGGTATGAAGATGAAACTCACTGAACACTAAAGTAATATGGCGAATGTAAATTTATGCTATTCTCCAAATTAGTCGCAACCAGACTTGCGCTTACTACCAGATATCTACCGTGTAAGGAGTTTTTCGTTCGGTTATAAAATTTGCTGCGTTGTATTTCAGCTTGTTGCATATATGTATGGTGAAATTATAACGAAAATAGAGGAATAGCTTTCAGACAAATATGCGTCGTACTTATATATCTCACTTAAAGTTAAAATACCTTTGCTGTAATATTAGACTAGTTAAGTTTTAAAACTGAAATTTCCATGCGAGATGCCCGGATTAAATTTGTATTTAGATTTTTACATTAAAGAGTAAACGTTATATCGCTCGCTTAGTTACAACCCGTAATATTTCTTGTGGAAAGGGACACAAATTAAAGACTATGCCACATGTAGACATATTACGTATATTCACATATTGAATCAATATTTTCGAGATGAAAAGAGTAATGAATGTAGAGGAAAAGCGTTAGGTTTGTAGTGATAGAAGTATATATGGCGTTCTGTTGTCTATGCCTACCCCGACGGGAAAAAGGCGTGAGTATGTATGCATGTATGTTTGTGTTTTCGATATATCGTTTTAAAGCTCATTTAACAAAAAAGAATCCAAAAAAGAATTGAAATTGCACTAATGGAGAATGCCCCCACCATTCTGCATCAGCAGGCAAGATAAGGGGTGTCAAATCAAGTAGGTATCAAGTATTAGTCAGTCGGCTCTGTATATAACCTGTCCCACTGCTGGGCACGGGCCTCTTCTCGCTATGAGAAGGGTAAGGCCTTAGTCCACCACCAGGCTTCACATGGCTTTCGAGAACATTATAGAAAACTCTCAGACATACAATTTTCCTAAAGATGTTTTCCCCTACCGTTAAGCAAGCGATAATTAACAATTTAATACGCACATATATAACTTCGAACAGTCATTAGTGCGCGCCGTGGATTCGAACCCGAGACCCTCTGCGTAGCAGTCCGTCGTTCTCACTACTAGGCTATTACATTGGTATTCGTATATTATTTTCAAACTAGTAAACCCTAGGCTATTACATGAGCATTCGTTTATTTTCAAACTAAAACTTGAAAATAATATACCATGAAATGTTGACTGTGTGAATTTGGGTAATAATCTCCCGGCCTTTTCACTAGCGGTAAACCACATGCCATAACCGTTGACTCTACGCAAGGAGCCTCCGTAGCTACAATAATACGTAACAAGTACCATTACATATTGCCATAAGGTTTGTTCACATATTAAGCTCTATCATATAGGATAAACAACTCGATGTTAGCTATGTTCATTTCCCTGTAGAGCTATCATTATTTCTGTCGCGTTATCAAGAGATTCCGTTTCATATGGGTACACTGCTTTGAATAATTTCAGCGAAATCTATTGTAGCTTTACTTAATGTATTAATAACACGTTCGCATATTTGGGACAAAGCGAGAATATACAAAACAAGAATATTAATAATATTAGACAAACAAATATCGCCTGTTGATGTACAAAAGTTGTAGAATAAAATAACTTTTAATTTGAACGATCGTATAAATATATTACACGCCTATCAGCTGGACGCAAAATACATTAGAAATGTTTGTAACATGAACTAATCGCCTATATTTACGCCGTAGCGTGTTGATGTATTCGCTGATATACTTGATGTTGAGAATTCTATTGACGATAATTTAATGCGATATGGATGGCGTGCAATAGCCGGCAATTGTCATGAACATCTTTGACAGTCGTTTCAGGGTGTCAATACCTTCTAAATAAATTGACACTAGTCTAAACCATGGAATATTGCGTATTTGCTTATTGATTATTAGTGTTCTACGTAGAAAAATCGGAAAAGTGTACGTAGTGAGTGGGATATTCTGGTGATTATTCAATGTATGAATGGTCTGATCTATGTCCGTCGGCCTTCAATAAAGCTAGTTATAAGATCTCCAGTAAGGAAGCTTGAAAGTCTAGCTTTCTTGTATAGCGCATGAATATGAACTGTAAACTACCCACAGACAATCTGTTAACTTTTACAACACAATGCTTCATGAAACCGTAAGCGTGTAATCTTCAACGTTGTAACACATTTTACAATATAACAAATTGCTTCAAAATAGTCCGTAAAACTGTACTAAAAATTGATTCCAAGTTCCCACAGAGGTCGTTAAGCGTGTCTCGTGCTTTAGTGACGGAAACGCCCGGGGCCCTGGTCTCTATCGCTCCTGACCTGGATAGCAAACCACCCGGCTATCACCTGAAGCCAGTTCCCCTTTTTAATTTACAGTACCGCACAATGTTGTCTAATGGCTCATTTTATTTTAGAACTAATGACCCCGTGTATTCCGCACCGTTTGCGGTCACGACCTTTATGGATATTGCAATCACTATAGATATTGTAATCACTTAAGGTAATTGATATTTACAAGGCAACAGATGGTTCAAATTGTCTTACAATATTCACAAAAGAAGTTATGTCGTAGCTACGTTGGTGTTATTAGTACTTAATGGCTCGGCGGGTAGGGAAAACGCTTTTAGATTAAGGATTCTCATCTTACTTTTTTTACGTGGTAGATAACTTTTCGGCTGTTTTGTAGCCCCTTAGGGTGAATCCTCGAAGTGAATCGATTTAAACGAATATATTAAGCTTATCTGATGGATTTTTTATATAGAGACGAAATGCTTTCTATTATCGACTATTGACGAAGATTCCAAAGATAGGTGTAATATTTTTGCATTCTGAATGATTATTATCTTTATAAGCATTAAGAAAATGAATTTTTAGCGTCCTTGTACATTATTCTTAAAGGGCTCATTAAGAATAATGGGCAAGGAAGCTAAAAACAAGAGACTCTATTGTTTTATTAAAACGGTTTTTAATTAAATATACAAAAGGTTGAAGGTTTATTTTGAGAATAAAGCCTGGATTGTCGGTAAGACTAATATAAACTGGGTTACTGCTCAATTCAACATGATATTTTAGGATAGTGATAAATCCGATCCCGCTGAGGATTTTAGAGGGTCCGAGATCTGTTTATATAAGTAATTTTATACACCGACCGGAGCAAATGGTTAAATCTGGCAGTTATATAACTACAATTGTGAACATAGTTTCTGTGTTATTTTCTTTATAAAGCTTACCTGCCCGATTAAGAGGTTTATGCACGCTATAAAATTATTTACTTTCCTACCTATTTTAGCTGTTTGGTTTTCAGAAGTAGCATAGTTTTCTTTACGCCACTGAGATTGATTTTAAGGCTAGATAAATATTCCACTTTATGCTTTATATTATTTACCAACAAGTCGGTTACTTGTGCTTACATTGCGCCATCATCCGCATATGGAGTACTGCTATGCTCCTTCAGGCAACCTTCAAATATCGACACGATCTATGTAGCCCCTTAATAAAGACGAATCGAATTGTTTATAATCTCAATATTACTAAAGGACTGTAGTTGTTGGAGCAGCGTAGAGGCCGTGTCTTTACCTTGCGTAGTCCAATTAGCACTTAGCACCAGACGGACCGTGGTCTCCAATGCCATTAGAAGCCACTTAAAAGCATTTGAAGAGATCTCTGAACAAATGCTAAAACTTCACTCATGTAAAAAAATAAGGATGATATTCAGCTTTTAAGATTAATTAACATTAATTACGCTTATAAGATTAATTAACAATCGTACTAAGTGGCATTAAAATTAATCAAATTTCTATACTATATTTTATTTAAAGCCTCGCTTCATTCAGTCTATATAGGTTTTAGAAATATAAACTCAAAAGCTTCCTGAGGGAAAGTAGCAACTGTTTCGAGTTTCATCATATAACACAGTCATGTAATTAAAAATTCTTAAAGCCGAAATGTACACGCTTTTACTGTCTGCAATTTGCAAATTATTTTCGCGTCAAAATTTCAAGTAGGTACTAATCACTGATTTATTTAATGGATACTCCAAAAACATCCAAAGTGACGATAGAATGGAGTGGGCATTTTTTATATTGTTTTTTTTTTTTTGTATCCAGCATAAAATTTACATTATTTCCTGTTATAAAAATCATTTCCAGCTTTATACGATACAATAAATCCAAGTAGGTTGCCCCGACATAAGCCTTTGTTGACCTCAACTCTTCTGTATTTTTTAACGTGGCGTTACAGGTACTGATATTTTGTTGCTTTCGTTATGTGATATCTAAATAAACGCAGCTATATATTTAATATTAAGTAAAAATTATAAACAAGTATAACGTCGGTTAAATCATGCATAATTTTTGTGTGTAAATAAACAGTAAAATCCGCCCAGAGGCCAGGCCCAGAGGTTTCCCGAGTATTTTTTTTCCATTCCAGCGAGTGGGTTTGGCATTTGCTACATCCCATAATAAATATTTTTGGGGCTTTTAGTTGAATAAGCTGAATGCCCCTGTAGACGAAATAAATCAGATGTTGCAGGTTCTTTAAATTACTTAGAAAGCTCAAGCTACTTAGATACGAAAAATGTTTAACGAATGTCTAAAAATTTTATGTAAAACCATCTGTGTTTTTTCCAATACGTGTAGGTACCCGGAATTTCAGACTGATCGGCTAGATCCAAGTCATATGTGTATGTACTAACCAATTCTATTACGATATTCTGTTAAATTGATACATTTCATAGATTTACATTGTAATATAATACAATTTTTTATGAAAATCGGTCTTAATATTTCCGCTGCCCTTTTTACTATGGAAATATGTAATGGGCCTTGATACTTGATGGCACGGGCTGTTTCCGCAACTCCACGTCTTGGCGTGTATTTTGCGTGCAGGTGGGAATGGTGTCTTCATTCGAGCCACCCCAGCTCTTCGAGGAAGGCCAGCAGACTCTAAAAATTCTATTCTAATTCTAATGGGCCTTGTTACGTATTATTGTAGCTAAGGAGGCTCCTTGCGGTGAAACAACGGTTATGGCATGTGGGTGCTGGTGAAAAGGCCAAAAGGTTTGTTCACACATTAAGCTCTATCATATTAAATAAACAACTCGATGTTAGCTATGTTCATTTCCCTGTAGAGCTATCATTATTTCTGTCGCGTTACTTGGCTCAACATCAAGAGATTCCGTTTCATACGAGTACACTGCTTTGAATAATTTCAGCGAAATCTCTTGTAGCTTTATTTAATATATTAATAACACGTTCGCATGTTTGGAACAAAGCGACAATATACAAAACAAGAATATTAATAATATTAGGCAAACAAATATCGCCTTTTGATGTACTAAAGTTGAAGAATAAAATAACTTTTGATGTTGAACGTTCGTATAAATAAATTACACGCCTATTAGGTGCACGCAAAATACATTACAAATGTTTGTAAAAATGAACAAATCGCCTATATTTACGCCTTAGTGTGTTGATGTATTTGCAGATATACTTGATGTTGACATTTCTAGTGAGGATTATTTGCCTTTTTAAATACCTGCGTTTTATATAAATTAGAATTATAAGCTATTTTTACCCGACTGCGCGACGCAAAGGAGGGTAATGTGTTTATCAGTCTATGTATGTATGTAAGTATGTATGTATGTATGTTTGTTTCTATGTGGCGTTCTAGAGACCAAATGCCTAGGCCGATTTTGATGATTCTTACGTCAATCGATTCGTCTTAACCTTGCGAGTGTCACTAAAGACATGACAGTAATCAAAATTCACCACAGCGACAGCCAGACGCCAAATTGTCAAAATGAAAAAAAATAAAGTCGATGAACTATGTCAAGTGGGGTGTCGTTGAATAGGTATTTTAAAATCATCTTTAGGTTCCTTTTATCATTTTTCATTTTAAATAATAGTTTAGGATATATAACGATTAAAATATGTTTAACAAAAAAAAAATCTCGCTAATTTTCATACTTATTGATTTAAGTTTTTATTACAAGTATAAACGATATACAAACACTCGATTGCAAAATTTACCATCTTATAACGAAGTCAATGAATCGTAACTAAAAAGTATAAAATAAAAAAAATAATTTAAAGAAAAACAAAAAACCCGACTGCATAAAAACTAATTTTAAAAAATACGTGAAAATACTAACTTAAATAAAAACTAAAAAGAAAGAAACAAGCCCAGAAGTTTAGAAGTAATATGCAGAACAGAACGACTCACAGTCGGGGCCCCTTGCGAAGATTTGATTGGTAAAATTTGAATGGGCCCCGACTGTGAGTCGTTCTGTTCTGCATATTACTTCTAAACTTCTGGGCTTGTTTCTTTCTTTTTAGTTTTTATTTAAGTTAGTATTTTCACGTATTTTTTAAAATTAGTTTTTATGCAGTCGGGTTTTTTGTTTTTCTTTATTTTGCTAGTGTTCTGCGTATACCTGAAGAGTGTACATAGTGAGCGGGATATTCTAGTGATTATTCAATGTATGTCTGGATTTTAGTGATAGTTTAGATGTCCAAAGTATCTGATCTATGTCCGTCGGCCTTCAATATAGCTAGTTATCAGATCTCCGTAAGGAAGCTTGAAAGTCTAGCTTTCTTGTATAGCGCATGAATATGAACTGTAAACTACCTACAGACAATCTGTTAACTTTTACAACACAATGCTTCATCAAACCGTAAGCGTGTAATCTTCAACGTTGTAACACATTTTACAATGTAACAAATTGCTTCAAAATTGTCCGTAAAACTGTACTAAAATTGATTCCAAGTTCCCACAGAGGTCGTTAAGAGTGTCTCGTGGCTTTAGTGACAGAAACACCCGGAGCCCTGGTCTCTATCGCTCCTGACCTGGATAGCCAACCACCCGGCTATCACCTGAAGCCATTTCTCCTTTTTAATTCACACAATGTTGTCTAATGGCTCATTTTATTTTAGAACTAATGACCCCGTGTATTCCGCACCGTTTGTGATTACGACCTTTATGGATATTGCAATCATAAATAATTTTTTGTTTTATTTTTAACTTTTGGCACTTCGTAAAATTATTTTGAGACGAAGCTTTTTTGCGTTATGAGGTATGCAGTTTGTTTTTGAATATTTACAGTAACACACGTGTCTTAGGAAAATCTACGAGTCAGCAATGGAAAATAATCTTGATATCTTTACGTTAATAGATAGTTCCCAATATTTTTAAAAAGCTTTTCCTTATCGCTCAAGGGTAAAGCGTGAAAGTTGCAATAAAAGAAATCATTTAGATAGAGGTAAAGACTTGTTACGTAATCCAATCCTTCGTTCTTAGGGATTCCAATCCGATAGAAATAGTTGTTTGGGCTAAGATCGGTTTTGTTTAAATCGATTATGGCACCCTAGAGAGGTAGTAAACGACAAGGTTGAATCAGGTGAACACATAGCCACTACCTGTTTACTAAAACATCATAATGCACTTATGATTACGGCAATTTCCTCTCAGTAATCTTGTTAAGCCGCTCTATGGCAACAGCGTGTTCTGTAAGAGATATTTATGAGGCAACAGATAATTCAAATTGTCTTACAATATTTCACAAAAGAAGTTATACAGTAGCTACGTTGGTGTTATTAGTACTTAATGGATCGGCAGGTTGGGAAAACGCTTTGAGATTAAGGATTCTCATCTTACTTTTTTCACGTGGTAGATAACTTTTTGGTTGTTTTGTAGCCCCTTAGGGTGAATCCTCGAAGTGAATCGATTTAACCAAATATATTAGGCTTATCTGATGGATTTTTTATATAGAGACGAAATGCTTGCTATTATCGACTTTTGCCGAAGTTTTCAAATACATATAGGTGTTGTCTATTTGTTATGCTGAATAATATTTTACATTTTTATTCTTATTGGAGGCTTAAGTACAAATTGTACTGTACAATAGACAAGGCAGGTAACTAAAAATATGTCTGCTGTTTTATTATAACGGATTTTAATTAAATATACAAAAGATTTAAGGTTTATTTTGAGAATAAATCCTGAATTGTCGGTAAGACTAATATAAACTGGGTTACTGCTCAATTCAACATGATATTTTAGGATAGTGATAAATCCGATCCCGCTGAGGATTTTAGAAGGTCCGAGATCTGTTTATATAAGTAACTAGCTGACCCAGCGAACTCCGTTTCGCCTTTTTAAGAGTTTTTATTTAATTCCCTTTTTTTAAGCCCCTTTTCCAAAGTTACCGTTGACTTAGCGCTTAATCTCTTATCATTTCAGAGTCTATAAATGCTGAACAAACAAACATAGATTTTTATATAATATTGAATTCCCCATTCCTTAAAATAACGGAGACGATACCCATATCGACTTTAAAAAAAAATCCCGTGCGCCATCTTTGATCACGAAATAGATGTTGTATTTGGATTCACCATCCCTTAAATCATCAGAGACGATACCTATATTGATTTTTTTTATTTTTCCATCCACTATCTTTGATTTCCCATCCACCATCTTGAATCACGAAATAGATGTTGTATTTGGATTCCCCATCCCTTTAAACATCGGAGACGATACCCATATTGTTTTTTTTTATTTCCCATCCGCCATCTTTGATCACGAAATAGACGGTGTTTTTGAATTCCCCGTTCCTTAAAATATCGGAGACGATACCCATGTCGACTTTGAAAAAAATCCCGTCCGCCATCTTTGATTTCCTATCCGCCATCTTTGATCACGAAATAGATGTTGTATTTGGATTCTCCATCCCTTAAATCATCAGAGACGATACCCATATTGATTTTTAAAATTTTCCCATCCGCCATCTTTGATTTCCCATCCACCATCTTGAATCACGAAACAGATGTTGTATTTGGATTCCCCATCCCTTTTAACATCGCAGACGATAAAATTGACTCTTTAAAAATTTTCCCATCCGCCATCTTTGATTTCCATCCGCCATCTTTGATCACCAAATAGATGTTGTATTTCGATTCTCCACCCCTTAAAATATCGAAGGCGATACCCATATTGATTTTTAAAATTTTCTCATCCGCCATCTTTGATTTTCCGTCCGCCATCTTGGATCACTAAATAAATTTCATATTATTAATCAGCATCCCGAAAATCTCGAAAACGATACCCATATAGATTGTATCCTATTCGTTTAGCCTTTTTTTGCCTTTTACCCAACCCTCCTCCTTCTCGTTTGACCATTTTATTATTTTTGTCTGGCCCCTAAAAGTTGTGGCTTGATTTTATAATAGCCTATAGCCTTTCGGAATAATTGGGCTATCATAGGCAATGACAATTTTTTAAATCCGACTGCTAGTTCCTGAGATTAGCCGACATTATCTTTTAGCCTTTTTAGCCTTTTGCCCGGCCCCAAAGGGTCGAAGAGTTATATTATACAGCCTATAGCCTTCCGGAATAACTGGGCTATCGTATAGGTACAAAAAGAATTTTTCAGATCCGACCGGTAGTTTCTGAGATTAGCGCGTTCAAACAAGCAAACAAACATAAAAACAAACAAACAAATTCTTCCGCTTTATTATATTAGTAAAGATAAAGATATTTTAATTTTGTTTTATATTTGATACTAATCTCCTTTATTGGGCGGATACTTCCATAGTTGTCGTTTTAACTGTTTAAGAAATATAACTGCAAAAAGTATTTACACATACAAACTACATATTAAAGACTGTGTTATCTGGTATCTGCGACGTTTCGCTAGATCGGCCAATATGGCGACTGTGATTTGTCCAATTTGTCTGTCAGAACCATTACAATTTAACAAAATACTCGATAATCCAAATTTTGCGGATATAGTATGTTGTCGACTCGATATCTTTATTTTTTAATGTTTTATTATTCAGGTATGGTTTCGATGTACTCCTTGACGAAATAATTATTTTAAGATTTGACACTGCGATAGCAGCGCAGTCCGTCGGTTCCAAAGAAATATAACCTAAGGCATAGGAGTAACACTAAATAACAACAGCGGTTGCTATGATTGATATCTTCTTTCTAATGGCACATGCAGTATGATAGAAAGAGCTGTCGATAGGTTTAGCAGCACGCTCTTATAGCAGCCTCGTGGTAGGCAAACAGTAGACAAAACATAGAGTTAGGAAACCGAGTGTTGTTCGTAACAGTGATGATTTATCGATAAATATTTTTGGTCAAATGTCTAACTTTAGTATGTGTCGATATATTTAAGCCGTAGAAGTAAACAACTAAAATATTGAAATTGTAGTTTTTGCTGTTGACGCCGGATAGTGCTTTGCAAAGACTTGCCAGACGGACAGTACTAAAAAAATCACGTGTTTAATTGTTCGTGTTAGCCATAATATCTATTGACAAAAAGTATTCATAAACTAATGAGCGATGCGTTGCGATGCGATGCTAAGAAACTGTCACTTAGATTATGTATTGTACGAATTATACCAGATTGGCTAATGCGGCACGGCAGGCTTTGGCAATTCGTTTGCGTCGCATCATATCACGTTGATTGCTATCGCTAACGTTGGACACTGCTCGATTTTTTTAGAGTTGTAGGTAATGCGACTGCCACGCCGAAGCTTGCGGGTTTGATTCCCGCTCAAGTCAAACATTTGTGTGCATGAATATGGATGTTTGTCTTGGTCTGGATGGTACTATGTGTAATATGTAATATATTTACAGAAAAGTATATATGCATGTTTATCGATTGTGTAGTACTCGCAGTAAAAGATATGCTTAGTTTGGGACCAGATAATGTTGTGTGAATGTGAAAGAATATTTATGGTAGAATATTATGTAGCGGACTACAAGGCAAGACGTCTTTGATCAGTCAGGATAGCACTAATATGATAAATAATATAGAAGTAGGTAGATTAGTTAAAATCGTTCTAAATTTTATTATATTTTATTAATATGTTCAAACTAAAATTACACACTTTTTGTTTAGCTTTGGATAAATAATTCTACCGGGTGTGCAATGTCCGGGCATAAATGTAATGTAGGCACAGCTTTCGGTTTTAAACGACGCCAGGTGCTTCCTATCTTTAAAAACTGTCTTTCTCAAAATGACGTGAACAAATACGGTGGTACTTCTGTTAAATCAAACTAGGCCGTTCAACGGCATTTATCCAAAGTTTTCTTGTGACGTCATTAATAGGCAACCTGTAATAAAAACACCTTCTTAATAATAAAAAATGCTACTCACATCCCTAATCCATCTACTATTTTATAGATGCAAAAATGTAAGCCTACACACACGCGCGTACACTGGAACACTTGGCTTTAGGTTACGCTACTTTTAAGGTAGGTATCTAAGTAAATTATCGTCGTTGCGCTTGCCAAATCTGTTATGTGCATTTACACAACTTTTCAGGAGCGCAAAAAAACTGTTTTATACAAAAGTTTCTCTGATTATCCTAAGACAAATATACCCATGTGGTTGCAAAAAAATATGTTTTTGTAATGGTATTGTTTATTATTGCATAATAATAAATTAAACTTGTACGTCATAACCTAACAAAATTGTCACATGTCAGTGACATAAACCTGATATGTGAAATTCGTTTCACATATCAGGTTTTTGAGGGTAGTTTGGAGTTCACATGTCAGACTTTTCACAGCAAGTATTACACATGAAAAGTTTGGCAAGCCCGTTTCTACATAGATTTCGCACATGAATGTTTTTACAAAGCATGCGGCTTTAATAGCTAGCGACATCTAGCGAAAAAACGAAAAATTAAAAAAATGCACTTGTCAGGTTTGGCAAGCGCAACGACGTTATGTACATTAAAATGCGCTTACTATCAAACGCGCGATAGAAAATTAGACCGCTGGACGTCTTTGTTTATTGCCAACTTAGCAACCGCGGCTACCCGCTGTCGCTTCCAGCTACAGTTTTACATTCATGTCCGATAGTTAGTTTCCGTATTTATCCCTCATTCAAAAAACATCGATATCTCCTTTCACTGTCAAATCCCATCACTAAGACTGGGTTGCATCATCTTACTTTAACAATGACAAAGATCGCAACATCTGTCAAAGTATCGGTTAAGCAAAAAATTAGTTGCACCACTTGACAATTGTTAAAATGACGTCATAATTTTACGTTAACTGTAACCGCCCGATGTTGGCCGGTTAATGTTATTGTTAAAGTCAGTTCTATTGTTCTATTATTGATACGCATCGAATATAACCACCAAAAATGTCACTGCTTCGAGAAATACTCGCAGAAACTAGTTCTTCTGAAGACGAATGTGATTTAGACCCGATAAGTGAAAGGCTTAGGAAAAGAAAAGTGTATTTCTCCAGAACCGATCGAGTTTCAAATTCTTGGCTAGATTTCGAGTCTCCAAAAATGTAGCGCGGTGGCTAGCTCAACGGTCGGAACACTCTCTGTGCTAGCTACCTGAAATTTTATTAGGTAGAAATGAAAGGTATTAGGTAGAAATGGTAGGTGCATAGGGTTCCCGCCAAGAACTTAGGGTCCCAAGCCAACCTCACCTGCAAGTGGTGCACCTGCCGATCAACGGACGAGGCTCTGGCAAACAAAATATCCCGATAAGCGGCAATAGGCTCGCCACCTCTTACGTGGGATCAAAACACTGGCGAAATGTGGGCGATAAATATGCCTCTGCCTACCCCTTCGGGGAAACAGGCGTGAGTCTATGTATGTATGTATGTAGAAATGAAAATAATAACAGTTGAAAAGATAAATGTGACGATGCCAGGAATCGAACCTTAGCTGATCCGCCACAGTGCGCTGGTGGTGTGTGACTGGCGAGTTCCTACGACGATCATCTTTTATGTGCTAGTGGACTGTATGGCTTCGATCTATTCGGGGCTTCAGAAATAAAACATCATACGTTGAGAGCGATGCTGTTCAGGTGTTCGGTGCTGGATGGCTACATATAGTTACTTGGTTACAACATAATGGTTGGGACGCCAACAAACTGGCCAAAAATATGGTCGCTTAGCTACTTCGAAATTTTACCTTAACGCCAACCACCGCACCGAACATATGCACAACAAATCTTTATTTGTGATACATGTAATTATCTTAGATACTATGGTACATGCATATATATTATGATCTATACATAGCTAGATAGGTTTCAAAAAGTTCTATCGAACGGTATATAATACATAAGCCTAACTGTTTGCATCACTAAGTTATTCAAGAAAAGTTATCGAAAAATGTCGTCACACAAGGATCCGCCCACTATATTTTCTATAAAAAAACTATGAAATACTATAGTTATGCAGGTATGTAATTTTGGTGGGCCGCATCTAATAAAACAAACGCCATGGAAATAGCTTTATTCAATTCTAAGATAACATAATAAAACCTACGATGCATAAAATACAAACTTTCTTTCTATCGTACATAAAGAAAGTTTATGATAAACATGCAAATGTTTATTATTACGATTATTTCGACTATATAAACCAATAACTAGCAATAAGAAACTATTTAAACATTATTTCAAGCCTATTCAAAGCTAAAAAACACTTATAAAACTACTATGTAAACAAAAATGCCGTGTGGTTGACGGCAAAGAATACAAGTGTCACCACTCCCTATCTTCCCGTGGGTGTCGTAAGAGGCGACTAAGGGATAACACGATGCAAATACCATCTTTGCGTAGAGACGGAAAACTCGACATCAAACCCTATGCGGCTGCCTCGTAGGTCTCGCGGCATAAATGTGCGCGTGGGATCGGGAGGTCCCGGATTCGATTCCTGGGTCGGGCAGTGTTATTGGGTTTTTCTGTCACCAAATTCTCAGTAGCAGCACGGAGTCTGGAAATGTGCCCGGTACGGCAATAGGCTCGCCCCTTATTACGTGGGACTAAAGTATATCTGGCGAAAAGTGGGTGTAGAAATACACCTCTGCTGCCTACCCCTTCGGGGATAAAAGGCGAGACGATATGTATGTATGTAAACAAAACAGCCGTTTATCAACTATTAGTTCTTATCTATTACAACTGATAACACTATTTATGATCGATATCAAAGTCCCTACGGTTAGCACAAGTATAAGTTTAATGCTAATACACTACACGGCACTACTTATTACCGATTTGCGAATTTCACTATTCTAGCGTTATGTTATCACTTTGACGCGTCCGGGAACCTAACCCGGTATACCTACCGCACGATGGGATAGCACTATTTTTACACGATTTTCACTCGCGTTTTCAAATACACTATTCACTATAGAGTTTTTTAATGTCTGTCGCGAAGAATAAATAAGTATGAAATTTTGAGTTTTGCCACTCTCTTGATATTCTCAAATTTGTATTTGAGCTGCTTCACAGTGCGTGGGATCTCTCCAAGGGCATTAAATTCGCTTTCTATTAAAGTCCACACGCTGTCCTTTTGCTTACTACTTATAGCATCGGTTTTCTTACAAATTAATACATTTTGATGTTTGATTATTAACGATTGAAGTCTATCGACTTCAGCTCCGGTAAAGTTTACGCTTCTTTCCCTGAAATATACAGAATTTAACGTAAAGATAGGCATAATTTTGTGTGCTGTAAAAAGAATAACACGCAAGTGTTATGGGCAACAGAATAAGTTGTGCATACTTACTTTGTTTGGCTGTTTACGTACAAGCTTTTTGTATTTGATGCCATTATTATCTTCTACACTTCGTAAAACTTGAACTCGTAGGTAATAGGTGTAGTATAAACAAGAAAGATAATCAAAATCTTTTAGAATGATGCGCGTTCAATTCGTTTGACGTTCGATATAATATTTGACAATTGACATCTTGACATTATCAATAACAGCGAAGCTCTAGTATTGCCGGACTTAAAAATAGTTCCCGCAGCGAATCGGGGTAGATTACGCCTCATTTGTCTAGCAACCCTGTTAACTTTAACATTAGCAACAAAAACGTTGGTGCAACACATTTTGCGGCAGCCGTCAAGTTTACTGTTAAAGTTATTGTAAAATTTGACTTTAGCTTTTACTTTAACCGGTGATGTGGTGCAATCCACTCTTAGGCTGTTAAATCAATAAATGTACAAAATAACAATTTGTGAGTTAAATTCATAACACATACGTATGCAAGCTGTTCCTTTGATTTGCAATACAATGATATTGTGTAAACTTAACTCTCATTAAAGAATTAATACGAGAAAAGTAAATAAATTTGTTGGAAAATTCCGACTCACTGCTAGAAGATAAAGTTTCTCCTGTTATTTCTGTTCCGAGAATAGCGGCATCAACATCCCGATATCACATACTCGATGTGTATTAATTAATGAGTACACTATTTAATTATTATAAGCTTACTTACTATTTAAATGCAAAAAAGTTATTAAAAATATAAACACAAACGTCCAACAAATTTTACACTGATGACAGATCACAGCACGGCTATTTAGAGAATGTAGTCAAAGATATGAGTATGTAAAGAGTCTATGCCTCTTTAAATGAGACGCGTAATTTGACGTTATGATTAACCAACTAAGACCAACTGACATTACATGTTGCACGTTCGGTATAAGGAAATTTATAGGGCATGTTCTCTCTAGTCTAAACCTAGTCCAACCTCTTTGGTCGGTTCCAATGTGAAACATTCCAAAATCCACAACTACTTACAAATTAAATTAATAATTTGCAATAAAATAAAATTGCGACTATAATTAAAGATCTAAGCTATCCTATCTCTCAAGTTGGACCAGACTGCTCACGGTGTGCCAATTTAATTTAAAATCGGTTAAGTAGTTTAGGAATCCATCGCGGACAAACATCGTGACAGGAGATTTATATATATTAAATATTTTATACACCGACCGGAGCAAATGGTTAAATCTGGCAGTTACATAGCTACAATTACGAATATAATTAATGCGTTATTTTCTTTATAAAGCTTACCTGTCCGATTAAGAGATTTATAGGCGCTGTAAAATTATTTACTTACCTAACTATTTAAGCTGCTTGCTTTTTCAGAATTAGCATAGTTTTCTTTAAGCTATTAAGATTCATTCGGTCTAGGTTAATGCTTCACTTTATGCTTAATTGTATTTACTCTGTGGGGTATTTACCAACAAGGCGGTGAGTTGTGCTCTACAATGCGTTATCAGCCGCATACGGAGTACTGCTACGCTCCTTCAGGCACCCTCCAAATATCAGCAAGATCGCTTTAGCCCCTTGATAAAAACGTACTTATCGAATTCTTTATTATCTCATTCTTACCATAGAACTGTAGTTGTTGGCACAGCTTAGAGACTTTGTGTCTTGTGTGTTATGCCCTTGACTGCGAATTAGTGAAGTCCAATTACCAAATAACATCAGGTGGACCGTGGTTTCAATTGCCATTAGAAGCCACAGAAAAGCATTTTGAAAAGATCTCGAAACAAATGTTAATACTTCAAGAATAAGAAAAATTAAGGATGATTTTCTGTTCAATAAAACGCTTACAAGATTAATTAACAAACGTACTTAGTAGCATTAACATTAATCACATTTCTATACTACATTTTTATTTAACACCTCTCTTTATTCACTCAAATAAGGTTTTAGAAATATAAATTCAAAAGCTTACTGGGCAAAAGTGTCAACTGTTTCGAGTTTCATCATATAACACAGTCATGTAATTAAACATTCTTAAAGCCGAAATGTACACGCTTTTACTGTCTGCAATTCGCAAATTATTTTCGCGACAAAATTTCAAGTACGTATATACTACTGGCTAAGTCACTGATTTATTTAATGGATGCTCGAAAACATCCAACGTGACGTTAGAATGGAGTGGCTATTTTTTATATTCCTTTTTTCTATCCAGCAATAAATTTACATTATTTCCTGTTATAAAAAACATTTCCAGCTTTATACGATACAATAAATCCAAGTAGGTTGCCCCGACATAAGCCTTTGTTGACCTCAACTCTTCTGTATTTTTTAACGTGGCGTTACAGGTACTGATATTTTGTTGTTGTAGTTATGTGGTACCTAAATAAACGTAGATATATTTAATATTAAGTAAAAATTATAAACGAGTTAACGTATTGAAATCAATCATAGTTTTTGTGTGTAAATAAAAAGTTTAATCCGCCCAGAGGCCTATAGTGAGTGGCTGTGGTGTCGGCTACGGGATGAGAATATTACTGGCCACTAACGGGCGACAGCTCTTTCCCATAAAAAATAATTTATGAATTTTAGTTGAATAAGCTGTATGTCAAAGAAGACGCAATAAATCAGGTGTTGCAGTTCTTTTAAATTAATAAAGCTCACGCTACATATGAACAATATTTAATGAATCACTACAAATCTTAATATATAAAATCCTTGCGTTACTGACCGACTGACAGACACGCTACAGCCGGAAACTATTGGACGCAGGAAGCTGAAATTTGGCATGTATGTTCCTTGGGGATCGTAGGGGTGCACTAAGAAGGGATTTCCCGAAATTCCCACGGGATCCGCCAAAACGGGTAAATTTAAAAAAAACGCAGTCGTAGCTGCTAGCGTCCTCTTAGTGTTATATAAAACCCTCTGTGATTTTTCCAAAAAGTGTTGGTTCCCGGAATTTCAGACTGATCGGCTAGGTCCAAGTCATATGTGCGTCTGTGTACTTACCATTTCTATTTAGATATTCTGTTCAGTTGAAACAATTCATAGAAAACTAGATTTCATTTAATCGCCTTCCCTTTGGTTTGCAAAGGTCAAACAGCAGTTGCTCTCTGGAAAAGCTAAACTGGTTAAACAATATGAAAGTTTTGGACGCATCCGTGATACGCTAAAACGATGCCAATGATGTCAATAAGTTATGTGAGTGGATAGTTGAACAGCTTAGTAAAAAAACACAATAATTCTCTCAAAAATAGTCATCCCCTGAGACAATCATTTTAGTATAGCTAGTTCAATCTATGGATACCTACCTACTGTCCATTCGCGCTTTAAACTTTTTAATGAAAGTAGACTAGTAGATATTACATACCTACCCACATTATTGGACACATGCAAAATCAGAGGAGTCACACGTGCGTTGCATTCAAGTGGATGGGAAAAGGAAAAATAGGAGGCAAGGGATAAGGGAGTAGGAACAGGAGAGGCTTCGTTTACCGAACACGACAGTAAGTATATACCTACAGGGTGTAAAAAGACCCTTAACGAAAACTGAAATCCCATGTTGTACCAATCACTACGAACGTTTTTTACTTCGGCACCATACCTGGGAAATTACTGGTTCAGGAGATATTGAGGCTCAAATTTAGTATGCATTTTTTCTAATTAGGTACAAAATCGATGCATTTACCCCGCCAATATGTTCTTTAGGTGCCCTATGACCCCATGGATTAGTAGGTATATCG
Source organism: Euclidia mi (assembly GCA_944739405.2). Classification (NCBI taxonomy): domain Eukaryota; kingdom Metazoa; phylum Arthropoda; class Insecta; order Lepidoptera; family Erebidae; genus Euclidia; species Euclidia mi. Next base: position 37,554,962 of record OX123202.2, on the reverse strand, counting down.
AGCATTGCACGCGCGCGCTTTTAATTGGGGTTTAAAAAATGTGAAAACTTAAAAAAAATAATCGTTTCCCAGGTATTATTTTTGGTTAGTATGACTTGGCATGATGTCCACAACGAGTAGACTTCGGCTTGGTGATGGATCTTGTGACATCCTGTATATTCTTACTTTACATCGATACTCTGTGAGAGGGTCGTATTTCTCCAGTCGAGCCGTCCTATATGAAAAGGCCGGCTCGGCTGTATTACCTTCAGTTTTTAGTACCTAAAGTATTGTGTTGTTGCAGGCAGGCGCGTGCACTGCGCGAATGGTGCGCAGTGATGGGGGGGCCGCGGCGCATGTCCAGTGCGCTGCTGCTGCCCTTCGCGCTGCTCACACTGCCGCCCACCGACGCAGCCAACACTACTACCTACCGGGTACGTACAACTATTACTAGTTACATTTATAAAACGGCTCTATGTCGCGTCATCATTATCATCAACCCTTTATACTTTATACTTATTAAGATGCCCGTACCTGGCAGTAGGAACTGCCAGGTACGGGCATCTTATCACTATGAGAAGAATAAGACCATAGTCTACCACTCTGGCCAAGTGCGGGTTGGCAGGCTTCACATATCTTTAGAGAACATTATGGAGAACTGTCAGACATGCATGTTTCCTCACGATGTTTTCCTTCACAAGCATATTCAGCCTTTTTTATGTGAGTGTTGCTAACTCTGATTCGGAGTTTTCAGACCACCCAAAGACGGCCGACTTTGCCTAATGATTCTTGAACTGACACAAGAACCAGGACTGACAGCTTAACGTGTTCCTAAACCAAGAAGCTAGGAGCCACCCACATAATACGTTTAGAGGGGCGTAGGGAGTTGACGAAGTGTTTCAATTTCTCACACAACTGAAAAGTGTTCAAGGTGTGTACACTAGTAGAAATAAATAATAAAAAGTTCGTATCAAGCCGACAACATAAACAATTCCTGATCAATAACCAACCATTACCATACAAAGGGATAATTGTCAAAGGCAATAACTTTCAATAAAGCTTCATATTACTCTTTTGATGCCAAAGTATCAAATACAAATTTCATACACGGATATTGGAGTATAATCCTCCAATTTCCGTTATGTTTGTATGTGAACTCAATAAATTCTGTACTCTATCGATATGATAGAACGGACAATAGAATAACAATAGCCGTTCCATTCACAAAACTGTCCTTATGAATTTATGGTGTAAAGCTTGTATCCAATTTCACACGTGCACGCGATTAAAACGATGTACATTCGCGAGCCTAAAATTGGATTACAGGCTGACCCGGCGGCATCGACAATCGACGTTTTAATTACTGTGCCGCGTTATGGAACGAAACGTGACGAAACTGTCGGAACATGTTGCTGTAACGATGACTGACATCGCGTTTCAGCTGTAGCACCCCGCTGGTATTATGCTTATTACAAACAGATTATGAGTAAGTGAATACGCAATGAGCCGCGTTATAAAAAGTGCTGGGAATATAAATGTTACATTACGACAGCTGACAATTAAAAAGAAAAAAAATCCTGCAACATGTTGCGAGCTGTGTTGTGGAATAAAGTTTCGCTAAAAGTTGCATTAACGATGCGAAAGCTGACAACACGTTTGTGTTGTTAACGCTGATATAAGAATGCTTTTTACAAGTTATTGAATTGTGGGTGGGTACGAAGTAGCGTGCATTGTTATGATATGAAAGTATAAGGACATGTAGCTGTAACGTTGCGGCAGCTGACAACCCAACTCTGTAATTTTACCATGTAACATGTTACAAGATGTGCTGTGAAAACTGTCAGAACATGTGACTTCAGACCTATGGTAGCACCGTTTAATTCCACTTTTGTAACCATGGGGCGATGATAGATACTTACACAGTGTAACTATCAATAAAATTTACGTAATACTAGAGAATAGGGACTAGTATTGTTTGAAATTATTTAGTATTGTGTTCATGCCTCGTACTGGTTATTATACATAATAGCCCAGTATACAATACAACGAAATATACTCGTACTTCTAATTATTATTGTGGTAATGACAATAGAATGCGGCTACTCATTAATTGGCTGGCTCTCCAATCATGCACAAAGAAATAATGCTAGGCTGCATAGTAATTTAATTGGTTAAAAGTACTGATGTGTATATGGGAATAAACCTGAATATTCAACATTATTCGCGTCAATTTAATATCACGGTGACGTGTATAATTCATATAGTTACAGTATAATACTGCCATTCATTTATAAAAAGCTACTGCTGCGAAAATTATCAGAATTTCCATTATGATTTCAAATATGTATACAATTTACGTTCAATACTTTCGCACAAAACAGCTCTTTGTATAAAAGCAGATAGCAACACAACGGATATTAAAAGCACATCATGGGGTGGTATTCGGTGAAAGAGTATCGGCACCTACCCACCCTAGTGGAGGTCCTGTTGCATATTTAGCCCTACCTGCGATGCTCTGACGAATCTACGTCATCCCGCCTCGTGGGGTGTGTAGGCTAAAATAGGTCCAAAGGGCTACTTACCTGGTATTCTTTAATATAAGTTTTTATTACAAGCTATAATTATAAGAGTTGATGATTAAAAGGCGCCATTAAGTATTCTTTAATATTCCGTTTTCAAGGAGGTAAATATTGGTTTCTTTGAAAATCTGATTATTTTTCTAGACTGCCTCCGTGGTCCAATGGATAGCGTATGCGACTGCCGATCGGAGGTCCCGTGTTCGATTCCTGGGTCGGGCAAAAGTGTTACTGGGTTTTCCGAATTCTCAGTAGCAGCACGGAGTCTGGTGATATGCGCGGTAACGGCAATAGGCTCGCCCCCTATTACGTGGGACACGTAAAATGTCTTGGCGACATGTGGGTGTAATCTTACACCTCTGCCTACCCCTTCGGTGATACAGGTGTGAGTCTATAAATAAATAAATAAATATATTATAGCTTGCAGTTTGATAATATGGTCAACAGTTACTACTCCATATAATTATTACCCGCGCATTCGTCTGCTCCAAACTCGACTTTTATTTTAACTCGTTAAGGGTTTAATATATGTATTGCGGCATACTACTAAAATGAACCCACTGGCCTTTATGTTTCTAGCTTCAATAGACTTGGCTCTGCGATCATACGTCAGTCGGGATAAGTAATTTTAAATACATGGTGATCATACCTTAATATTTACCTAATGCCATGCTTGTTAGCCATTCTTCAATTTAATTGTTATTCCACTTTGCTCGTTGTTATACCCGCCTACCGTGTCCGTCGTTTCCATTAACGTAATTGAATGTGTCATCTTTATTTATTGTCAAGATAGTAAAGTTTTGTGATCCTAGCACAGCTATCTCAATTCCACTCTAAGAAAAACAATAGGTACTTGATATTACCTGTACAGAAATATAAAATACGATTTATACGTATAAATGAAATTAAAGTTTCTGTCTGGGATCTCAAGAAAGCTATGTTTTTAAAAGTCGGAGCACATACAAGGTTTTACACCATTATTTACGATTATTAACGCGGTTGTGAACCACAACATAAATTTTAGTATACAAACAAACTTTTTCTTTGTATTAGTTTGTCTAGGGTAATCTTTGAAACAGCATAACAATTTTTTAAAATAATTTTATGTCTATCTGTCTGTTTCTCCTGGGAAATCTCTGTAAGATAAGACTTTTTAGTGCAACATAGGTATAGACACACATTTATCTCAGATACATTTAGGAGGCCGGTGCAAAATTTAAAATTTCTTAAAATTACGCATTGGTTTTATTTTTGTATCTAAACATTGAGTATCAAATTATCAAGGCAGCGATAGCCTAGTGGAGATACAAACAAACTGCCATGCAGAGGGTATCAGGTTCGGGGTATCCACGGCGTGCACCAATGACTTTTCAGAGTTATGTGCGTATTGAATTGTTAATTATCGCTTGTCCCGTGCCGCGGAGAGCACGTTAAGCCGTCGGTCCCGGTTGTCATGAAGATCTTTGACAGTCGTTATAGGGCGTCAGTACCTTCTAAATAAATTGACACTAGTCTAAACCATGGAATATCGCTATCCCTTCGGGTTGCGGAGGGCAGACAGGCAGTCGCTCCGTGGAAAAGCTAATATTCAACCAAATTCAGTTAGACTAGTGAGCGGACCCTAGTTTGAAACTGGGATAACGCTAAGAGGATGATGATGAGTTTGTATGTATTTTATTTAATGTTTTCTGTCCTCAACTTAACCCTTTCTGTTGTCACGATACAGAAAATAACGCGAATGGAACACCGGGAACAGCTAGCGTTTAATACAATTGTGTCAGCCATGTGTGTAATTCTACGTACTTTGAATGTTCGCGGACGCTCATTTAGCCAGCAGTAGGAATTCCGGGTTAGGAAAATTGTTCTTAAATGTTTTTAGTTCAGAAATTGTTAGTACAGGCTTTTCAAGATCTACTCTTGTGGAATGGCAAGATAGGTGGTCAGGTATAATTCGATCACTATTATGTAGCACAGACACAGGCAAAACACAAGCAACGCAGCATTCAAAACGTACCTAAGTATAATCTAGATTCCCGGGTCGGGCAAAGTGTTATTGGGTTTGTCCGTTAGGAAATTCTCAGTAGCAGCTCCGAGTCCGGTAATGTGCCCGGTATGGCAATAGGCTCGCCCCCTATTACGTGGGACCTAAAAATTCATTACGAAATGTGGGTGTAATATTACACCTCTGCCTACCCCTTTGGGGATACAGCCGTGAATCTATAAAAAAAATCTAAATATGTATTAGGTAGAAGCAAGGATAGCTTTGAGGAAAAAACAACCAACTGACTATTATAGTTCGGGTTTAAGCCCACATCGTGTATCACAGATTTGTCGCAGTAATGTTGGTACTAAAATTTTAATTAGGTATTACTTGTATAGTGGTGACGGAAAAAACTTGCACACCTGAGAATTTTTTGTAAAGTTCACGAAAGATATGTGATGACCGTAGGGTTACACTATGAAGTTATTTCCCGAAATTCCCACAGGATTGGGTAGAAACTAGAAACGGTTCAATTTAAATGAACGGGCGTAGCTGTGGGCGTCCTCTTGTGATGATCTATGCCGAAATATAAACACTCTTTAATTTTAAACTAGCCCAAGTCCCAGTTTGGTTTCAGTGAATTGATCTGTCAATCAGCTGTAACGGTCCGCGGCTGAACGAATGGTTGTAATATTTTATGTGAAACAAATTGAAGGCATATTTTATTTCATTTAGTGATTTCAATTCTATGGCACATAATATTATATGACATCAAATTCGGGCATTCGGACAAAGAATGATAAGGTCAAAAAATTACATTTAAGATTATGCAATAAATATTAATTAAGATAATAGAGCACCACGCCAGACTTATCAATTAACCGACCAGCCTCCTATTAATACATATTCTCCTAATATCTGCAGATATTTTCTCGTTTGTGAATCTAATTTGAGCGGGTCATAAATACCAATTAAAGGAGACTTATAGATCCAAAGACACTACGCTAATTTATGCATTCGCGTGGTTAAGTTCGTTGGCCGATCAGATGCGAGAGCCCGACTTATGATGATGCGATGGTTGAAGTGCCACGAAAAACACCCATCCGTGCCCAGGAGGGCACGTATAGCTGTTGGCCTCGGCTATCGGCAAAATCTATGACAATTTTTGCGGAGAGTCAGTACGTACAAATAACGCTGACCGAAACCAGGATAGTAATACTGGAGAGTCAATACGTTAAAAAATACTAGTCACCCCTTTTTGTTTGTAATATCTTTGAGTTACTGGTTTTGGAGTTGGTGCATATGGTTCCCACCAAGAACTTAGGGTCCCAAGCCAACCTCACCTGCAAGTGGTGCACCTGCCGATCAACGGACGAGGCTCTGGCAAACAAAATATCCCGAAAAGCGGCAATAGGCTCGCCACCTATTACGTGGGATCAAAACACTGGCGAAAAGTGGGCGTTTAATATGCCTCTGCCTACCCCTTCGGGGAAACAGGCGTGAGCCTATGTATGTATGTATATAAAATCTGGACAAGCAAGTGAAGCCAATGATACAAAGCAAAAGTGTTAGTGCATGTAACACTGACACGCATAACGATAAAAAATTGTGTCCAGATGGTTAAAAAGTGTGGCTATGAGTTTTATTGCTTGTTCTTCACGAGAAAAACAGGCAGTACAACGAAGTACTGCGCCCTTGCATTGTAAACGTGATTCCAACTGTAGACATCATCATTCAGTAACTAATTTGTGGTTATTGAGGTATATTTGGCGTTCGTAAGCGTCATTGTGATTGTGATCTAAGTGAATTATCTGTGAATTGACCTCGGCAAATCTAGATGGTTTTTCTTACATAGTTGAATTTTATTTTAAACACCAGATCTTATTTATTATATGTATATTTTATTAGGTAGGGACATCGTATAAAAATACCGTGACTTGCGGGTAAATGTCGTCACGGCTAAACACCCTGTAACCTTACAGGGGTGGGGCTCTATTATTGGTTGTGAATAACCCGTTAAGCATTAGGTAAGGCTAATTTGTTATGCGATGAAAAATATTCAATAAACTTATTTGACATAACTTTTCTCTTTCATCTTTCGCTACAAAAAGAAAAAGAGAAGAACTACATAGTTTGTCAGACATGTACGTAACAAACGATAATTATTTAAGTAAGTGATCGCTGTTGTCAAATACTTGCAGCCTGTTTAATATCCATTTTTATGACGTGACCTTCATTTGTCGGTGTGTATATTATTCGCAGTCACACTAATAGGGTCATTCTAATTCAATGCTAGAATGATCCCGCACTTAGAATTTTTTGACCAAATGTCAAAAACAGGTTAAACGTTCCAGTTGTGTTCTTGTGTTAGGTACTCCATTTACGGATAACGATATTCCATAGACTATTTGACGCTGCGAACCAAAAAATATGATCTGCAACAAGAAAATATGTTGATTTGCCTCCAAAATGTTACAATACTGCCTTTAATAAACCTACAGAAAACAATAAGAATTCCAAAATTGCGCTCCAGTTAATTCTACACAATAAATCTTGCTTACAACTGGGCAATTGACTGGGAGGAATCTCAAAGCGAAAGGGTTCTTTTCTATAACGACACAAGTCCAATTCTCTCCCAATCTTGGTATTTCAAAGCTAAACGACTACGCTACAACGCTACACTTTGACTGCATGGTTGGCGTAGTGGTTTAAGCGACCGCCTCGCCGCTTGACACTGCGCCGAATGTTGTGGGTTCGATTCCCACACGAGACAACACTTTGTGTGATCCATAAACTGTTGTTTCGAGCCTGGGTGTGCATTGTGTCCGTTGGTTGTATGTTTGTAAAGTCCCCGGGGCACAGGATTTAGTCCTAGTGCGGGAGTTGTCTTTTTTAAGAATAAAAGAATAATAAAACTGTGTATGGATTGGATAAGACTAGTGTTGATTTACAAGGGTTCATTCAATATCTAGCGTGCCTAAGTGTTAATGTATTATCTTTTCACATTTCGCAATTTGTACACATGCCAATAAAAATTGTATGCCAATATGCGATAAAAAATTTCGTAAGTAGGTACTTAGAAAAGTCTAATTATGTTCGCAAAACCCTTTATAAGTTTAACCGTTTCTGCCCGATCCCGTGGGCATCCCTGCACCTCTAGAGCCCTCAAGGAATAGATATGCCAAATGTTAGCTTCTTGCGCCCTTTAGTTTTGGCTGTGCATTGTCTGTTAGTCAGTCAGTAACAGATGAATTTTATGTACGCTGAAGATTTATTGCCAGATAATTAAGAATGACCACATCAATATCATCGCAGAGCCTAGCCTACCTACCTTCTAGTAGCCCCGTAGATTTTGTGCAGATTCGTTTTACTGGTTCCGTCTATTCCGGTTGAAAACGAAATACCTATCTGTAGGTATACTCATCTTCATCTTTTCATTTATTTTGAAGCCAAGCACAAAATATTGCTAGTCAGTATCTGTATACGATATTTTGAATATAAGCAGGCATCACGAACGGCTGTCAGTCGTCTCTCGTTTATTCCGTCAAAAAGCTTTTTTACTATTCACTTATTAACGAACTAGCTGACCCAGCGAACTCCGTATCGCATTTTTAAGAGTTTTTATTTAATTCCCTTTTTTCCAAGCCCCTTTTCCAAGTTACCATTGACTTAGCGCTTAATCTCTTATCATTACAGGGTCTATAAATGATGCATAAACAAACATAGATTTTTAAATAATATTGAATTGCCCATTCCTTAAAATATCGGAGACGATACCCACATCGACTTTAAAAAAAAATTTCGTCCGCCATCTTTGATTTCCTATCCGCCATCTTTGATCACAAAATAGATGTTTTATTTGGATTCACCATCCCTTAAATCATCAGAGACGATACCCATATTGATTTTTAAAATTTTTCCTATCCGCCATATTTGATTTCCCATCCACCATCTTGAATCACGAAATAGATGTTGGATTTGGATTCCCCACCCCTTTAAATATTGGAGTTGATACCCATATTGATTTAAAAAAAAAAAACCCATCCGCCATCTTTGATCACGAAATAGATGGTGGTTTTGAATTCTCCATTCCTTAAAATATCGGAGACGATACCCATATCGACTTTAAAAAGAATTCCCGTCCGCCATCTTTGATTTCCTATCCGCCATCTTTGATCACGAAATAGATGTTGTATTTGGATTCTCCATCCCTTCAAACATCGGAGACGATAGCCATACTGATTTAAAAAAAAATCCCATCCGCCATCTTTGATCACGAAATAGATGGTGTTTTTGAATTCAGGATCGGAGACGATACCCATATCGACTTTAAAAAAATCCCGTCCGCCGTCTTTGATTTCCTATCCGCCATCTTTGATCACGAAATATATGTTGTATTTAGATTTGCCATCCCTTAAAACATCGGAGACGATAACCATATTGATTTTTTAAAACTTTCTCATCCGTCATCTTTGATTTCTCATCCACCATCTTTGATCACGAAATAGATGTCGGATTTGGATTCCCCATCCCTTTAAATATCGGCGACGATACCCATATCGACTTTTAAAAAATATCCCATCCGCCATCTTTGATTTCCTATCCGCCATCTTTGATCACGAAATAGATGTTGTATTTGGATTCACCATCCCTTAAATCATCAGAGACGATACCCATATTGATTTTTTAAATTTTTCCCATCCGCCATTTTTGATTTCCCATCCGCCATCTTGAATCACGAAATAGATGTTGTATTTGGATTCCCCATCCCTTTAAATATCGGAGACGATACCAATATTGATTTTTTAAAATTGTCCCATCCGCCATCTTTGATTGCCCATCCGCCATCTTTGATCACGAAATAGATGTTGTATTTCGATTCTCCACCCCTTAAAATATCGAAGGCGATACCAATATTGATATTTAAAATTTTCTCATCCGCCATCTTTGATTTCCCGTCCGCCAACTTGGATCACTAAATAAATTTCAAATTATTAATCAGCGTCCCGAAAATCTCGAAAACGATACCCATATAGATTGTATCCTATTCGTGTAGCCTTTTTTTGCCTTTGACCCAACCCTCCCCCTTCTCGTTTGACCATTTTATTATTTTTGTCTGGCCCCTAAAAGTTGTGGCGTAATTTTATATAGCCTATAGTCTTTCGGAATAATTGGGCTATCATAGGCAATAACAATTTTTAAAATCCGACTGCTAGTTCCTGAGATTAGCCGACATTATGTTTTAGCCTTTTTAGCCTTTTGCCCGGCACCAAAGGGTCGAAGCGCTATGTTATATAGCCTATAGCCTGCCGGAATAACTGGGCTATCGTATACAAAAAGAATTTTTCAAATCCGACCGGTAGTTCCTGAGATTAGCGCGTTCAAACAAACAAACAAACAAACAAACTCTTCCGCTTTATTATATTAGTATAGATATCTTATACTATTCTTATATTAATACTAGCTGTTTCCCTCGGTTTCATCCGCGTCCTGCGGGAACTACTTCGCGTACCCGAAAAACCCTATAGCCTATGTTACTCGCAGATAATGTAGCTTTCTAAAAAAGAAAGAATTTTTAAAATCGGTCCAGTAGTTTTTGAGTTTATCCATTACAAACAAAAATACAATTTTTTCCTCTTTATAATATTATTAGTGTAGATATAAAGCTGAAGAGTTTGTTTGTTTGGTTGAACGCGCTAATCTCAGGAACTACTGGTCCGATTTGCAAAATTCTTCCAGTTTCAGATAGCCCATTTATCGAAGAAGGCTATAGGCTATATAACATCACGCTATGAGCGACGGGAGCGGAGCAGTGCCTTAAATAACGCGGGTGTAACCGCGGGCATCCTCTAGTAATCTATATGCGTTGTTACCACAAAAGCACAATGGGGCTTTAACTGAAGCTTTGAGTAACTTAAGAAAATATGTGGGCTCTCCAAACACACATAATACCTATTTTACTTCATACAAACAACAAGTCTTCAAAATACAAAAACATATTATTTATATTGCCTACCAGTTTATTACATATGAACAAATATAAAAGCTAAACGTTTACGACCAATAAAGTTACGGTTCCGTATAAAACAATATAAAGTATACAAACCCTTATATTTTATAGTTGGCCCGCTACAATCTGCGATCTACATAAAGTACGGCTTCTAGAATCAATAGCTTCCATGACGCTGCGATCGCGATAGCACAGCTTCGCGTAGACCCTTTTAAATTAAACTTTCACCATCATAGACTAACATTTTCAAACTATATTCTCGTTTGGGTTATTTTTTAGGTTATTTTGTATTTTAGTGGTGCAGCAAATAAAGTTATCTTATCAAAACTTTGGTCATAAAACTCGCACACTGCTTTGATTTACGTCAAAGAGAACTTGATGCATGTTTGACTAATTTTATATCTATTTAATAGAACTACATGCTGCCCGACACTCCGCCAACATGAATTTCGGTTATCGCGACAAAAATATGTGTTGCTAGTCGACGCCAGCGGCTTCGCACGCAGATATTTTCGAATTGCCCGTTTTGCCCGATCCCGTGGGAATTTCGGGAAATCCCGTCTTAGTGCACCCCTACGGTCCCCAAGAAACATACGTGCTAAATTTCAGCTTCTTGCGCCGAGTAGTTTTGGCTGTAGCTTGTCTGTCAGTCAGTCAGTAACGCAAGGATTTTATATATTAAGATTTTGACATATGTATAAGTTAAACACCTATTACTGTAGAGTTTCAGTAAAATCCTTTCAGTAGTTTTTTCATGAGTAACAAACGTCGGTAACACACGCATTTTCAATGCTACTACCCTGCTCCCTTGGCTCATCGCGTGATGTCATATGGTCTTAATCGATAAAAGGGCTATCCAACCCAAAACTAATAGTTCATATCCGACCAAGAAGTGATTGAGATTAGAAACAAACTCTACAGCATTACTCAGTTACTATATAGATAGTATTTAAAATTACTAAGCTGCCAGGTATTTAGAGAGTAATATAGGTAAACTTTGTGACTCCTTCTTGAATCCCATTTAAAACGTACCTGTCTGTCGATCAATAATCCATACCTAGACTGAGGATTTGTTCTTGAAGTAACCTTGCACTTGAGATAGAATATAACGTATTCATTTAACATAATACATACTTAGTATGTAGACAGGCTTTCCAGGAATCTCTCGAACCACTTTGAATAACTTACTCTAATTGCGAGTCTACAGTAGCTACTCGATACAGTAATTAAACTCATTGATAGTAATGCGTACTCAATACCTATTCAGAGAATAATTAATTGATTTATTATATAGCTGTTGTCTCAAATATGATATCGATACATAGGTTATGTGATTTGGGTCCAGTAATATAGTGACCAGAGAAAGATAGCGATAGTTTTGTGGAGATTCCACGGCGCCCACAACTAACTTTACTCTTCTTTACTTTTAAGTTATGTACGTATTGCATTGTAAATAATTATTGCTTGACCCGTGCCGCAGAGAGCTGTAATGAAGATCTTTGTCAGTTGCTTTAGAGAGTCAGTACCTACGAATAAACTGACACCAGTCTAAACCATGGCAACTCACTATCCATTTGTGTTGCAGAGGTCAGTCGCTCTGTGGAAAGCTAAAATCTGGTTAGATTAGTAAGTGGGCCGGGTTACAACTCGGATAACGTTTGCAGGATGATGAATATAATGACTAGAAAAGTTTCGAGCTAAAGGACTCCTGAACTATAAACTGATATTTTTTTTTTACTTTTCGGACCAACTTCCCCCTTAAAAAATAAATATTGAAATCATCTGCAAGCTAAACCTGAAATGATTTTTTTCATACAAATACCGCATACCTATAAGGCGTAGGAGCCGTGTCTTAGGTTAGCTGTTGGGGAGGTGAAGCGGAGAGGGTTAAGAAATAAACAAAGAGGTGTGCAGTTATTTCGGCAATTGAAAGAGCGGATCGATCGTAAAGCTATAAGTTTGATTAATCTTGTTCTATTACATCACTAACATTTCAAACACCTTTATCACTATAAATTACCTATTATGAAACATTACGTAACAGTTATAGAAACGCGACACTAAGCAATATTCAAAATGATAATTAATTGACTAAAGTACGTAGACTCGTCGAAACCTCGTTAGACACAAACGAGCCAAATTTGTACAAACATTTACCTCATATCTGACTTAATTAACCAGACACGTTACCTCATGTGGCAAGTGATGGAAAGCAATTATCTGCCTCCATGAAACTCAATACTGTACACGTGATAATGTAATAATTATAATCAACGGTATAAGGATCTCTTACCTTCGATTGGCACTCTCTTTTATTCGTTGAGAGGATATATTATTATGTGTAATGTAATAGTATATTGGCCTTTGGGAAACAATAGGTGTTTGTCTTTGTTCTTTGTATGGACTTTTAATGTTTTTACTGATTTATGTTACAAGTTAAATTCTCTTTCTTATTTTACCTTCTTTTCCACATTTTAAGCGCTTGAATAAAAGACAATACTTGAATCTAAATCAAATCGAATTATATTTTTGTACCTATATGCATACCTAATAAAGCTACAAGTCAGAATCTCGGGTAGAAAAAAACATTTATTTTTTCATTTATAGACTCACGCCTGTATCCCTGAAGGGGTAGGCAGAGGTGCAATATTACACCCACATTCCACCATATTTTTTTAGGTCCCACGTAATAGGAGCGAGCCTATTGCGCTTACCGGGCAGATCACCAGACTCCGTGCTGCTACTGAGAATTCGGAAAAACCCAATAACACTTTTGCCCGACCCGAGAATCGAACCCGGGACCTCCGATCAGCAGTCGCATACGCTATACGCTGGACCACGGCAAAACATCGCGATTTATTATAAATTATAACGTAACAGAGATGTGCAATTTTCCGATTGAACATCAGATGTTCTTGTCAACACTAGGTTTACACAGCATGCTTATATTAAAAACAATTCATGAATTTTATTTCTTCAAACTTTTATGAATAAAAGTTTGAAGAAATAAAAATATGACTGAACATTTCACAATTAAATCAAACGATATTAGGAAAAAAACGTTTTGCACATACGATTACCACAATTTTAGCCGTGTACAAGTTGTACAACGTTTTAGCTTTAGCCACTATTAGTTATCTGTTCGTGAAGGCATTACGTCAGTCAATTATTGTAGGTATTTCGCTGTTTTTGTATCAACCGCCGTCAAAACAAGGTTTTTCGTTGTTATTTTATATACATAGTACCTACTTCATCTGTGCATGTCACTGAAACTCTGAAACAGCTGGGCCTATCTTGATTTTGTTGCATCTGTGTGATTAAAAGTGTACTATAATGACTTAGCGATTATTTATTTATTTATTTAATGGAAACTCGGTAAAAAATTCGCTATACGTCGCCATTTTAAGGGGTTGTGAGTGGTTGGGGGGAGTAGGGGGGAGGGTTCGGCCCCCCCTTCACCATTTTCACCCGCCGGAAATACTTGGTTCCCTTAGAAAAAATCAAAAAATAAAAATTATATACTCTCCAAACATCGGTGTGTATGGTGGTGCCAACTTCCACATTCTTCACACTAGTTTAATAAACTGAGGTTGACGAAGCCCTGCGTCGTACTGCTTTGCAGGGCTCCTATTTTCGGTTTAGGGGTCAAAAGAGAACCTAACATAACCTATTTAGTTACTTCAATTACAGTTGCACCTAACCTAACCCTAGGCACTCGAAAGCAAACGAATGACGCGCAAATTTGACATAAGCTGTCAATATCATCCATCCAAGATGGCGGGTTGCGTTTCGTTTCACGTTTTTGACATAAAACCTAAAAATTACTTTTGAAAAACTGTACTAAAGCATAAAAATTACGTTCAGTTTGCATAATTGCCAAAGTATTTAAGATTTTTTTGAAATTGTTTAAAAATATTTAGACTCAACTCCGGCAGCCAAAATTACTTTGAGGTGATTAAGACTAACTCCTTCAAGCCCCCTACACCACCAATACCCTCAAATTCAGGCGACTCGTTTTAAAATCCAACCCGGAAACTCTACAGATTTTAAACAAAATGCATGAAAAGTTGCCTTACACTAACTCTGCCAATTACAGAGCTCCATGACATTTTATTAGGAGGTAGAAAGTTATAACAGTAGATTTGCCGGTTCTCAATAAGCCCCCTCCCTAATCTGTAAAATAGTAGGCATTAAAAAACAAAATATAAATATATATTTAAACATTTCTAGCTAACGGGACTCGATGTGTTGTGTGCAATATGTGTCACATACCTATGTCATGGTTGAAATTACATGCTTATAAATTTGTTGCCGCTGTCCTGTCCGTCGCTTTAATTAGAAGCTTCACTCCAAATGAGCCCTTGTTGTTGACACGACATTAATATAGCTCAGTTATTAAAACAAGTACTTCCTATTTGTTCGAGGGTAATGATTTCAGTAGATACATATAATAATGTTCATCTGTAGGCCAATTCTCGCAATATTTTTTTTTAGACTCTCGCCTGTATCCCTGAGGGGGTAGGCAGAGGTGTAATATTACACCCACATTTCGCCATTAATTTCCAGGTCCCACGTAATAGGGGGCGAGCGTATTGCCGTTACCGGGCACATCACCAGACTCCGTGCTGCTACTGAGAATTCGGAAAAACCCAGTAACACTTTTGCTCGACCCGGGTATCAAACCCGGGACCTCCGATTAGCAGTCGCATACATGGGAACTGAAGGCCGATTCTCGAATTTTTATATAGATTGTTGTTTCTACATGGTTTGACAGTTTGTTCGATTTTTGATCATTAACGGGCCGTCCCAATAAGATCCATTCATGGTTATGGAGATTAGAGATACATATTTGTCATATTTTGTATAGAGCTTTTGTCAAATGTTCATCTCTAATTTCAAAAGCCATGGATATATCTGTTATTGAATCCTAATAGATAGTCGCTATATCATTTAAGTGTCACTTATTTACAAGAATACCATTTATATCACCGAGAATAGATAGGAACTGAATTTTGTAATAAAATTTACGAGAATTCCTCCATGGTCCAGTGGATAGCGTAAGAAACTGCTGCGCCCCCTAGCGGTCTCTATCGATCGCTACTCTCTGTTAGAGGCGCCTTTGGAAAATGTATGGAAATTGTTCCCGTCGACTAGCTCTCCTCGATCGTGACGATCGAGTGCAAACCTCATACTAGACCCTCGGAGGTCCCGGGTTCGATTCCCGGGTCGGGCAAAAGTGTTACTGGGTTTTTCCGAATTCTCGGTAGCAGCACGGAGTCTGGTGATGTGCCCGGTAACAGCAATAAGCTCGCCCCCTATTACGTGGGACCTAAAAATTCATGGCGAAATGCGGGTGTAATATTACACCTCTGCCTACCCCTTCTTGGATACAGGCGTAAATCTACTAAAAATACACGTTTCTGTCTACTGGCTTTGTGGGTAATAAGTGTCATGGTTGAAATTAGATGCTTATAAATTTCGCGACCGCTGTCCTGTCGGAGTCACTTTAGTAAAATTAGAAGCTACAATGCAAATATAGCCCTTGTTGTTGATACGACATTAATAAAGCTTACTTATTATAGCACCTACTTCCGTCAACATTCAACAAGTAAAATCTTATTTAATAAATGTTTCAACATTCGCATTTTGTATAAAATCGTGTACCTACGTGCAATTTAGGGAATGTAAATTAAAGTAAGGAAGCGTTGGCGTTAATGCCTATTTATATTCATCTGACTTTTATTACATGTGCAAAATTGCTCTGCTAGTTGCCTGTCTGGTGAATACATGGTATACAATTTTGGTTCGTAGAACTAATTTATGAATTTAATTGAATTTATATTTATATGTACACATTTTTTTTGTTTTTTGGCTGAAATAGCAAAAAAATATAACTTATACAAAGCTGCAATAGAACATACACATTGGTTGTAGATACTCAACGCAATAAAAAATAAATACTTACGTTTTATTTATTTATTATTTAACTACTACTATTCGGTTCGATATTGAATTATATGAAAGGCATACAATGCAACCATGCATACCAATTTGATTGAGGTATTGAAATACTACTAAAAGTTAAATTTTAATTTATAAGCAAAATCTTAATTAATGCCATTAACTTCCTCACCCTGCAAAAACCCTTAATTCATACCAAGTAAAAGAAATGCCTACCGTACTATACAACCTAGTTATTGCCTAGTAATAAAACAACCCGCCGTTATTTTTCACCGTCCATAATTTTATAACAAATCAATACTCACTAATTTGCACGAAAGCCGAACTCCTACTACAATACTAGGACTATCGTTTGTCTCGCTCTAGTTGGTTTGAGCCTTTTCACCTAAAAGAAGTAACTTGAGATTTATATAGGTAAAATTACTTTTCGTTTCAAAATAATTCTTATCTCGTAGTCTCATGACTACAGGTAAAGCGTAGTGGTGGTGGACTGATGTGGGTTCCTTCACCACTTGGATATACCTCCGGATTAGCAGTAAGGGTCCCCAACCACTTGACCAACAAAAGAATCTCAGCCTCTTAGTGTTATCCCAGTTGCAACCCAGGGTCCGCTTACTAGTCTAATCGGATTACACTGAATGAGCTTTTCTGCAGAGCAACTGCCTGTCTGACCTGTGCAACCTAAAATGATAGCGATATTCCATTGTTTGGTCTAGTGTCAGTTTATACAGAGGTACTCACTCCCTATAACTACTGTCAAAGATCTCTATAATAGCCAGGTATGACAGCTTAACGGGCTCGCCGAGACACGGGGCAAGCGATAATGTTAATTATCGCTCAATATTGCCTCTGAAAAGTCAGTGGAGTGGGCCGTAGATTCAAACCAGATACTCTGTGCATCGTAGTCTGTTGGTATATCTTCTAGGCTATTGCTGCCATCCTAATAAACTAACAAAAAACCCAAATCTTGATCAACCAACGAAAGAAACTAAGTAAAAAAATCCTCTACGAGCTATGCTACGAAATCTCGTAGAACAAAGAAAGTAATACTTATTTCTCTACACATTACATAATCGCAACCTGTGTAGAAACATTCTACATATTTTTTGTGTAGTAATTGGAAGAGGAAATTTGCATCACTCATTACAACTTTTCTCAAAGACTTTTTATGTACATACTGTGTTGAGCTACATACATACAGTCTTTGAAAAAAATCGCATTTCTTAGTTGCTACGTTTTCTTTCAATGTTCTGTAACGAGTTTCGAAAACTTCTAAGCTTATAGAGTACATTTTCATCCGTTAACTGAAATAAGTTGGAGGGCAGTCGATATACTACAATTACCATACTTATAAGTACCTAACTTTGATACTTAGATTTCGACCCCCTGGTGTGGATATTAATAGTCGAAGTTAATATTGTACGAAATCATAAATTAATTATCAAGTCTTGGGATTAAGATATTGCCTAAGACTATAGTGAGAATACAAGTTGGCCAAGAGAGCATTGCTTACGTTTTTTAAAAAATATCAATCCGGTTTTCTTAAGAATTATTAAAAACAGCATATAAACTGTCCCACTGCTGGGCACGGGCCTATTCCAACACACTGGTCAAGTCATCGTAAGCCTTGTTAGCCTTGTACCATTATTAACTGTCCAACTATGTTGGCAGAATAATTCGTCTTTCGAGAACATTGTGGAGAACACTCAGACAAGCAGAATTCCTTACGATGATTTCCTTAGCCATTTAGCAAGCGCTAATTAACAATGTAATTCGAAAATTGAATGCCGCGTAGCGTGGGATTGAACATGAGACCATATGAGTAGCAGCCAGTTATAGTCTCTCCACTTATAGCTACACTTATAACAAAAGTATCTATGTTGAACATATCTCGAAAGACAGTAAAAAATAGGTAATACCTGAACCTTCTTCATCATAATCATCATCATCAGCCTGCCATAGTCAACTGCTGAGTATAGGCCTCTCTAACGGCATGACACGGAAGCCCGAATTTCGGCTTTTCGTAAACAGCCGCTGCCAGCTACTTTGCGTATTTCGTCCCTCCACCTAGCCGGAGGGCGTCCTACACTACGTTTGCCAAGGCGCGGTCTCCACTCTAGAACACGACATAATGAGGAACTTCTTAAGATAGCACATTTTTAGGGCTCCGCAACCAAAAATGACAAAAAAAATGAACCCTTATAGATTCGCAATGTCTGTCTGTCCGTATATCACAGCCATTTTATTTCTTGCAGGAAGAAGTAGAATCGTCTCTCCGGCTGGTGCACGCAGTGGCGACGGGTGCAACAGGCGCGTTGTGTGTCACACACCGGTATGGAAGACTCCGGGCTCCCCTACACGCCAGCAGATGGGACTCGGCACGGGCCAGGGCCGACCTCGCCGCCAACCTGCTACACCAACTCGGGCTTGAGACTGCAGGTAAACAGTCCATACAATTCTACATTACCCCCATTCTGAATGGCCGGCACGCGGATCCAATCGAGACACAATAGCTTTTTAATTGTGTCCGGTTTACTGCATCATCATCTCAGCTTAGCGACGTCTTCTGCAGGCCATAGGCCTCCGGCAAGGTTCTCCAAACAGACCGATCTCGAGCCGCCCGCATCCAACCGCTTCCTGCGATCTTAATCAGAAGTTTGGCCTTCTGATTACTTTTCATATTTATTTTATATTTCATTGAAATTATATTTTGAACGAAATAAGATTATATTTTTAATTGACTCAGAATCGGAATTCTGCTAAATTAATGTCATTATCGTATAATTTGCAATAAACACAAATTTGACACAAATTTTGACACTTGTTTCAATTTATAATCTAGTTACAATATCATTCAAATATCAGTTAATTTATATAGGAGAATACTTGGGAGAATACTATTTGTCACGTAAGTATGACACTGACATTATATAGAAAACGAATTTTGAACAAATTTATTTAGGAGAATTGGGTCTCAGATCATTTGGGTCAGTTCACCTTGCGGGAGGCCTACCCCTGATATTGCTGAAGAGCTTTAATATACATCCAAAGGGGATTTAAAACAGCCAAATAAAGCAGGATTTGACGACCTCAATCGAAAAATATGAGAAGATTTAACGTTAATCTATTCACTCTAATCTTGCAATCCATGCCAACAAAGGTACGCTGGTTTTTGTCATAGGGTATGCCCGTCTTCAATCACGACTCACCCTTTGCAGAATGCAGCTTTTAAATTAAATCTACGTAGAAATACATAAAAAACCGGCCAAGTGCGTGTCGGGCCACGCGCAATGTAGGGTTCTGTAGTTGCCCATAATGGCCATTATTGATCATATCTTCTGTTTCACATGGGACTAAAATCGGGCCCACATTGTACCTCGTAGTACATTACATACCAAAGTACGTATTAAAGACTAAGCCAGCGCTCCAAATGCAAACTCACAGAAATAGGTATTTTTAAGTTAACCGACGATTAGTGATGGCAATTAATGCGATTTCGCATTAATTTCATTAGCATGCGAATTCGTAACTCTTAGCATGTTAAATGCTATTGCTATGCTATTTGCTAATTATAACGGTGATTAATAATAATATTGTATGTGAAGTGTGAAATTAATTAATATGCGAATTGAAAAGCGCGTTCGCTTAAGAAAGACTTGCACAGGTATTTTATGTACCTAAGTAAGATAATGATAACAATTAAAATAAAAGATTAATATAAACATAACAATATTAACAACTTTAAGGACCTTCTTTCATACTTACTAATTACCTACTTTATCTAGATTTGGGACTAACAATAAAATATAGAAACTGGAGTATTATTTAGTAGGTAGGTACCAATATTATTTACAGGTACCTACTTGTATAATTTGTTCATATTATTATCAATTATAAATATTAGACGAAAGAAAGTTTATCAAATACGTAAACAAAACTCACTATTATGTGCCAATTCGGACTAAACTGACATAATACGAACACGAAGCGCGCCAAACGCGTGTAAACACAGATGATTATTACCTAAACAAACATTCACACGCATTCACTCAATATACGACCTTAACCTTACGAGTAAATCAAAGATAATAATATAATAATTGCTTAACATCATCATTCGCATTCGCACCATTTGCTAATAATTTCACTTGTCGTGTAAGTTGAAACGGATATGCTGAGTATTCCCGTGGACGAGACAGAGAACGCGTTTCTCGCGTTAGCAAAAAATATAAACGAACCGAATCGCGCACGAAACGATAAATTCACAATTCACGAAATTTCGCAACGATATTTCATATGCTAAATGCTAAATGAAAATTCACATGCTAAAATTAATGTGAATGCTAATATATCCATCACTACCGACGATTACTCGTAAACTAGTGATGTCTACTTAGCCGTGATAGTTTTCCTTTTAAATTCGTTATATGTACTACATTTGTGATTTTTTTCACCTCTTCCAAATTAATAGTTTAGCCGGCAGAGGGGAGGGAAACTTGAGTACAAAATTTTTTTTAACTTCAAAGCTTGATATTTGACAAACCAATCACTTGATCGAAAAATGATTTGAGCAAGCTAATATTTTTTTTTAAAACCTATCCAATGATACCCCACATAATGGGGTACTCAACCAAAAAAAAATTCAACCCCACTATATATGTAGGGGAGATACCCTTAAAAAATAAATTGTATTCTACAGTTTTGTTGCAATATTTTATGTCTATATTCATGCCAAATATCAGCTTTCTAGCACCAGGCGTCTTTGAGCTAGACTGCGGACGTACAGACGGACGGACATGACGAAACTATAAGGGTTCCTTGTGGACTACGGAACCCTAAAAACGGTTTACTGGAAAGATACGAACCTAGCTATTTAGGATGATGACTTTGAAAGGCAGACGATTCAATATTCTAGGTAAAGCACCTTTCACAAGACACTTTATAGGTTTTAATGACCAGTTAATAAAAAATATATGATCTTTCAGGTCGTAACTTTTTATAGTACTGTGCTAAGAGAGTATATTTTTATAGAATTATCTAGCTAAGTGCTCTAGATCCATTATTAGTAATTGACTTCCACTTCACACAATTCATATTTATCTGAATAGTAGTTTTATTCGACAAACCTTACCATTTATTCAAGGGTAGTTACTTATTGAAATAATTTTAAAGAGCCTAGGCATATTTAAAGAGGTTCGTTAATAATACCTTTACCGAGTTATTTTAGTACATGAAAATACCTCTCACAAGGCTATTCACCTCAAGAGCTACGAACCTATAAAAACCCTTATAACGAAAGCCTAAATCCAGCGCCGGAAGCGTTAGATATGATTATAAAAGTTCGTGAAAATTTCTTTATGACCCTTAGGAAAACTAGGACACACTAGAAAAATGTTTGGAGACGGCTTCGGATTCCGTGTGATGAGGACAGTGTCCGGAGAAGTCCGGAAGGATGGCCTAAATTCAAAATGTTGTACCTATTTATTAGATTATATTCGTCCCAGATATTCATCTATAATGCTGCACAGAATTGCTGTATGCTACATCTACTTAGCAATTATGCATTTTGGGCAATGTTATAGCACAGATTTTAGTTTACTTAAATGTCATTGAACTCCTAAGCGACTATATCTATTTCGCTGTAATTTATTATGTGTATTAAGTGAATTTACACAGATTCAGAAAATACGCAGATAGCACCGCAGAGCTGGTAATGTTCCGACCGATATATTTTTGTTTTGTTCCCGTCAGTCAAAGAAAGCGCAAATAAAATTATTCTAATCATTCGAACAAATATACATTTTTACGAAGCTTAGAGACTGGTTCTCTAAGATTCGCCGTAAAAAGAAGTTAGACGAATTGAAATAAATAACTACTTTCTTTTTTAAATGGAATTTATTAGTTTAAGTCTAGAACCAAGTCAGTTCTTATATTAAGTCCTTGTTTTTAAAAAGACAGACTTTTTGCATGAGGACAGAATGAAAAAGATTTATTTTTCATAAATAGCAGCATTTACATTGGAATCTATATAAACATTTTCCAGAGTGACATAGGCATACAGATATTCTCTCGAAGGTTTCGCGATCCTAGAGATTTAAGATAGTGTAACGCATCGCCAAATGCCAAGCCGAGCCACGTGTACGCCAAAGCCAAAGCCATGCCACGCCACGCCGGTTATTCGCCATAACCGGATGCCAAGCCTGCCAATGACCGTTGCAATAGTGTTAAAAAGAAAACAAAAATAGCTGAAATAAATGACCCATCATAGCTTACATTATAGTAAAAAATTACCCTAATACAAAAAGCCATCCCATTACCCACAACTAAGCATGTTTATGCTAATATTTCCCCAAAAAAAATTGTCTCGCAACATATTTTGCCCTAGTTTGGGCTTTTTTGGTCCTTAATATGTGACCGCACTATTTCAGAAGACAACTAAAATGTTCACTTACATTGTCGTCATTTGCTTTTAGTTACCTATTACAAATATTACAATAAGTGGAATCGTAAAAGACTAGAGAACGCCATGACTAAAATTTACTAATAGAAAGAAAAAGCCAAAAACCCACACGCAGCCCCGGTTTGACCACCTCGACTTGTGCAACAGAAAAAGGTTGACAATACCGAACTCCTCTGATGAGAAAGGATAAAGATCATATTGGAATGGAAATGTATGATCTGCCTCCGTAGTCCAGTGATGTATCAGGAGGTCCCGGGTTCGGTTCCCGGGTCGGGTAAAAGTGTTACTGAGTTTTTCCGAATTCTCAGTCTGGCATAGTGCCCGATAACGGCAATAGGCTCGCCTCCTTTAACGTAAGACCTGTAAATTCAACGGAAATATTATACCTCCGACTACTCCTTCGGGGAAAGGGAAAGGTGTGTGGCCATAAAAAGGTTTTTTTAGAAATACCTTAATCCCTTTTCAAAAAGTGAAACTTCGAATCAAATTAATCTAAATTATATATTTTTTTATATTCTACAGATTATTTGATGGCAGTATCTCAAGGCTTGGTGTTGGGTACCAGTCCAACGGAGAGAGCGGTAGGGGCGCGTGCCCTGGCCCTAAGATCAGACGGGTTGGTAAACAGCGCAGTTGCATGGGAGAGATACGGCACCGCAGATCCAGTTGCTGTAATCTCACCACAGTTGGAGAAACCGCCGGACCCTGAGTATCCTTGGTCAGTACTTTATTTCTTTCGGTCTTTTATTTCCTTGTATGTTTCGTCTTTCTCATAGTCACCCCAACAGATAAAGATCTCTTAAACAGAGACTGTCATAGTAACTAAAATGAGTTTATCGAATATTGATAAAACGTTGATATAAAGGGTTAATGTGTCTCTAAATATACCAACCTATATTTTCTTCGTGTTTTTTTTGTGAACAAGTTTATCGTTAGGTTACCTGAAATAGAGGCTCGCTTCAATCTCTTGGTAACTAACTCAATGAGTAAAGAAAGCTATTAATAATCTGTCATCAGAGCAGCCAAAATACGTTTTCACTCAACCAGTGTTTCAACTGGAGAATGAGTACGTACCGTAGGTAAACGATCTGGAATATAAAAAGACTGACTTGATTTCGTTTTAATTTTATCATCGAGCCAATAAAAGACACAGGGAGTGAGCTTTTGCCGGCAAATCGTGGAACCCATTAGATCAACGGATCAAATAATTTTATAGAATAATATGTCCTTTTGTTCTCAAAACTACCTAATATTGTTATACTGACGTCACCGTGCGATTGGTATTTCATCTTCATCTTCAGGGACGCCGCACCTAAAGGAAAAATTGAGAACAATGTCTGAAATAATAGTTTAACACACAGATTTATGAACAAGAATGTTTAACAGCGAAAAATGCACAGCGCTGCGCCTCGCTTTATGTGCGCCGGGCCAGGCCTCCTTCACTCGGCCGTACCTACAGCCAAGGGCGGATCCAGGGGGGGGGGTCATGGGGGTCATGACCCCCCCCTGAGCTGGTTCCAGGACTTAGGTGGACCACTAATTGAATATAAAGATTTTATTAAAGTTTATATTTTGTCACCATACAGATTTTATGTAACTACATACCTTCAATATTTAATTAGTTTATAATAGGTATAATAACTTTGTATGATGGCAAAGGTTTTAGACCAGGGTAGATAATTTTTGAAACGATAGAAAATTATACTAGGATGAAACCCATTGGAAAAGAAAGAGAATATAGCAAAAATTTAAGGAAAAATAAATTACGGGCGATCTGAGGTCGGGAAGTGGATGTAGTTGCGATTATAAGGGTAAAAAAGGGTTTATCTTGATTGCCAGCAAAACTTCAAGTCCTACGGGAAAAACGTCAATAGCAAAGTTGTAGGTAATAAAAAGATCTACAACTTTTGTATTCAGGTACACTTTATAATTTATGTGAAAAATTCAAATAACCAAGTTTTTGGTTTTTTATTTTTAACTTTTACAATAGTTTTTTATTTTACACGAAATTTGGTGAAAACTTGCCTTTTTATGTTCCAAACACACTGTTAAAGTTTTTTATTTAAAATATTTATTCTTACACCTTATTTTGACTTAATATCTAAATAAAAATAATAAATTTAAAGAAGATTCTATAACTTTCTCAAAATATTGTAGATGTCTTATTAATTAGGTAGGTATCTATTAACTTATTTGGTTGTTTATTTTAGTTGTATATTTCGATTTGCAAGTTCTTTTTTATCAATGTAGCAAGGAATCTTACATTTTTCGAGTAATTAAAGTGTTAATTTGTAATAAATCGCTCAAAATTGTACATTATAATTAAAAAATCGGTCTCGAGGTTGTTTCATTTCTTTGCATTTTCTGAGAACGTTTACCTTAGTAATGTATATTTTATTCACACCATCTGAAAGTAGAGATTTCAATGAACTAAACGCCGAACAATTTAAAAAAGAAAGCTGATATATTGACGTGAGAATTTTCAATTGAAAATTAGGGTTTTATTTCGATATTAAGTCAAAATAAGGCGTAAAAATAAATACTTTAAATAAAAAACATAAACAGTGTGTTTGGAACATAAAAAGGCAAGTTTTCACCAAATTTCGTGTAAAAGAAAAAACTATTGTAAAAGTTAAAAATAAAAAACCAGCCAAGTGCGTGTCGGGCCACGCGCAATGTAGGGTTCCGTAGTTGCCCATAATGGCCATTATTGATAATAACTTCTGTTTCACATGGGACTAAAAACGATTAAGCCAGCGCTCCCAATGTAAACTCACAGAAATAGGTATATAAGTTAACCGACGATTACTCGTAAACTAGTGATGTCTACTTAGCCGTGATAGTTTTCCTTTTAAATTCGTTATGTGTACTACATCTGTGATTTTTTTCACCTCTTCCAAATTAATAGTTTAGCCGGCAGAGGGGGTGACACTTGAGTCTAACAATTTTTTTCACTTCAATGCTTGATATTTGACAAACCAATCACTTGATCGAAAAATGATTTGAGCAAACTAATAATATTTTTTTAAAACCTATCCAATGATACCCCACAAAATGGGGTACTCAACAAAAAAAAATTCAACCTCACTATATATTTAGGGGAGATACCCTGAAAAAAAATATTTTCCTAAATTTTATTCTACATTTTTGTTGCTATATCGTATGTCTATATTCATGCCAAATATCAGCTTTCTAGCACCAGGCGAGGCGTCTTTGAGCTAGGCTGCGGACGGACAGACGGACGGACATGACGAAACTATAAGGGTTCATTGTGGACTACGAAACCCTAAAAACCAATAACTTGGTTATTTGAATTTTTCACATAAATTATGACGTTGTGTGAATAAAATGTAAATACGAAAGTTGTAGATCTTTTTATTACCTACAATTTTGCCATTGACGTTTTTTCCGTAGGACTTGTAGTTTTGCTGGCAATCGAGATAAACCCTTTTTTACCCTTAAAATCGCAACCCCATCCACTTCCCGACCTCAGATCGCCCGTAAATTAATTTTCCTTTAATGATCGCTATATTCTCTTCCTTCTCAAATGGGTCTCATCCTACTGTAACTTTATTTTACTTTTTACCGTTTTCTAACGTATCTGCACTGGTCTGTTACGTACATTAATTAAATACCTACCTACTTTTTACTTGTACCTATTGCTATTGAAATTAAATTATACCTAAGTTCTTCACTTGACCACGACTATGTGACCCCCTCCTGGCGCCAAAGCTGGATCCGCCCTTGCCTACAGCGATAAGTGCCTACACTTTGGCGCGGCTTCCACGCCGCGTCGTCACCGCTCGCGCGCAGGGCTAGCTAATAACGTGAATTTTAATAGTGAACAACAAAAATGTTCACATCACAAGTCTGGTGCGAAGTATTGCTCATTTAACGGATGTTTGTCGGAAGCAACTTGAAATTTTGATTTTATTTATTTTACGAGAGCAACTTGAAAATTGTACTTTTTATTTGTTGAGATATCTCAACGATTATGGTGTCAAATTAAAGGTCTAGTTCAAAAACCATTTTATCTGTTTGAGTCATGTAAATCGGTCTACGCGTTTAGGAAATAACTAAGAATTAGTATAGTGAAAATGTAATCCACCAGAATTTTTGTGGTTTTCGTTCTACGAGCTCAAATAGTGGGATAGGATACTTATAGTATAAATATTTATTATTAGGTACGTGGTCAAGTAGGTAGATAGACGATGAATAAATATTATAGTAGCAGCGGCAAGTCGACAACCCTAGCGCACCGCTCCGCGCCAGACAGCGACAGCGTTATGTGATAGAAAAGAGCGGGAACAGTTAGGTCAATATCGCGTTAGGTACTGAATGCTCATGCGAGCTGAATTGCACTTTCTTGCTTAGTAGCAAGAGTCGCCATTTTTTTAAATTGGTTTGCGAAGTGGTGCTTCTGTTCGTAAGAACTATCTATTCTGTGGCCGGGCCTTAGTTGCTTCAAAGTGTGCCTATGTATGCCATAGGCGTGGTTTGGGGAGCTACCTCGTCTTGAGCACTACGATGAGTATTGTGAGTTCGATATGCACACGGGGCAACGTAATTATTATGTGATCCAATTTATGTTCCCAGTCTAAGTGGTTTGAATCAATTGGTAGGTCATCAATAAAGACAAAGGATCCTTTTAATATGATTGTTTCTTATCTTCCCTAATAGGAATATAACAAAATATAGGTACGTATAGATATTCGGACCTAATTTATTTATTTATTTATTTATTTGTTTCACAAGCAAGCATAACAAGCATAACAAAATTATGTACAATTTTAAATGAAAACATATAGTTAGCTACAATATATGTGCGGCTGGTACTTAAAATAGGAGAACCTGAGCCATAAGTACCAGCAACCTTCTAATGACACAATACAGAACTTACATAATAAAGCATTGAGACAGTTTTAATATAAATATTGTAAAACAATTGCCAAAAATAAATAAAGAAAAGTAATATTAAGTAGTTTTGATAAACCTTGCATATTACAATGTAGGTGTGTGTGTGTGTGTGTGTGTGTGTGTGTGTGTGTGTGTGTGTGTGTGCGTGCGTGCGTGCGTGCGTGCGTGCGTGCGTGCGTGCGTGCGTGCGTGCGTGCGTGCGTGCGTGCGTGCGTGCGTGCGTGCGTGCGTGCGTGCGTGCGTGCGTGCGTGCGTGCGTGCGTGCGTGCGTGCGTGCGTGCGTGCGTGCGTGGGTGCGTGCGTGCGTGCGTGCGTGCGTGCGTGCGTGCGTGCGTGCGTGCGTGCGTGCGCGCGCGCGTGCGTGTGTGTGTGTGTGTGTGTGTGTGTGTGTGTGTGTGTGTGTAATGTAATGTATGGAAGTATCTATGTATTCGTGAGTAGGTATTATATTATATGTACGGAACAGGATTAGTAGACATACCTATATCTGATTTTAATTTGTATTTTGTAACTTTAACATTATTCTACTAGACGACTACGTTGTATGACAATCATTATTGCACTCAGATGCGCTCTACGCGGTAATATAAATCACAAATACTAAAGTTCCTCCTTACTCTATAACCATAAAAGCTGCTGTAGCTGTAACTTTCAAAATACTTCAATAAGGTCTTTACGTTATGAAAAGTAAAAAATTGCGTGAATGGCCGACTGAAAATGCTATAGAAAATTTTGTTGAAATCCGTAAGAAACCCTTATGTACACTTGTTTTTTATTTCGCCCCGTCCCACAGACGCTAAAGAGCTGTACTTTAGTAAGACAACTACATTCTGACCATGCAGGGAAAACAGCAATGTAACATTTTATAGAGATTAAATAATTAGGGTTTTTTAAAAAGCCTTAAGTGTTGCCTCAGGTATTTACATAAGGTGTCAGTTCGGTGATCCGATTGCAAAATATTCAACATAAATCATAAATTACATAAGTTAATAGGCACAATTGAAAAATATTGTTATGCCTTGAAGTGTTTATTGGCACATCAGGAATGCTACCAACCGCTCTATATTGCGCGTGGCCCAATGCACTTTATCTGTTCTTTTCAAATAATTCACGTAGAAATACGTACATCCTTTATTGAAATTTCGACAAGACAACGCCTGTCGGACCGGGACTGCCGATAGTTTAAACTAAAATCACTAGACATTTTTCACCAATAGGTATATTGGATTTGGATAGCGGGTCGGTAGTAGCTACGGAACTTTATAAAATAAGTGATCTTATATTTCAGGTATGTGTCAGCCCATGAAAGTGAAACGCTCCGATCGCCGAAATTCATGCCATCACCGCCAGGTGCTACAATGGAAGGATGGTGGACTTATCCGTATTACAGCTGCGAAGCAAAGCGATGGCTCTTGTCATACACAGTACCTGTTTCTACTATCCGTGGGTAAGATACTACATGCCCATCACAGCTGTATAATACGTGGGCGAGGCAGTTGGAGATTTCACATATCTTTTTTATTCAAATTTTGGTACCCGATTTCACAGTACTTTCTTCTGCTGGCTGGTTTTCAACAAAAAATTGCACAGCAAAGTTCTTACTTACCATTTAAACTTAGTAATTCTTGACAAAATCCTTTCATTTCCGTTCAACGAACTTCGGCTTAATTTTGTTTAAGTAGGTTCCTTTTTAATTGAGCAAAAGGAAAGATTAGGTACTTTATACCTACTTCCCATTCCTACTTCTAGTGATGAATGCGACCTACTTTTTCCTGTCATGCATAAATAATTAGGAGACACAATCAGCCTTCACACAGCATGTGTGCGTCGTCTACATACTTATGTACCTATTGGCGAAATGGCGATGCCGTGACCAAAGTAATTTCCTTCGAATACCAAACCAATATATTACGGATGGAAATGGTTGCACGCAGGTGGTTAGATTCTATATCTATCACATCCTGAAGGCGCAAACAAGAAACATATGTGACTATAGGTACTATTTATAGCTCATGGTAAGGGTAAGAATAGTGATTCAGTGAGAATGATGATTACATAACATGACATAAGTATATAGGTAACATAACATAACTTCACGCCTTTTATCTCCACAAGAGGAAGGCAGAGATGTATTAGGTACACACCCACTTTTCGCCAGTTATGATTCGGTCCCAATGTACTTAATAGGGGGCGAGCCTATTGCCATCTACCGGGAACATTATTAGGCGAGCGATAATTAACATTTATAATACACACATAACTTAGAAAAGTCAGAGGTGTGTGCCCGGGGTACCTGGAGATCGAACTCGAGACTATCGTCTCGGCAGTCCGTTACATACACCACTGGGCTATCGCCGCTAATATAATATGATGATTCTTAATATACCTACTAAATAAAATAGTGCAACTACCGCATAAGTAGCTAAGTGAAGCCTTTTTTAGTGATGTGATCTTTTACTGTTTACAGATTAAAAGGTATCGTCTCGCTCGACATAGACATATCTAGTTTGGAAATAAATCAGTGCGAGGCGGATACTGAAGAGGAAAACGACAATCAGATTTATTCATTTCATGGAACACACAAATGCCCAAATGAAACAACTTACGTAAGTTTAAATTTACTAACGTTTCAAAACTTTTGACAACTTTATAACCGTTTTAAATCTTTCAAATAGTAGAATAGTATTGCAATATTTCTTTTGAAATTGCACTTCATTCGGCTGCAATAAATTAAAAAACCGTGCTTTGGTGGGTACCTACGTCATGATTTTGGCAATTGGAAGCCTTTGAAATCTGCAACACCACACTAAAATGAAAGAAATAAAATAATATTACATAATCATTCTAAATCTTATCGAGAAACTACTTCAAATAAATAAGTACTAATTTTACCTACTCCTTGCTCTACAACGATTCTTGTTTATTAAATTTATTATTCAGTGCGAATACAAACCGAACAGAGAAATGAGTGTACGACACGCTGGTTGGGCTCGTGGGTCGTACATTTGCCGATGTCGACCCGGCTACTATTCAATACATCATCCGGAAGGATATAATGGATCTCTTGTTGAAGGTAGGTAACCTACGAATAATACATGAGTGTGATGTCTGGGTGTTTTTGGAAGACGAAATAAGTGCCTATTTCCATAGATTTAAGTAGCTACCTAGACCAAGATAACGTTGAATTTAATTTGAGTACTTAAATAGTTAGTGAAGAGTGAGCAGATAGTAATTGTAGGTACAAAATCTACTAAGCACTAATTTCCGCGATTAACGTACAATGCCTGCATCTTAAAGTTGGTAGATTTAATAATGTGAAGTTAAAGTGCTAAAGAGTGCCTAAAAATATTTACTTTTCCCGCTAAAATCTTGACACGTTCTGAAGCGAGTTGTTTGGTCTTGTATGCCAAATATTTTAATAATGAATATATTTGAGTATTCAAAATGTTTTCTAATGAGCGTGTACATAATGCTTGAAACAATTTTCAAAACCTCCTTTTGTTAATGTATATTTGCTCTCCTGCCGAAATTTTGACATTGACGTTTGACTTTGACGTTTATGAACTTGAAGTGTATCGAAATTCGAAACAAAACAAAGCCGTTTTGTTCTTTTGTTTTAATTAAATTAGTATTCGTCTGATATTACTGATGATATAAAAACAATAGCTGATTTAATTACGATTATTTCCCTAGTGTCTGATATTACATCAAACCCTCATGTAATCGAAGTCCTTGTATATATTTGCCAATATATTATGGTCCATATAGATCTTATGGTAATACGTAATAATATTGAGTATTATTCTATCAATACGACAATAAAATAAGCGAAACTCGATTTTATTTTATACAGTAGCCTACCAAGAATACGAAGAGAATGGTTTAGAAAATTGGAGCGAGCCATATGATTGCTTAAAATGTCAACCAGGCTGCGAAACATGTCGGGGTCCAGAGCCATGTCTTGCCACTTACAACTGGCCATTTCGGTAAGTGTTTCTGTTTTAAGTTGTGGCACTTTGCCCACTATGCATTGAGCATATTACTTACTCAAAAATAAGTGCCAATTTCTCAATTTTGGGGTCTGGTTACGATAAATCATGACTGCGCAATGAACATCATAAACTGGCTGTCATTTACAGTCAATATGAAGAATCAGTACCCTCGAACATTCTAACTCTGGGCTGAACCCTACAACAAAAAATAAAGTGAATGAATGAAAATGTTTTAATTGTTTTTTTGTTAGTACTTAGTTGACACATAATTAAGTACTCTTTGATGCATTCCACTTGGGACTCAGAAAAACACCTATTCTCTATACTTAATAGCATAATTTTTAATTCCAGGATATCTTTGCTGGTGATATCAGTAACATGTGCAGTGTTGACGGTTTGTCTGACAATCTACACCCGCCACCATCGCAGAGTCAAAGTGTTCCGGGTCGCAAGCCCTGTGTTTCTCTCCATAACACTTCTTGGATGTGCTATTATGTATATGGAGGTGAGTATTGTTGATAACTTAAGTCTGTTTTCCAATAATATTAGCAAGAAAGCAGTCATGTTAAAAAAAATAGGTTGATTAATTATATTAATGTTCAAATATTACATATGATTAGTAGTTTAAGATTACCACTTCTTACTACTAAAGTAGTTCTGTAAATTTTAATGTCTTGCTGAATACAAATAGATGTACTGATTTATAATTTAAGCGGAAACCAGACATTATAATTTTTATATGATATACCTATCTGAATCACACTCCTATAAATATTGAATCTCTCACGAAACTGAACAATCTAAATAATTACAGACTCAATAATAAAATGACATGTAAAATAACCAGCAAAATATTTTTCAGATGGCGGCTATATTTCCAGTGTTAGATAGATACTCTTGCATTGCAACAAAATGGACTCGTCACATGGGATTTTGTATTACCTACACTGCTCTACTAATGAAAACATGGAGGTAATATCATAAGCATTTCTTTGGTATTATTTTTGGGTATTACCAAAAATATCTTACTATCAAGTTTTGTTAGACAAATGAACTTTAGACTCAATATCTAATGAGGAGACTTGTTATGAGTCTCCAGAAACTATAATTGTTTTAAATATTTAATAGTAACTATTCATTATTTTGAATAAACACTCAATTAAATTAATAATCTGTCATAAAAATTTGAAAAGAGTGAATAAAGCAAGAGAGATAAATATTATTATGTCAGGATCGTTGCAAATAGCAGTCCATAATCTCTACCTACCCTTTCAGGAAACATGAGGCATTACTCTATGTATGTGTGTGAAAATATTTTTTTATCTAGTTACGTTCAAAATTTCAGGGTATCACTAACATACCGTGTGAAATCGGCTCACAAACTAAAACTGACTGACAAACAGCTGCTACAATGGATGGCACCCATACTTCTTATCATGTTGGTGTATCTCTGTACTTGGACTCTTTCGTCACCGCCAGATGCTGAAGATGTAAGTATTCAGACGATTTATGGCTTTAACTGTCAGTAGTATAGTATCATTGTTATCTTTGAAATGGGTTTTATATCTTAGATGAAAATATGGAATGATATGAAAAATACCTAGTCTTGCCATAAATATTGCTACAAAGCAAACAATATTTTTTAACTGCAAATAACATTTATTACTTTTACAGTGTGTTAGTTTAATACATAAATATAAAACAATTTAAAATATAAAAAGCTTATTCAAAGTGGTCTCCATTGGCTGCAATAACGTTGAGGCCAGTTATCAACAGAAGCATGCACTCTTTCCATGGGAAAATTCTTCACTGCCTATCGTATGGATTGTTTTAGGAACTCCAAATTATCATGGCGTTTAGAGCAAGCTGTACTCTCTAAAACTGACCATAAATCATAATCCAGCGGATTAAGATCGGGATCTAGACGACGGCCAGTCTTCAGCTCTCATGAAGTCCGAAACGTTCGCTTGCAACCAAGACTGCGTGGACCGAGCTTTATGACCCGGTGCCGAGTCTTGCTGGAAGGACCATACTTGCTTATTAAACATGGTGTTGTTAAGGGGCTTAACTAGCTTCTCAAGAATGGTATTTTGATACACTTCAGCTGATGTTTTGATACCTTTTACACAAAACTATGGCTCAGTCACTCCTTCATAGCTAACACCCCACCAAACCATCACTGAAGTCGGATAATGCCCACGTTGCACTCTGTCGACTAATTGGGAAGCTTCCTTAGAGCTTTGAGCATAAATACGGTCATTTTGTTTGTATGTGTCAAAAGGTTAGTCAATTGTAAAAAAAATGTCATCCGAAAACAAAAATTTTCTGTGACCTCCCTTTGCGTACCACTTCAGTAGTTGTTTAATTTTACCACCCTATTCTTTTTTAAATTAGCAGTTAAGAAATGACCAGTGCGTTTCTTATAGGCTGCAAGTCCTAAGTCATCTTTTAAAATACGCGACATGGTTCTAGGTGCTATTTTCATCTCCCGAGATATAATCTTTTGCTTTCGGACAGGATTTATCGAATTCTTGCCCTTACTGCTTTGACCACCTTTTTCGTACGAACACTACGTTGACGGCCAGGTCTTTTTCTGTCACAAACACAGGAGGTCCCATTGTACCTATTAATAGGCCGGTATTTGACTAATACCAAGTGTATGGAGAGTTTTAAAAATTGCTTATGAGTCCATACCTACTTTGTGTAATGCAATCACAGCGATTCGGTTCTCTTTATCACCCTACTCCATTTTAATATCGCAAAATATTGTACAATGCATTGGCGCCAAAACGAGAAAACACAATAAACAATAGTATAAAAATGACAGATTCCAAATTCAAATGTAACATTTTTTTATTTTTAACTGTAACAGTATTTATGGCCAGACTAAGTATTTTTGGGTTAGTTAAAAATTAACAGAATTTGCTTAGATAAATTATTGGTATCACTTCGCTGTATTAAAAGTAAAAGTGTTAAATTGGCTTATTTCCTTAACATACGACGACACTGAGAATATTTTATGTCATTTCAATTAAATATAATAATTATTATTAATTATACGTACCTATGTAGTATATTATATAAGTAAATGTTTATATATTATTAATAATAATATATTATTATACATACATTTCCATTCATATTTATTTATATTTTCATTTACATAACATTTTTTAACACCCAATACTTTTAATACATATGTTAGTTTTTGCTTATACTTTTTGATTTTATTTTAACTTACCTTTGTTTATATAAAAAAAACAAAAGATTTTTTTTTTGTTTTAAAGTTTTAACACATGGCAATGTAATTAATTTAATTTCGACCGAGCAATGTAACCGTAAATGGTAATCGTCATGGTACCCACAGGACAGGCTTGCCTAGTGTGGGGCCACCGTATATCGATTCATTGTTGTAATATATTTTGGCAATAAACGATTTTTATTTTATTTATTATTTTATTTTATTGAAGCGATACCAATAATTTATGTAAGGGAATTTGTATATTTTTTTATTTATTTTATTGTTATAGAATTTTGTAATTACTAAATCCTTGTAAAACAACATTTTTGCATTATGTTTTCAGATTACTGACAACAAAGGGCTGAAATTCAAACAATGTACTTATAACTGGTGGGATCACAGTTTAGCTATAGGTAAGATTTTATCTCTGAATAATATAGTAAAAATGCCCGAACATATAAAAAGCTAAACATATCGCTATCCGTTTGGGTTACAGAGGTCAGACAGGCAGTGGCTCTGTGGAAAAACTAATATTCAGACAAATTCTGTTATACTAGAAAGCAGGCTTGTTCAGCTTATCCACAGACCAACTGTCTCTCTGCAATCTAAAGGGATAGCTATATTCCATGGTTATTCAGAGGTACTGACGTCCTTTAATCAACTGAGACTGCAGAGGTGTGTGCCCGGGGTACCTACCTGGGGATCGAACACGACACCATCGTCTCGGCAGTCTGTTACGTACACCAGTGGACTATCGCCGCTCTTTATAATAATGGAAAATTTTAGGTGAAATCCTGTTCCTATTGTGGGGTGTCCGCGTGTGTTACCGCGTGCGTCACGCCGAGAGCCTGTACAACGAGGCGCGGCTCATATCCATAGCTATCTACAACATATTCACTGTCAACTCACTCATGATAGCTTTCCAGTAAGTATTAACCGTTTCTGTACTTGCCTATAGTAGGGCTATATATAGGGCCGTAGACAAAAGATGAAAAATAAAATGAGAGGGATTTGTTTATTATCATAATATTGAATTATTAGGTATATAAATTACCTGTGTTGTGCTTAGCAAACTATGCTGTTTAGCTTCTGAACAAATGATCTTTATAAATTGTCACATTAAATCATTCAAAAACAAAGATTACGTGCAACCTTAGTCAAGGGTTGATTTAAGATCTATTACAAAGTGGTACCTACTACATATGTGTACAAATCGGGCAATTAATATTCGATCTTTATATTTGAAGTCAAATAAATAAAATAAAGGAATCGAATTTAGAAAATTTTATTTAGTAAGCAATGTTCATTTTGATTTTGTAATCACATAATATAGACTATATAACTTTAATTATTATTATTATTTAAATAATGTTTTTCATCAACAGCTTACTCATATTGCCTCGGGCTGGACCTGATATAAAATATCTCCTTGGATTCATAAGAACTCAACTATCTACTTCAACTACTGTGTTCCTTGTGTTTCTGCCAAAGGTAATTTATTGCTTAATTATCTTTTTTGCTTGATTTCATCATAATCATCAGCCTGCCATAGGCCACTGCTGGCCTTTCCAATGGCACGCCCCACTTTGCGTATATCGTTACTCCACCTAGCCTTAGGGCGTCCTACACTACGTTTGCCAAGGCGCGGTCTTCACTATAGAACACGACTACTCCAACGGTTATCGATTCTGCGACTTGAATTGACTCATCATAATCATCATCACAGCCGATAGACGTCCACTGCTAGACATAGGCCTCCGCCGAGGCATATAGCCAGATCGTGAGCAGCCCGCATCCATCCGCTGCTTAAGATCCCGATTAGATCGTCGGTCCACCTTATGGCCCGTTCACCAGCAGCCGCGTGCGGCAGCGGTGGCGATTTCGATGTCCATGGCGAGCTTACTTTGACGCGACATTGGCCGCGGCGGAGTAAAGCCGCCGCTGTTGGTCGTGGACGGGCAGTTACGGTTGGCTTACACCTGCCGAGTTGTCTGGTGCGAGACCGCCATTCCAAAACCTTCCTGCCCCAACGGCCATCGGTTTTTCGAGTTATGTGCCCAGTCCACTGCCACTTCAGCTATTATTGCAGGTATTATTGTCTATGACACATCATAGACAGGTTACTAATAGTAACACCTTACTAATAATCACATCACTACAATCGCGTCACAGCACTACGGCGCCTGCGCACGGTAGAGGGCGCGCCGTCATCATCGGTGAGCAATCAGAAGCCCAACCGTACACACGGTCAAATCAATCGCGTGCGCTGAGAATTGTCAGGCGTTTTTCACATTTGTTACGAACCAGATTTACATACCTATAATAATTATAACAGTCCACTGAAGAATACAATCTTTTATTTATAACTGGCTTCGACAGGTATCATGACTTTGGTTCTGCTGCGGATCTCATGCCTTGATTTTGTCTAGTCGATAAATGCCTAATTCTAATTCGAGACATTATGAGCCATTTCGCGAATTAGACATTTGTCGACGCAATGCTTCATTTGACTGCATCCGTCGATTTGACGGCTCGATGAATTAAAACACAGGTAATTAGGTCTCTGTTTAAAAAAACGTTAGTAAAGTATCCGTTTTCCTAGGAAGACATTAACAATTTGCGGCAACGCTCCTGTGCCTCTTCTGGTGTTACTTGTGTCCATGGGCGGCAGTGGCGCCTATTACATAAAAAAGATATATATCTTACCTTTGTTCATTAGGTTCAAGGCAAAAACCAAAATGAACCGTCACAAAAAATGTTGGATCCTTCACTAGCATATCTGATAATGTGTTTGTGGTAGGTGCTCCGCGTGATCCGCGGTACAGGCGACACGTGGGACAGTCGCGCGCGCGCCCGCGGCGTGCCCGCGTCCTCCTCGCTCAACGGCATCGGTCTCGTGCCCGACGAGCCGCCCGACCTCTACCAGGAGAACGAGGAGCTCAAGGTACGTACACACGTCCCATCACTCAGTATAATACAGGTGGTCCGCGGTGCAGGCGACACGTGGGACAGTCGCGCGGGCGCCCGCGTCCTCCTCGCTCAACGGCATCGGCCTCGTGCCCGACGAGCCGCCCGACCTCTACCAGGAGAACGAGGAACTCAAGGTACGTACACACGTCCCATCACTCAGTATAATACAGGTGGTCCGCGGTGCCGGCGACACGTGGGACAGTCGCGCGGGCGCCCGCGTCCTCCTCGCTCAACGGCATCGGCCTCGTGCCCGACGAGCCGCCCGACCTCTACCAGGAGAACGAGGAACTCAAGGTACGTTCACACGTCCCATCACTCAGTATAATACAGGTGGTCCGCGGTGCAGGCGACACGTGGGACAGTCGCGCGGGCGCCCGCGTCCTCCTCGCTCAACGGCATCGGCCTCGTGCCCGACGAGCCAACCCGACCTCTACCAGGAGAACGAGGAGCTGAAGGTACGTACACACGTCCCATCACTCAGTATAATACAGGTGGTCCGCGGTGCAGGCGACACGTTAGAAAGTCGCGCGGGCGCCCGCGTCCTCCTCGCTCAACGGCATCGGCCTCGTGCCCGACGAGCCGCCCGACCTCTACCAGGAGAACGAGGAGCTCAAGGTACGTACACACGTCCCATCACTCAGTATAATACAGGTGGTCCGCGGTGCAGGCGACACGTGAGACAGTCGCGCGGGCGCCCGCCCGACCTCTATCAGGAGAACGAGGAGCTCAAGGTACGTACATACATAGACTAGGGGGGTAGGCAGAGACTACGGAACGCCATTCGCAACCATCCTGACATATCTCTCTTGCTTCATTCACTCCCATCAGATTCCTCATGCATGCTCTTCAGTTCTGTTCAGGGTACTTCTAAACTGTCCTATTTTTAGGATTTCTCCAATCTGGTCAGAGAATGTCCGCCTAGGTCTTCCCCTTCGTCCTGTCCCATTCACACTTGCCTTGTATATCTGCTTGGTCAATCTTTCGTCATCCATCCTCTCCACGTGCCCAAACCACCTTAGCATACCTTTCTCGATGCTTGTCACTACATCTTCGTTTACCCCACAACACTCTCTTATCACACAAATCTTTACTCTGTCAGTCAAAGACATACCACACATACTTCTTAGTGCTCTCATTTCTATAGCATTTATTCTACTTTCATGACTCTTCTGCCATACCCAACTTTCACTACCATACATAAGCGTAGGTACTAACACCCCTCTATGCACAGCCAAACGTGCCTTTTTGGACACATTTTGGCTATTCATAAACGTTCAAGGTACGTACATTATATTCATTTTCGTCCTGGCTATACCGGTTACATCATCAACATCGCTATCCCAGTCGCGCTTCAAGATCTCCGTCTTGGAACCGGGGACCCGCTTTATAAGGGTTCGATACTTCCATCATCATCATAGTCGTCATTCTAGCGCTATCCTGGTCGCGCTCCACGATCTCCGCCCTGGAACCCGGGGCCCGCTTTTAAGCTTAATCTTTTCCACGTTGACGGGTCTTCGCTATCTCTGGTGGTCAGTCGATTAGCACGCATGCCACTTCTTACGACGCCAGGCCAGTATTGCTTAGATCTACCCCGTTTATAGACAGATTTGGGCTATAAGTCCAGCCTAAACTAATTCGCACTACACTTAAAAATAGCTTCTATTTAGTACACATTATATTTTTCTTCTTTTCTCTCAATTCCAGGAAGAGGTCCAAAAGCTGGCGGCTCAGATCGAGTTCATGAAGATAGTCCAGATGGAGATGCACAACCGGCACCTGCGGCCGCGTCCCGGCGGCTACTTCACCACTAACGCGAACATAGCGCAGAGCCCCATACATCCTAAGACTGTTAACATTTCACAGGTCACTTTACACGTTTGTAATTGTACAATTTGGATCATCTTCAAAATCAACTTAGCCTAGAAACCACTGCTGAATAGAGAATCAATCTCGTTCTCGCGAGATCTCGTTCTCACTAGATCCCGGCCTTTTTTAGCGAGATTGATCTCAGACGAAAAAAGGGCGAGATCTCGCGAGATTAACGGATTGCTTTCGAGCATAAAAACGTCATATTCGAAGCGCGGAGTGACACTGACGGAGTTGCGATATGTCGGTTTCGTTCGGTGCGCGTTTTATTAATTAATCTGTAATATATAATGGATCTTTTGAGTATATCTAGAGTTTAATTAAATTGATAATAATATCTTAGTTTAATAGTCAACTCAACTTGGATAATAAACTTAATTTTTCTTCATTTCTCGTTGTTTTGTTTGTCATAAAATAACTGTTTTATTACTAAAATATTTTTGTTTGATATTAGAAAAGACTGTTTGATTCTTTCATTAGTTGTTTTATAGATACGTACGTCAAAGTTTACAACTTAAAAGTATATAAAAAAATATAGACATACGTCGAACACGGTTTGATGCATGAAAATCTATTGAAAAAATCTCGCGAGATCTCGCCAATTTCGAGATCTTGGCTTGTTTCAAAAACCCGCGGGATCTCGCTTGAGCCCCGATCTCGCGAGATTTGCATTCCCTAATTGCCTATCTGATCTCCGCAACCCAAAGGAAAAGCTATATCCCATGGTTTAGACTAGCATCAATTTGTTTACAGGTACTGACTCCCTATAACGACTATCAAAGATCTTCATGACCATAGACTAATATAAGTTCATGACAGCCAGGACCGACGGCTTAACGTGCTCTCCGAGGCATGGGGCAAGCGATAATCTACTAGTAAACTGGCACAAAACTCCAAAAAGTCAGTGGTGCGCGCCGTAGATTCGAACCCTCTGCTTGGCAGTCTGTTGGTATCTCCACTAGGCTATCGCTGCCTCAATAAACTTTGTTCTATAGTAAGGTTGCTAAAATAGATGTTATTGTAATTGCAGGATAGCACAGAATGGAGTGGACCAGTGTGACTGGTAGCGCTCAGCGATAACGGCTGGTCGTGGCCGGGACCGACTGCTAAACGTGTTCAGACGACAGTCGACGCTCGCCCGCCGGCCTACGTCTGACAACATTATACTTTCTGTTGCTCAGCCATCGGACTTTTGTTGCGTACGTTTTAGTGAAATTCTCTTTGTGTCTCAAGAAGTTGATTTGACTTATTAGTGCGGTGGGAACACCTGTGGGACTAGCCGGTATTGGACCGAAGACTTTAAAGAAAAACAAAGTATCAAGAAAAATGTACCTACCTTAGAAACATAAGACTCATAAATGCACAATTTTAAAGCCTGTGAGACTGTAACAAACATGACTACGTCAATTCCACAGGCGTTTCCAATTGTTTGTATAATACACACTGCTACTTTCGTACTACTTTAATTTTTAAACTGTTGACTCTTAGAATAGATACTGCATGAATTGTTACTATAGCTATTCTCGTGTTGTCATTGAGATTCAATTTATTACATCTTGTAGTAAAGGCTAGTGTTCAGTAATAAAATACTCATTTACCCGCTCAGGTAGAATTATCTACGTTGTAATGTATACCAAAGATATAGCCACAAGTTTATAGAAATTTATAACATCTTCAGTACAATGCCACCAAAGGTACTGTAGTCATGTAACTATACTAAAAACTGTGTTCTCATAAGACTCGTTTGATTTGTATCGCTTATTAATGTAATTGTTAACTTTTCCATACTTTGTAGGGTATTAAGCATTCCATATATTTATTGTGCTACCAGTTAGGCAAAGAGGTCAAAATGTTATTTTAATGTTTATAAATGTTATTTTACATTTATAAATGTTATTTCTGTGGTAATGTTACCAAATCGACTTATCTTCAATATTCGATCCATGCTTGGATTTTGAGATTAGAGATTCGTGTTTGATATATTTTGTATGGAGCTTAAGTCAAAAACGAATCTAAAATCTACAGATCTATCTATAGATCGAATATTGAATTCCTTAGTTAGTCATAAATATTATAAGTGTATCATAAACATAACAAAATTATTTATTATTTGTAATATATTTGTAGTTTATAAATGTGGGCACTGAGTGTTCATCGTTAGGTCAGACAATAAGAAAATAAAATTTGCAAAAATATTTATTTCGTAAGTCATTCGTACGGATGGAAACAGGATTTTATTTTAGGTTAAAATTGACTTATAATTATTAAGTTTCGTCTTGAAAAATAACACTTGTTACCAATTATGTGTCGTAAACTAGGTACATCATAATCCATTTGTATAATTTTAGTGGTAAATCAAAATGTAAATACGACTCGAGATAAAGCATAAATTCTAAAGTGTTGTACATAAAACTCATTAGTGATTATTTATTGTTTTCTTTTTATTTACCATCTGTGATAAACAGTATTAATCAATTATAAATGTTGTGTATATTATAATCGTGGAGTTGTTTGAATGTTTATAAAATACAAGCCACGATCAAATAATTTTGTTCCATTTTTCTATACACCGTGTTTTTCAAGTCAGTGTTTTCCCGAAAAATATGGACTCAGCCCATGATATGGAAGCTACCTATAATATTTATTTTACAAAATTTGAAAAAAAAGTTTCCGATTTTTTTCGCCAAATTAAATTTTCATAGCATAACAATGTGACGGTCGAAGGTCAATGCACTTTATTTATAACTTTAAATGTAGCTTAACCTTCGTTCACAACACATTTTAGTCCTATGAAATGCTGATTTTAGAGAAAAAAAATTAATAGATTTTTTTTGTATAAGTATTTTGCAAAATTTTGGAATAACATTGACTTAAAAAACACGGTGTATAAATATGTATAAATTTGGCGCCTATTGCGATGGTTAAACAAGATGCGACATTTTAATTAGCTATATAGTATTTCTACAAAGATTGAAAGCATAACACAAAAAGAAAGCAAGTGGGCTCAAACTTGCTCTCTATTTGTCAGTTATGAAGTTAAGAGCATCAACTAAATTACTAGTAATTTTTTTACAGTAGGTATGTAACGAATTCGTTATTTTTCTGTTTTATTGATTTCACAGCGCAGGGGTCTAGTCCAAGTTTCGATCAAGTTGAGAGTCGTTTGTAGATGGGAACAATTTACATACATTTTCTAATTGCGCCCCCTAGCGAGCTCTACTGACTATAACTATGCGCCAGAGTCGCTTTTAAAAAATAAAAGACGACTCGTAACTCGAGCCCGATCAAACTTAGACTAGACCCCTGAATCCTGATCATATTTTGTATGTATATAAGCATTCAAACAATTTGTTATTGTTTCATAGATTTATTGCATGAGTTGAAAATTATAAATAGCATTGTAAAATGTTTATCCATTTATTTTTAAACTATAGTCTTCACTTTCTAGTTATATGTAGTTATAGTTCTTTATTTTTTCATTGCTAGTTGGATATCCATCATTGGATGTAGATGTTATTGTAATGGTGTTCAGTGCGCTAAATAGAACTAGTAATATACAATATTATTTAAAAAACATTGCATATTGAATTAATATTATTAATTTAATTCCAAATCATGTCGGACTTTTTTTTAAATTTATTGCTTAAAATAACTGTTCAATACCTACTTCTAACACTTTTCTGATAATATCAGCTATTTGGAAACAAATTAACTTACCTACTTACAAACTAATAAACTGCCGAAAAACTTATAATTTCTTTCATGTTATACAATAAAATATTGTGCTATTTGACTAGCCTGTTGTTTTAGTGGTTACTGGGCTAAACTGTAGGTCGCGAGTTTGATATCCACAGGATAAATTGTCAAC
Source organism: Euclidia mi (assembly GCA_944739405.2). Lineage (NCBI taxonomy): Eukaryota > Metazoa > Arthropoda > Insecta > Lepidoptera > Erebidae > Euclidia > Euclidia mi. Next base: position 37,511,141 of record OX123202.2, on the reverse strand, counting down.
AGTTGTCCTGTTTCTGGGTGTAATTTATCTCTATCATGTTATGCATGTGTAACAGTTGACTGATTGCCAAAGTACAGGCTCTGCCTAGTTAGTTTGGGATCAGATGGTTGTGTATGTTTTTCCCAGGATATTATTATTCAATATGCCTGGGTGTTCCAGTGGTTCTCATCCCAACAATACCCACTGAATATTACAACAATGATGCATAAAAACTTCAAAATTTTGTAAAATGATTATTATGATTGAGGAACATATTTTTATTAAAACTTTTACAAAAAAATTATGTACTTTAACTATTTTTCAAAAACTATTAAAATTATTTATGTACTTCATATCTTTGAAAATTATTAAGATAATTATTGAATATAAAATAAATAAATAATTATTCTTAAATTTTCTTCAGTTTTATTTTATTAATACTTTCTTAAATTGGTTTAAAACCAACACGTCATGTTAATATAAATTTCTATGTAAGCTGTTAAGATTTTTAAAGTAAACTTTAATATATAAATGATAAAAGGCAAAGAAATCAATTTTCAGTGAAACAAAAGAAATAATTTCCATTTTTTGGGAAATAGAGGACTTTATATCAATATTGAAATCTTTGAAAATTGAAGTTACTTGTGGGGTCAACAACTTTTTGATCAATAAGGTTTTAAAAAAAGGTGCCATGTGTAAACAACCAGACATAAGTTAATCTTATGGCCTTTGCACATTTTCAATGTTATTACAATTATCTACATCAGTCTCATTTGTAAATGATTAAAAGATGTTTATGAAATACATTAAATCTAGCACTACTTATTTAAAACATCCAACATTCCTTAGTAGATCTCAGGTAATACATTAAAATCAAGTCCGATAACTATACCATGAACATCAAGACAAATTATTAAGAGTAAAACTCGTCATTAATTTTGTAGGTATCAGCAGCTTAACTTATAAAATATGTGATACAAACTCTAGTACAATATAAGGTTACAAGTCACATAATTTTATTAAAATCATAATTTTACTTTTTGAATCTCTTTAGAATTAAAAATTTCATGTTCTATGTGCCAAGTTATAAATTTGAAGTGACTATTAAGATTAAATGTATCAATTTTTATATTATTTTTTTAGATGTAATGCATAATATAGTAATTATGACGTAACATGGGTGTTATATTAGAATTGATGTAATAAGTATTGTTAATCTATGATACTCGTTTCTAGGTGAATTTTATGTAAGAGGTTCTGTTTTTACATTAAAATAAAAATGACTGTTTGCAATGTTTTATTTATTTTTATTACACATTTCAATTGCCCAGTAATTATTTATAATGGTAAGCTATTTACATGCCTTTATAAATATTGTAGATCTCATACTGCAATAGTGGTATATGAGTATTTGACTGACTTCTATTTATACTATGGTGCCTATTCCTACTGTGCGACTTACTTGGGCAGATTATAGTTATATCAACAAATTTGTTGGTTTTGTGTGCATTACCATACATCCCCATTCAATTGAGCAGCCAGGCCCAATGCACCATGCAATTTTAGGTACCTACCTAACTCAGGGGTGCCTAAAATGATTAAGCTCCATTCAAATCTGGCCTTGTGTGTCTGCATACCCAAAGGAAAATACTTGTCTACATCCATGATTTTCAAAATAACACAAGTTCTACCATCAAAGCAATAAGCACAGAATATGTCCAGAAAGTTTAAACAAGTTTCTCTAAATGAAATGATTATAAATCTATATTGTTGCACATTAGGTATTATGCCCAATTTACAGATAACTACAGAAATGCAGCTTCTTATTAAATTAAATCATTATATTTTCTTGGGTTTGTGCAAATGTTACACATTGAAATCAAACATGGTTTACCCAATTAATCAGTCTTGACATAGTTGGCCTTCTGTGAATTCTTAGCCTAACATCACACACACTTAGACCTGTTGAAACAATTAATTGGCCTTTTTCTCAAACTTTAGTATCTTAAAAATATTTTAAAGGTTTCAAAACCCCATCAGATCATGAATTCAAACAAAGTTGTGAATTAAACCCTATAAACATGTTCTGTGTAGCAAATAATGATACTTTTACAAATTCATTTATTTTAAATGTCATTATTACAGCTTTCGCAACATAGGTTAGATACACTGGGGTCTCAGACACCAAGCAAAAAATTATCAATCATAACAGACAAAACCTGTAAGCTTCTAAAAGACAAATCATGATTATTCATATTCATAACATATTTCTGTTGGGTCCAAGATTAAAATAGGTATTTTTCTATATTACGATTTCTGTTACGCAGTATGTTTACATAGAAAAATTATTTTATCAACATGTTAAATGACAATAAACAAAAAACTATACATTAATCATCAAATATATTAGCGGGCTGTTTCCTTATGAAAGATGTTCTTGCACATAAGAACTGAGTTTCATGTTGAATAGCTTTCAGACTATCATCACTAGTGCTTTTTGAGAGAAGATCAATCACTTCCATATCTTTCTTAGCTGTTTCACACACTTTCTCTACAGTAGCAAGTTCTTCTTCCTCGGCAGTCAATAATGCTTCCAGAAGCGCCCCTCTTTCAACACGTTTTCTAAGGCTCGCTACTTCTTCCTTAAGCTTTTCAAAATCTGAATCAGACGTCTGTTCCAACTGCGGTTCATCTTCAGGCAAAAGCACATTAGAAGGAATTTTCAAAATCCTTTCAATCTCATCATCAATAGCATCCAAAGATGGGCCAGCTCGTTCACAATATAAACGTATCAACTTATCACATGACCTTGTTAACGTGATTTTGTCGGTTTCATTGAGATCCAGTGACTCTTGTAAGTAAGATTCCATGTCTTTCACACCTGTTGTTATTTTTTGTTCTGCCATTTGGCGTACAGCTATTTTCAACCGCTGTGCACCAAAACCAAAGTGCTGAGTTTCATATTCCTCGTCAGTACCGCCACACCAAGGCTTTGTTTTAATCATTTCGGTTATTTAGACACACTTCCTTTTCACTAAATTCTTCAACAAAGTTTCGTTTGTTACGCGTTTGGTTTGAATTTTTGAAGCAGTTGACACTTGACAGTGTTTACTTTACGCTTATTTGACAGATATAATTGTTTGTTACCAGATCATAAAATTTTGTTTGCGTTCAGAAATATATTGAAATGAGTGAAATTACTACTGACTACTGAGTGGTGTGGTGTGGTACGCATTATTAATTCTGCGCACAACGGAAGAGGCACCAGTGGCTGGGGACTTGCTATTAACGTAATTTTCATTACATTTTGTAAAGTTAGCGTTAAAGCATGAACATTAGCGTACCTACCTATTGGTAAACAATCACTAACTAATTATGTAGAAGTGCCTATTATTTTTAGAAATTATTATTTAGATTTGTTTTATTTTAAGTAACAATTATATTTTTATTAATTTTATGTATATACTTAGATATGTTTATTTTATAATTTTATAATTTTTTTTTCATATAAAATCATATTCATATAACAATAAACTATCTGAATAAACTTGTAAAAATGTATGAATCGAGGTCGAAATGATTTATTCACACATGTATGAAAGTCTTTACAAGTTTTTTTCGTAAGTATTGAATCTACGTTTAGGTTTTGTATTTAGTGCCATGTTCTTAATGCAAGGGCGTAGAATAACGAGAAAGAGCGGGCATTAAAACACACGGTCACTCTTTTTCTTTTTCTTTAATTTGTTTTCTTTTTCTTTCATATTACATACGTCGATTAGCGTATGTCGTGGCCATTTCGTGAAATGATTGAGCATTTCATAAAATAATCGCAATTGAAGAAATGTCTAGTTATTATTGATCATATCGTTGAATTGTTATCATTTGACGATTTGGTCAGCCACGTTTGGCCGTATCTATTATAAAATAGGGAGTACACACAATCTGTACTTACATATAAAATTCAGGAGGGAAATCGATGCTTAAGGAGCTCCTTAAGCATCGATTTCCTATTATTCTAGCTAGAAAAGGGAAACAAAACGCTCCTCATAAGCTAAAGGTTGGTTAGACTTTTGAGCCACGTAAGTCAGATGTTATTGAGAGATATACTGCATGATTGGGGTAGTGGTACTAGTGACATAAGTAGCCGCCCCGCCGCTTAACACTACGCCGAGTGTTGTGGGTTCGATCCCCATACGAGGCAACACTTATCATCATCTTCTTGCCCTGGTCCCAATTTATTTGGGGTCGGCGCAGTACGTCCTTCTCTTCCATTCTTTTCTGTCACCTGTCATCTGATCATTTACCCCTTTCTCTTTCATATCCATCCTCACACAGTCCATCCATCCATTTCTTGGCCTCCCTCTGCCTTTCCATCCCTCTACCTTCATACTCATCACTTGCTTACCTACATACATATCATCTCTTCGCATAATATGTCCATACCAAGCCAAACGACTTCCTTTTACTTTCTCGTCTATAGGCGCCACTTTCAGACTACCTCTCACGTATTCATTCCTAATCTCCCAGCTCCATACAATACGACAGGCCTTATAACCGCCTTATATATGCGTCCCTTGAATTTCAGAGGCATTTTAGGACTTATGTGATTCATAAATTTTTGTTTCGAGTCTTGGTGTCTATTGTGTCTGTTATCTAGTTGTATGTTTGTTAAGTCCCCGCGACAAAGGATCAAGTAGTGCGGGAGATGTTTTAGAAAAAAATGTCACAAATCATCTGACATAGACGCCTTTGGTCTTCCCGACACCGGAACAGGCTGCATTTCATAAACGTACCCGGGATAAAAGTTGTAACAAGATTAGGAACTTTAAGGGTGAATCCACCGTATCAGTGCTTGGTTGGGCACAATTAGGGAAGCGGTGTCATATTTTTGAGCCATTTTAACTACAATGCCTGAAGCCCAAGGTGTTTGACCAATACGCACATAGTTACATACTGCCAGTCATGATGTAGGTATGGCGGTGAGATGTGGACCATGTCAGTGCAGCTAGCCCTCAGACTTTATGTCACTCGGAGAACTATGGAATGATCAATGCTAAAGATCTGGTTGAGACACAACGTATGAGACGAAATTATCCTGCAAAAGACCACAGTAACTAACTTAGTTCAGAGGTTTGGTTGAACTCAGGACAACTATAAACTAGTTCAATTTTATTCATACACTTTTTCGGTGCTGGATAGGTGCTGGGTAAGTATCGAAGAATGCTATATAACATCACGCTATAGGCCTCAGATGCGGAGCAGTAGCCCTAAATGACGTAGCAGTAGACACGCCGCAATGGAGGCGCTATGACCAGTTTTGGGGTGTGACTGGAGAGGCTTCACTGCGTTCTCTCCTTAGGTGTGTTCTCTCCCTAAGTGTTTTCTAACCTTGATTGACTAGAAGGATGCAGCTTGCTGTCGTCACTTTTTGTTTTTTTGTCCGTATTTCATGCTAAAACTCATCATCATCATCCTCCCAGCGCACTATGGTTCGTCTAGAACAAGCTAGCTAGACAAAATTATTTTATTTGATTTTTATGTCTAGATGCGGTTAATAAGCAAAGATATAAGGTTTTTGGTACTTTTTTCAAGGCAGTTTGTCATTTGAGCTGGTATCATGAAAAAAAAAACATTTATCGGGCATATGTGTATAATATATTTTTTGAACATTTTATAAAGTGATTTATCCCTCGACGTCGCTATAAAATCTAATAACAGATGCATAAAATATCTAAGAACTAAATCTATTACTCATTATCATCACTATCATCAGATGAATCATCCATTGAATAGTCATGATCGTGAGGGGCAGAACTATGAAAAGTAGAAATCATATTAACATTTTGTTCCTTACAGCTAGGTGGGACAATTAAATCTAATACTTCAGTTGGAAGCGTACCTATTTTCTTCCGAGGAACTTCTGGTAAACCGTTTATTACAGGGTCAGATGTTATCAATAACATATTAAGTAAATCTCTATTCGTAGCCTCCCGTGATCGCTTTCGTGTGTTGTGCTCACGAAATCTTCTGCAGTCCTTATTCCGAGCTTCCTGTGCTTCCTCGGAAAGCTGGCCTATAGGTAGAAGGGACGATCTAATTACTTCGCCACTGTGCAAAAGTATTTTGTGGACAGTAGCGGGCATGTAATACCATGAATAGAGATTTACATAAAGTTGTCTAGTTTCTTGAGCTAAGTTAACGAATTTTTCAATATTTATATCATATCCCGATGATAAAGTGCGAAGTAGTATGCCAAATTTTTGTATTAGTGAAACATCTAACCCTGTAATATCGGCACTAGCCTCGGGATTTCCAAAAAATCTTCGCGCGGTGTTCCCGTCATTAGTGTTACCGAACCCTGGTTTTGGTTTGTCTACAATCAAGCCCATTTCGCTTTTAAATCGTTTTTTAATGTCATCTGAACGTTGTTTCACACTAGCTTTGTCTTCGGCTGTTCTTAACTGCCATTTTTTTATATTTAGTCGATAGCTAATGTGAAGCAAGCATTCAAAGCACCTTATCCAAGCGTGCAACGTAGACAAACCAAAACCAAGATTATCTTTGTCCGCAGCAAACTCTTTTGACAGATCATTCATCATTGTTGGAGTTGCCCCACAAATAAAAGATTTTTGTGAGGAAGAAGTTTCGGTCAGAGCATTGCAAACTTTTCCGTCAATCATTGTTAAAAGCATAACATGTGTGACAGATACTTCGGTCTCCATCACCTTGCAGGTTGTCGGCAATAAAGCGTTTATCTCTTCTAAAACCTTATTGGTTTCCCAAATCGTAAAATCTTTCGTTTCCTTAGAAAAGATAAACTTTATTGGCCGACAATACATTGTAGAACAGGGCCGAGGATTCTGCCACACAATATTACCACTTTCATCTTTCAATTGAAGAGGAACGAAAGAAAATACAAATAAAAACTCGTCACTATCGTCACAATTAGTGAATTTTTGTTTGTACATACTATGACCGGAACTTCCATCACAACCCCATTTACTGATTAATGTGAATGACGTGCAAGGTAACAGACTATGAACAACTTCTTGTTGTGCTGAAACTAAACGTTCGGCAGTCTTATCAAGAATTGCCTGAACTTTGATTTCAGCATGCGTTTCATTGACTGTAATTTGTTCACCTGACGGGTAGCAGGCTATTTTAGCCTTTCTAACACTGTACATTGACGGAAACACCTTATGTCCAGCTTTAATACTCCACTTCCGAGTCTGCTTATAGCTATGGCTACTTGATTTACTATCAACGTAGTACGCTAAAGCTTCCTCACTTGTTAAACTCCTGGGGGCACTTTCTTCACTCGTGGTCTTGGTTATTGAAGGATCACTAGTCACATCTTTAATTTGACGTGCTACACTTCTCTGACCCGAGATTCGAGCTGACACTTCAGCGGCGTAAATTAATTCACTAGCACTTCTGGACTGTAATAGATCGTCTACACGTCGTCTCTTCGTTTTGAGACTAGAATGTTCAAAATCTTTAGTAGGTCTTCCGGGTCCCGGTTCTCCAGATGTAGTTGGCAGAGATAAATAAACGGACACATCGAAAGATATGTCAAGACCCTCCAGCCACGTCGAATACTTTTGTAGGAATCGCTCTCGATTTCTTCCACAGCTGCTCCACTTTTCAGCAAATTTCGTTGAATATCTTGAGATTAGTACTTTAATATCTCGCAGAGACTGCTCCGTAACACCATCAAAATTATATCTCAAAGATATAAACCGAAAGAGCTCCTCATTCCGCGTTTCCTTCGGGTGTTTCAGCCATTCTTCGAAAAAATCCATTCTTGAGACGGTAAAAACTGTTGAAAGAAAAAAATAAATAAAAATTAGTTGTGCAAATATATCGCAATGAATTTTTTTACGTATAACTACTAGACACTTATGAGAATCGTATATGATAGGTTCTACGGTGGGGACAAGTGGGGACATGTTATTATTTGACCGATGAATTTGAAAAAATGAGTAAAAAAGTGGGTGAAAATTCAAACATTTCATTTTATAAGACTAAAGAATGAAGTTCCCATGTTGAAAATGAAATAAAATTTAACTACTTACCCTTACGTATACAATCCATCACAAAAACACTTTCACAAATTTCTTTTAGTGACATAAACAATGCTATCAAATATGATGTAAAAATGCAAATGAATGCCCTTTAAATAGTCAACATCTTATAAACATACCTTAATGACGCTCTTAATGAGGGTAGTATTGATAATTAATAGGTGTAATCCTCAATGTATAGGGGTAATGAGTTCGTAATAGTAATTAACTTCCAGGAATTTAAGAGTTGTTTTTGTCTAGCTAGCTTGTTCTAGACGAACCATAGTGCAGCGTTATCCCAGTTTCAACCTGGGGTTCGCTTACTAGTCTAACCGGATTTGGCTGAATATGCTTTTCCACAGAGCGACTGCCTGTCTGTCTTCCGCGATAGCGATATTCCATGGTTTAGACTAGTGTCACTTTATTTAGAGGTCGCTATAACACTGACGCCCTATAATGACTGTCAAAGATCTTCATGACAGCCGGGACCATCGGCTTAACGTGCTCTCCGAGGCACGGGACAAGCGATACGTAATTAACAATTCAACGCACATAACTCTGAAAAATCATTGGGATCGCGCCGTAGATTAGAACCCGATTCCCTCTGCTTGGCAGTCTGTTGGTATCTCTACTAGGCTATCGCTACCTATTTCACGCTAAAACGAATGAATAGATTTTGATGAGACTTTGCAGTAATATAGTTTATACAACAGAATATTCAGTATATGCGACCTTTTGTTAACCGATATTCACCTAGGCGGTGCTGTTTGCTAGCAGTACTGTCCGTTGACATAAATAATGGGATTAGAAATGGCGGTCGATATATTAAAATCTCGCGCGCACACTATTTGTGCGTCTATAATCACATTTATCACACTTGCCTGTACAGACGAACCAAAAAATAATGCTAAATATCTGCTTTATGTTTTGTAGCAGTGCTTTGTTCTAGGGGCCACGTTAGTGCTAGTGCCCCCGCAAAGTCGAGCAAAAAAGCGGCACGGGCCGTACTATCCTTTCCTCGAAGCAGTTCAGGCCATTTTCGACCCACTATATAACTTAATTTATTACCTAACAGATTTGATTAAAAGGATTTTAAACACGAGTTTAACATCGTCGTGGGGGGGAAGGACGAAGGAACTGTCAGACTCTTACTGACTAAAAACCAACCCGTGCTCCTCGGAGGGTTGGGTTTCACCGAAGCATTGCTCGCTACCCCCTGACGGATATTGGCCCGCAAGACGGTCAGGCGGGCACCGAACGAAACCCCCTTGGCGGCGGATGAAGGTATTGGGCTCCGCCGCCAAAACACCCAGCGGCCGCAAAGGATAGAGAGGACGGCAACGCAACACCGCATCTCCTCTTCCTCTGCGGCCCCACCGTGACGCAACGATGGTGCGCCCCCATTTGGTCGCGGGAGATAGGGCGCGCGGCAACGCAACACCGACACGCCTCTCCTCCCGCGACCGCGCCCGACTGCGAGGGTCAGACAGAACTGTCCCCCGCACCCGCACCGTTGGACGCATACTGCGCAGGCCCACTGCCAAGCTCACGCGGAGCGTCCACTCCAGGGATCCCTCTTAGCTTCACCGCGGGGTTCAAATCCGCGGTTACTGAGCCCCTCCCCCACCACGACAAGGTGGAGATCCCACGGGCTGCTACTGAGTATTCAGCAAAACCCAGTAACACTTTTGCCTGACCCGGGAATCGAACCCGGGACCTGCGATCAGCAGTCGCATACGCTATCCACTGGACCACGTAGGCATTATTTTACTTTATAAAATAACGAAATAACTTTGAAGGTAGCAGTTATATTAAAAGTTAAGTTAAAATTATCGTTAATGCGTTTTACGTGTTATGCTGACGGTACCGGCTAAATGAGGCGCTATTTCTAATGCCATTTTTATCAGAACGGGTAGACGAAGTAACATGATAAACTTAATAAACGGATTTGCCTATTCATATAGTTATTTTCATTCTTCATTACTTAAAATAAGCTATTTCATCCAATTTTAGTATATTTAAAATAAACGTCAGTGTGGAATGGATGATAAATGTTACTCAATTACTCACGACCCATGTCATAAAGTCATTACTCAATGTAAAACAAACTGTGTCATTAGTTTGTAATTACTGTTGTATCAGTTACTGCTATCGTCAGTGTTCGTAATTACTTTAATAACTTCCGAACTTAAAGCAATAGACCATGACACTCGGACACGATAGTCGCGTATGTGTAAATGTGTCATACATTAAGATGAAATACTTTATTACCGAGGAGCAATTATTTTATTACTCTTCAAAAAGGTTATAACTGTAGCCACATTAAACAATTGCGAATTTAATGCCGCGTTTCCACACTTGCCAAGCCTCGACAAGCTTCCACAAGCTCCAAGCGTCCACAAATCTCGCTTAGCGTTTGGGAGCCGTTTACACGCTTGTGAATGCGTCAGCAGCGTGAGTATGCTACGTACATCCAAGCATGGCGGACACCGAACTTGTATCGACTATAACCTTTGGTTTAACCTACTTTTATTTGAAATACACTGAAAGAGAAGCAAAACCAATTATTTTGTTTGATGTAGATGGCCAGGGCCTCTTCCTTACCCTCTACGGAAAACCTTACCTACATAGCCTCGAAATATTACTGGTGCCATATAGGTTACGGCATTAGGTATGTCAATACACCTGCATATTATTAGTATGTTCCCTCGTGCCATTCCTCGTAAATCATACAAACTAGTAAAAGAAGTTCGACCAGCCACTCATTTTGAGACAGAACTAGACGTGCGTTCGTTTCGAGATCACAGCGACTACTAAGCACGCGCCAACGTGTGAACGCGTCGCAAGCGCTTGCCGCAAGCGCCCTTTGATCTGTGTCCAAAAACCGACACTAGACCGGATCCTGTACAAGCGTCCACAAGCTCACGCAAGCCAAGCCAAACGGCCTGTTTACACGCTTGTGCTTGTGGAAGCTTGTCGAGGCTTGGCAAGCGTGGAAACGCGGCATAAGACAGCCACCGAGATGGTCGAAATTCGATAAAAAAATTATTTGGCTTACGTTATAATTTCCAGGGTGGACCTGGGTCTTTATAATACAATAGTGTGAAGTTACTTTGGTGTCTAGAATGGCATTTCAAATCAATTACCTGAATTCTGGGGTGGGCACTAGGCCACTAGACCATATTGGGGTGGGCACGGATTTTAACCTGGGCCAGAGTCAGCCAGGGTGTCAAATTCAATGTATTTTTTGCGCTGAATCGAAGGTCTCTATAACGTATGTATACTTATAGGAAAAATATGATTAAATATCTAGATATGAAGGGTTCTTGTTGGAGTGAAAGTAGCAACGGCGAACCAATTGGAAATCTCTTTCCAATCGGTTTGCCGATGAAATGTCACTTCTGACTCGATTTGGCTCGAAATATTATCTCTTCCAATGAGAACCCTTCATACACTAGGTTCAGAAGGTACCAATATTATATTAACTATTAACATGTCTAGTCGTTAACGATCAATTTATTAAAAAAAAATACACTAAATCGTTTTGTGTTTTTCATTTGTTCTCATGGTCCTACCCCCTTCTGCCCCAGGAAGAGGGTGGGGCCCCTAAATTTAGCTAGGACTCGGTAGATCCTCATTTCTCCTGAAGATATAGTTACGTTATGCTGCCAAAGCATATTATATATTTAGTCTTACTTTTCCTGTACTATATGTACCTATGAGCCACATCGCGCTAGCTGCCAAAATTACTGAAGTACTCATAGTTTTCTCTTCACATAATACAAGTAGGTAACTACCTAAAAAGATAAACGATTTTAAACTTTCGCGATTAGTATACATTATACAAGGTTATATAGCGGGTCTTACTCGCGATAAATCTTATATTTAAGGCATAAATACCTCGGTTTTTTGCCAACGTTTCGGCTGACTTGCTTCAGCCGTGGTCGCGGCGGGACTGGTGATATATACTATACAGAGGATTATACAGAGGACAACATTATCTCCAGATTGACGGGGTGGCTATGGGTAGCCCAGTAGCACCGGTACTGGCCAATATCTGGATGGAGTACTTCGAAGAATCCATAGACATGCAGGCATCCAATGTGAAGCTATGGAAAAGGTACGTCGCTGATGTATTCTCTATAATGAAGGGCAATAAGAAAGACGTAGAACTATTCGCACATAGATTAAACTCCATACATCCGAACATCAGATTTACATTTGAAATGGAGGTGGATAGATCGTTGTCCTTTCTTGACGTAAAAGTGACAGTTAAAGACAATGGTACCCTGGGACACACTGTATACAGAAAACCGACACACACTGACAGGTATCTCAACGCGTTTTCGCATCATCACCCGCGACACTTGGCATCCGTTGTGACGTCCCTAGTGAACAGGGCGTATGACCTATGTGACCCTGAACACTTAAACAGTGAGCTCTCACATGTTCAGGAGGTACTTAGACGTAACGGATACAAGAATGAGATACACCGTCTGAAGAAGAGGGACCGTAAACCTGAGGTGAGCAGGGTGCCGGCTTACATGCCTTACCTAAAAGGAGTAACGGACAAAGTTGGAACAGTACTAAAGAAATACTCCATTAAGACTGTATATAGTCCGCTTTCCAAGATAGCACACAATCTGCGCAGCCCAAAGGATGTCATTCCTTTTCAGACACCTGGCGTCTACAAGGTCGATTGCATTTGTGGTAGCTCCTATATCGGACAGACCAAGCGAACAATTGCGGAAAGGGTCAAGGAACATATCGCAGCTGTGAAAAATCGACAAGTAAATAAGTCCGCTATAGCTGAACATTTATTGGAGTCTGGACCAAACCACTGGATAGAACTACATCAACCACAGGTCTTGTCCACCGAACGTCACTATTACTCCAGGATAGTGCGTGAAGCGGTTGAAATCAAAAAACACAATAATTTCAACCGGGAGGATGGATTTAGATTATCAACAACTTGGAATCCAGTCATCAATAAGTGTAAACACCGCCGTAATGATACAGCTCAACAGTGTGTAGACATCATTAGTGTAGTGTGTCGAGGTACCGACAGTGCGGTTAAAAACAAAAATAAAAATCCAGTGAGGGTAGGTGCCAAAACCCACACAACACAAGGACGGCGCTGAGCTCACCAGTCCCGCCGCGACCACGGCTGAAGCAAGTCAGCCGAAACGTTTGCAAAAAACCGAGGTATTTATGCCTTAAATATAAGATTTATCGCGAGTAAGACCCGCTATATAACATTGTATAATACCTAAATAGACAATATATTTTAAGTCACTACATTGAAAAAAATTTATCAGTCGAAAGCATAACTATGATCTGAACTTCATGAGCTAGGAATTCTCGCGTCGACGAAACATACCTATAGGACGCAATGCAACATCGTTGTAGTTTCATCATTAGTCAAAACGCATTGATGTAATATATATTATACCTACCTGACCGTGTTGAGTGATAGTTTGGTATGTTCAACCTGTACCTGTGCTGCATGTAGCTAGGTAGGTAAAGAGATTGGCAATGGGCACAAAACTTCGTTTTTCTTTCTTGGTGCTACAGATTTCAAATCTACGACGAATCTTATTATCGGTGAATCATCTTCCGTGCGATGCAACCCTGGGTCCACTTACAAATCTAACCGGATTTGGCTGAATATTAGCTTTTCCACAGAGTTACTGCCTGTGTGACCTCCACAACCAAAGGAACAGTGATATTTCATGGTTTAGACTAGTATCAATTTATTTAGAGGTAGGTACTGACTGATTTCTTTTAACGACTGTCTAAGATCTTCATAACAGCCGCGAACGACGGCTAAGCGTGCTCTCCGAGACACGGGGCAAGCAATAATTAACATTTCATTACACATAACTCCGAAGTCAATGGCGCGCGCCGTGGATTCGAACCCAATACCCTCTGCCCTCTGCATGTCGGTCTGTTGGTGCACTTGGTGCCTAGGTTATCGCTGTCTACAATATTACAACCATTGATCTGTTTAACAACATTACAACACATATCAGTATCGTTCAGATTTAATATATCATGGGAATATGTGTTGCGGTTTTTTCATTATCTTGCAGCTCATCCACTCCATTTTCATATTGTTAAATATAAAAATATATTTTTTAGGTAGGTTGTTATCTATACACATAAATAAAATTGGAGTGTCTGTTTGTAATATTAAAATAACCGCTTTTTACTAAATGCTTTGGATGTATACACGGTACATGTACCGAAATGTCATTTTTTACAATTTCATCTGTCTGTCTGTCTGTTTGTTTTCCCTAATCTCTGGAACAGCTGGACCGATTTTAACGGGACGTGCACTGGCGGGTAGCTGATGTACCAAGCAGTAACTTAGCCTTTTTTTATTGTGACTAGTCCCACCCTCATTCCCACTACTGCGTCACCTGTGTAGCCAGGTTCAGCGGCAGTGACCATTGATGACAACGAGTTTTGACACTCTTGAAGTCCCGGGGAAAGTTAAACTGTCTTGGAAACCGCAACGAACTTAATCAGAAGTTTATTGGAGGAGTTGGAAAATAAACAATCCACTTCCCTCCTTAACAAAGCGGGAGACAAGCAACGAAGAGATATAATAGTGAGAAAAGATAAGCACCACGGACATGAGCATTAAAGGGGCCTAAATTCCGAACTATACCTGTTTCCAATAATATGTATGGCGGACATTTTAAATCCCTAATGCTCGTGGGAACGCTATGAGAACTGAAAATTATATTTCTCCATACGGCGGCGACGCGGTTCGCAACCCATCACGTCTCGTTTCCCGCGAAGGCGAAAAGCGGCCTACGGAAAGCCGGTTTGCAACATTAAATGTTGGAGGAGGAATGGATGGTAAATTGAATGAAGTATGCCAGATGATGGATGATAGAAAGATTGATGTTCTATGTGTGAATGAGATAAAAAGGAAAGGTTGTGGCCCCACCAAGCATGACAGCTACACGGCTTATTGATCTGGGGTAGACAGTACCAACAGAGCCTGCAAGGGAGTTGGTTTAATACTGTCTGCGCGAATGAATGAGTGCGTTAAGGAATTTGAATGTGTAAATGCTAGACTATTGTGGATAAGAATGAAAGTAGGACTTACTCGTCTCTTTATTGTAGGGGTTTACGCCCCGGTCAATATAGTAGCGGGTATGTCACAGCAAGAACAAGACGAAAGGCAGGAATTTTGGGCGAACTTAAGAGCGATTTTGAGGAAATGTAAGGATAACGAAAGATTGATCTTGTTAGGTGATTTCAATGGATGGGTGGGAGTAAAACGAGATGGATTTGAAAGGGTTTTAGGTGGATTTGGTGATGACAGTGTGAATGAAAATGGAAAAGTACTTATTGCTTGAGGTTTGTTTAGAGTGGAGCCTTTGTGTGACAAACAATACGCGTGAGGCTAAGAATGTAAGAAGAAGTATGATTGATTTTGTAATTGTAGATGAACGTTTGAGAAAGAATGTGTTTGATACAAGGGTGTTTCGAGGGATCGGCATCCACACAGACCACTTCTTGGTGATGAGCCGGATAAGTGGACTCTTTAAAGGATGGCGACACCGAGAACATAATGAAAATAGGGTCTTAGAAAGAATAAAAGTAGAAAATCTGCAAGAAAAATATGTGAAAGATGAGTATAAGCGAAGATTGATAGCAAGATTTGAGGGGTTCGATGGCATAAATGATATGGAAGAATTATGGCAATCTTTTAAAGAAGAGATAGTATGTGTAGCGTCTGAAGTCTGTGGTGTAATCAAGAGAAGGAAAATACGAAAGGTTAAGAATACATAGTGGGACAAGGATGTACAATCAGCAGTGTCAGAGAAGAAGAAAGCTTGGTTGGCTGCCAGAGTAAATGAAAGAATGGGAAAGGCAACGAGTGATGATATAGATGAAGCAAGAAAGGAGTTTGTTAGGTCAAAATAATTGTGAAAGAAATTGTTAAAAGGAAAAAAGAGGAAAAGAAAGATGAGTTTGATAGCAGACTATCTGAAGATTTCCGGAGAAACATAAAGTTTTTCTGGCAATCCGTTCGTGCAGTTCGAGGAAGAACTCAATCCTCAGAATACACGTCAATCAGAGACAATAATAGAAAGATACTGAATGATGAATCATGCGTGCTGAAGAGATGGAAGGAGTATTTTGAAGGTCTATTTGAAAGAACGGCGATAGAGACATCGGTCGACGAAATGAATGGTAATAATAGCAATGATGAAAGCGATATTGGTGTGGATGAGATTGTGAAGGCGTTGGGAAGTATGAAATTAGATAAGGCTGCAGGCTATGATAGGATTACAGTTGAAATGCTGAAGGCTGGACAGGGCATCATAGTTGGTCAGCTGCAGCGTTTATTTAACTTGTGCTGGAGCACCGGCCGAGTACCTGATGACTGGGCTAGCGATGGGCGATGTCGAGATGTTTGTCCAGTCGAAACAATCGCAGTCGTTAAAATTTTTCATCGAGTCGCCGATTGTCTCGGTCTGTCATCGAACAATCGAGATGTTTTTCGATTGTTCCGAGTCAACATTATCTATGCCGGTGGCGATGATCTGATCCTAGCCGTCTTTCATTTACTGATTGAATCAGTACTAACTACTAAGGAAAATAAAGTCTATCAAAATAATGAGAACTTTACATACCTATACTTCACAATATATTGTACCAAGTACAATATATTGTGAATAATTAAGAGAAATGTAATAAATACTTAAAGGACTGATTGACATCGATATGAGTTTGTATTAAGTATTAACTCCCACCAACCAACACCATATTAACATCGCATTAAAACCAATAACTCCATTGATATTTACGAGTCAGAGTTGAAAGTCAGCGAGTCAAACGACTCGCGACGATTTCAGTCGATGTGATTGCTTTTTACGATTGTGGCCGAGTTGATACTTTCAAACATCGCATCATTCGCATCGGTACCCTAGCGACTACGCGACGCCGCGCGCCGCGAGTTGACTCGAAACCATCGACTGGGCGAGAGAAAACAATCGCGAGTCATCGAGATGTTTGAACAATCGAAACAATCGACTTGAACATCTCGTCATCGCCCATCGCTAGACTGGGCCACAGCGGTGGTTGTGCCTCTTTATAAGGGAAAAGGCTCGCAACAAGACTGCAAGAACTATAGAGGCATTAGCCTTCTCAGCATTGTTGGCAAATTGTATGCGAAGGTACTGATTGAAAGAGTTATGGATGTAACCGACAAGAAAATATGGGATGTACAAGCAGGATTCCGAAAGGGTATGGGGTGCACGGATCAAGTCTTTTCATTGCGGTGCGTAGCCGAAAAATTCTTGGCCAAAGGTCAAAAGATCTATTGTGCATTTGTGGATTTGGAAAAGGCTTACGATAAAGTGGTGAGGAATGAAATGTGGTCGGTACTGTCGATGTATGGGGTGAACAGCAGCCTCATACGAGCTCTGAAATCCCTTTATGAAGATTCTAGAGCTTGTGTGAGGATAAATGGGTCGTACACTGATCGGCTTACCATCGAGACAGGTGTTAGACAGAGATGTGTAGCGTCGCCGTGGCTGTTCAACGTTCAACCTCTTCATGGACAGTTGTTTGCAAGATTTGAAAAATAGTGACTGTGGATTAAGGATGAATGAGTTACTTGTAAAATGCCTCCTTTATGCTGATGATCAGGTTATACTTGCGTCTTCAGCGGAGGAGTTGCAGGACATGGTAACAATCATGCATGGTGCGTTAGAGAGGAAAGGAATGAAAGCGAATGTAAGTAAAACGAAAGTTATGGTTTTTGAAAAGGAGGAATGCGTTACGGCTTGTAATGTTATGATCGATGGACAGCGAGTGGAGCAAGTGAATGAGTTTGTATATTTAGGTACGCTGTTTACAAGAGATGGTAAGAATGTAGAAGATATTGAAAGAAGAGTTAATGCAGGTAATAGAGTGAATGGAGCTCTGAAGGTGTTTATGAATAGCCAAAACGTGTCCAAAAAGGCACGTTTGGCGGTCCATAGAGGGGTGTTAGTACCTACTCTTATGTATGGTAGTGATAGTTGGGTATGGCAGAAGAGCCATGAAAGTAGAATAAATGCTGTAGAAATGAGAGCACTGCGAAGTATGTGTGGTGTTTTTTTGACTGACAGAGTAAAGAATTGTGTGATAAGAAAGTGTTGTGGGGTAAAAGAAGATGTAGTGACAAGCATCGAGAAAGTTATCTAAGAAGGTTTGGGCACGTGGAGAGGATTGATGACGAAAGACTGACCAAGCAGATATATAAGGCAAGTGTGGAAGGGACAGGACGAAGGGGAAGACCTAGGCGGACGTTCTCTGACCAGATTGGAGACATCCTAAAAACAGGACAGATTAGAAGCACCCTGAACAGAAGAGCATGCATGAGGAATCTGATGGGAGTGAATGAAGCAAGAGAGCTATGTCAGGATCGTTGCAAATGGCGTTCCGTGGTCTCTGCCTACCCCTCCGGGAAACAGGCGTGAGTCTATGTATGTATGTATGTATGTATGAAACGCCTAAACGCATGGAAATTCGTCCTTCTTGCCACAAGATCCGTATAGGTAGTATACTACTCCAAAAGTTACCTCTAATTCGTTTAGCATGATATTACGTTCGATTTGCCAAAGACTACACTCCCATAGAATGTGATGAGCAGGTTGTTCACAATTGTTGCCAGATATTGAACATTGGCATAACGGTGAATCAACTAGATTAAATGAATACAACTTGCTGTTAAAGTTACCATGACCTGTAAGAAATTGGGCAACTCAGTGATCCACCTCCAACCTAACTCCAACAAAGTTCCTCGCCAGTCGCTCTCGGACGCATGGGAAGAACTGGTAGAAGTGACGGCCCTTAGTTGATGTGTTCCAGCGACATTGCCATTCTTCAAGAAGATCGTCATACACTGCAGATTGATGGTTCAACAACTTAGCGATCTTATGCCTGTCGCGCGGAGCTAGAAAATTTAGATCCATGCTACTTCGTGTTACGTGATACATTTCTCGTATCCCTATGACCTATCGTCTTTGTGCCTCAAGACTGAAAAGACACCTGCCAGTACTGGCAAAGCTTCAGTACTAACTGTCCTATAAACCTTGCACAAAAATATCAACGCGAGACGTTGTCTTTGTAGCATTTTACGTCGTACAGCACCGATAAGTAACTCTATCAGCCTATGCAGGCGCGTCATACATAACACATACAACCCAGATATGTTGCTCCATAAATTACTTTTAAAGTTTTGAACGAAAGCCTCCATGTCGCAGTTGATATCTTTGACAAGGCGTAAAAACTTATTTAAGATTTTTCACCTACTGTTTTAATGTGCTCGACAAATGAAAACTTTTCTCTGTAAAACAAACTCTAAATAACAAACTGATTCTTTTGTTTTAATAGTGATGTTATGAAATTTGATTCGTGGCGGTGTTTTTATGTTCCCTTTCAAAAGTAAATGAAAGTTGAAATGTATTCTGTGGAGAAAATATAAACGATTGCGTTCACGTAAGTAACTTAGGCTATAAATTAACCGGGTACGCGAAGTAGTTCCCTCAGGACGCGGGTGAAACCGCGGGAAGCAGCCAGCATAAATTATAGGCGTTTTCAATCACTTTAAAGAGGTAGGTACACAAACAAAAAAATATACTTATCATCATCATACATAAGTAGTTGATATACATATAGTGCCAGTATTATGTGTCTATGTGCACTACACGTAGGTAATTTTACACTCCCCCCGTGGGATCTCCACCTTGTCGTGGTGGGGGGCTTAGTAACCGTGGATTGGTGACCCGCGGTGAAGCTAAGAGGGATCCAGGAGGGGACGCTCCGCGTGGGCTTGACGGAGGCCTGCGCAGGATGCGTCCAAAGGGGCGGGTGCGAGAGACAGTTCTTCTGTCCCTCGCAGTCGGGTGCGGTCTCGGGAGGAGAGGCGTGTCGGTGTTGCGTTGCCGCGCGCCCTATCTCCCGCGACCAAATGGAGGCGCACCATCGTTGCGTCGCGGTGGGGCCGCAGAGGAAGAGAAGATGCGGTGTTGCGTTGCCGTCCTCCCTATCCTCTGCGGCCGCTGAGTGTTTTGGCGGCGGAGCCCAACACCTTCATCCGCCGCCAAGGGGGTTTTGTTCGGGGCCCGCCTGACCATCTGGCGGCCAATACCCGTCGGGGGGTAGCGAGGAATGCTTCAGCGATACCCGACCCTCCGACATACGGGTACGTGAGGAATACGGGTTGGTTTTTAGTCAGTAAGAGTCTGACAGTCCCCTTCGCCCTTCCCCCAGCCGGAGGGACTCCATGAGGATTTTCCAACCCAACACCAAAAAAAAAAAAAGGTAATTTTACAATGCAACTTAAAAAAAATCTCATTCCGGATCCTTTTTCCGGTCCAAAATGACAGCAAAACGAAAAGCGTGTTTTATAGTTTGACCGCAACCGCTGTACCGCGCCTTAGGTATGTGCGGGGAGGTGGGGTGTGGGCAGGCAAGAGCATGAACGCACAAGAGATTCGTAGTGTCAGACAGATCTTACGATGTCGAAGCACAATTTTTTTTAACTATATTTACGAGTATAAATATATTATCCAATCCCTGTTTTGTCCAGTGAAGCGATGTACAATAAAAGAACCAATATAAATGAAATGAATCTTTAATCCTTGGAAATAACATTGTACATGAAAAAGAAAAAGTGACTGACAGTTCAAATTAAAAATTAAAACCTATTTATTAGGTGAATAAATTACACTGACTATTCTGACATAGATTCTGTTTCAACTTCACATTCCATTTCGCTATCGGAGCTTGAATCAGAGTCATCCTGCAGATTTATTATTATTTATTGGCTCAATACTATCATCGAACCAATTGTCGCGATCCCAGTAAACGTTTTCATTTCTTTGGACATGGTCATCACATCTCTGCCATTTTTCTGCCGTATACTCCGAAAACAATAAATTCAGTGCGTTTATCTTTTCGTCTAGAGAAGAATTAATATGGTTTTGCGCTATATTGTTTTTGACATCAGCCCAGACCAACTCGATGGGGTTCAGGTCTGGATGGTATGGCGGTAACACAGTACTGTGTGTCCATGGGCTTTTAAGAGTTCATCAATTTTGTAAACGGGCTCTTTTGTGTGTTATTGATAAGAATTTGCAGTTGGGCTATCATTCATGAAAAGGAAAGCATTTCATTTGGTAGTAGGTACACACCGACACCGCCTTAATTTTGTTTCTTGATCCACGTGCTTAAGCGGCAAAAAATCATAAAGTAGCTGTAGGTACCTAACCATCATAATTATGGAACTTAAAAAAATCCTTTTGCCCTGGGCCCTGCCTCAATATATTTTACTTAATTTATGCAAAACTAAACGATGGTCGCAACTGCGCCCACACATTTTATTTAAAATTTTACAATTTCTTTCCGATCCCGTGGGTATTTCGGGCAAACCCTTCTTAGTGCAACCCTACGGTCCCCAAAGAACATGCCGAATTTCAGCATCTTGCTCACAGCGGTTTTGGCTGTAGCTTGCCTGTCCGTCAGACAGTAGCGGTCCGTCTTCACAAGCTTAGTCAAGAAAGCTCAATCTCAACGTTTAGTAAGACATCCGTAGAAGAGCCATTTTCACCGATCTGGTTATTGAATGAAAAGAACTATCAAATTTTGCATGTTAAAAAAGATATCGCGATCGGGTTGGCTTGGCAATAAAAATTCTGTCCTGCTTCATGTATGGCGAGCCTCCTTAACATTATTTTTTCTATTTTTGTTTAAAGATCCTTATCGCGGTTTACAGAACACAATTACCTACCAAGTTTCAACTATGTATTCCTAATGCTCCTGCTACACCTGCGTCTTAAGTCTTAACGCGTCAATTAGCGCGTTAATTTAGGCGCTACGTAGTTGTGGCCAACGATTTAACGCGTTAAATTAATAATTTCTAATGCCACAAGTGCGTTAGCGTTAACGTTAATGGCAATGGCCAATAACGCGTTAGTTAACGCGTTAAAAAATTCGCATTGGAAATTAGTATTTTAACGCGTTAAAACGTTGGCCACATCTACGTAGCGCCTAAATGAACGCGCTAATTGGAGCTTTAAGACGCAGGTGTAGCACGAGCATTATGCTCCTGCTACACCTGCGTTAAATTAATAATTTCTAATGCTACTGCTACACCTGCGTAGCGTTAACGTTAATGGCAATGGCCAACTACGCGTTGGCTAACGCGTTAATAAATTCGCGTCGGAATTTAGTATTTTAACGCGTTAATACGTTGGTCACATCTACGTAGCGTCTATATTAACGCGCTAATTAACGCGTTAAGACGCAGGTGTAGCAGGAGCATAATGCTCATTTTTAACGCGAAGTTGGTCATTGTCAATGCTACATTCAGGTGACAATGCCATTTAGCGTTAATTCCTCGTGAATTCATGCGTTAACACACGTTAAGGAGGTTTGGATTCCAAAGGCACGGCTCTGGTTGTAATATATTATCTAAAAACTAAAGCTGTCTCATTCGACCACACCATTATCGATCATCATCATCATCGCCCTAGCGTTATCCCGGTTGCATCCAAGACTTACAGCCTTGGAGCTCGAGATCCGCTTAGTGGTCTAACCAGATATGACAGAATATCAACTTTTCCACAGAGCGACTGCCGTGCCGTCTGACTTCCGTAACCCAAAGGGATAGCGATATTCTATGGTTTAGACCAGTATCATTTTATTTGAGGGTACTGACTTCCCGTAAGGACTGTCAAAGATCTTCATGACAGCCGGGACCTACGGTTTAACGTGCTCTCCGAGGCACGGGGCAAGCGATAATTAACAATTTAATTATCACTCCATTATCGATATCGCATCGTAAATAATGAAGTTCCCGCGTAAAAACAAAGGTTACGTCGTATTTTTTATTGCATATGAAGATAAACTAGCAAGCGGTTCACCACCTGCAATGCCCGAAGGATTTAAAAAAAAACGAACCTTTACAAAAAGAATATGCACGCTTCTTAAAGGTTCCAATTTCGAATAAAATTGTAACTTAAAAAGTCCTTACTGTACGCGCGCCTCCCGTCGAATGAGACGGCGTTAATGTGGCCTAGATCACTTAGCGCGCTGAACTAGGCGCTAAAACCTTTTGGTGTGTCCAAAAAACCGACACCCGAGCTACCGCTTAATGCTACATCTGCGTTAGCGTTAAAGTTGATGGCAATGGCCATCTACGCGTTAATTAACGTGTTAAAAATGCGCCTTGGCTAAATTAAGGTTACAATGCCGTTAAGCGTTAATTCCTCGTGAATTCACACATTAAGGACTTTTCAAAAAACGAACCTTTAAAAAACGAATATGCACGCTCCTTAGAGGTTCTAATTTTGAATTGTAAAGTAAACAGTCCTTACTCTGTGCTCGCATCCCGTCGAATGAGACGGCGTTAATGTAGCCAACATCACATAGCGCGTTAAACTGCGCGCTAAAACCCTTTGATGTGTCCAAAAAACCGACACCCGAGCTATCGCTTAACGTTTAACGCCATTAGTAATGCCGTTAGTACTTTAACGCGTTAAAACGTTGGCCACATCTACGTGGCGCCTAAATTAACGCGCTAATTAACGCGTTAAGACGCAGGTGTAGCAGGGGCATAACGATTAACGGCAATAGTAATGCCATTAGTAATTTAACGCGTTAAAGCGTTGGCCACATCTACGTAGCGCCTAAATTAACGCGTTAAGACGCAGGTGTAGCAGGAGCATAAGGCTAACGCAGGTGTAGCTGTAGCATAATAGTTTAGGTATAAACTGGCTGTGACATACGGACCAACAGACAGACATGATGATATTGTAAGGGTTCCGACTTTTGCCATTCGGCTTAGGAACCCTAGAAACGAATGCTAGTATTAGGAAATTGTCGGTTCAGCTCAATAATTAGTAGTTTTAATTCTAATCCACTGATTTATCCATAAGCCTTTGCAATATCATTTTACAATAATACTGTGATTGGCATAGATCTAAATAAATTTCCCAACAAAACACAAATTGCATGCTGTTACAACGTTGCGCGTCGCTTCGTTGTTGATCGTTCCGTTCTCTCGTCTCGTAACTGTTTTGCGGTTCGCAATTCACTTCACTTCAGTTCGTTCAGTAATAGCGCGGCGTTCGTACAGTGTTGACGCTTCCGTGACATCACAACAATAACATAACCTCTTCGGCGTTATCGCGAAACTTTCACTTGTCAGTTTTCGAATGAGAATCATCTCAGAATTTAATTTAGCTTGAAGGATCTCAGTGTGAATAAGTAATTAAATAAAACTTTCTAGTTATTTAGTGACCGCGTGTGAAACAGTGTTTAGGTAGTTGCCATTGCTTGGTTTTGTGATCGGTTTGCAGTTTTTGTGTTTTGTCCGTGAACTTGTTGCTTTGAACTGCGTCTCTGTGGTAAGAAATAATTTTGTATTTAATAATTCTATTGTAATTCAAGTGTAGATGTACTGTAACACTGGTACTGTCAGTATATTTTTGTTACACTTGGTTTTGATTCTTGAAATGCCATTTTATTCACTAATTCGCATTAAACATTAGGTATTTTATTACGTTTCATATCTAATCTTAAGGCAATGCTAGCATGTTTATCTGATAGGTAAATAAAAATAAACGCGTCAAGTTCATTTCAGTTTGTTTTATTCAGTTTTTCTGGATAATGTGAGCAGTAAAACAAAACAAAAACAATGTTCGGAGCTCATTCGAGCGTTCTAATTGCGTTTGTTCCAATTTATCACCTACCTGTTGAAACAAAGATAACGTTTTAGGTCAAATGTAGGCATAATTAGAATTAACCAAATAAAAATGTTATTATCACTGTCAATGACAAGCTCGGTTACAACACTTACAAAAAAACATAGTTTTGTTTGGTTATATTGGGAATGGACTCAGGAAGTGAAATATTTCTTTTCTCAGATTATGGGTTTCTTTTAGCAAATACCCGTGGTTGCCGTTTTAAAAATTATGTCATCCTAATGCGGGTAGGTAGAGAGATTTTTTCACAAACGGAATTGCATAATATGTCAACTTTAATTTCAATGAATTTGATGCAAAAACTATTCGTTTTTTTCAACGAGGTCGTGTAACGGAACCAGACTCGATACCATCGAACCGCGACCACAACTATTTTTATAACAATAGATGCTTTAAATTTATTGAATTGCTAACAATAAAGACATTACTATGTAAGGTAGGCAAACGGCCACTAGATTTTCTCTTCGAATAGGTACCATTACTTTCCGTGTATGCGTAAAAATGTTCTTTGGCTATGCAGTTTGATAAAGAAAAAACGTAAGGTTTCCAGTACGTCCGGGGCTTCTACAAAAAGTGTCAACGCTGTTCCTATTTCCCTCTGCGTGTTCGTAGCTAGGTATGTGATCTACAACACTGCGCAAACGATTTTAATCATAACTCATAACTAAATCAGATAACTCGCGAAGCTAAATCATAGGCTAAATGGTCCAACCGATCTTTTACACGCTGTCCTACCAAGATGACTCATATCATCCTCCTAGCGTTATCCACGTTTCAACCAGGGGTCCGCTTACTCGTCTAACCGAATTTGGCTAAATATTAGCTTTTCCACGGAGCGACTGCCTGTCTGACCCCCGCAACCTGAAGGGATAGCGATATTCCATGGTTTAGACTAGTGACATGACAACCGGGACCGACGGCTTAACGTGCTCTCCGAGGCACGGGACAAGCGATAATTAATAGTTCAATACGCACATAACCACAAAAAGTCATTGGTGTGCGCCGTGGATTCGAACCCGATACCCTCTGCATGGCAGCCTGTTGGTATTTCCACTAGGCTATCGCTGCCTCGGTCCTACCAAGATGACTATCAAATCATAATCTTGCTATTATATTCTTACAGCTTCCTTTCTAGACTTCCCTAGAACTCAGTGCACGTATATAGATATGTGGTTCACATGTGATGCATACTGTACAACTACCTACCCTAAGCTTCTAGTAGTCACCTACCTACACGCACTAAATGTACTGTTCCCTATCGGATTTAAAGAAAAGAAGATGGAAGATCGTAGGTACTGCTACACTCATAATAATAAGGATCTAAGGTAAAGAAGGTTAAGCAGTTAGGTATATCATGTTCATACCTACCTACCCTCATATGTGTATGTGTAGAATTTCGTTTTTTTGTAAGGAATACGTCAAGCAGACCATGGCAACAAAGTCCTATTTAATTTAGCATTGAACCTACCTACTTTAATTTAATTTGTAGTTTTCCTAAATTCTATTTCGATACTTACAGTTTTGTGACAGACGTATTTCTAGATAATAGTTAAATTATGCCAGTTTACTGAATTGTTTTGCATATTGACAGCTGTGACACTTGTGAAGGTTGTAAAGAGGCCCCTGTCCAATCAACCAAAAATTTGAATGGCGTAATAAAGAACTGGTGATGTCGATTGCTAAACCAAGCAGGTATTACTTACCTGCCAAACAGTGTGAATAACATTAGTTGAAAAATAATGCAAATTAGTTTATCAACACAACACATTTATGTGTTATAATTTGTTATAAGTGATAAATTAGTACGACACTACGATTCTTGCTTAATAAATCACGATCGGAGCAAAGGTCATTGATTTAATATGAGCGTGTTGAAAAGAGCAATAATTATCATGAGATAGGTACGATGCGAAGAGAAATGAATTTCACTTTGCTCAGATAAGGATCGCGACAAAGAAGTTTTGATACTTTCATTACGACGTAGACTATCAGTATCAACAAATAAAAGTTTTTCTTTCCCGGACTTTCACAAGCATAATTAGTAGAGATTGTTATGTCATACACGATAATCATGTTGATTTGTTCACCAAAGAAACATGTGACACATAATCTTGAATGTTTCCGAACAAAATTAGTTGATAACACAACTAGTCCAAAGCGAGTTTAATCAGTTTAATGTATTTATTACGGTTTACTCAGTTTACTTTAAGTGGCTTTAACTTAAATTGACGCACCTTTTAGGTCAATAAGTGTTTTGTTATCTTAAATATATAAAATCCTTGCGTTACTGACTGACTGACAGACACGCTACAGCCGCAAACTATTGGGGCGCAGGAAGCTGAAATTTGTCATGTATATTCCTTGGGGACCGTAGGGGTGCACTAAGAAGGGATTTCCCGAAATTCCCATGGGATCGGCCAAAACGAGTAAATTTAAAAAAAATGCAGGCGTAGCTGCTGGCTTCCTCTAGTTATACATATAGGTATCAAGACTACGTTATTAGGTTCATTGCTCGAAAAGTCATTGACACAATTATGAGATAATAGCTGTTGAAAGTTACGTAAATTAAAAGGTGAACGAGCAATAATAGAAAGTATTACAATCGAAAGCGTATTTCCAAAGATATCAAATAAAAATGCTATAAAGTGAATGTTTAAAACAGTAAAAATACAGTCATCATTATTCAACCAAATTTCTTGTCTATTCATCTTTAGTTTTTGTGTAAGTATTCATTTAATGATATCAAGTTGTTATTAATATCGTTGGTATACAAAGGTCTTCGGCCTTGTACTTCACTAATCTAAGTCAATGCAAAAAGATAATATTACGATACTACAACAACGTATTTTTTTACGCGAGACCAACGACTGCCTCGTTGGTCTCGCGGCATAAATGTGCGCGTGGGATCGGGAGGTCCCGGGTTCGATTCCTGGGTCGGGCAGTGTTATTGGGTTTTTCTGTCACGAAATTCTCAGTGGCAGCACGGAGTCTGGAAATGTGCCCGGTACGACAATAGGCTCGCCCCTTATTACGTGGGACTAAAGTATATCTGGCGAAAAGTGGGTGTAGAAGTACGCCTCTGCCTACCCTTTCGGGGAGAAAAGGCGTGACGATGTGTATGTGTGTGTGTATTTTTTTAATAATTTGTTGATAAATAGAGTAAATAACCTAAAGATAACGGACATGTTATAATTAATCCATACTCGAATGTGGTTGAAATTCGGCTTCTTCAAGAAATGTAAATACAGTTTTAAATGGTTTTAGTTTTATCTTGTTGCGAATACCTCAATACATCTACGCCAGAAGTACCGCCGACCGCGTGGCCAAAACATGTGTATTTACTAATGCTATGTGTGACATGG
The DNA here is from genome assembly GCA_944739405.2 of Euclidia mi. Classification (NCBI taxonomy): domain Eukaryota; kingdom Metazoa; phylum Arthropoda; class Insecta; order Lepidoptera; family Erebidae; genus Euclidia; species Euclidia mi. The sequence goes on along the minus strand of OX123202.2, from coordinate 37,482,956 downwards.
CCAACGTGTAACGTTTATGCCAATTATCTGTTGATCCGGCTTCTGATTACAGTGACGTTTATCACAGTAAAATCGATGTTTGTCGCCCACAAAGCTAAAGGTTTAGCACGCGGCAGAAACTTATCCTGAGATTGACTGCGGGCTTATCTCAAACCCAGACACGACACTCGATCGATACTGCAGTAGCCATTTTGGTAAACTCAACATTACTTACACGCAATAACTCTAGCTGCTCATTAAAAAGCTTATAAATATTTATTCAAGTCTTGGGAAACGATTGCGAATGTACTTAAGTTTAACTTTAGGAATGTAACTTGATATTTCGCTGCTGGTTAAACTACTTTAAAAAGCGGTGCTAAAGCTTTCATAATGTAAATAAAACTGCTATGAAGGACTTTGTTTTGGTTCAGTATTATATTTAAACTTAGTCCACTCTTTAGTTAGTTTGTTTAGTTAGTTGCTTTATGATGCTCGTAAAAGCGAACAAGCAAAGGCAAGTCATAAAATCCTTTTTCCTTTCAATGGTGGATATAATAATTTAAGCGTATAGCAACATTATTCTTGTTTAACATAGGAATACAGATTTCGAAAGGTTTTAACTGTTTTAAGATCAACTGTGCCAAAATGAAATGGCTGCTTCAGTCCTTAGTTACAGCAATACTTGTGGTGCTAAGCACGTATCTCAAGTAAGAGTAACGCCATGAGGTTGTATGGTTCCTACACATGATTACTCAACTAATAAATGTCAACATAAATGTCGCGAATGGTCTCAAATGTCTCCATACATCTTTATCGCGCCCACACGCGCGTGTGATTTTATTTTCCACACGTGGAGTCAGTCACGATGTTTTTCTTTAGCTAGATAAATCGTCCATTTGTTTATCATTGCAAATATTCAATTTATCTAGCTAAAGATATGTAATATGACAGTGATCACTTTTAAATGAGTCTCCTATCTCGCTTCATACATTGACGAGATTCTCAATAATATTCGTAGGTACGTGGATGTATCATTTCGCGTTCTTTATTGCCTGGTATAACTTTTTCTTATTATGTTCTTGATAAATTACATTCATCCAATACAATAAACAAGACTATGAATTCTGTTATGACGACTTTTCTCGTTTCCTCGCTTCCATGGCGAATTCATTTTGTCTAATAAAGTGTAATAAAAATAAAAATGCCATGAATACTGACGGAAATGACTACGCCTTCTTGTGTTAAGATTTTTTTATTTCATGGCATTCAAAACATTACAGGCTCGAAGAGTGTTTAATGTGACTCGTTTTATTTGATTCTGTATCAGCGCCATCAGAATTCCAGAGCGTATTGTTCTTAGCGACATAGATTCAAAACCAGTTTTATCAGCTTGGTGCTGTTCAACATACTAGCTTCCATTAAACAAATCAAAAATGAAATCATTCTTCCTTTTCGATAAATTTGTTTCAACGCCCACATTGCTAAAAGTGTCGGATAATTTAATAGATTTATGATTTTATCTCATTGAGTGGGAGCAGGGAACAGATTTCTCAGGCACGGCAAACAGCCAAAGTCCGTTATTTTAGAACACTTTGTCTTCTAGTCTTACTTATTAAGTGAATTAAACTGTATGGTTGTTCTAAGTTGAATCACTCAATTCAACCTGTTGCGTTTATGGCTGGCGCTGTCATAATCCGTTGCCACAATGTTTGCGTGTCGTTTTTCACGCTCTTTAGACAATTTAAGCGAACTAAAACGTAATTTATAATATAAAAAGCACCAAACTAACATGGCGTCTATGCGAGTTCTCCAATAATACAACAATCTAAGTTTATAATCCCAGTAATTGACATTAAGTTAAAGTAACCCTGCGCTTCGAAGTACGAAGCCGCTCATTATGTCCTGAACCACTTCCTTGATTGCTTCTCGACGTCCCGACAGTTTCCAAGTAATCTTTGCTCGTTATAATTAATTACTATCTTATGATTATAGCTGCCGACTAATTGCAACATGATTTAATAAAGATTATGAAGATCTAATTGGTTTCAGTCGTCCAATCATTCAACTAGGTGTAAGGGTCCGATCTCACTAGCAGTTTTCTAGCATTTTTAATTGCGTTTCGCGACAAAATGTTGGATTAAGCGTCGCTGGAGCGTGGCATGCACGCGTCGTGTTGCGCTTGCGTCCTTCCAGTCTGTTTCCCAGTTCGGCATGATTGTGAATATCAACAAGAAACGAGTGCTGTGCTTAGCAGGCAAGGGCGAGGACTCTCAGGCATGCTGCATCAACGCTAACATGTAACAAGATGAAGGAATCAAATGTTGGAAATTCTGTTGTTTGTAAATTGTTTGTATAGTAAATGATAAAATAAGAAATTGAATTAGTTCTGTAAAAGTAATTAGGCACTCTTGGGAAAAATACTCTGCAGAACAATGCTTAATCGCTGTCAGACCATTGTGAAAAAGCTTAGTACAATGACAAGAATATTTTAAAATTTAATTCTTAATATTGCTTTAAAGTTTAAATATTATAATCGGAGGCAGAATTCGAAAAAAATCGGTTTCTTTTTTTTATAGTCTCCCGCTTGTGTCCCCGAAGGAGTAGGCAGAGATGTAATGATACACCCAGGTTTCTTTATCATCATTAAAATTAAGTAATCCTAACTTTTTTGTGCTAGTTTTTTCACCGAAGCGTGAACATATAATTATATGAGTGATCAATCGCTCTCACCCCTAGCGAAACGGAAAACGTTTCTAGCGTTAAGTTTATTAGAACCCCACTTGTGTGGCGGAGTTAAGGCGACAGTCGCGCCGTGCAAATATTGGCAATCACTCTATACAGGTTGCAAGAGATTTTTCTAGAAGCTTGACTCTAGAGAAAAAGGATAGGAAACTTGATGTTTTCATTGTACGGTTATACCTAAATTATATGTATAAGCTGGCACAAGTGTTTAGAATCTTTCGAAAAATATGTCTGCTTTTGGCGATTGATTAGAAATTCCATTTTTAGTTCTAGAATGGCTTAAATTCTACTAGAATCTTGATAATTCTATATCCTTATGAACGTAAGCTAAACAAAATCAGATCGAAAACGATTTTGCTGCTCGGCATACTAACTTGTTGCTCGCAGCATAGTCGGACGTTCGATTCGTTCTACGTTCAATATTAAAAGTTGTCACCCATCATTAAGCCACATGTATCAAATACCGCTCAATGTCTCATTGTTTGCTTACTATCATACAGCGTATGCGACTACCTGGTTTTCTAATGTGTATGATTAACATCATGCTAGCCTTGCTACACAGTTCACGTTCAAGTTTACGATAATTCTACAACGAGTTTGTGCTTACACATGCCAAGTGACGTAATTATCGAGTTCTCACATCGACACACCTTGACAGTTTGTTTAGAAGATTACTGTCAATTGAATGAAGTGTTTACTCTGTTTACTACTTCGTATTATAACTATGCATGTATGCTCGTTGAATTAATACACGTTTAAATAAGGAAGTGTCTTCACTTCACAGAAAATCACAGTATCCGTCACAGATACAAGTCAAACCTTCAGTTGTATGTACATATGTACATAATAATATGTAGGTATATGTGACGGATAAAGTTGAACCTCCTTTGAAATACTATGACGTCACCAATGTCCTTTACTCTGGATCGGCAGCTACTGTGTGTAACTGTTACTATACTACACATGTACTTATGCATAAGAAGGTATCATCTTACAAACAATAACATCAATCTAAACTTCATTTATATGTTCCACACATACGAGTACCTACTTACTTACATGCCTTAAATTATAGAGTCACTTGAAAAAGAGCGGCGATAGCCCAGTGGTGTACGTAACGGACTGCCGAGACGATGGTCTCGGGTTCGATCCCCAGGTACCCCGGGCACACACCTCTGACTTTTCGAAGTTATGTACTTACTAAAAATGTTAATTACCGATCGCTTTACAAGAGCCCGGTAGATGGCAATAGGCTTGCCCCCTATTACATTAGGACCGAAACATAACTGGCGAAGTGTGGGTGTGTAATACACCTCTGCTTACCCCTTCGAGGATAAAAGGCGTGAAGTTATATTATGTTGAAAATGTAAATTTTCAAGCATTTTGATTTATTATTTATTTTCTTCATTTTCTTTCATTAATTATACCTAGGTACTACTGAAAGAATAGCACATAGGCAGATACTTCTAGTTCTACATAATAAGTGAACAGATAATACCCAAACAAGTTTTATTGGACTTTACACTCGATGAGAACGTGTGAGTTACATGCGTTTCATATAATAGAAACAGTTTAAATATGTATTTTGAACTGTAAACGCTTTAAATTCATATATTCTGAAATTTTATTATAATGTTTTTAAATGTCATCAACCCGGTCCATTAGGTCGGGTCTCCAAAATGTTTGGAGTATAAACTTGTTTGAAATCTAACTCAATGTTTTATGTCGAGTGTTTAAAAAAGTAATTAAGTTTGGTTTCGTGCGACTGGAAAGTAATAAAAGTTTCAAATATGCATTACGACGACCGTTTAATGGTTTTGGACTAAGGCTTGCCAATTTGCTATGTTGTGAATGATGACCTATTTCTGTATTTACGTCGCGTTGTTTCACGCTTTCAAAGTATTGATCTGGAATAAGGATGCTTGAATACTCACGTCCAAAGGCCGTAGGGATCGACTTCATGACGTTACTGATAGTTTTCTAAAAGAAATGCGAGACGAACGACTCGTCAAATGCTGCAAATACTTCTTCAACGACGGCATATTTCTGCACTAATTTATAAGGTATATTTTACGAAGATTGAGATTCTATTGAATCAGCTCATGATTAGAAATTACTCAGAGCTGTGATAAAATGATGTCTGATCAAAATATTGTATTTACAACTTTTTATGAGGTCGTTTCCTTCAGCTTAGCACGTGTTAATAAACAACTTTATGACGAGTAATTACTTAGTAGAATATTAATCTTCGGCTTTGTAACAAATTATGTCATGTTTGTCTATAAAATCAAGTATAATTACTTTACGCTTTGAAACTAGTTCAAATTTACGTAGGTGTAACAACATAATTTAAATTCTGTCTCGTGATTCACTACATCTCTCTAATTGTTTAATCCACTAAAGAGAATTATAGGGGTACACATGAACTTCTTGGTTTACATAATGATCAAAACTACCATCCCTGTTTAGAATATATTAAATACGTAACTTAGACACTAACCAGCTGGTGTAGTTATAAATTAATCCTAAATGACTTCAATTAGAAGAGTAGTAAGTAATCATAACGCCATTAAATAGGGATAAAACTGAAGGTATTAGTTATTCGCCATCATCGCATTAGCGTTATCCCATTTACGACCAAGACTGTTTCGCTTGGGAGGCCGGGTACTTTTAATAGTCTAACCAGATTTGATAGAATATTAGCTATAGCTATTGACCGTAAGTAGATAGAAAAAGCGTATTGACCATAAAAAAAAGACTGCACGGTTGGCGTAGTGGTTTTAGCGGTCCCCTCGCCGCTTGACACCACGCCGAGTGTTGTGGGTTCGATCCCCACACGAGACAACACTTTTTGTTATTCATAAATTGATGTTTCGAGTCTTGGTGTACATTCCGTCCGTTAATTGTATGTTTGTAAAGTCCCCCGCTACACAGGATTTAGTCCTAGTGCGGGAGTTGTCTTTTTAAAAACAAAAAAAAAACTCTTGTTACAAACAAGGGTTAAAGGTGAAGAGAGTAAAGTGTAGCGTTTACGTAATCATTCTGAAAAAAGTTATATTAGTAGTTCGACGACCCCAGTAACAAGTTGTAAAACTTAAAATAAGGAGACGCTCAACACGTTGTGAATGTTGTGATACATGTATCAGTCAAGAATTTTGTGTTGGGCTCGAGCCAAAAAAAACTTCGGCGCTAATATGATCAGGGCATTGACGGTAACGTTCTTTGAAAAATAAATATCATTTCTTCATGAATAAATCTCAATCTAAGCAATATATTATCGTCACGTAAACAGCGTACAAATGAGAAGAATGCTAATTCCGTAAAGATGTGTAACGATGCCTACGAATTTGATCATACATTGACCCAAGGGCGTCAATAACCTTCTACAAAACAGTCCGAAGCACCCCTTAAACTAGTTATGGTTGTCGTAATGGCCGACAACGCCTTGCTCACATAATAAAACCTCTTTAGTTAGTTAAGGCTCTCAGTATTATGACGTCAACGTATTGAGATATACGCGATCTGTCCGAATATACACATAGGTACTATAGGTACATCTGCAGATTATTAGGACATTTGTGTTTTTAATTGATATGTACCAGCTCTCGGTTTTGCCCAAATGACTTGCGAAGTTGTACTTAATGATTATGAGTTTGGGATGACTGTATGCTTTTAATTTGCCGCATGTTCGTATTATTAATCTATTCTTATGGTACCAAGTATTACGTAGTAATACGCATGTGCAACTTCTGAATATATATATATTTTTTTTTTTTTATTTGAATGCGACGATTTGTGCTTATCTTTATTATGTGGAATTGCTTGACGCCCAATAAAATGCCCTTGAGCATAAGTGCGTTAAAAAAGGCTTGATTTCACCGATTCAAAATTAATTTTGTTGCGAAGGCCACCAGATTAGCGCAAGATTTTTGCAATAAGAGTTGTGAAAACATAAACAACCGATCTTCGAGTATTTTATTGTGTTGCAACATCTAATTTATACGCTTTCTTAATGTAAATATTGTAAGATAAATGAAAATGTCAAATGTTTACGAGGTATACGTACAACACGGATGCTTGTCAAGCTAGACCCATTGACCTTCGTACCGATGGCGAAGAAACAAAGTATTAAAATCGTCCTGGAACTGTCAAGCTTGTCTTGTCGCTGTGTGCACATGATACTTAATGTCTATAGGAAAGTATCTAAACCGACGGATTGCTAATGACGGAGGAAGGAATAAATAATAAGTATATTAAATTTAAACACCAGTCATTCATCTATCCAGTCATTATCTAGTGAAAATACGCTATAACTGTCTGTCTATCTAAAAACATTATTATGCACTAATTTAAGAGGTGCGGCAACACAAAACCATTATAATGGTGTTATTTGTACCTATATGTTGTACATGGTTATAACAAGTATGCTAATTTAAGGGCTCTTTTACGTTTTTCATCTTAAAATACTGACACAAACTTAACGAGTCATTCATTCTTAAACACAAAAGATACCTATGTAGATATCTTCACTCTAAGGTAGACTGGGAGAGAATGCCCAAGGCATTAAGTCCGCCTTTATACGCTTCAGTGTATATAAAGTTATTAAATAAATAAATAAATATCTACTTGTACTTTGCATAGTCAGTCACACACCAAATGCACATTTAATCCCTAGTCATAGACAGCTCAGAAGTCAGAACGGTGCCAAAAAAGCCGTTCTGTTACTTCAACGGCAAAGGTTGATACCCCATTTGCGGTGGTCCTTAGGTTCACACTCAAAAATGCAGGCAACACACGTTCATTGCGCACATTCATTTGCATATATGCATATTCACTAACGAGAATATTGTAAAAAGTAAGCACGATAATCTTCTCAGAGTAATTGTGCTCTTCTACTAAAAGTATATTTAAAGTGGATGTTCGATGATAATTCGAAGTCGAAGTCCGAAGACTCAAATTCATTTCTAAATTAGGTGTTCGCTTAGTCAAAGGATTGGCGGACTATGCATGTATATTTGATATATTTGCTACTATCTATGTATTTTCCGGGCGTACCTTTCAGGTAGTTGTTCTACCAAACAGACCTTTACCTTTACTTGTACATATTCTAATATCGTTTGAATCCGGTAAATTGTTTTACTTTGCTTTTAGGCTTCACTAACTCCGTAATCAAATCTCATGTGGAAGCTACAAAAGTTCGTCGTAAAACGAATGCCGAAGCGAGACAAAGCTATTTTTATCGTCTAGGTCACAAATGTGTATGCAGACAAAACATTCCAGTCCTTTTTGTTTTGGCACATTGCTTCTCAACATACAAAAATAATTAAATTTGTAAAGGTGGGTTGGAATTCTACCAAAAATACATGTACTGTACACAACATTGTAAACAACAATCAAATAAGATACAATGTAGGTACACTAGGTACTACGCTATATACCTTACAATGATGTCCAGATTTGTATGGTATGGATTAGCTAATTTGTTAATAAAACAATTCTGAGAAGCTCACGACATTTTAGAGTAAAAATCTTATTTAAATCACTGTGATGTTTGATAGTATTTATTATACAAAGAATCAGAGTTACTAATTGATATACCTAATTTGTACCAACTGTATTTGCACAATAAAGATTTATATATCTATCAATATAACTGATTCGCTGACTTATTTCCATTTGGACTGAACTCAATAACAATATACTTAGTAAAATTATTGTTTTCTATATTCTCGATGATATTTCGGTTTATTTAGCAAAGCGTTTCAGGTCGTCGGTATAAACAGTTCATGGACAGAGACGATAGAAGAAAAGGAGAACAGTCACATCTTTCACTATTGATTACGAATAGGTAGGTATTTCATATCGGAAAGGTTGAGATACAATGTTTGAAAGCTTTTTCGCAGACTCTAAATCTACATTATAAAAAATTTTATACGGCTGGGTTTGACTCGTAATCTTGTCTTTTATTACAGTCGTTGTGGATTGCCATCTGAATTTCGAATTCAGGGAAGTATAATATTGTAAAAACGTTTTATGTTTCGTATTAACAGTAACTCCGACAAGGTAGGGAAACGGTCTGGAGAAAATCGTATTAAGTAGATATAATGTTTTCAAGAGTACAACAGTACAAATACTACAAATAATAACTATATTTTATGAAATCTCCTCGTGTGGGACGGCTTTTATGAATTCCTTACATTTGGCAATAGCTGTACGGGTTACACGCGAGCAGTAGATGTTCAAAGATCTGGCTCGACTAGAATATTGAAGATGATACACTACAAAATACAAAACGAATATAAATAGAATACGACTCTAGTCTACATAAATGCGCCGTATTCTAAATTGCTTCAAATTTTCTGAATTAGGTATATATTTCTGTATGCAAATGTGTTTTCAGTTGTTATTACGACTATATAAATAATCACACGTTTTCTTGATTTAGCAAAAACGACCAAACACTTAAAACGTGTATGCTTTGACACGTGATCTGGTGACATAATGCAAAAGAAATGTAAATAAGCTTATAATAGAAACACTTTAATATAAAGAAAAACAATATGTTAATCAAAGCAATATTATATTGACGTATGTCAATATAATATTTGTTTGAGCCGGTGGGTTTGCTTGCGTTGGAGAATATTATGTTATGGCTACATAAAGTATGCCTATGTGTTATCAGAATGTTAAAGTGATATTACTGCAAAATTTCATCAAAAGATCGTTCGGTAGTTTTTGCTTGAAGGAGTAACGAACATCTACATAATATATACTTCCTGCAGTCTTCACAAACTTTCGCGTTACAATAAATATGGGCAAACAGACATGTATTAGAATATAAGTAGGTATTAGACTACCCACAACGGCTGACCACAATCATCATTTCAGCCGGGACTGAAGGGCCAACCAGCTCAGAGAGCCTCATTAAGCAATTAACAATTTAATAGACACATAACTTCTAAGAGTTCAATACGTACCCATAACTGCGTGGCAGTGTATTGGTGTTGCTATTCCGTTATCAGCTACTGATCTTTTTTATCATTATCTTACTATCTACATTAATTATCAACAATAGTAGAATGCCATAGTATATGAGTACGCACAATGCGTAGACGTACTTAATATTGGATGATGCTATGCTGACGAAATAATTTGGCAAAGTAGATCGACGCACGGTGTGTATGTAGTTGAAACATAGGTACAATTTATCAAAAACATATTTTAATAGGACTACATGCATATCTGCAAATATGCGTGGAATAAATCATTTTTAGCGATGACAGCCCATTGTGACTTTTCATTTCTTTCTATACATTGTAACATGACTATGTATTTGGTGCACAGTGAAGAATCATCTGCATGATACAAACTCTTCGTTGAGGGTACCTACATTGTGTACAACGACAACCGTGCTTTTAAGGACGCCAAATCTAGTCAGTACCTATAGGGCGACGTCGCGTCGTCGAGATGGAAGCAATAGGATTAAGTTATAGAGCAAACCTGATTCTGAAGAGGTACTCCTGATAGAGTCGTAGTATCGGGCACTTACAGCTCGCCGGTCAAAGTCCCGTTGTGAGGTACCATTGTGATAAGGCTATCCCTATTTATGAGGTAGTGTAGCTTTTATAGATAACTTACTTACGAGCGCTAGGTTGTTGAACAAAATAAATAAATTGTAATGGAGGTTGTAACATTTCTAGTGCTTATGTAATGCGTTAAAACTATCTAGCTTGTGTTATCGATTATACCACTCTGTTGAATTGCAAGTGTCCATAAAGTGTCATATTATGATGTTGAGAAATTAATTATACTAAGAAAGAATTTTAGAGATAGATATTTCATGATAACATTACAAAAATGTACACAAGTAAAATGTTTTTACATTCTTAAAGAATCAGACCATTTAATTAACGATGTAGTTCATGGTTTAATATAAGATGTTATATGTGGTTTAAGATAATGATCTTGTAATCCAGTTAAAAATACTTGTTTACGTTAAAAGTAGCAGATAATAAAATGAATGTCCAGCAACCCAAGGCTGTTAAAGCAATAGTGGAAACTTACACCCGTCCCGAGTACGTGTGAATTACATATTGAAAATAACTTCCAATACAAGGAGCGCCAGTTCCCGATATTTCTAGCTCGCAAGCTGAAATCGATTACGAGATTTTCCGTACGATCATGTGAGTCCGATAACGAGTATTAAACGACAAAACATAGATAAGCCGTTTTATAATATCATACGGCGAAATGACTCGAATTCAAATCGTTTAGATAACGTGTGATAAGTAAGCTATAATATGTAGTAGATAATTATATAACTAGTTGTAGTATAGTAATTCATGCATATGCTGTCATATAACATATGTATGTTTATCCATTGTCCCAATAGTGTCCCATAGTGCCCATATATATAGTACAAGCTCGGCTTAGTTTGGGACTAGATGGTGTTGTGTGAATGTGGTAGAATATATTATTATTATTATAACAAACTACCTAAATAGCACCTGGACTTTGGCAGAATGGCTGAAAGTGTAATTATGTTCAAGGTCTTGTACTTTTTTCGTGGCGTTTCCCTACGATGACGTCAGTGCCAAGGTTCATCGTATAGTAACATACGTAAGCGTAACAGGTTGTTAGTAGCTTTTACGAATATGTTTTGTTACTTTGTTTTGTTCTGTTCGCTTCATTCATTTGTTAGTTTTTTTTATATAGTAATAGGCGGTAAACGAGCAGACGGATCGCCTGATGGTAAGCAATTACCGGCGCCCATGGACACAAGCAACACCACAGGACTCACAAGTGCGTTGCCGCCTTTTTGGGTTGGGAAAAGGAATAGGATAAGGGAGAAGGAATAGGTGATAGTGCCTCCGGCACTCTCGCTCACCGAACGAAACGTCGATTTTATGTGAGTGGGTAGTATCTCGCCGGTCGAGCCGGCCCATTCATGCTGAAATTAGTTCCTGATTCTTCATAATAAATATTTGAAACTTATGTCATAAAACTCCCATGTCTCACTGAGACATCAATACGAAAGAGGCTCATCAAATAATAAGTCTAACCTAATCAATAAACCATACATACTCGTCACTCGAGACCAAAGTTCATTATCACTAGCATGCAATGAACATGAACTGATGGAGTCAGCTCGTGGCCCTAGACTTGCAGCCACCATGATCACGATCTTCAGACATAAAGGACCGAACAGAAAGAGAAAGGAATACTTTTAAACTTGCGCGACATGTACACATTTATGAAACGGGTCTGTATCTCGTAAACACGACTGGTGTAATACATACTAGCCAGGCTAAAACGTCGAGACAAATATAATGTCTTTTACCTTTTATTTCTCAATAATTACGCGCGGTTCCACAGTTCGTTCGTACACACATTATTTCCTCATCAGGTTGCTTACTCATACCATCAATACGTTTAGGCACCTCATAAATTACTATCTTGTAAATCAAATACAGTCACATGTTCTTTGAATTAATCGTTATCAACGAGATTATTTTATAAACAATGATAACCTTGAATGATTTTCGCAAGAGATAACGCGTGCCAGGGTAACGTTCGTCAACCAATTTTAAGGTTGCTCTTATATTACAAAGATGTCTTATTTTTTATATTATTGCAAACATAGACAATATAGTCATGATGTGTTGAATAAATAGCATGTTATAATGCGCACGAAAAGATAAGTAGTGACGTTTCGTGCATATACAAATGATCCACGTTTGATCATTTCGTATTATGTAGTTTTCGATACAAGCCTATTGGACGTAACAACGTCACTTCTCTTGCTTACTGAATATATTCTCTGTACTGACAAAAATAATTAATTACTCTATGCGACTCGGCCTTGAAAAGCTTGAATTAGCTCTGTTAACATTTAACTTATGTAGCTTTCGCATTATGATTTTTGTCCTTAATTCTGTTTTGCAGATGAAGTCTTACTATTTTTGGCTACTGAATTATGATAAAATATCAGATTTTTTGTTTTCCACGGTAAACATTTTTTAAAGAAACCTGCTGCTCTTGGAAATCCAGTGTTACTTACTGTTACCAAATTTAATATACTCTAACGATATATCCACTTTCATAACATATATGTAGAACTGATGGATTTGCACAAAGTGTTGTGATAGGAACTGGCAGCTAAGCTTTTTTAGGTTTCAGTCACCATTGCATCCGACTTCTGTATCCAAAGAATTACAAAGGCATCGTGCCAGTGTAGTTAGGTACTCAACCGTTCGGCACCCAGTTTTCCTCTGACTTATCGACCACTGATAACTGTCAAAAGAATTCTGTATGTTTATACATATTACTAATCAATATAGAACAGCCTTTTATAAAAAAGGAGCGCCTACAATTCGTTATATCGAAATCTTTTTCTATCTTGCGTGGGTTTGTTTTAGTAGCCATCGTGACCTTTACAATCTCGAAAAGCCATCGAGCCTATAGGAGACAACTGTTTGAATTGTCTTTGATGTTTTATGACTATTTACACCCACGCAATATTCCAGAGGGAAATGGAAAATGGGAATATATGAGATTACGATGTTAAGAAAAAGTAGTCGTCTTGTCAGATATTGTAGCATGTTGTACCTATTATGACTTGGTCTTCGCATGATAGATGATAATGGGCAAGATATCCGGAAAGTGAACGTCCTACGGAAAATATATACGAGTGCCTAAGATGACACGTATTTTGGGGATATACCTATATATTTTTATGAAATAAAAATATTTTTACTTAACTGTCGAAATATTTTAAGAATAGATATCTATACATTGTAGTTCTCATATTACTGGAACTGGAAATGGTGAAGTACCTGGGGAACTTCTTACAGAAGAAGGAGAAGGGTAGGATTGTGAGAGTGATGTATTCGATTACCTCTTTGATTGGTTTTAAGCACCCAAACTCGAAGTCGCTTAGAGTAGTTTTTCTGCGTGCTGTATCAATTTATAATTTTGTAATAAACAGTACATATGTTAGTGTTCCTACATAATAAACACAGGGCTATAGTGCACATGTGCTTGAAGAGCGCTTGGCGTAGAAAATGTGGGCTAAATACTTCGTAAGTTCTCATAAATGCTGCAGCAATTGTACTGGAGCAGAAGGCATTCAGGTAAATAACATTCCATTAAATTGTACTTTGTGCTCTAAATAATAAGAGATATCAAGCGACAGTATGTACCTATCAGATGTTTCTTTCACACATACTTACTTACATCACAGAATATAGATATACAAGTACTAAAGTACTTACATCCTAAATTTAAAACCGTCCTTCATTTGGCGACAAAAACTACGAACCACCAACAATGACGTAAAAACGCCAAGTTATTTATTACTTTGTGTTCGGGATTAATTAATGATTCACAGTATCTTAGTGCCTCGGCAAACACGTCAGGATATCAATCCTGATGTCAGCACCTACGTAGCTTGATACGGAGAGTGGGCGCCGGAAAATATCCTCTGGTCTAAGCATTAATATAAATTACTTATTTAGTATTAAAACTATCACGAGAATAGATAGCTCGCCTTAGGGCCGTAAATTGTCATTCCGAGTCTAGGTATTCCAAAACGGCCATCATTCCTATCGAAATCAATACACATACTTAAATAAAATTGAAGTGTCTGTTTGTAATATTAAAATAACCGCTATTTATTTAAGGCATATGGATGTATACACGGTACATATACCGAAATGACAATTTTTTCAATTTTAGTCTGTCTGTCTGTTTGATCTCGCTAATCTCTGGAACGGCTGGATCGATTTTGACGAGACTTTCACTGGCGGATAGCTGATATACCAAGGAGTAACTTAGGCTATAAATTAACTAGCTACGCGAAGTAGTTACCTCATGACGCGGGTGAAACCGCGGGAAACAGCTAGTAAATAATCAATTATAAAAAGATCTAGCTGGGAACAGAGCAGAAAACTTTTTACTAGTGCCATTTGCTGCTTAACAGGTTTTATGTCTATATTCAATGTGATTGTGATTAGCGATTTCAAAAATTTGACGTGGTTTTCCTCAATCCAATTCATAGAACAAAATAAAGTAGTCAAGGAAAAAAAGATAATCAATTACCATGATATGCTGACAAAACGATAAATTCATTTAAGGATAAATTGTTACATATATAAACGCATTTATAGATTGTTAGTAATTTTCCTTCGTTGTGATAATGGTGATTACCGACCGCACACATAGAATTGCGTTGCATGCGTTGTATCAATATTATTATATTGCCAAGATATCGCCACGACTCATATGGTATTTGATAATTGCCATATTTGGGTTGTAGCTATTGTTCTAACCTGATAGGTAAGCTGATCAGTTAGGTATGTGAAGTTCTTCTAAAGCTAATCGTTTCGAGATAATAGTACGTTAAATCGTTAAATATGTGCATATGAATAAGTCATCATTGTCTTAGCATTATCCCAGTCGTAACCCGGGGTCCGCTTACTAGTCTACGGATTTGACTGACTATGAGCTTTTCCATAGAGTGACTGCTTGTCTGACCTCCGCAACCCAAGGGGATAGCGATATTCCATGGTTTATACTAGTGTCAATTTATTCAGAGGTACTGACATCCTGTCACTATATCTATATGTACATGTACGAATGAGTGTATTAACTTATAAAGGAACATATACATAGCTGACATTAAACACAAATGCTCGACGAAGTTTGCTGTGCGTGAACATGTACAACAAGGATCCAACAAAAGAACACCGTTTTATTCCAAGGGTGATACGTGAAGCTAGTGAAATTAAAAAAGCACCCTAATTTCAGTTGGGAAGATGGTTGAATTGTTCCTCCGGCTTGGGACCCTGTTATCAGGCTAATGAAACCCAAGAAGGACAAAGTCACCAGAAGACATAAAAACACAGTGAACAAATTCTGCATAGATAGTAACACCAAACGTTGAAAAATGTTCGGGTACTTTGAGATAACTTTTAAATTCAAGACAAAGACAGATATCACATCAGTCCGCCGCGACCACGGTTCCTGTAAAGAAACTGAAACGTCGGCTAGTAATAATTAAGAACATATTTCTTGATCATTCGGTTTAAATGTATAGAATCCGTAAACCGTAGTTTGATTTCAATATGTAATATTCGCGTAAACCCAAGAATATCGTGATTTTACAGTTGCAAACTATCATAAAATAGTGTTTAATAAAAATTGATTCTTACGAAAATGACAGTTTTCTTTTTATGTATCCTACCCTGGGCCTTCATGTCTCTACCCTGTATAGATTATCACCCCTGGTCGAGAAAAACTCTTGTAAAAATCGAAAAAATTGACTGGCCATCTTAAACTAATGTACAAAATACCTGATTACATAGTTCGGTTTCGGAAAAAGTCATTATTTTAAACATTTACATCACGCCGCCTTTCTTAACATCAGATGCTCTCTTAACGTAGAATGACCCTTATGTATAATTTTTTCGACATTTCGACAGGTTTACCAGTCGTAGTCAAATAATTGCCTGTCGTAAATCTCTAATGTTATTAGGACGTATTAATTGATCACATTAACGATTCTCTATTTTTTATTGAAGATTGCTTGAATATGAATAATTTATTATGCCATATTGATACAGGTGAGCCCGAATAAAATCAGTTTCATGTTACAAAGAAAAAAATACATAATTTATTAGTATTACACTTTATTTTATTTCCATTTAGGCATTATTTAAATGTAGTATCTACACGTATTAGTGCCTATTTAAATATTGAAAACTAATATGTGTATTTTATTATTAATAGGCGAGTCTATTGAATTTTAAAAAGGCTGAGAATCGCGTGCTTAGTAATAAGATTAAATATATTTAATAGTTTTTTATTAAGATTTCTTCACTTTTCAATATTAACATAAAATCACAATTTAAATACACGCTTATATAATACTTATACTAGGTAGTTACTCTCCTAATTATGTAAATAAAAGTCGATAATGTCGAAGAATCTACATAGAAAGATAGTTTGAATATATACCTACATATAGTAATATAATCATTAGATCATATATTATAGATATATTCGTAGTAGTATTACACATATGTACTGAAATAAGTCTCATTTGGACAGAATAGAGAATATGGGACATTTGCAAATTATTTTGGTTGGTTTCAAGTTATTCTAATAGTGAATTAGGAGCACTCCCGAATAGTCGAGAAATAGCTATCAGTTAGGACCTACTTACTAGCAAGTCTGGCGCTGTGCCTAATATACGGTAGTATAGCCTTCTAGTTGTGACACAAACTTGGCAGTGTAAGAAAAGGTCAATTATGTGTTCAGGTTCCTAATGTGAATATGGTATATTTGCTGTCTTTAGGAAAATATTACTATCACATTTGGATTTGGGTGTAATGCATTTAGATACCGAACCAGACGAACTCCTTATTACTTGTATCTGAGTCATCTAAATCATCATTATATAAATCACTTGCACTGAAACATCACGAGGCATAAACTAAGGCAGCTAGAAAGATGAAATTCGGACATTGGTTTCCTTTTATGATATAGATATTCATTAAGAAGGATTTTGTAATATTGAATCCCTAAGAGGGTAAAATAACGGCTGGCAATTTTAGGCCAGCGACTAAAGAAAACAGCTAGTATATTGATAAAAGGACAAGTATGGTCATCTTTTGTTTTTGCTATGCTACAGAATGTTTGTTTACGTACGTGCAAAGGCATTATTTTCTACCACAGACGAGATTCAAAGGTTGCTGTGACTGCTGTGAACATGCGATGTGGATGTGGTATGAAATTCGCTTTGTGCCGACAATATCTGGCCGGCTAACGTTGGACCTAGCCAATTTGGATCTAGCCCGTGCATCCATTAATATCCGGGGCACGATTCGTTTGATTAATTGCTTTTACTCCTATTCACTTTGCATTACCTGTGAATATTTGATTTTGGATAGAGCATGATTTTAGTTTTCTGTTGATTTTATCATAGTTTGGTATTTTTCGTTTACTGTTTGGGATGAGGCAAATTTTCGTGACCCCAGGATATGTTTCCGTTACTTCACCTAAAACACCTCCAGTGTTATCGTTATTTTTTGTTGCGTTGCGTTGAGGATGTGTGAGTTCGATAATTAGATTTTATATTATTGTCTTCTTTGCTGGTGTACATTCCTTTCTATACATCTTTAATTTTGTTTTCAGAAGAATATACTGAATAGTACAAAATAAAGAAAATTAAAAAAAGCACACACTACGACTCCTAATACACACTTATTGCAAAACTTAAAATATCGGGTGGCTCAAGTAAAAACATAAGAATTTTTTACTCTCTGCGACCTGTAAGTTTTTGTTTTATCTACATATAAATACGAGATGCGAAATTTTGTGATCCCTTTTTACGAGAAATGCACGATTGGAGGATTATGAAATTTGGCACACTTATTGCTTTCATGGTGAGCAGAATGCTCTTTTTTATAAAATATGCATTAGAAAATGATTTTATGGCCAATAAACGTTACCTATACACTCAAACATTTGCCACACACACACACCCATGACATGTTTACGTATACAGTATTACTCTACTTTCAAAATGAAAAGCGATTATATTACATTTTTTGCTTTTGTTTAAGGTTTATCTTATTTTGCCTAATAGATTTTACATTTGGCATTAAATTTACCTCGGAATATCTTTGTCCGTGTGGTGACGGATTAAGAATACGAAATGTGACCACCCTATTTCATCTCATGGGTGTCGTAAGAGCCGACAGAGGGAGCATATTATGCAGAGAACAGCACTGTAAGAGAAGGAAAACTTGATACAAACCCTATACCAACCCGTTTGGCCAGCGTGGTATAGAAGGCCAATTCCTCCTTTCAAAGGAGATGCCTAGTTCAGCAGTGGACTGTTAAAGGCTGATGATGAAACTAAATGAATATGTGTAGCTTTATTGCCTCAGAAAAGAAAGGTCAGTGATCGAATATAATCCGAAATTCTGTGTGCAAATGGTGCAATGCTGTAAAAATATAACGATACTAGAGGACGCCAGCAGCTACGCCTGCATTTTTTTTCAATTTACCCGTTTTTGCCGATCCCGTGGGAATTTCGGGAAATCCCTTCTTAGTGCACCCCTACGGTCCCTAAGGAACATAAATGCCAAATTTCAGCTTCCTGCACCCAATAGTTTCGGCTGTAGCGTGTCTGTCAGTCAGTCGCAAGGATTTTATATATTAAGATTTAACATACTTATCATATTTGTATTTTTCCCATATTTGTTCGGCAGGATGAAACAAATATAAATTCATTTGGACGTCAGAAATATTTAGGTAGGAACTAACATTTTATTGAAAAATATTTTCAGTACTTTAATTAAGTAGGTAAAATATTAAAATCCCAACCGGGATCAACTACCTATCTAAAAAGGGATTATAAGTTTCAATTCATAGTCACTAATTTAAATGACAGTAAAAAGGTGGTGACTATTTTCTTAGACCTTGCCAAAGCCTTTGACACTGTTCCCATTTCCACTCTTCTTTTGAAGCTGGAAAGAATAGGTGTCAGAGGCCCACAGTTAGCATTCTTCAAAAGTTACCTCACAGATCGTACACAGATGGTCAAGATAGGTAACTACACTAGTGATGAGCTTCCTATATCCATTGGTGTTCCACAAGGAAGTATACTCGGGCCATCTCTATTCCTAATTTTTATTAATGACCTTTGTAATCTGAAGATCCCTAATTCCAAAATCACTTCATATGCTGATGACACGGCTATTACCTTTGTTTCTGATTCCTGGACTGAGCTACAAAAAACGTCCCAAGCCGGCTTAAACAATGTAGCGGATTGGTTATCTTCTCATGCTCTTACTCTGAACGTTGCAAAAACAAAATTTTTAACGTACTCTATCTCGTCCACCACCCTGCCTAATACCCCATTAGATTTGATATTTCATAGTTGCTTGAATGACTCTGTAATAAATTGTCATTGTCCTCACATAAGCTCTGTTGACAGTATCAGGTATCTCGGCGTTATTTTAGACAAATACCTAAACTATAAACCACAGGTTGAAGCACTGACGTCTAGAGTTCGCAAGCTTATATTTATATTTAGATCGCTTCGTTACGTCGCTAATATTACAATCATACGTAGTGTTTACTATGCCCTCTGCAAATCTATAATATCTTATTGTATTTCTATCTGGGGAGGTACTCATAAAACAACTCTCAAATCATTGGAGATTGCTCATAGAGCAGTTTTAAAAGTAGCCACGTTTCGTCCTATGTTGTACCCGACTGACGATTTATATAGAAACTGGAACATTCTAAATGTACGACAAATTTACGTTTTTCACACGGTAATGTTGCAACATCGCAAGACTCCATACATACATTCTTCCAAGCGTCGCAGGGATAACATCTGTATTATACCTAGAATGCATTTTTCTTTCATTAAAAGATTTTTCTATTACCTGGGACCTTACCTCTACAACCAGATAAACAGGCACATTTATATATATAACTTACCTAGTCATGATTGTAAGTCGGCCGTCCTAAATTACCTATTGCATAAAAATTACGATGAGACAGAAAATATGCTAATCGCTTTGTCCTGATATATAGCTTCTATTTGCCTTTTTGGATACGGTTGCATACACTCACACACACTCACATACATACGCGCGCACACACACCCACACCCACACACACACACACACACACACACACACACACACACACACACACACACACATCACACACACACACACACACACACCAACTTATAAATTTTTGCATAATATCTCCACCTATTGTCTTAATAATGCATGTTATACAAAAAGTGTTAAAACTGTAGTTTACATACCTTCTTTTATATTGCAACTAGTGTCGTTAAATATTATGTATTTTGTATTAATGCGGGTTTGGAGCTGTTTTTCCTTAATACAGGCTATTTCATAGCCTAGCTAGGAAAACAGTAAGTAAACTACTTGATCTGTAACTACTTAACATGTAATGTACTACAACGATTTACTTGGCAATAAAAATATTATTATTATTATTATTAATTCGGTTTGCTTATGTTTGTCGCGCTGAATAGTGTGAGTGATTTTAGATCCGTTTTGTTGCCTTGCCATACGTTTTCTGTCATCGCAGTAATAGAAAACACCATGATAGTTCATTTTAGCTTTACACACAACAACTGGTTTTACATTAAACGCCAAAACTTTTAAATAATTATGTAAAGTCGTAGTTATAGAAAACCTCCATTACGTCAATATGCGTCGTGAAAAAAAATCATAACTCATGAGCGTATAAACAATGCCTTGAATAGATTTTGTTCACTCATTACAATGCTAATGCCGGCCGACCGTGCCAATGGCAGTGCCGGCGATATTATGGTAATAACGAGACGAGTGTGTTCAGCTGCATATTCGAAGTTTCAACTGAGTTTTAATTAGTTCTGCATTGAAATGAAGCAAAGGATTTTATCCTTCAGCCGAGTGTTTACGGACTAATGGTGTGCTACAAAGACATTAGGTAATATTTGTCGAAGTAACATTTATGCGACAAATCGCAAACATTTTTATACAAATAAACACGTTATCATCTTACTAGCGTTATTCCGTTTGCGTCCAAGAGATTTGACTTTAAGCCCATAGCTTCGAAAAGTCGTGATGGATCGTCTCTGTATGACAAACTGTTTGTATCTCTACTAGGCTGTCGCTGCATATTAACAAATAAACATCATTACAATTTTATTTAACAGGTCTATGAATATCGTGTTAACTAAATAAAGATTTGACCAACCCAACTCAATCTTTTCACAACAGAATATGTACAGTCGAACATCTACCCGCTAGTACCGTAGGTACTAATTATATATTCTGTGCCGCTAGACCACCATAAGGGCGAGAATCGCTTAGCAAGACATCGTCGCTTCCAGTGCTACTTTTTACACACCCATTGACACTCGTATACAAACCAGTTTCTAGTCTGCCACGACTCTACGAGCGAGCCAAGGGATTTTTTAGGGTTCCGTACCTCAAGGAAAAAAAAGGAACCCTTATAAGATCACTTTAATCGATTTTAAACTTTCGCGATTTGTATACATCATACAATATTATTTAGCGGGTCTTAGTCGCGATAATTTATTTATTTCAAGGCATAAATACCTCTGTTATTCTCCTACGTTTCTACCGGCTTGCAACGGTTGTGGTCGCGGAGGGACTGATGTCAGCTCAGCGCCGTCCTTGTGAAGCGCGGGTTTCGGCAGCTACCCTCACTTGTTTTGTATTTTTGATATTTTTAGTTCTATCTGCACTGTCGGTACCTCGACACACTACACTTATGACGTCTACACACTGATGAGATGTGTTACTGCGGCGTTGTTTGCATTTGTTGATAACTGGGTTCCAAGTGGTCGATAGTCTGTATCCGTCCTCCCGGTTGAAATTTCTATGTTTTTTGATTTCAACCGCTTCACGTACTATCCTGGAGTAATAGTGGCGATCGGTGGATAAGACTCGTGGTTGATGTAATTCTATCCAGTGGTTTGGTCCAGATTCCAGCAAATGCTCAGCTATGGCAGATTTGTTGCTATAAGGTGTATGAAAATCAGGGTCCTGGGTCAACCCAATAAAAAGATATGGTAAAATTAGATTTTTGCGAAAACTTGTAAGTACCAAAATTAAACTTAATTTTCAACTTTTATTAATTTTCGGAATTTTTCCTTTACTTGTGCTGTAAGACCTTGGTTTTGACCAAAATTGATAATTCTAGGTCAACCGTAAGTACCCTATAGGTTTTGGGTCGAAAACCTATATGGTAGTTCCCGTTGAACTAGAATCACGAAATTTGGCCAAAAGCAGGGTCTTACAGCACAAATAAAGGAAAAATTACAAAAAATAAAAAAGTGGAAAATTTAAGGGTGTCCCCATACATACATAGTAGACTCCATTTAAGATAGTCCTCTAGTATGGGCGCTCATACAGATTTAGAGGACGTAATTCAACTTCAAATAAGGTAAAATGCGTACGGAACCCTCGGTGCGCGAGTCAGACTCGCACTTGCCCGAATTTTTTTTCTAACTGGTCCACCTCCGACTTGTTTGATTGTACATTATTATAGAGATTTGTAAGCTAACGATTTTTCGATGGCAAATATTGGAACGCCTCTTTGCGTTAATAATGTAATGACATGGAGGTATGCGTATTGACAATTTGTCTCATAAATATTGAAGATATCGGATGAAAAATACGTCGTCTCTAGGGGAAACGTAACTTATCAAGAGGCGATATCAAAATTCATTATTTCAGTTACCTACTTATCTCTTTATGTAAAATATTAACGAATTATAAAAAAAAAATAAGAATATTTATGATATTAACCGGTCATGATTGATAGGACATAACTATGGGAGACAGGAGAAAACAACATACAAAAAATTTGCAAACAAGTATTTCACTTTTCATCATCATCAGAGCAGTCAATAAACGTACACTGCTTAGCATGTGCCTTCCGCAAGTCTCTACACATAGAACGCTTGAGCGCCCGCATCCTTCCGCTGCCCGCGATCCCGACAAGATCGTCGGTTCATCTTTTCATGTTTATTTTCAAATATTTGCGGGATTGAAACCCGTTTCATTACTATTACTTTTCATAGGAAGGCTCCATCCAAGTGCCTATGTTATACAAATATCTAGTTAATACCTTATATACATACCCGCTGAACATATCGCAAGTATGGCATGATATCGTTAGTCGTCTAAATTAGTTGGATATTTTCCAGGTCTAATATTTATGTAGGTTGCCATATCAAGGAATCCCATATTTATTTTAGAAAAGATAACCCTAAGGCGCTAATCACATACCATTTTAATTACGCAATATAACACTAAAATACTAGAGAATTAAATTATTAGCATTTGTAGGTACCTTTCATATGTAGCAAGGATAATATTGCTAATCGACTGAGTGGGAGGATAATGGGGTTATTGTATTGTGTTATGTATCTAGGGTAAATTCGTTAGAGATGGCCATACGGGAGAGATGGCCAATCGATTTATTTTTGACATTTACGGCTAGATGGGGCTACAGTTGAGTTAGTATGCTCCGATTAACGATCATGAACACAGTACGATACATTTACTGACCAAAATTATACTAAAAAGTTAGTAAATAACCTTTAATTTTACAAGGTATTCCTTAAATGTTTAGTGTGGTGATATTTTAAGGTGAAATACTATTTTTAAATGTATACTTTTTGTGTTTACTAAGTTTATTGCGTTTTTCAAATGATAATGTCTATTCTAACCTCAAAACGGTGCCCGTTACGTTAACATTACGTTTTAGAATTGATGTGGCCATCTCACCCGTACAAAAAGGAGAGATGGCCACATAAATTCAGGCTGAGATGGCCATATCCATTATTGTTTTTGTGAATGTTTTTAATGTGCTTTATGTTTTGGTATAGATGCCAAACAAGTATCAGAAGAAAACTATAGCCACTTGCGGTAATTGGAGTGAAGAATCATTAAAAGCTGCCATTAATGCATTAAATCCAAAGATAATAAATCTGATAAAAATAGGATTAGAAAACGAAAAGTTGCTAGGCGTATTAGCGAAAGCAGGTCTGATCTCAGTGCACCGATAATTTGTGATAGGTACATCCGACGAATAAGATAAAGAAAATGAGGCAGACAACTCTGCCGGATGCGGAGACAATTATTATACGACTCATCTCGTTGAAAATTGGCCGCCATATATTATTTGTGATAGATTGGTTCATGAAAATTGTAAAGAATTTAATGGCATGTACTCTACATGTGAACAACAGAAGAAAAAAAATAAAGACAAGCTCAATTTCAAGGCAAGAGAATGGGAAAAGGGAAGTCAAGTACTGGCCATCTATCCCGTACAACTACGGCCAACTCACCCTGATATGCCGGGAGAGATGGCCAGTTCTATTTTTTTTATAAATTGATTTATCGTATTTTTCTTAATTACAAAATTTTATTTGTAGTTGATTTTTTCGAAGACTAATTACTGTTCATTATGATAAGAATAAAAGTCTGATAATTAAAAGCCTATTTATTTTTTTATTTCACCTCAAAAAAGCTATGGCCATCTCTAACGAATTTACCCTATTGCTATTAATAATTATGTTGTATAGAACGTACACTTACTGAAATAGAGACTCGTAATGAAGTTTGTGTTTGTATTCAGACAATTTTGTAGTTCTTGGAAATAAAGAGCTTTTGTTTTCTCTCTTTTGAAACCGGTTTATAGTATGTTAACATTGCCACTAAGCAACTGTTTCGTCTCTTATGAGTACATATTCATGGGTCTTCCTTATCTGACCGAAAGGAATTTGACAAATTTTCACTTCCCAAAAAACTTTTCGCATAATTTCATTTGCAACTTATTACGTAGCAAAAAATCTATTTACAAAAAATTGTAACGCAAACCTAATGTTTGGGAAATTAACGTTTAAACTATAACTTGTTTACCAACTAGTACTTTTAACATTTTTTATTTAGTCAAATCGTCGGTCGAATCACGAAAAGGCGTAACTGTGTTTTAGTAAATTTTACAGCAGAGCCATTTTTATGAAATCATCACGTTATCTACTGTCATAACTTTATGTCTTAAGATTTAATGTGCTTGGTATGATATTTATGTAAATATGGGGCTAAGATTGATCCTAATATTAACTGTAGTTTCAGTGTTCTGTAGTTAATTATAAGGATATTTATATTTTTTTGTTTGGGTAACGAGATTTTGTCAAAATCTTTTCGGCAAAACGGCAGGATCCCACATAATTCATAAGCATAACTGATATCGGTTTCGGATTTGGTGACTATCCGATACGTTCATTAAAGAAGGAACTGACAGCTAAACGTGGACACTTCAATAAGCACACATCCTCGGTAAATTAATGGTGCGTGCTGGGATTCTATACACCAGACTTCAGACATATCGTTCGCGCGTAATTCAGCACTCGCTAAATTCTAAAAACTCAACTGCTGTTTGTTTCTGGCAAAGTTCGTTGCGCTGACTATTACAAATCTAGCGAGTGAACTATGTACATTACTTACTCAATGTTGTTGGGGTACTGTTTATAAACAAACGCTAAGCAAAAATATTATTCTAAGAGTGTTTACAGACGCACGTCAATGCTCTGTCGAATTCCTCAATATTAATATTCAGCTCGAGTTTTGATGGTATGTGACAATGATGAGTCACCAATTCACGATTACTTATATCCTGTCTTAAAGGAGTTCACACGGAATAATCTTTCAAAGTAAGGCCTTCGGAATTTCTCTTGTTTCGCTGTGTCCAATTTTCCTTATGCTATATTAATATGATAATCCTTTTATCCTTCCCTGTTACACGTGTTCGTCATAATATTTATTTAAACCTATGTAAGCAATCGTTGGGCCATAAGCCAACTGTGTGCATATCGGAGTATATAATGCGAACTTCTAAAGTAAAAGAGGTGTATGAAAATTGTCAAATTCTATGGTCGTTTGAGTTGAGTTGCTAGTACGAATTTCTTAGTATTCTAGTACTATCATAAGTATACAATACTGGCTGAGAGGACAACGCATACCTAGCCGAAAGTTCTGGTTGAAGATGAAGCTGAAATTGCCATGTATTTTCTTGGGGGTGTAGGGTGCACTAAGAACGGATTTCTCTAAATTCAAACGAGATCGGGTAAATTTTAAGTTTTGCAGTCGGGACTTATGGTTTATTTATACAATTATGTATAGTTTAATAGACTTACGCTTATACTAGAGTACAATTTTTACAGTTACCTACGAAATTATTTTTAAAGCACTAACGTGTTTGTTGACCTATTTGCACAGCAGTCTCGCGAAAAATACTCAGCCATGTACAGTAGTACATACTCATGAAATATCTAATATGTTGCGAGGTGTTGAATAACATGAAAAAAAAAACGTCACAGCCGAAATATGGAACTACTGCTACGAGGATACAACTCTTTACACAGGAAATATGACTATTACGGAGAATTTGCACTATGTGATGTGATAATATTATAGGTTAGTACACTCAATATAATCTAATCTGATTATACAGATACCAGTGGCGGATCTAGGATATTTTTTGGGAGGCTCATTCTGGCTTACACCTGATGAACGTTTGATAGCCCGTCTTCCCCCTCCTCCTTCCCTCTGCATCCGCCCTTCAGATATACGGATGGCGTAGTGGTTTAAGCAGCCACCTCGGTACTTATCACTGCGCCGTGTATTGTATGTCTCAGTCCCGTGAGACGTAACTTTGTGTGATCCATGAATTGTTGGTGCAAGTCTGTGTGCTCTTTGTCTTTGTAGTGTGTTAGTAAATTTTACCGAATTACAGGGATTATTCTTAGCGTGGACGTTGTCTTTAAGTATGTTGATACACGTAATACCCATACCAACGTAGGAACTAGGTAATAAACATCTACTAGTTTAGTGAAGTGTATGTAGGTCAAAGTAGTGATACCGTTTTTATAGCGCCAAATTAAAGTACAATTACGACCTGCTTGGAAAGTACTTAAGCAGTTACTGTATCATTAACATGCTTGCAGTATTTGTCATTGCCGGTCTACAACATTTTTATTTGGCTAGCTAGTCCTAACTTTTGATAAGAGATTGAAGGAAATCCTTAAAAAGTGAACAGCACGAAATTAAGTTTACTTTGCTAAAATGTCACAAAAATACGCTCATAAGTGGTATATTGTTCTAACGCATTGCTTGACAATAACCGCCAAAATTTACGGCATTTCACGCATACTCTATTCACCTAATGTTGCTTATATGACCCTGAAGTTTAAACTAGTACAATATTGTGTCTAAAAATATGTAAAGTAAGACTAGTATCCCAGACACAGTGTGACGCCCCGGCTGAATTCGGAAAATTTACTTTACTTCTGAATACTCCAAAATATTTATTCATAACAAATGAACTCAATGTTTACTCACTTGTTTAACAACATAACATTTATAGTGTTTGCACGAGTAACGTGTTATCGCCAAGTTTAATTACAAGGAAATATAACTATCGTGGCGTCCTCATTGTTTATATCGGATCGTCTTCAAAATATTCCTAAAACAAAGTCTATTCACCTTCGACGAACGATGTTTACGAACAAGGTCAATATCGCTGTCCTTCCGTTCATAATGCGCTCAGTATTTTGTGCACGATTTTATTGCCTTTATGTTATGATACAAACTGAGCTTTTGAACGACCCACTGCAAAGTAACGATCGGATCAATTTAAAACAATCGATTTGCGGGTATAAGTGCTTTTATCGCCTTCCAGTTACAGATGGGTGATCGGTTATAAAATGTTCCACCCTTGCGAGCCTCGGAGAGCACGTATCGCCTTCGGACCGGCTGTTACGAAGATCTATGACAGTCATAATGGGCAGTCACAAGTCAGTGCCTTCAAATATCCCGATTTTGACATATATCTGTATACTTGGGTTTTAGAGATCAGAGGGCATTCGCTTTTGTAGAACAGCTAATATTTCGTCAAATTTTATTAACCTTAAACTTAAATCTAAGCCTATTGAACCTCAATGCGAAAGTGCTTGTAACTTACCGAAATAATGCCCGGAAGATAACGTTCATATAAGTTTCAATTTTATCAGGTAAGATTTAGCTGATCAAACGACGCTAAATTGTAGCACCTGTTGCCTCAAAATATTAGATAGATACCAGCGTATCGAACCCTTGGCGGAGTAGGAGATTTAGTATAGTTAAAAATTTAAAATAAAGGAATGATTAGTGTTGCATTGAAGAGAGTTTTGGTCGAATTTCGGCTCCTGCCGTACAAGTTATAATGAACCGGCCTTATGAGTCTAGGAAACATAATTCGCTAGGAAAGGCTACATATGGACATGGACATCATAACAAATTGATCAAGTATGTAATTATTTAAAACATCTAATAATAAAGGTACAGTACCATTTTAACTCCGAATTGTTTGGTTTGTCCTTGAGGAAAATAACTAGCTCTTTACATTCGTTAATATTAATACTCACTTTTTGTATTTTTTCACACACGATCTCGATGCGGTAATTACTAACACAGCGCCGCCGCCGCCCGTGCAAAAAACTACTCTTGAAGTTTACTTTGCAAATGATGTTCTTTATAAGATAAGCTTATTTTTATTTCAGCATGAATGAATAACTACTATATAATGCCAAGGCAAACTAAAGAGTTTTTATATAGGTAGTGCATGTTGTCATTTAGCAGCTGGTGTGAATTAATGAATAGGCAAGTGTAATCCATTAACCAGTTTTGGAAAGTGTATTTTCATAAGCTTGTCTATTCCGAGGACATATTCACGGGAGTGTGTGCTTGTGAGACATTAAAATGATAATGATGTTCCAAAAGCGAACTAGACGCATTATTAAAAGGCAACCAGTATTTTAATATATTAATATTTATATAACACGTATCTGTAATTTTGTCTAATAAATCTGCCATCTGAACTATAATTTCGCCAACTCGTTATAATTTGGTTACTACTTATGGTTGTGGTATGTCCGACGGATCAATAAAAATGTTGCTGAAATAATTATTGTACTGTACTTACTACTTTTATCGCGATCATGTATAAAATAATTATGTTTCAACACTATCACAACTAGCACACTGTACAGACGAAATAAAGAATTTAGTTTACGAATAAATAAGATTTTAGTTTTTGGTATTTTGTGTTAATTTTTTCTCCGTACAAACATGATCAGGCTATGAAGGCAGCCGAGTGGAAATACCAACATACTGCCATGCAGAGGGTATCAGGTTCGAATCCACGGCGCGCACCAATGACTTTTCGAAGTTATGTGCGTATTGAATTGTTAATTATCGCTTGTCCCGTGCCTCGGAGAGCACGTTAAGCCGTCGGTCCCGGTTGTCATGAAGATCTTTGACAGTCGTTACAGGGCGTCAGTACCTTCTAAATAAACTGACACTAGTCTAAACCATGGATTATCGCTATCCCTTCGGGTTGCGGAGGTCACACAGGCAGCCGCTCCGTGGAAAAGCTAATATTCAGCCAAATCCGGTTAGACTAGAAAGCGGACCCCAGACTGAAACTGGGATAACGCTAAGAGAAAGTAGGAGACAAACATGATCAGTGCTAAATCTCATAAGGTCTCTGTATAAGGTCAACACGTCAGGTAAGATTCTTTGACCTGTGTATCGTTCTTATGGTGTGGGTAATAAGTATTAAAATTATACTTCTGCTGTTAAACTTGACTTCTCGTTGTTGTGTACGGTGCACTAAAAGGTGAAAGTTTTCCTTTCGGAGAGAGATGGAGATCTCTATCTACTCGCAGATAGAAAAATATTCAGGTTGTAGCTATAATGTTGGTAAATACTTTTTTTTATAGACTCACGCCTGTATCCCCTAAGGGGTAGGCAGAGGTGTAATATTACACCCACATTTCACCATGAATTTTTAGGTCCCACGTAATAGGGGGCGCGTTACCGGGCACACCACCAGACTCCGTGCTGCTACTGAGAATTCGGAAACATCCAGTAACACTTTTGCCCGACCCAATCTTATATCAAATCGAAATCGAACCCGGGACCTCCGATCAGCAGTCGCATACGCTATCCAGTCCACGGAGGAAAATACTATTTACATAATAAAATCGATTTACTTAATATTCATAAGCTTTTTTTTTTGTCTGCCTACCCATCTGGGAAACAGGCGTGAGTCTATGTATGTATGTATGTCATAAGCGTTATACCTTCCTACTTCGAAAGAATATTATTTATTGTTTAAAAGTAGATATAGAGGCAGTAGGTATTAATTGAATATTCACGTGTGAAAGAAGGCAATTTGGAAAATCAAGGTTAATAATCGCCTATATAGGTACACAATTTTGACTGCACGGTTGGCGTAGTGGTTTAAGCGGCCGCCTCGCCGCTTGACACTGCGCCGAATGTTGTGGGTTCGATCCCCACACGAGACAACACTTTGTGTGATTCATAAAGTGTTGTTTCGAGTCTGGGTGTTCATTGTGTCCGTTAGTTGTATGTTTGTAAAGTCCCCCGCGACACAGGATTTAGTCCTACTGCGGGAGTTGTCTTATTAAATATATAAGAACAATGACAATTTAGTTATTATTTTTACAGACTACGGAATAGCGAAGTATTTCTATAAAAACAGACTCAAATTTATAAAATTGAGACAGAGAATGGATTTGGTTTTCAGTCATGAGGAGGATATTAAATTATAAGAACTCGTCAGTCAAAAGTTCCTGTGGAAAACCCACAGGAACTTTTTGAAGCTTGGTAAGTAGATATTGTCTTGTCTGCTATTTTTATAAGCCCTAAAAGCAGGCGAAAGAAAGCATTGTGGTAGAATATTGTAGAAAACTAGGTGATGCCCGCAGCTATGCGCGCATTTTTTCAATTTAGCTGGTTCTGCCCGATCCCGTGGGATTTTCTTTAAATCCCTACTTAGTGCACCTCTCTCTACAGTCCCCAAGGAATACATGCCAAATTTTAGTTGCCGGTGCCTAATGGTTTTGGCTGTAGCATGTCTGTCAGTCAGTCAGTAACGTAATAATTTTATATATACACAAACAGATAGCAGCCAGTGTAGTGGGCAAAACCAATCACTCTAGTGCTGGAGACAAGTCCATTATTCAGACGGATTTCTTCGTATCTACGGCTACTAATACAGCATACGTATAGCGAACTCAATATGGGCAGCAGTGAAAAATAAAGTTGGCGAACACTCTTAGGTGGGTGATTTGCGGTAATTGGCTGACTTGATTTTCCGTTTTCTTTGAACTAGCTTTTTTGTTGTAATACGCAATTTAATGCTGCTAATTTATGGTAAAGACTGTAATTCAGAAGACAATAAACTTTGGCAAACAATTCTTGTCATTATTAAGTCACGCATTGAGCACGTTCAGAATATAATTATGTCGGTTCTAGAAACATCTATACACACAAATTTTAGACTCTATTTAGCTATGCGGATATGAACGTGGGAACTTATTGCATGATGATACTATGAAATACAATAACAATGAACATTTGAATTTAAATGGTAGGGTACTAAATATGCAGAATGGTTCTACGTACCTAAATAAAATACTATTCATACATACATACATAGACTCACGCCTGTTTCCCCGAAGGGGTAGGCAGAGGCATATTAAACGCCCACTTTTCGCCAGTGTTTTGATGCCACGTAATAGGTGGCGAGCCTATTGCCGCTTATTGGGACATTTTGTTTGCCAGAGCCTCGTCCGTTGATCGGCAGGTGCACCACTTGCAGGTGAGGTTGGCTTGGGACCCTAAGTTCTTGGTGGGAACCCTATGCACCCTAAATAAAATACTATTCGTATGAATTATAGGATCATTCAGATATTCTCTCCACTCGAAACCGAATATATTATCTGGCAACTGCCAAACCGATTTTAACTAATCGCTAGAATCGGTATTTCATCGAATAGATACTGTGTACGCTCTATGACGTCATAACACATTCATCATGGCGACCGAAATATTGGAAAATTCTCTTGTTAAGTATTATAATAAATGGACGCTTTGAAATACGATTGAAAGATAAGTAAGAAATATTATTTGCTTTTAAATGTCTTCGACGTTTCGTTAAAACATATGTCATAAATGTAAATTAAAGGTTTCTTTACATACCTCGACGTAAAATTTTGTATAAATCGATAACCTAATGAGGACTAATGGCAGTGTTTTTGTTGTATCTTTACAAGAATTCCGATTCCGGTTTTGGAGCGCCTTAATACCAACTTTGGTTTTGCCGACTTAATTATTATTCATTATTAAGTCACGCATTGAGCACGTTCATAATATACCTATATAATTATGTTGTTTCTAGAAACATCTATACACAAAAATTTTAGACTCAATTTGGCTATGCGGATATGAACGTGGGAACTTATTGCATGATGATACTTGTAATACAATAACATTGAACATTTGAATTTCAATTGTAGGTACCAAATATGCAGAATGGTTCTAGTTCGTTCTATGTACCTAAATTAAATACTATTCGTATAAATTATAGGGTGCATAGGGTTCCCACCAAGAACTTAGGGTCCCAAGCCAACCTCACCTGCAAGTGGTGCACCTGCCGATCAACGGACGAGGCTCTGGCAAACCAAATATCCCAATAAGCGGCAATAGGCTCGCCACCTATTACGTGGGATCAAAACACTGGCGAAAAGTGGGCGTTTAATATGCCTTTGCCTACCCCTTCGGGGAAACAGGCGTGAGTCTATGTATGTATGTATGTATGTATAAATTATAGGCTCATCCAGACATTATTTCCACTCGAAACCGAATATATTATCTGGCAACTGCAAAACCGATTTTAACTTCTGTTATCTATCAATCGCTAGAATCGGTATTTCATCGAATAGATACTATACGCTCTATGACGTCATAACACATTCATCATGCTTTTTATTATAATAAATGGACGCTTTGAAAAACGATTGAAAGATAAGAAATATTATTGGCTTTTAAATGTCTTCGACGTTTCGTGAAAACATAAAATTATGTCATGAATGTAAATTAAAGGTTTCTTTACATACCTCGACGTAAAATTTTGTGTATATCGATAACCTAATGAGGACTAATGGCAGTGTTTTTGTTGTATCTTTACAAGAAGTCCGATTCCGGTTGAGAAACGTGATAATATCAATCTTTGGTTTTGCCGACTTATACTTGACTTGACTGACCTGAAAAATCAGTACCTTAGACAATAAAATTCATTGAATAATTTTATAAGTATAGCACTGCTTCCCAAGTGATATAAAGGGAACAAATGTGAAAGTGGTATTCTTCTATGTGTATATATTTATATTACACATCACAGATGTAACCCGATGAACTTTAAGTGGAACAGCTGTCTTACAATTTTCTAGGGAAATAGGGAATAAAATCTCGTAACTATTTGGACGAATCTTAGGGAATTGTTACTTATTGAATTGCAGACTTAGCTACTCTGTGAGCTGTATATAGAAATGCATAGACGTTTCTAGAGTAAGATTAACTTTAGAGATTTGTAACTATTAAATTTTTTACATACATATCGGTTGAATGCAGCCAATAAATCATTTCGTAAGAATAATTCGAACGACGAAATATTACTCGGACTAAACAAATATTTGGCCATTGACGGTACACATTAATAAGTTATTTTATCACATAAATATTGTAATAAAGCTAGCCGAAGGTCGGTGTGTAATCGAATATCGAATAATATTAGTGTCACATGGGCACACACAATGTTTAGTATTTATCTATCAATGAGGATGATCTCACTCGGTCGATCTGTTTGATTTGCTCCGATTATTACGTGACCAGCCGAGTACGTTGGATGTAATCGAAAAGGCTCTGTTCTGCTTGTGGACACACCGCTCTTAGAGTCGTAAATACCAATTTGTGTGACGGTATCACGTAGTTTAGTATTTATTGTATTATACTGTTTGCTATACAAGACTCAATCTACGAGTACGAATATTGTATGACTAATTGAAGTAAGATTTCGTGATTCGACTGTTGGTTATATAACATAACTAATAAGTTAATAACACTAAAAACAAATACAATAAAACAAATTGGTGATCTTAGAAGATTGTCTCGTATAAGAGGATAAAATGTCATTTGAATTCAATTTAGCCAGAACTCGTCTCTCATATTGTTCTGCTTTTCTTTTCTCTCGAAATTAATCCATTTTCTCTTGAAACTAGTGACAGAACGTTTTGAAATGCTTTCATTCTAACAGCGAGACTTAAAAAAATCGCTTATTTTTCCAACAATTTGACGTTAATTCGTCTTGTTAAAATTGAGTTGATACGACAATGCGATATTGAAAATATATATATTTTTTTATGTTAATAGGCGGCAAACGAGCAGGCGGATTGCCTGATGGTAAGCAATTACCGCCGCCCATGGACACAAGCAACACCACAAGAGTCACAAGTGTGTTGCCGCCCCTTGGGGTTGGGAATGGGGATAGGACGAGGAGTGGGATGAGGGAGGAGGAATAGGGCATAGGGCCTCCGGCACTCTCACTCACCGAACGAAACGCAACAGTTTAGGTACCGTTACTTTACGTCGATTTTCTGTGAGAGGGTAGTACTTCCCCGGTCGAGCTGGCCCATTCATGCCGAAATCAGCAAGGCTCTACTACCTATAAAATAATCCCTGTGATGTGTAATCTGAGTCACCGAAAGCAACTCAAACAACTTAGTACATGCGATACGAGCATATAACACGTTTTGTTCAGAAAGTTTACAGACCAAGTCTACTCGGGTTAGTAGAAATTCAATTCGGGTCGACGAGTTGGAAGATTAGCCCGGGTCATCCAAGTTATTTAATTCGACTCGACCGTCGGTGCTCGGAGTAAGCGGCTCGAGGTGAGGAGAATCCGTCTGTGAGTTCAAACGTATTTATTGATCTGTTAATGATCAAAGAATTCGTACTTGTGCATGTATGTACAGCTGAAGTAAGGAAAGCAGTATCAACCATTTTTGAAAGATTTTTTTATTGAGATTGGGTAGGCCAGAATTAGAAAATGAAGAAGTTTAGATGGTCTATCAGCGCTCATTAAATAAAAGGTTGATTAGCATCTGTACATATGCATTAATGGGGTCAACCGCCTCGAGGTAAGCAAGTATCCGACATGCTTGTGTAAGTTAATCAGATTCACATAAAATCCAGTTCAGTAATAAAAATATACTCGCCTAAGTAAATTGAGGATGCTATGCATACAATTAATGTAAGATTAGTCTCCATGCTTGTGGTAGACCGTATTCCCGTATTCTAACCCGGTACCTATCTGCGTACAACTCTTCCACTTGCAATGAGATGCAAATGTAATGCTATATTCCTAGTGTTAATTGGAAAAAAGCCAACTTAATTCTTACATGCGATAAGAATTAAGTATATATTTTAAAACATTTTAAAAGAAATTTAATCTTTCGTGGTCATTTAAACTTATTTGCAAGCGCCATGTTCCCGATGTACTGAATACATCTGTGAACATGGCGCTTGCAACAGTGCCGAAATATCGGTTACACTCTAAACAAAGGTACGTGGTAGTTGTATATCCCGAAAGACAATTTAAAAACAAATGCAAATCTCTTTAAAATATTGTGTCTAGTAAAACGATCGAGTTAAGTACTTTAGCAAACTCTTTATAAAATGTTGATACACGACCATTTCAGTAGAGATTATTTTTATGGCTTTGAATTTTAAATGTTTTCATTAATGAGTTTTACGAGTACGGCACTGGTAAAACAATAGGTATCTACGGTGGAAACGACAATTTGTCCGAAATGTCGATATGTTTTGAAACTAATTTTAACATTCTGTAATTGCAGGTCCCGTGGGAAAATGGCAAATTGACTGAACTGTGAGAGAAACAAAGAAAGTGATCGTCTGTGATCAGTAAAAATAGTGTCACACCCTGACGTGCCTTGGAGATATAAAACCGTTAGTCCCTTTTGTAACGGTTGTCTATAGGAAAACTGAAATTCTTATCGTGACACTGACTCAAACAATAGAATATAGCTCAGACGGAAGTCGCTTTTTGGTAAATCCATGATAGAGTGCGGACCAAACCAATGGTCTACAAGGCCCGGTTTAATTCTTGGATGCAACGGAACGACGACGTTAGGGCGATAATATTTTATGACTAAGACCTGTTTTAATACCATCATAAATACAATTACTTAATTATATACAACTTAATAAAACTACTTAAAAACTGATCTACTTATTCTAAACAACAAAAAGGGCAAAATAGGAAATAATAATAATAATAAGTGAATAAGTTTGAATAAGTTTCCTAAAATACCCGTGCGCTTAAACCCACACATTTATTGTATTTTGTATTGGACGCAGACAAATTTAAGACAGGTTTTTAATGTCTTTTATTTCTCGATTTTTACATAAATTACGTCGGGCGCCCATTTTTTAATGTCTGGTTTTATTTAATAAATATGTATGTAACACTTACAAGAATATCTTGAGCTGTTGTTTCAAATGTTTCGGGTACGGGGACGTAACATTTTTATTTCTTGTCGATTTTGTACAATATAGTCATTATGTAGTAGTGCTTTCTCTCAAAACAATAAAGAATGAGGGGATTCTACAAATAGGATCGGTGAGCCGAGATTCGAATAGGCTCGCGGCTGTAAAGAATTTGTACTAATCGATATCTTTTAGGGCGGTGTCAGATTAGCGTATTTTTCTGCGCGTATACGGTCGTTTCAGCATACGCGCTTACACGCGCGCTACATTACGCGCTTCAAAAAACCAGACTCACGTAAACGGGTGTGTTCGCTCGAAATGGTAGTGACGTCTTGTCAGTGTCAACATGGATTCTGACGGCTCGTAGTTATACGAGCTTAGAAGCGCGTCAACGCTCGTACGAGTTGCGCATGTGCCAAAAGGCGCGCCTATACGCGCCCATATGCAGTTCCAAAAACGAGCTTATACGCGCGTATAAAACGCTAATCTGAAACCGCTCTTATAACAAGAACTACCTAGTTTTTCATTCTACTTTTGTATAGTAGTTTTAGTATTCGAATGTGTACGATCACTATGATCATGTCATCAATGTCTATTATATTTGTTTATTTATTAAATAAATAAATATCTACTTATTCAACATTAATAGTTAATAATAACAATACTAAGGAAACAGAAGATAATTTAATAAAGAATCTTGGTAAACTTAAGCCAGAGACCAAATACCTCATTTCGTTGTAAGATTATCTCTTCACTTGCATACGTTTTTGGTACATGGAAAGATAACGAACAATAAAAGGTTCTCGTTTTTCTTTTGTGTTGCCACAAAAGAAAAACCGCAGCTAAGTCTTGAACCTTTTCTGTTCGCCATATATTCGCTCAGTCATTCGATACAGTCCATGACTGAGGAACATGGATTTAATTTAACCAGCCGAAGAACAATGCTTCAATTATATGATATTAATTTTACAAAATTTACTTAGATCCTCTATCAAATCACACGAATGATCAATATACGCGAGCATCAAAGATGCCCCACTTCATACATCTGCTAGTATTGTATAGTTACCAGCTTGCAAAATAAATCAAGCCCTTGAGCCTTGAGCCTG
The DNA here is from genome assembly GCA_944739405.2 of Euclidia mi. Classification (NCBI taxonomy): domain Eukaryota; kingdom Metazoa; phylum Arthropoda; class Insecta; order Lepidoptera; family Erebidae; genus Euclidia; species Euclidia mi. The sequence goes on along the minus strand of OX123202.2, from coordinate 37,445,074 downwards.
TCCTTAAGCTGTAGTCTTCCTATGTTTTAAATAAATATACAAGTAGGTCAGAGTAATCCGGACTCAATACGCCATTACTATACCTTTGTAGTGATGGGATCCGTTGTAATGTTCAAATGTGCGTAACATATGTGGAGTGTAGGCGATCCACTATTTTGTTTACGTCGACCGAGCCCTTCAAATGGCCATCTGTGGTACCGTTTCCGGCCGGTGCGGCTTCCCTACGCTGAACTTTTATTAAGGAAGTCACAGGGGAAATTTATAGTCTCCTAATTTTTATTCACCGCACCTTATTGCCTCCTACTTCCAATCAAAAACTTAGTTTAAATTCAATCCACGATGTTTTGTTTCTTTCCGCCCGATGACTCGACTACGCATGACTTTTTTACTTACGGAACTGTTTATCGATGGAACAGGTCAAAGTAATATTTTTTCACGGTTATTATCCGCTGACTAAACCTAATAACATTAATTTTGACACTTTTTGCTGAATCTTGTTTTTTGTGTATGAATATTAAACAGTGGAACGGTAGCTTTAATCAATATTCTATCATAAAAAGTTCGCCTCAGGTGGTTAGTATTTTTGTCAATAAACAAGTGTGGTCTTTTTTCACGGCGTTCGGACAAAATGTCGGCGTAAATACTTCAAATGTGCCGAAGCTTTTTGCTGCAGGCATTTGTTTTCTACGTTTTTTGTTTTCCTGACCTTACCCGTCTTTCTTGTCAATGAACACGATCTACTTGTTGCGTGGGTATTGGTATGGAAAAATGTGGTTTGACCTTTTTCCGAATCAGCATGACCCAGTGAAATAGCGATCGATGTTGGTGGATAATTTCCGTTCACTAACTGCGCGGCTAGAGCCTCAAAGTCGCCATGTTTTCCTGCCAATCTGTCGTACTCGTTTGATGTATGAAGTACATCTTATTACCTTTCTAAAATAGATGGCACGAGGCATTTTTGACCTAGAATTTGGTTCGCAATTATATTTTGTTCGCTAAGAGTGGAATTTGGGACCCTAAATGCCATATATCAATCGTCGTCAAAGCCAAAGCTGAGACAGGGGTCTATTTTATTGCCTGAACAGTTTCTTGTTTTCGTTTCTGGAGAAACTGGTTTTGATAAGTAGTTTGTCCTCGTTTCTCTCTTGAGGGTATAATGAAAGAAGTATTCCTATTATATCTACTCGTATTGAAGCAGTGTTCTGATTTTATAAAATTGTGTCAATAGAAGCTAAAGCGTAACAAACAATTACAATTCGCGTAACTTGCGCATAGTCGATTTCAGATATTTAAAACGATTGCACAGTAATGACTTAAAGCTATGTTAATAACATTTATACAAGTAAATAATATAGACGTGTCGGTTTTTATTACTAAAATACAAGATTAATTACACATTTATGAAAATGCTCTGCTTGTTTATTTCGGATAATCTTCGAAACGGCTATGAAGATTTTGTTGTCAGTTTCACTGACCGGTACCTTACCTATGTTGTAGAGCTTAACTGAGGCTTTTATGATAGGAATGGCTTAGGGTATTTTGTACCTATGGAACTGCGATAGTCAAAACGGATATGGAAGTATAATTTACATTTATAATCTATTTCGTTGCTAGCTTTTAATTAAATATAAGTCGAAGTGCGCTATTTAAACTGTAAACAAACAAAGCATATTATAACACTTTATAATATACTGCTTCGTTGGTCTCGCGGCATAAATGTGCGCGTGGGATTGGGAGGTCTCGGGTTCGATACCCGGGTCGGGCAAAGTGTTATTGGGTTTTTCCGTTGGGAAATTCACAGTAGCAGCACGGAGTCTGGTAATGTGTCCGGTACGGTAATAGGCTCGCCCCCTATTACGTGGGACCTAAAAAAAAATCATGAGTGGCGTGAGTCTATAAAAAAAAAATATACCTATACCTACATAATATATTCGTAGTTGAAGTGTCCTATCCATGCAAATATCGCCTGATATGCCATGTCATACCCCAAACGAGATTTACTTTATGAATTTATCAAGATAACACATGTAAAACGTGTCACGCAGCACCAACACACCGCTTAATAGATATTGCCAGTTTAATTAATGTTGACCAAGCAATTTAGGAGTTTGTTTTATGAATCAATCCTATTACATGATAACATAGAGGCTTTTTAGATAACCGTTCAGTATGTATGTTAATGCGTAGCCTCTCAAACATTTATGTTAATCAGGACAAAGCTTAGCTTGTTTGCATTAGAATCTTATCTTACAGTGTTATTATGCGTGGGTGATATCATCATTTGTTATTTGATTTTTTTCGCAAAGATCGTAGCATAGAGTTTAAAGACAGACACCACGCAGATTCTCGAATTCGATTCTGTGATGATTATGATCCGCTATGACGGATAATAGGTACCTATCCGTATTTTAACTTGGTTGCGCGACGCAAAGGAGGGTAATGAGTTTATCAGCCATCATTGGGCAGGTTTAAGCCGGATTCACAATGGTTCCGGTTAACAGATAAAAGACGAGTCTTTTATCTCTTTACAGATTTCGAACTTCAAAGTCGGTCTTTGACCCCTTACTGAAATTTTTAAAGGTAAATGTGGTAAAGAAGGGGGAAAATCTTTTTGAGGCAATATAAAATATATATTTTTTTCATTTATGTAGTGTAGGTAAGCATTTCATAATCATATTTGAAATATTAATTAATTTACCGAAATCTGAGAGGTCTTCGTAACACAAAAGAATGTCATGAACGGATGGCGTTTAAGAGACTGTATCTGTATTATTATAATTATGTTTAAAATTCTTCTGTTAGGTACTGACTGACTGATGACGCACAATCAAAACGTTTGGGCGCAAGGACGCTGAAATACTGAGGAGATACTAAGACGCTGGGTGTACTAAGAAGGGATTTTCCGAGATCGAGAAGAAACGGTTAAAAAAACAGCAAGGACCTAGATACTGCATAGTTTGCTTAAAAATTTCGTTTTTTATGCTTACACTCATATGCTTGGTTACCAAGTCTACACTGGGCTATCAGTATTAGTAGGTACATACCTACTCTTTTTCTCCAGAGTTACGAAACACGTCAGTCATATCATAATTCTTGTTGGAAAGAAAACTGGCGTGGAACAGTTACGAGGGCAAAAATGAAAGGAAGTTTGTGCATGCCGCGAATAATAATGATAATGGCAATGTAATGCCTGTCTGTCATATTTTTCGTCTCGCTATCTGTCTGATGTCTTGATGTGGACAAGGAGCATAAGTTGGCATTATTCAACTTTGATGAAAACAATTTTTGTCTTGCCATTGTTCGTGTTTTTTTTGTCCGGACGTATGGCGTAGGGGTTAAAGCGTTCGCCTTACCGGTGAACACTCGCCAAGTGTCATGGGTTTGATCTGCACTCGAGATTGTGTATCTTCCGCATATTGTTGTTTCGAGTCTGGGTGTGGTATGCGCCCGTTGGTGGAATGCTTTTCAAGTGTTTCGGATTATAGCATATTTTATTCCTTATGCGGGAGTATTAGGAGTAGTGTTCTATAAAAACGATTGGAATTTATTAAGACAAAGATCTCTAATACAACATCACACATGTTCCTTTTGCTCCCCACAAAAGTTAGAAAGCCTCTTGACTTACTGTCTAATTACTACGTAACTGGAGCGCAAACGTAATTTTGAACATAGTCTGCGTACGAGACTTCATAATTGAGTTCGTAAGAGTTGAGTGTCTAAAAATTTGTCGTGGGATAAAGTAGGACGCTTGACAATGCTCATTCAGATTTTACAGTGAGTTTTAAAATAAATCGATAACCCCTTTCATCAGATTTACGTTAGCATTTCTTAGTAGACAATCCTGTAGGTATAATAGTAGTAGGCTTGTAGAGATGAGTTAACGTGAAAGTTTATGAGGAACGATGTATGACTGCTATTTTCTTTTCCAAAAATTATTGAATAGTTTATAAATCAGAATAATACATGACTACTTTTTGTTGCGATAATCGATACTCATTCACACAGGCGGAGCCGCGGGCGCAATGTTGTAATACATAGTTCTAAGAATGCAATAAACATAGCACATCATAATTATAAAAAAGAATGCCGTCATCGTACTGATTATGTATTTATTTTTATATTTTGAATAAAAATGTAATAACTACACTTTGTAAGTATGGTAATTCAATAATACTAGTCTTGTTATGTGATCAAATGTGATGAGAATAAAATCAAGACCGTTATCGTTCAAAACTGGATATGTAAAATAATCACAACTTCACGATTATGGAATTAAATGGTAGTTGTTTTCGTGAATAATACAGGTACATTCAAATTAATATATTCGGTCAATAGCGCGGACACGACGACAGCGGTCATTGCTGCATATTATCTACTGTATTATAATATTGTATTGTATTTAATAGAATGTATTTTACAGGTTCATTGATTTCGTATAATCGTCATACAAATAAAATCACTTATACCGGCTGACACATCGCCGCAGAGCCTAAACTACAAAAGTGAGAAATATGAAATTTGGTGGCGGAATCACCTAAGGAAGGATTTTTACTTTTTATTATTTCTTAGCGCGGTAATATTGCAATTTCGATTTGATTCAAGATTTGTTAATTTGAAAGCTAGCTTACTATGAAAGTACAAGCAAAGGCTAGGTACAGCTAGTGAACAATATGTTTCGATGTCTAAAAATCAATGGCAATAGAAATACAAATATTTTATGTGGGTTAGAACGGCGGGCGTCGTTTGGAATTTATATTAGGTACAATGTAAATAAAAAGGATTTTGTCGAAAATTCTTGAAAGAACATGGGATAATATTTTTTATCAATATACTGAATATCTGTGTCCTTTATTACTGAGGTTTTATGGTAAGCGCTCAATAAAAAGCAGAGTCTATCCTTATCTGGTAAGACTAGAAAGCCGACCCAATACACTTACGAAAAATGAGGCTACGAAGGAAACTTGTTGTAGTTACACACATAGTTCAATACTATGGTTACAAACTACTCAACCATTAGTAAACGATTTTATTATTTATTACCTAAGGCTATTTTCTAAAGCATTTTGTTTAATGTCACATCGGTAGCTCGTAGATATAGCTGACCGTACATATTGAAAACATTTCTTAAATAAGATCTATGTATATTCAACGTCTTAGGTAACTCTATCCACGACTTTACAAACTAATCTAGTGCCACTTTTTTATAGAAAAAGATGGCGTGACCTATAAGCGAAACCCTCACCCAGTTTCCACACAATTTTACTACAGTGATTTGACTTTACGCTAGAAAACTTTGTGGCAAAGTAGCGAAGCTGAAAGGAAAACGTAATATTCGTCGAGGATAGGACAGTGAGATTTTGTACCAAGTTGTTTGTGACAAGCAAGAGCCCGTTCCTACTTGGTAGTCCGGTTGTTTTCCCAGCCAGTCAAAAGAGATGGACATGACAGTGGCAATACAATTTCTACGGCACTGATATAATTGAGATGAACCAAGAAAACAGCCGGTGCATTGTAATGGTAACGGCTGTAATGGTTTAAGTAACCGCAGGTTAATTTGGATCAAAGCTAAAGCTGAACATTGTATCACCTAGAGATATTTGCGGTTGACATTTATATTGAGTTTCTACAGACGTTTCCTGGTAATTAAGTGCAAATTTTACGCCACCTATTCTATGATGGCGTTTACAATTCCTGTGAATATGTGCCAATGAAAATGTTGTTCCCGGCAGACATAGAAAAGGATGAAACAGCAGTGTAGTGACAACGTTTATGCATTATGGCATTATATGCAAGGTTAGTATTTAACTCGTGAATTTCGTAGGACATCTAGCTATCGAATGGATTCAAATGTCCGCGGATTTAGCGCATATCAAACAATGTGTTCGACAAGTCTTCTACGTATTCAAACGTAGTAGAGTTCAAAGTGCAGCACAATAAAGTATATATTATTATACATTATTCACGTATTATAAAATGAAGTCGCCGCCCTTCCTGTCTTTCTGTATGAGCGCGATAAACTCGGATCTTTTTTTTTTTTCTTTTTTTGTCTCGGATCTACCTAACGGATTTCTGTAATTACGTTAGGCACAGGTTATATGTTTTTACTAGAAATCTACGAACGTTAATAGGAACGAATGGATAAACACACGCATCTGTAACATAAGTATGGATAATTATAAAAATTATCTCAAGTTTACATTGTAAGTGACAACTGTTTTTATGCGTATAAATGTAATAATATTTCTTCGATAATTTACGCAATGACGTCTTATTAAATGAGATCATTAGAGAAAACTCGTTCTTATTAATGAATGGAATGTTCCTTTAGCCTATAAATGAATGTAATAAGAGGAAAAACAGAGAGACGCGCTATTTTTTTTATAAATTATTTATTTTTATATAAGCTTTTGTCCGTCGACGAACTTGTGATAATAGGTATCATGGGGATATTTTGCACGTTATAATCTAAACCAAGAAATATCGCTATCCCTTTGCTTACGCCGTCGGTCAGTTAGGCAATCGCTTTGTGGAAAAGCTAATATTCGGTCAAATCCGCTTAGATTTGTAAGAGGACCTAGGGTTGCAACTGATAACGCTAGGAGGATGATGACCTTTATACGTTATTTGAAGTTCATATTATACCTAAGCTCTTAGGTCTTCGGATTTCTTAGGGTATACTATTTGTTCAGTCGAATGGTGATGGCGTTAATCAATATAAAAGGGCTATGTTTTCCATATAAATATGAAGGAATAGGTACCGTCACTTAACGTAGGTAACGATATACCGAAATGTGTACCATTCGAACATTCGTGATTATTTCGTCCCATAATATTGGAATCTAGCAACGCCGATGATTTATTTAATTAGCCATCTATTTTCAAAATATATTTTGTACCTTTTGTACATGTACAAAAATTTTAAAATACTTACTGTGAATCAATTACTTAGTACCTAAATCCTACCTGATGTACCTATGTGTCAATTTGCGTTTCTGGTTGTATATTTGATGTAGCAAGCCGTATAAAAGACGTTCGCGAAATAACTTCGCTTCTCCGTAAAAATGGTTCGATAAATTGTAATACTTGATCAAATTTGGTACTGAGTAAAAGAATATATTAATATCATTACGAAATAAAATACTTAAGAGTGAGTATGTATCTTTCGTCTTGTTCATCAAATTTTATGTTATTGACGTTTATTGAAAGTGAAATAATTATGATAATATCATGTCAGTCCTTTTCACAAACTGTCTCTACTGCTACCTTACGGACGTCTATGCTCTATGGAGCGGGTTGGTAAATTCTTTAATGATCCCTGTTAAAAATAATAAGGAAATCTGCACATATCAGTTAAAGAAAGACAGGCGCTTTTTATATTGGTTTGCTAAATATTTTTCATTCGCCTGGCAACGTTAAAGCCCCGACTAAATTAATGTCTTAATTTTTATTCTTTAAACATTAAACTACAACATTTAAAATTGCACCTTACCTCAAATAAATTTTTGGCAATTTTTTTTTTGTTTCTTCATAATTTTCTATAGCCCCGCTACCGGCCAGCCAGGCCTGCAGTGCCGTGTTGGGGGTATAATACAAGAGGCATGAGGCAAGTTTTCAGCGTGCCTCAAATACCTACCCAAAATTGATGCCAACTTTCGGACCATAATTGATAATTAGCTTTAGGAGAAATAACGATATGAGTCGATCATCTCATAATGTTTTATTACATATCATGTTTGATATGTAATAAAAATGTTTGTACTGATCTTGTATCATGTTAGATCAAACATTAGGATCAAACACTAGGAATTACCTACGCCTGTATTAGTTATTTCGACATGCTTAACAAACAATAGGGTAGTTTCCAGGGTCAAAATAATTACATTTTATTTAGTCCGTATTTTAGATTATAAAAAAATATTGGAAAAAGAAAAAACACGTGTTTTTTCTTTTTTAGATTAAATAAAAAATAACAAAGATATAGCCTATTAAAGTTACGTGTGACGTCACCTAGTGCGAAAATACGCAGCACGGTGTGACGTTATACGTAACTTTAATGAGCTATATCTTGATCATTTTTGGTATAATTTACAAATAAAAAAATACGTATCGCCTATTTTTGAATAATCTAAAGGACGGACTTATAAAGTTTTTTTCGTCAACTAGCCTATTATGATATTAAATATGCTTAGATCCAGTAAAATAGATTTCTGTTTTTTGGATATATATGCCTGGAAATATAACTACGTAGTTATGGCATACCTTTTAAGGGTTTCATACCCAAAGGGAAAACGGGATCCTGTTACTCAGAATCCGCTGTCCATTCGTGGGCCTGTCTGTCTGTCACCAGGCTGTATCTCATGAAACGTGTTAGTTAGACAGATGAAATATTTACAGATGATGGATTTTTGTTGCCGCTATAAATGATCTCTTTGCTGAATCGCACTGGCTTGCTTTTGATATACTTAGTATAGCTTTCTTGTTTTGTTTAATTCATCTCGACGGGTTTGTACCTACATAAAAAGAAATAAACATTTTATTACAAGTTCATATTTTTGTTAAATAAACGCTGACAAAAATGCTTCCGTCGTTTTATAGAACTTTTGCTAATTTATAATTTCCGTACGGACTTTTAAAATCTTTTCAACATTAAGATCCTGTTGTTTAGGTATGTTGTACTCATAAAATGTACATTAAACTCTTAAATAAATAAATGTTGTTATGAAATGAACCGTTTACATCCGTATGTGAACTTGAAATATTGCTGCTGCTGTATCTACTGATTTGATGCTCAGAAGTAAAGAAAGAAAGAATGAAAAAAAAATATATTTTCCCATTTAAATGAGACACAGGTACACAAAATATGGTTCAAAATAAAAGCAAAATGAGTAACAAAATATACAAAAAAAAGCAATACAGAAAAAAAGTACCTATAGATAACGTGTCTCATACTAAAAAAAATGGCCCAGTTCAGCATATGCCTGACAGGTGTCAGACGCTGGTTTTCAACTAGGCCCTAGAAGGCTCCAGAAGGCCGATAAATTAACCTATTTTTTTTAAATGCGGCCTGTTACCAATGCCAATGCCACAAATATCGAAATTAGTATTGTCCTAAAAAACCGACAGAGACAATTCTAACTAGTATTACAAAAAAAAAGCAATACGAAACAACTTTTGCCTTTTTAGATTAACTTGTAGGTATAATATAACAGAAGCATAATGACTCTACTGACACTTTGCCACTTGGCGAGAAAAGCGAACGACTATCAAATCACACCCACAACCGAAATACGCCTTTGTTTTGCTTTAGTATTTTCATTTTTACTTGTGTTAAATATTTGCTATTTCCTAGTAAACACAATATTCCAGAATAATCTAAAGTTTTCCTACAATACACGTTGTTTACAATTCCGACCGAGGGAAGTGTGTACCTAAGCATTCCACCATTCGTACTTTACCGAAACAAGTTTGCTTATAATAAATTTAATCGTCATAATGAAAATTGTTATTGAGTTTCTGTTGCTACCGGGCCTATTGTTATTCGGTACTGTTGTAGATAATCTAACTTTACTTCACACATTCTCGACAAATACGATTAGTTTGAAATTTTCAACGCCTTGCGTAAGGCTGAACACTTTCATTTGGCAGGGTTTGAATTTAATGTTATGTGTCACGGTTCGATTATCATAGACATACCAACTTGTATTGCCTTGTAGTTTCTGTATTATTGATATATGAAGAAGAATGTGTTAAAGAGAGGTTGTGTCACTTACACAGGGAACAAAGATTTACTTAATCTGAGTGTGTGATTTATTTTAATAAAAATCATGTCAGCTGAAATGCTGCAAATCTTATAAAAATATAGCTTCCTGTGGTAAAAATATCATTCAAATTTTAATAAAATTCATGTGAGCCGAAATGTTGCAAATCTTATAAAAATTTAGCTTTCTATAGTAAAAATATTTAGACAATTCCTTTTACAAAATAATCAAGCAAAGCGGTAAACGGCACTAAAACCCTATCCTCTAGTCGAATCAGTGACGATAACAAAACACTGCTAATAAATGTAAACCTCAATAATTTTTTCCGTACAAGGAATACTTATTCACAATTTGGAATGGTTACCACAACTAAACTTTTTATAGATCACATCTTGTAAGTATGTGATTTTATTACGGACTCTCCCACAGCCATGGTAACTAATGGCCGACGACAGACCTTGACGTCACTGCAGGCTTACTGCACTGTTTTTTTTCTTTGAAGCCAGTCAATTAGATGAACCATGGGTTTAATAATGTTATTTTTTGGGCGTATTCGTATATTAGGTACTAGTTGATTTTCGTAAACGTCTGAGAAAATATTTCTGTATTTGATCATACGACTGCAGCTAAAGGCACCTTCTAAGCACCTTCATCGCCAGACCACGTAGTATTGAATTTAATTTTATTACATTTATATCGAATTCGTCTCACTACTACATCTTACCACGAAAGCAATTTTTCAGTTTCTTTACACCAAAACTGTTCAGCCGTGCATACAAAATAACTAGCTCTCATCGATACTCTACAGTTGCTTTCTTTTTAATGAAACAGTCCGCTGTTTACAATGTCGAAATTGGAGTGCCAAAACATAAAGGGATTAACCGATTAAATGGTCCACTCGGTGCCACAATGGTTTTTATTGGCGCGAATCCATACAAAACGGCTTGATTGTTTCTCAATTAGGGCAACAAATCAATCTACCTACACACCATTATTTGTTCGTGGACATGTTTCGTTTGGAATAAATGAATTTATCGTTCAGGTTTATTATTTGGTAATGGTATTGAATTAGCAATATTGATGACTGAATTCATCATGTATGCCTTCTGATACATGTTCTTCAAAAAAGGCGACAAAACCCTTTTGAAGAACTACAGACCCATCTCACTTCTGAGTCACGTCTATGAGTTGTTTTCTAGGGTCATCACGAATTGTCTCGAGAGCAAGCTAGATGACTTCCAGCCTCCCGAACAAGCCGGATTTCTATAAGGCTATAGTACCATAGACCACATACATACGCTGCGGCAGGTTATACAGAAGTCTCAGGAGTATAACTAGGCTCTATGCTTGGCATTTGTGGACTAAGAAAAGCCTTTGATTCGATCGAAACCTGGTCAGTGTTGCAGTCTCTCCAACGGTGCCAAATTGACTATCGATACGTCAAAGTGCTGAAGTGTTTGTACGAAACACCATGTCAGTCCGCCTCTATTCGGCTACAGCAAGGGGTGAGGCAGGGAGATGTCATATATCTGAAACTCTTCACCGCTGCGTTGGAAGACGTTTTCAAGCTTCTGGACTGGGAAGGACTCACCATCAACATCAACGGCGAGTACATTACTCACCTTCGGTTTGCTGATGATATCGTAGTCATGGCTGAGACACGGAAGACCTCAGAACAACGCTCGATGGCCTCTGTAGTCTCCCAACATGTAGGTGTTATGATGAACATGGACAAGACGAAAATCATGTCGAAAGTCCATGTCGTTCCTGCTCCTATCAAGGTTGGGAACTCTACACTCGAAGTTGTTGACAAGTACGTCTACCTGGGACAAATGATCCAATTGGGTAGGTCCAACTTCCAGAAAGAGGTCATTCGTCGAATCTAACACGGTTGGGCGGCATACCTTCATGTCCGCTATCCCACAGTGTCTCAAGACAAAAGTCTTTGATCAGTGTGTGTTGCCAGTGATGATCTACGGCGCTGAGACGTGATCGCTAACTATGGGCGTTATCCGAAAGCTCAGGATCACTCAGAGGACGATGGAGAGAGCTATGCTCGGAGTTTTCCTGCGAGATCGAATCAGAAATGTGGAGATCCGCAGGAGAAACAAAGTCACCGACATAGCTCTCCGAATAGCCAGACTGAAGTGGCAATAGACAGGGTACATAGCGCGAAGAACCGATGGCCGTTGGGGCAGGCGGGTTTTGGAGTGGCGACCACGTACCGGACGACGCAGCAGGGCCTAGGCCTTCCGCAAGGTGGACCGACGATCTGGTTAAGATCGCGGGAAGCGATTCGATGCGGGCGGCTCAAAATCTGTCTGTGTGGATAACCTTGGGGGAGGCCTATGTCTAGCAGTCATGGACGTCTCTAGGCTGACATGATGATTCTTTGCAAAGTGACGTGTGTACGATTTAAAGATAGAGAACCAATCAGGAAAGTCATACTCCTCTTTGATATAGAGAGCACCTAAAAGGGTGTCATAACTGTGGTACAATATGGAGCAGCCGTTACGGGGAGTCATTCAGGCGCTGGCCGAAACTACTGTTATCTAGCAAAGCTTAAATATGCTGCGACTGTTTTCCGTAGCTAAAGATAATTTTAATTCATTACAGGTGAAAATAACTTTTGGTGTTCGATCCTTTTTTTAAGTGCTTAAAATCAGTATGGCTATCGTGCCAAGGGCAATCGTTTGCTAGGCAGTAGTCAATCCATTAAATCTCTGCTATGCTCGACTCGGTGTCTACGTAACGCATAAGTTCTGTTTCAGTGAAATACCTAATGCTTAATTAATTGACTTATGAAAGCCAAACAACTTCAACAATATTAGTTTCGAATCTGACTTCACAGGTCTAACCCATGTCTATCACATACATTTTTTTTTATCTAGCTGAGCTTCTGATCTGCTCAGCATATTTAATTTCCTAAGAGAAAGTTCACCAATCATAATTAATTTGGAATACATATTTTTAATGTCGTTTTATTGACTTTTATCCTTGAATCTTTATGTGCGAGAAATGTAATATTTTTCAAAGTTTATCGACGGTGTTAATGCTTATAGAGATTATTATATTCTGAAGAATTAATCTATTAAGAATATACGCCTGTACAAAGTCCGGTGGTCCGTTACGCCTATCGTCGTCAGTAATATCCGAAGATTTTGAAAGAAAACACGAGGTGCCTCGGGCTAGTAAACAGTTTTATAACTTCTGTACAAAATTGTCTTTATATTTTTTTATATAACGTTTGGCATTGAATGTTGCGATTAACTGAGAGAAAAGATACAGCTGTTACAATTCGCCAGTAAAACAATTCAGTTTTAATAAAAAAACCTTTTTGAAAGAAACGAAACATTTCCAGCAATTCTGTTTTATTAAGTGGATGTGACTTAAGTTTTAACCAACTGAGATGGAGTTTAACGTAATATTAAAATCTCATTTTCTTTTACGTGCACCTTTTGGTATAAACTTTTCCATTCACAGAATTACCTGCCAGGAGTTTGATTTTTAATCTAACAGATTGAAAATCAACCTCCTGGCAGGTAATTCTATATATTATCTTTATCTATAATTCTCTAACGCTTATTACGATTTTGTCTGATTTAAATGTTCTTCGATGAAAAACTGGTATATGCTTCTGTTTTGTAAAAATACGTAAATGACAAATATACTTACTATAATAATATACAAAGGCAAAGACACTATCCGAGTTCTCGTGACATTGAATGCCGATGTTTCGTAGGGATAAGAGTAAAATAGTTAAAATCATTATTTGAAACAAATCGTATCAATAAGAGCGCAACAATATGCAACTAAATAAATCACTTTTATACAAACGTAATAAAAAGGGTAATCATTGTAACTGTTAATAAAAAAAAACAATCATTGAATCCCATCGATATCTGTGGGTAGGTCCGATTCTCATAAAAGCTCGTAAGTAATAAAATTACCGAATAATTTGGTACGTCCGACACTTTTACTGCTATAGATTCTTTTCCTCTGAGACTCGTGTAGATAGGTATAGAATAGCAAGTACGTAACAAGTTTGCCCTTGACTTGATAGATATAAAAGGATTATTGATTAGTTTAATCTATGTGCCAAGTGTCATTATTCGGAATGTGTTATAGGTAGTGCCTTAATAAGATACCTACATAGCAAAATAGCATACGTGGTTCGTAGGATAAACTTCTTTTGGGGATCACACAAACTCCCTCCACCAAGTCAACATCAAGTTGAGAAAACATCCACATTGTATGGTGAAGTGTAGAGGAAGAGATTTGGCATCTCGTCTCGACGAAGAGATTTGATATTTTGAAATAAAATACGAGCCCTCCAATCTTATGAGCCATGAATTTAATCTATTGTATTATTGACAAAAATATCTGATTTCAACCAAGGTATTCCCTGAATAATTAATTTAAATCTTAATTCAATTAAATGTACAAAGAAACAAAGTTATTCCAGAGATGTTTTCAAGTTATTTTTTGTCATAGTTGAGGCGTATCTCGTTAGCGCTTCTAATTACTGGATCGATGAGATTGCTTTCAGTGTACCAAAAGCAATGATCAAAGGAACATTTATTGATCTAGACAGAGCCACTTCAATCGTATTCCGTCACAAAGTAGGTTTATTTTGTTTTACTCCCATCATTTCATTGTGAAAAGGTGATCGCAAATATTTTACAACGGTTTGTAAACAATGTTTATCAGATTGCTTGTATACCTAAAGGGTTATAAAGAGATATCTGGTCGAAATGCTTGGATAATGTTCATTAAAATCACTTGTTTGTTTTATTTTTGATTGACTACCAGTATAATACAGCCATACTTACCTGACTTTCGAAAAGCAGGAAATATTCTCTTCTGTTTTTTACGCAGCAGAAAGAAAAAGCATACATACCTAAAGAAGCCTGATTGACGAGGTTTTCGGAGCTCTCACTTATTAGCCGAAATGGGCCAGTTAGGCGTACATACTTTCTGAATACGATAGCTTAATTGGTAGGTTTCATACAAGCTGCAAATAAATCAGACGTATTTGTACCTATTATCTTTGTGATATCACGCATGCTTCTTTAAAGTGAGATGGTTTTCTTTAAAGTTAACAGCCAGACCGCTATTGTAATTAAAAAATGTTTACATGTCAACATCTCTGCGTCATGCAGTACGCTTCTGTCATTTAATTTTGATAGTGCTGTGTTTGTTTACATATAAGCTACCGGCAAGCCTACAAGCTCTCTCTGCAAGGTGGACCAATGATCTGAGCAGGTTCGCGCAATGCGGTTGGATGTGGGTGGCTCATATTTGGTCTTTTTAAGGCAAGCCTTTCGAGAGGCCTCAGTTTCGTAGTCAAAGTCTTTCGGATGAACTGATGAAGAGACGCTTCCTATTTTATAGGTATTTGACCTGCGCATACTCATCATCATCATCGTCCTAGCTTTATTCCAGTTGCATTCAAGACTTTCGCCATGGAGCCCAGAGTCCGCTTACTAGTCTAAACAGATTTGACCGAATATTAGCTTTCTACCTGCACATATTGTGATACGTTTCCTCGAAACTTTTAAAACAGTTTGATTTAAAGTTTGTTAAAAATAAAAAGGTTAAAAATCTATTACATTTAAATGCTTTAAGAATAAGTATATCAGCATTTTACATTTTAGACCAACTATTCCATGTAATACATAATAAAGTATTTCTTTCTTTTTCAGGTAATATGTTGTGATCTACTAGCTACTAGCGCGGTCTGAAAAGTTTCCGACCTCTACCTGATGGAAGCACCATTCGGTAAAAAGCGTTGTACTTTTACTTCTTTTGGCAGTTACCCACGAGCGTAGTTTTTGTTTGACAGACATTTGGTCGAGTCGATGTGAGTGTTTTTATGAAAATGGCAATTTTGTATCGAGCTGTCATTAAGTTCTTGTTTTCAAAAGGCAATACGCCGACGCAACTTAAATTGGCGTTGAATTCTGCTTATGAGGACTCTCTGCTCCATCATTTACCACAATACAATGTTGGGCAGCTGAATTTAAACCTGGTCGTTAGAGCTAGGGATCAGATGAACGTCCGAGACGTCCAGAAACTGCAGCCACGGACGATAACCTCGCTAAACTTCCCCAAATAGCGCTAGACGATCCAGATTTAGGCACGAGAAAACTACCACTGCGATGGGTACCGCGTTTGCACACGTTAGACCAAAAATGCGTTCAAATGCACATTTTTAATGGCCCAATTAAAGAATGTAGATGAAACCTCGATAGACCATTATACGCCCAATTTAATTATACAGGGCAAACATTGGACTGCTAAGCAAGAACCGGCTCCAAAAGAAGCAAAGGCTGTTTTTTCTGCTGGGAAAGTGGTTCCGACTGTTTTTTGGGATGGTCATGGAGTGATCTTAATAAACTGTTTAAAAAAATAAGGAATAACCATTACTGCAGCATACTACGCTTTATTCATAGAAATATAAACAAGATTACTTATTTATTATATCTATGGCTTTATAATTTGTTCAGTAACAAATTGAAGGCAGAAGTTGAGCAAAAAGGTCCACATTTACAGAAAAGAAAATTCTGTTTCACCAAGACCACGCGCCGTCCCACGCCTCAGCGGTTCCCATGGCTAAAATCCACGAATTACTGATTGAACTGCTTGCCCATACGTCGTTCTCACCAGATCAAGCCCTAACGAGTTATATTGTGATTCCTCACTCAGCTCACTTTTTTTTGTTTGGAGGACAGAGTATTTCGCCAAATGAGAAGGTGCTCACTTTTGTAAGAACCTATTTTCCAGGAGAAAACACCGCGTAAAATTTGGATGGATTAGATGGATGGGAGAATCGTTGGCAAAAGTGTGTAGTGTCACAATGAGACTATGTACAAAAACACAAAATTTATTTTTGAAAAATATTGTTGTAGCTACATATGTTAGGTCGGCAACTTTTCAGACCATCCACGTATCATATGTACCTACGTTGTGCATAGGTACTTTTATAATTCTCTTTGTAGTTTCAAATATACCTACTTGAATAGTTTTGCAATCCAACAAATTGCTGCTGTTGAAAGAAAACCAATTAATTAATCAATCGTTGCTGGTGTAGAATAAATCGGCAAGCCAATTACGATATTGATAATAGCCTTCGTTTTATTTTCACGCTGAGTGCAATCAGCGATAAAATCTAAACAAATTATGTAGTATTCTAATGCAAATGTTGAATAATATTTTGCAACGGTATTTGCATGATGTATTTCGTAAACAACCATACAACTTTGGTTTATCAAAGTTCATTGTAAAGCCACTTAGTTACGCGTAAATATTACGGTACGGTATACCCAATGTGGTCAATAAATATGAATAGAAACGATAAACAATGTAAGAGATGAAATTTAATGTTAAGATAAACATCGAAATGCCCAATTAAAATCCATTTAGCGAGCAGCACTCAGATGTCAACACAAGATTATTCGAACAATTTGATGAAGTTCTGAAAACCTATTTTAGTGGAAATTCATTGACTCGACGAATCGGGAAGTCGTTCAAGCGCACAGCGTGACTGCAAAATTCTTCAAGTGCATTTCAAATGCAACTTCAATGACGCATTTACAGAATGTCACAAAACGCATCACCATGCCGAAGTCTACTCGTTGTGGACATCATGCCAAATCATACTAACCATACCTGGTAAAGGATTTTTTTGAGTTTTCACATTTTTAAAACCGCAATTAAAAGAGCGCGCGTGCAATGCTCGAAATGCCTACTTATCCATGGGGTTATAGGGCATCTAAAAACATATTGGCGGGGTAAATGCGTCGATTTTGTACCTAATTAGAAAAATTTCATACTAACCTCGAGCCTCAATATCTCCTGAACCAGTAATTTCCCAGGTATGGTGCCGAAGTAAAAAATGTTCATAGTGATTGCGCGCGTGCAATACTCGAAATGCCTATTTATCCATGGGGTTATAGGGCATCTAAAAACATATTGGCGGGGTAAATGCATCGATTTTGTACCTCATTAGAAAAATTCCATACTAACCTTGAGCCTCAATATCTCCTGAACCAGTAATTTCCCAGGTATGGTGCCGAAGTAAAAAAATGTTCATAGTGATTGGTACAACATGGGATTTCATTTTTCGTTAAGGGTCTTTTTACACGCTGTATAATTATATATAGTCTTTTTGTTTGCTATAAGTTTGAGAAAAATGTCACCTGATGTCTTATTCACTTACCTACTTAATTTATATTTCAATTTTATTTAAATTTTGTATGCAAATATTTTATTAATTGATCTATAAAATTAACTTATATTATTATATATAGTAATAACTTTAGCCCAATATCCCTTATATTCCCGAGGTATTAATTTCGAAGACAATAAATACTATGTCGATATATTTTAGCTACACACCGATAATATTAGCATAATAGTATATTCTCGTATCGTCGTAACTTGTTACAAAATAAGCATAACACTTTGTAACTTGTTCAAAACATTTCTATACTTGGCAAAATATTCTACAACTGAATCCTATCTTTTTGTAAATCAAACTAGAGGACATGTTTTGCATACCACCGCTCCCGTCCACCTGGGTACATCCGCGTCTTCGTTCCTTAGAACGAATTTCACACAAGTAGGTAAGTATAATATATACCTGAAGAATGGTAATGGATTCGCTTCAAAACATACGCATTCGGAAGTTGTAGGAATTTCTTACAAGCCGTGTTCCGTTCGCGTCCAAAAATACAATGGAACATTTTGTATTATTCTTTTTTATCTGTTTTGGTAGAATAGATAACCAAAAGTATAAGATTTCTATAATGTCTATTTTAGAACTATGGCATTGTAAAAAATACAAATATGCATACTTCTCCTTTTTAAAGTTATAGGCGAAATGTAGCAAGTAACCATACGAGGCATGTTTCGGCAGTTATCTTTAAGATCTGCATAGATTTAAAGTCATTGGCCTGGGTCAAGGTGTTTTATATCTCGTTGCTAATTTGAAGCTTCAAGCGTTGAGCAATCATCCATAATTACGTACCATTCGACGAACGAACAGAGTGTCTTTCTTGGATTTTGGTAAATAGAAGGCAAATAACATGCCAAAAAGTTATAAATTTTAAAAGACAAAATCTATAAACATTTTTATAATAAGAGGATGCTTTTAAACTAACAATTTATTTTTCAAGTGTTAGAATTTGCAACCCTATACAACATCTTATTAAAATCTTGTATAACTTTGTTTTCTTTCATTTTAGTGTATAATTGCGCAAGCTCTAAAGCGACTTTGTAGAAAAAGCACTTTAGCTATAATAACGTTCTTTAGAAAGAAGATCTTGAAGGATATTTATGTTACTTAATTATTTATTGCCGCAAGCGCAAGCTGGCTGGCTTTGTATACTTAGAGTAACTTTGTCAGTAGTACTCACAATGTTTATGTGAAGAGTGGTTTTAATTAGTACTCCAGTACTAATCGCCGGCTTGCTTACTTTGTTACGGATAATAAAAGCACTGCTTCGTGTATGACCGGGCCATAAATTCTGTATATTGTATACAGACGCATGTTCTCATTTGTCGGCTGAAATAGTAGGTACATTTCGATGATGATTTATTTTGTGAAAAAATTTATCGCTGTGGTGTTGAAATGAAACATCCAGGAAGTATGGGATGCATTAGAAAATGGTGTTATTGGTTTTATTTTTGTTAAGTATACATATTTATTTTTTCGGCGTTAATTATCACTTATCACGCATACCCCGGTGTTCACACAATTTGCTATTGTTACTCATTTGTTACTTATTACGTTAGTGACTTAGTGTTAACTGCACTAAGATGTCGAATTAATCTAGAATGGACACATTTTGGACGAATATCAAGTTTTCGTCTATATGTGAAATACAAAATTAAATTGGGTCTGCTGCTTGAGGCTGAGTACAATGGCATTACTGAAAATAGGCTAGAGCCTATTTTTTGGCTATAGGCAGAATTATGTAGATTAGGAAGACAGCGATATCCTAGTGGCGAGACCTAAGCATTCTCGGATTCAAACCTTACGGCGCGCAACACAGACTTCTTGAAGTATGTGCTCTTGTCTCGGAAAGCAGGTTAAGCCGTCAGACCCGGCTATCATACTTTGACAGCATTGGGTATGGGTAATCAGTAATTGAATAGGTAGACTGACATTGGTCTGAGCGACTGAATATTACCATCCCTTTGGGATGCGGAGGTCAGACGAAAGGCGCTCTTCACGTCTTATATTTTGCAGATATATTCAGGTACATTATATAAGTAGAATACTAATCAAAACAATATCACCGTCGTAACTAGCGATTCATTAACAAATTGATACGATTGTAACTTGAAAAGGCAGAGGTGCGCACCGTAAGTTTGAACTCAACCTCTAGACCACTAGTTATAAAGGTTTTGCTAGCCTACTGTGGAGGAAGAAAGATGTGGTGTTCCTCCAACTAGAGGGAGGATCTTCTAACCAGGATCGGCAATCGTGCCTGGTGGACTGTCAGTCCGATGGACGTATTTGGGATGTAGTACCTATATATACAACTCGGCGTGCGAACTCTGCTTGCGCGATTCAGCACCTTGTTTTTCCGTCGCATTGTGTCCGATAGATGTCGCCGTATTCTTGCTGTTCAGACTTCGTCGTCCCTCGCTAGATGGCCACAGTATGTAGCTACTACCGCTATACCTACTATCGTGGTTTTCATAGTGAAAAATTATATCATACTAGTCTTCGCCGACGGCCCCGCCTGCGTAGGATTTTTTAACCCCTTGGAGTAGGAATCCCCAAAAATCCTCTCTTAGTGCCAAATTACATCTCCTTGCGCCCAGTAGTTTTGATTTTATCTATACTAATATAATAAAGCGGAAGAGTTTGTTTGTTTGTTTGTTTGTTTGTTTGTTTGTTTGTTTGTTTGTTTGTTTGAACGCGCTAATCTCAGGACCTACCGGTCGGATCTGAAAAATTCTTTTTGTATACGATAGCCCAGTTAATCCGGCAGGCTATAGGCTATATAACATAACGCTTCGACCCTTTGGGGCCGGGCAAAAGGCTAAAAAGGCTAAAAGATAATGTCGGCTTATCTCAGGAACTAGCAGTCGGATTTTAAAAATTGTTATTGCCTATGATAGCCCAATTATGCCAAAAGGCTATAGGCTATATAAAATTACCCCACAACTTTTAGAGGCCAGACAAAAATAATAAAATGGTCAAACGAGAAGGGGGAGGGTTTGGTCAAGGGCAAAAAAAGGCTAAACGAATAGGATACAATCTATATGAGTAACGTTTTTGAGATTTTCGGGACGCTGATTAATAAAATGAAATTTATTTAGTGATCCAAGATGGCGGACGGGAAATCAAAGATGGCGGATGAGAAAATTTAAAAAATCAATATGGGTATCGCCTTCGATATTTTAAGGGGTGGGGAATCGCAATACAACATCTATTTCGTGATCAAAGATGGCGGATGGGAAATCAAAGATGGCGGATGGGAAAATTTAAAAAAATCAATATGGGTATCGTCTCCGATGTTTAAAGGGATGAGGAAACCAAATACAACATCTATTTTTTGATTCAAGATGGCGGATGGGAAATCAAACATGGCGGATGGGAAAATTTAAAAAAATCAATATGTGTATCGTCTCCGATGTTTAAAGGGATGGGGAATCCAAATACAACATCTATTTTGTGATTCAAGATGGCGGATGGGAAATCAAACATGGCGGATGGGAAAAATAAAAAAAATCAATATGGGTATCGTCTCTGATGATTTAAGGGATGGTGAATCCAAATACAACATCTATTTCGTGATCAAAGATGGCGGATAGGAAATCAAAGATGGCGGATGGGAAAATTAAAAAAAAATCAATATGGGTATCGTCTCCGATATTTAAAGGAATGGGGAATTCAAAAACACCATCTATTTCGTGATCAAAGATGGCGGATGGTAATTAAAAAAAATCAATATGGGTATCGTCTCCGATGTTTAAACGGATGGGGAATCCAAATACAACATCTATTTTGTGATTCAAGACGGCGGATGGGAAATCAAACATGGCGGATGGGAAAAATAAAAAAGATCAATATTGGTATCGTCTCTGATGATTTAAGGGATGGTGAATCCAAATACAACATCTATTTCGTGATCAAAGATGGCGGATAGGAAATCAAAGATGGTGGATGGGAAAATTTAAAAAAATCAATATGGGTATCGTCTCCGATATTTTAAGCAATGGGGAATTCAAAAACACCATCTATTTCGTGATCAAAGATGGCGGATGGTAATTAAAAAAAATCAATATGGGTATCGTCTCCGATGTTTAAAGGGATGGGGAATCCAAATACAACATCTTTTTTGTGATTCAAGATGGCGGATGGGAAATCAAACATGGCGGATGGGAAAAATAAAAAAAATCAATATGGGTATCGTCTCTGATGATTTAAGGGATGGTGAATCCAAATACAACATCTATTTCGTGATCAAAGATGGCGGATAGGAAATCAAAGATGGCAGATGGGAAAATTTTAAAAAATCAATATGGGTATCCTCTCCGATATTTAAAGGAATGGGGAATTCAAAAACACCATCTATTTCGTAATCAAAGATGGCGGATGGGAATTAAAAAAAAATCAATATGGGTATCGTCTCCGATGTTTAAAGGGATGGGGAATCCAAATACAACATCTATTTCGTGATTCAACATGGCGGATGGGAAATCAAAGATGGCAGACGGGTTTTTTTTTAAAGTCGATATGGGTATCGTCTCCGATATTTTAAGGAATGGGGAATTCAATATTATATAAAAATTTATGTTTGTTTGTTCATCATTTATAGACTCTGAAATGATAAGAGATTAAGTGCTAAGTCAATGGTAACTTTGGAAAAGGGGCTTGGAAAAAAGGGAATTAAATAAAAACTCTTAAAAAGGCGATACGGAGTTCGCTGGGTCAGCTAGTTTAATAATATACCTAAAGATATATAATAGTATACAAAAGATTACTACACATGCAATATTGTGTTTAGTAAACATAAAGTACAAGAATTAATATTATCAGCAGGTTCAAAGGCGTGTAAGTAAACACGATGAGATCGATAAAGGAGATTTAGCATTCGCGTATGTTACGTGAAAAGAAACGTAATAGATACATATTGATAAAAAATGAGGATATAACAATAAATTAGTGAACTGATACCCGGTTAATCCCGGCCTATTAATCATTGTCGATAACATTTTATTTTACAGTCATGTTCAAGGATTCAAGATTTTTAAGCTGAGTTTATCATTATTCGCATGCCTGTATTAGGTATATACATGTGATTCGTACGATTTATACGTAAGGAATATTTTTGTTGAACAGCATGCGATCTTGTAGGCGATACGAGGGTCAAACTGAAAGTTCTTAGAACTGGCCACTTATAAACAATATAATAAAAAAAATATTCTAAAATTTGAAAATAGAACTCTTTGCCAATATTACTGAGTATATATTTCATTCATTTGTCATTTGTTTTACGATTTGGCGGCAAATTGAAAATTGTCTGTGTCACGTCAACATGAATTTAACACGAGAAAATTTTCGTGCAATGATTTTTTATGACTTTCGATGTCATTTAAGTCAACAAGAAAGATATGATAGACTACGATTGGCCTTTCACGATGAAGCCCCATCTCGTGCGACTGTTTACAACTGGTTTAATGAGTTTAAACGTGGTCGCACTAATCTCACTGATGATGTACGTGAGGGACGGCCTTCTACGGCGACGACTGAAAATAACATCTGTGTTGTGCGGCGTATGATAGAGACTGACAAAAGAGTGACCTATCAGCAGATTCGGACAAGCTTAGGCATCGGTATGAGTCAAGTGCACAAAATCCTCCACGAACATTTAGCGGTCAGGAAGCTTTGCGCCCGGTGGATACCTCATAATTTGACTAAGGCTCAAAAACTCCATCGTGTGGATTGGTGCCGTAAAATGATTGAAAGATTTAACGGATGTGACTCAAATGCTGTGTTCGACATACTAACAGGTGACGAAAGCTGGATTTACTGTTATGATCCTGAAACCAAAAGACAATCTGCTCAGTGGGTGTTTCCTTTCGAGGAGTTGCCAACTAAAGTGAAGAGAGATCGAAGTGCGGGAAAAAAAATGGTGGCCTCGTTCTTTGGAAGGATAGGTCATTTCGCAACAATTGTGTTAGAGGATCAAAAAACAGTTTCTGCAGAATGGTACACTACCAATTGTTTGCCACTTGTCTTGGAAAAAGTTCGAGAGAAACGACCTCGCAGTAGGATCCTCCTTCACCACGACAACGCCTCGTCGCACACCGCCAAGCGAACGATCGACTATTTGGCGACATCAAACGTTGAATTACTGGGTCACCCGCCGTATAGCCCCGACCTCGCGCCTTGTGATTTTTATTTATTTCCAAAAATTAAAGAAAAACTTAAAGGAAAGCGGTTTATGAATGCTGAAGAAGCGGTGGCTGCGTATCGCGATGCCATTGAAGAGACCCCTAAGGACGAGTGGGCAAAGTGCTTTTCCCAGTGGTTCCATCGCATGCAGCGGTGTATTGACGTCAATGGACAATATTTTGAAAAGATATAATAAAACTAATAACTGGCTAATGTAATCAGTTTTTGATTTTCTAAGAACTTTCAGTTTGACCCTCGTATTTGACGTTAGATGTCGCCGTATTTATTTAAATCGTGCCTGAATATATCTGCGTTGCACAGAGCGCATTTACATATTCGTAACTAGACTTTGCCCACGTGAAGCAAAAAGGTTTTCAGCAGTGGGTTTAGGTTATATCCACACCTTAACCTATTGCTGAAATCTGTTAAAAATGCGTTCGGTGGTTTTTGAAGTTCATCTCGTTCATACAGACTGACGGACAGGAACAGGACTTGATTTTGTGATGTGTATAGATTATACAATCTTTGTTATACTTAGTTGCTGCCTACTTGACCTAACATTTGCTATTTTCTGAATGTACCTATGTAAAACATTGCCTCCGTGATCCAGTGGATAGCGTATGAGTCTGCTGATCAGAGGTCTCGGGTTCGATTCCCGGGCTGGACAAAAGTGTTATTGAGTTTTTCTGAATTCTCAAAACACGAAGTCGGGTAATGTGCCCGGTAACGGCAATTGGCTCGCCTCCCATTACGAGGGACCTAAACATTTATGGCGAAATGTGGGTGTAATATTGCACCTCTGCCGGGGATACAGGCGGAAGTCTAAGTATAAAAAAATATAAAACATTTATTTTGCCTGCATAGGTCGAAGTGCAGCACTTTAACTTCAGTACAATTTTACTGCAAAGTTTATGAGACGAACTGACCTCTTCGCATGCACTAGGAATTTAATATAATGTTATGAAGCAGACCGATACACGTGCAACACAGTATCACATTATGTACATAGTGGAAGCAGTAGCGATGATAACAGTAATTGCTATCTGTCGATATTGAAATTCGCCTTTTTACAATCTTACCGACTGATTATGCGTTATCTGACCACTAGTAGTGTCAATGTAACAGTTTTTTGTTGCCTTGATGAATATACATAAATATTGTATCGACATACTCCAATGTATATAAATAATAATATTCTACCACATGCACACATCACCATCTAGTCCCAAACTAAGCAAAGCTTGTACTATGGGTACTAGATAATGGATAAACATACTTCTTTTTTGTAAATACATACATAATTATTATACATAGAAACACCCAGACCAAGACGAACATACAGTATGTTCATGCATACAAATGTTTGACTTGAGCGGGAATCGAAACCGCGACTAGCGGCGTGGCAGTCGCTTACACTCCCGCTGCGCCAACCGGTCGTCGCAATATCGCGTATCCACTGGCCTTTCCAGATAAATCTAACAGACACAACAAAAACATTACAGTAAACATCAACGTACAATGATGTGTGAACTTTGATTGCTATACAAATCAGATAAGCGCATGAGTCGTGACAATTTACATACTACATAGAGAAATACACATGTAAATCATCAGTCAGTCATTCATTAGATCTAATCAATCTCTCTATTCATCATTCATTTCGGCTTCTTCGACAACAGATGTAGCTGTTATATTTAGACAGATATGTATGTATAGGTATTTGAGCAAGGATTTCGAAAACACTACTTACTCGAAAAGCGTACTTTTCGAGTTAGTGGACTAGGCCTACGACATCTTCACAAATGGTGCAAACAAGACAGTACGATGGTTTTGTAACGTTTACCAGGTCACGTTACGTCACAGAGACAGTCACACAGACAAGCTCTTACTGTCACATGAAATCTATGAATATGCAGAAGTGTTTAATATTTATGTAGGTACCTCATGTTCCTAGTTGGTTGACGTCAAGCGATTCAACTTGCTTGTGTTTGGCAAAAGTAGTGTTGTGTCAAACAGGTAGTACCTAGCCGTATGCTAATATGCGTAGTGAGTCCCGTTTTATTTAGTGCAGCGGTCACATAATCCAATCGGCGGCCCTATCGTATGAGAATTCAGAGTGATGTAGGATTTGTTTGCTTGACTGTTTATTGAAAACGAACTACTTTCTTCTCTCTCGGACATCGTGATGCTAGTGAAACTCAGGAGTTCAGGACAGCGTGGTATATGATTTATTTATTAACACCTTTGCGACGTAGTGTAGACCAAGTTCTTACCACGTCTTCAATAGCTTCAAGATATATAAATTTGCCAGTAGGTTAAAAACCGTAAGATGAGAATTGGATTGGTAGTTGAAGGATGTGCGCGGGGCACCTTTGAAGTTACACCGCGAGTCAGGTGTATGCGTCGTATGCGAAACCTCGCACTGTGGGAAGCTGGCTTTAGAGGAAGTATACGTTTGCTGCAGATAATATATCACGCAATCAATAGTCAGGGTACCAAATACCATTATATTTTATTTTATAAAGACATCTGTTTAAGCAGGTAAAATATATTGTATTGTTTAGTTACGTATACGACGATGTTATTTCATGTTTTTGACATTAAAATTAAAATTCTCACACAGTTTGTTATTAATTCGGCAGTGCTATTTGAACAACTTGCAATCTCATGTCTTTTCCGTGCGTCATAGTAAATTTTACAAAAACATATTTTCATTAAATGTATGGTTATTTGCTATTGCCACTGCGTACTAATTGACGTATCAAAAATAAACTTTATTCTACTATCCCTTACTATAGGCGTTTGACCGGATAGTTATTTCGTATCGTCCTATTTCGGTCGTTGACGGCATAACTTTAAATACAGAATGATAAACATCTATAAACATTAAACAGATAATAAAACATTATCGTTCTTCTGAAGAAATAACACGACTCCAGATATAGGGATCTGACTTTATTGTAATGGCTGCATTTTATAAGTCATAAAGCAGCTACATATGAATGATGTGATAATTAAATAACTTATTCTTAATTAAATCATTCATTACCGGTTTGGCAGACATAAAATCCTTTCAGAATTCTGTCATCTTTGATAAGTAGGTTCTTTTTCAATTCCTTGCATAGATGTTAAAATCTTTAGGATGCATGCGTAGTTATAAACATAAAGTACCTCATTAGCTTTTGATGAGTCAGATGATTGAGATGCCTTATCCTGTTATTGATACTTACTTGAGGCGGTATGCTTAAGGATGTGCTATTTGTGTTTGAGCATGTAGTTTTGGTACTACTTACTAAGTTATGCAAGATATATCTCTACCTGTGACCAGTCAAAATATTCACGAGCCTTCGAAATAACCCACGTGGAGAACATTGTCAAAATATTAGACTTACTTTTGAAGTCGTTTATTTGAGCGAACTATTTTCTACATACATCTCAAATACACGTTTGGTCTTATTTTTTATATTTTTATAGACTCACGCCTGTATCCCCGAAGGGGTAGGCAGAGGTGTAATATTACACCCACATTTCGCCATGAATTTTTAGGTCCCACGTAATAGGGGGCAAGCCTATTGCCGTACCGGGCACATTACCAGACTCCGTGCTGTTACTGAGAATTTCCTAACGGAAAAACCCAATAACACTTTGACCGACGACCCGGGAATCGAACCCGAGACCTGCCAATCCCACCCGCACATTTATGCCGCGAGACCAACGAGGTTTGGTCTTGTTATCTACGCAATATATACAAACAATTCACCCTTATTTTCATTATTCGCAATATTTATACTATGTAATTGCGCCATTACCCTCATTTCCGGGCCGAATGGAAGGATTATCGAATAAAATCTTGAGCCGAGCAGAAATATAATCAAAATCTGTATAGACTTAATATGGGATTATCGAAGTTGGGATCGTAAAGCTGTCGTGTTGTCGTTTGGGTAAACATAGGACGGGAAAACACTGAATATAGTCGAAGAGCTGATTGCAAAATACCCATTGCTGTCAGAAAGAGGTCAGTGAGATTAAAGAAAATAAGACTTAAATATCGCTAAAGTAATTTGTGCTGGTATTTTAAGCGCCATGAGTTTTATTGCCCGTTCTTTCTCGTGGTTCTACCTTAAATGTAGAATCATTGAGTAATTAACTTAAATTTTGACGTTCATAAGCGTCACTTTGTGGCCTAGATGAATAAATGATTATGATTTTGATTTCGCTGTGATAATTATTACTTTTGTTAATAAGACTGGCAGTCATTGGAAAAGTGTAACGTTGCCATACAAACAACCTGTGACTTTGGACCCTTTTACTCCAAGACTGCCGTGCTTGAATTTTTGAACTGAGAAGCAAATCTTTAATATCATAAATATAATGGTATTGTCTCGTTTTCCATAAATTCATTTGCACTAATATTGTTTGCCATAATCATCCCTGATCATAATGTTTACTTGCACTGTTATCATTTATACTAATAACGTTTGCCTTAACAACTCAACAGTGATAACTTTTATTTGCCATAAAATGACTTTCTATAACAACATATATCATAATATTTAGTTTCCATAAGTAACACATCACATAATTGACTCTGGTAATAATCAAAATTTGATATGATTATGAAAATAATACATAATATTGTTAGGTCGAAATTAATTATCGTTAACACCCCGACTCAGTGCAATTCGACTCTGATAGGTTAGGTTAGAAGACTAAGGCAGGAGCGAAGCGAAGCGGAGCGCCCGCCTTAGTTTTCGTGTTTTTTTTTAACCACCCAGAAGTAGGAGCCCCGCGAAGCGGGGCTCCGTCGAGCTTAGTTAGTAAACGCCATATGAGGTTTAGTTTTAGGTTTAATTGTGAATAAAAAAACTGGGGTTGGGATTCGAAACGATTCGCCCGAATTTGAGGGTATTGGTGGTGTAGGGGGCTTAAGGGAGTGAGTTTTAATCCCCTAAAAGTAATTTTGGCTGCCGGAGATGCGTCTAAATATTTTTAAACAATTTCCAAAAATTCTTCATTCAAATATGCAAAACGGAACGTAAAAAATTTTAGGTTTTATGTGAAAGTAACTAAATAGATTGTGTTGGGTTCTCTTTTGACCCTTAACCCGAAAATAGGAGCCCTGCGAAGCAGGGCTCCGTCAACCTCAGTTTATTAAACTAGTGGAATCAATAAAAGCGATATTTAGGTTTTATGTGAAAAACGTGAAACGAAACGCAACCGCCATCTTGTGTGACTGATATAGACAGCTAATGTCAAAGTTGTGCGTCATTATTTTCGAGTACCTAGGGTTAGGTGCGACTGTAATAAGTAACTAAATAGGTTATGTTAGGTTCTCTTTTGAACCTTAATCCAAAAATAGGTGCCCTCCGAAGCAAGGCTCCGTCAACCTTATGTTAATAGCAAAAAATATATTAACTTACTCCTTAATATAAAAATTGCAGGCGCATTTACTAAATTATCTTTATTTATATTATGGTGAATAAAAGTTATGGAAAATGGCATTATTGAAAACGGAAATTATAGCAAATACATTTATGGATTTAAATTATTATGACACTTGATCGATCATGAATTCATGACCAATGGAATTAGTGAAAGTCATTTTACGTCATTTCACGATTATGGCAACCGAAGCGTTACTTATAATGAAATTATGGCAAATACCAATATGGCATATGAAATTATGGCATTTTAAATTATGGCAAACATTAGTAAACCAAATATAATACCTCATACCTATTCAGAATTTTGTCGTCGGCACGCCATCATCCCCAAGACTATACTATGGGTATTGGCCTCCCATCGAGTACGCCAACATTATTACAATAGAGAACTCGTCGGCTGTAATTAAACACAGATCGTGCTCTGTCATGGAGTTAACGGGCACCTTAATGGGATGCCTGTAATTAATGGCAAATTGATTTTCTGAGTGTTCTTGCCGTAGTGACGTTAATAAACTTTGACAAGCTTTTAAACCATGTTTGACATGATTTAATGCATACTTGAGAACATTTCTGGTGAGATTAGGTTAGACATATTTGTAAGGACTACCCTCTCTTAAACTCACTTAGGAATTCTACATGCGTCGTAGCTTCAGAGCGTTAGGGGAGCAAATGTACGCAAACGGCGCAATTTAATAGCTTTTATGTACACATAAGCGGTATCATTAGGCTGTCTCTTTCGGCTCCTGCGAGAAAGTTTGAACTAATAATGATTTGATGTTTCCCCTTGTTTTTCTTAGGATTATTTATAACTCATATGCACGAGCGACAGCGAGGGTCAGAGTAGCGTATTTATCTACACATATTCGCAATTTGTAATGCCCAATTTTGTACGCAAAGTAGATAAGGGTAAAAAAGTCATCATACTCGTCATACAGTGTTGGTTATTTTTCTTCTTCAGGAGACATAACAATTTTATGTTTCTTCCAGTAAACTAAGTGACGCATAGATTGAACTTTGACACACACCTAGATATTATTTCTTGATACCTGCTTTTTGGATAGGTACTATCATAGTAGGTATTTGAATGCTAATAGATCAGCTCTCTAAAATCTTAACCGTATATTTAACGTACTTGTTGTGCCTTTATTCTTTCTTCTTTCTTAGGTAAGGACTCTCATTAAGAACGAATATAATTTCGCCGGCAATCCATCTCGGTGAAGGTCCCCGGGGGCTGATTGCAAATGTCATCTGTACTGTGTGTGATGATAAATTGTTATTACGGAGAGCAATTAGGACAATTCTTCCTTATACCTAAGTATATTCCTGTATAGCGCTCCATTGTAATTTAATTGGATCGAGTAAATATATTATTTTTAGTACAAAAGCTGACACTGCCTCTGATCAGCCGATTTTCAATGCCAGAAATGAGAAAAGTACAGATGACAAATTAGAAATTTGTTTCTTCTTTAAAATACTTGTGGCACAAATTGCTTATTTACTCTTGTTATAAATTTCGAGTTAGTCGTTTCAAAAGGTATTTTAATTTCGCTTCCCCAATATCGGATCTTAATACAAACGAAAATATAATATCTTGATCGCAAGGCATCAATCAATCAGCCTATCGAAGTCCACTGCTGAACATAGGCCTCTCTCAACACTCGCCACAGTACACGGTCACCTGTATCCAGTGCGTCCTAGCCACCTTTTTCAGGTCGTTAGTCCACCTAGCCGGGGGCCCTACCTTGAACGCAAGGCATGCAATACCTCAAATAAAATTTAATTAAATCAGGCTACTGCTCCATTAAAGTGGTGATCTAAGCTTCATTTAGGGGTAGTTTTGTCTGAAACAATACTTCATTTTGTTAAAATTTCTACCATCGAGTAATGCGAATAATTAAAATAAATTAGTGTAGAGCCGCTGAAAAATTTTCATCGTTTTAAAGAAAACCACCGTCAATATATTTGTCAGAGGCATCTTTAGTTCCCGTTGATTAACTATTTATTAGTTTTTAAGTAGGTACTCAATGTTGGTAGCTGGATACTATGTTTTCAAAGCTTATGGTTTAATCCTACATGTGACCAATGATTAGTTAAACATTATTTGTAAGGATATTGCTGTGGCTGTTGAGGGTATGCAAACAGACAAAGTTGATAGAAGTTTGTTTGTTGGAATACCCTCATCAGGAACAGTTTGGAACTATGCCCAGTAAATTTCAATAGACTTGTATGTGTGGTTCCGAGGGCAGGACGACGTCCGTCTTATCTTACATTATTTTTTGTTGATAATAATGTTACTATTGATCGGCGGAAGGAGAATTTATTCCAAAACGGAATATAGAAAATTAAGTCAATATTTTTGTCCAAGCAGTTTCTGAAGAGTTTTTTTTTACTTACCTATGCCCTTTTCCCGGTTGATCATCGTTAATTTAAAACTTATTTGCGTAATGGAATTTTTCGAAGAAACTCATCAGTTCGAATGTTTATTTAACTAAGGTACAACGAAAGTCGTCGTTGAATTTTTTCTTAAGATTATTTAAAATAATTTTTACTTTATACCTTATGGCCACTGTAGGTAAAAAATGGATAAGTTCATCCAAGAATCGTCATCCAGAAGTGGCATAAAGAACGGCACAAAATCTGACGAAGGCCAGAGTCAATAGGTAGATACTTTTATGAGTGTCCAACACTAGATACTGTTCATAAATGGGTGTCCATTATTGGGAACTTGACTGTCCATAATAGGTTCTCTATAAGGGGTTTTGTTTTTATTTTGTATCTCTTAAGCACACTTTGCTGTGTCATAATGTGCCAAATAAATAGATCGCAGGAAGCATGTTTTATTAACGAATATTACTTGTTCTTGCAATACCAAATAAATGCGAACAATATAGGCAAATAAACACAATTTTCATTCTTAAACTGTCCATGATTGGTTCCTTTACCTATGTTTGATTTTTTCTTAAGATTATTTAAAATAATATTTACTTTATACCTATGAGTGAATATTGTCTTATTGGTTATTATTATTCATGAACAGTAGCAGTCTTAAGCTCAAACATTACGACAATCATGCCATTATACATATACATACTGCGACGTAGCGTAGCAATACTTCATTTCAAAATTACTAAAACTTTTGCAATAGTAGATAACTCACAATGTGAAACAGTTGCAGCTCCATACAAATATAACATGTAAAACCAATATAGTGGCAGTTAAAAAGAGTGGCCACGAATTTTATTGCCCGTTCTTTCTCGTAGTTCTACCTATTGCATTGCGAACGAGGCAGTAAACGTAAATGTAGAATCATCTAGTAATTAACTTTAATTTTTGACGTTCATAAGCGTCACTTTGTGGCCTAAATGAATAAATGATTTTGACTTTGAATTATATAATATATACGTGTGTTTTCCATCACCTAAATAAGAGTTGGACTAGGCAACATAAAAAAGTCCAAGTAGGTATTGAACATTTTTGACATCAAATTACGATGGCATCGATTTCTATTAAATCTGCCCTAGGCTTTGATAAATCAACACGGTCATTTGCCCTTTGTATAATTAAAATACATTATTAAATTTTATCACAGCTTCTTATATTTTGTCCCCAATTTACAGACACTACCGATATTTCTTATTCTGCGCTCAAAACACTGCTCTCATTTGAGATTTACCAGCAGTAAATTTATTTAATATCAGTGAAATTATGTCGCTTCAGAAAATTATTTACGATTCAATAATGCGAGACAGTTGTTAAAGTCAGTTGCTTTATATTTTAGTAAGATTTGTCCTACTTCGCCGTTGAAGTTTATCTTCTATAGATTTTTTTCAAAGACCGCTTTGGCCCTAATATTAAATTTAGTGACGCGATAAACTTTAATAATATTCATTCAACGGACACAAAGTACACAGCATCGAAAAAACAGATTGTCGATCACACAAAGTGTTGTTTAGTATTGGTATCGAACCCACAACAATCGACGCAGTGCTAAACGGCGAGGCGACCGCTTAAACCACTACGCCATACGTGCAGCATATAAATAATAAATATTATTGACTGCCTCCGTGGTTCAGTGGATAGCGTATGCGGCTACTGATCGGAGGTCCCGGGTTCGATTCCTGGGTCGGGCAGAACTGTTACTGGGTCTTTACGAATTCTCAGTAGCAGCTCTGCAGCAGGAGTCTGGTGATGTGCCCGGTAACGGCAATAGGCTCGCCCCCTATTACGTAGGACTTAAAACATAATTTTGATCTTTACTGAAAGACCGAGATAAACGTATAATCTAAAATGCGAAAACAATTATTAAAAGTACCCATCGCTGTTACACACAATAAGAATGAACGACGTGCTCTTTTCCAAATTGCATACCTATTCAAGAAACTCAACATCGTTTCGTTAAAGAAAATGTACTACATATACGTACTACAGAAAGATATACAACATTGTCATCGTAAAACGCAACGTTCGCAGTTCCAAACCCATTATGAAATACGAACGTATGTTTTATTATGGAACAAAGAGGCTTATGCTAGGTGTATTTTGCTGGAAATATTACATGTCTGGCTGAAACGGGATAAACATCGCCGTCATAACATAACTATGATCTAGATATGAGGGAGTTTCCAACTGTCGGGCATAAGACAGTTTATCGAAGTTACACGCCTGCTCGGCCATTGGGATGACAAATACTTTATTCGCGAATACTTTGACAACTGTCTTATGTTACAAATGCTTCTTTATTCTCTCATATGAAATGGGTGCCGTTTTGTTTATCTTCAATTATGAGTAAGTGACATTCATACTTAAATTGTACGTACGGTGACAGCTTAGCGCTCTTACTATCGAGAACCCGAGGGTCCAATCCAACCCAAGCGGTGCTGTGTTATAATATAACCCCGAGCTGTAGCACAGTAGGTACACTAGTAGAAAGTTATTAATTAATAGCGTTCCCAAAATAAATGCTCTTCATGTAGAATACGCATGACAACCGCCACTTCATTTGGAAAACATTATTGTACCATAGGTATATATAGTAGTGTTGCGTACTTGCGTGATGTATTGCAAGAATAGATATTAGATACCATCAAAATTCCTTTGTTTATGTGTTAACTTCGCCGTCTACGTTAGTCATAATCATAACTATTTTATTAAGTAGGTATGTAGGTATACGGGGAATATGCTGCATATTATAAATGAATCTTATTCGTGACTTTACCTATATACCAGGGCAGTCCAGAAGTATCCAACCTGATACACTTAAAGAGGTTTTTATCTCAAATAAATAGTCTTTTTAAAAATAATATACTTCATAAAGTTTAAATTTGAAATTGGAACACGTAGCGTCGTTTGTCTTTTGTTTAGTAGCCATCAATAGTTGACGCTGTGAACAAATTTTCAGACATGGAGAAAATTGGCCATCGTTATGTGATACAATACTTTCATTTGAAAGGTTTTAGTCCAACTGATATTAAAGCGGAGCTAGATTCTACTTTGGGGGAGTCTGCTCCATCGTTTACAACAGTAAAATATTGGGTGGCAGAGTTTAAACGAGGTCGCTTGAGCTGCGAAGATGAACATCGATGTGGTCGACCAAATGAAGTGACAATACCAGAAACCATAGAAAAAATCCACAAAATGCTATTAGATGACCGGCGATTGAAAGTACGCGAGTTAGCAGACATGGCAGGGATTTCAAAAAGTGCTATACATCGCATATTAACCGAAAATTTGGATATGAAAAAGATGTGCGCAAGGTGGGTGCCGCGATTGCTCACAGAGGACCAAAAACGACGTCGCGAAGATATTTCGACCGAGTGTTTGGCAAAATTTCACAATAATAAAGCGGAGTTTTTGCGGCGTTTTATTACTATGGATGAAACGTGGGTGCATTATTTCACACCAGAGACTAAAGAACAGTCGAAGCAATGGACTCGTAGAGGAGAACCAGCCCCAAAGAAGGCGAAAACCGTTCCATCAGCGGGAAAGGTCATGGCCTCCGTTTTTTGGGATTGTCGTGGGATAATCTTTATAGATTATCTTCAGAAAGGACGGACTATCAATGGCGAGTATTATGCTAACCTGTTGCATCAATTAAGTGAACAAATCCGTCAAAAACGACCGCACCTGGCGAAAAAAAAAAATTTTGTTTCACCAAGACAATGCACCAGTACACACGTGTGCCAAGGCCATGACCAAAATCCGCGAGTTAAAGTTCGAACTACTTCCTCATGCACCCTATTCGCCCGACTTGGCCCCTTCGGATTATTTTATGTTTCCAAATTAAAAAAAATGGCTTGCTGGTAAAAGATTTGCCAGCAATGATGAAGTGGAGGCAGCGGTTGATGAGTATTTTCACGAGCTCGACAAATCTCATTACAAACAAGGTGTTGAAGCTATCGAACATCGCTGGGCCAAGTGCATAGAACTAAAAGGAGATTATGTAGAAAAATAATAAAAAAAATAATTTGATTTTCTTTTGTTTTCCTTGTCAGGTCGGGTACTTTTGGGACTACCCTCGTAATATACGACTCGATTGATACGCTTGCCTTCCATCTTTGTTTTATTTATATATGGATTAAAAACAATTGCAACATATTTGTGGAAGCGTTTCTCAATAAAAATAATAAGATAGATACTAAACCAGTATCAGAAAATGCCGCACATAAAATTAATTAGATACCTTTGCACTATGGGTATTAACTGATACGACCATACATTATATACGCCTGACATAACTACAGGACCTGTTTAATAAAATTTGTTTCAAACTGTTGAATTAACAGTTTAATTAAACAGCTAACTTATTCATACAAATATTTACCCTGGCATAGCTAGGTATCCTTTTTAAATTAAAATCATACCGCAGACAACTTGTGAAACGCTCCAGTATCGCGCTATTTAGTCATAATTTTTTTTTTAAATTACAGTGTTGAAATACTCTTGGAAGAAAAACTTTGTAGTGAGAACGAAAGACAACTTGAAAACTTAAATAACGAACTAATAAACTTTTAATTATCACTAAGTTTCTTGTGAATCTTATACAAAGTTTCTTCAGTTGGAAGAAGATTGTTCGAGCTTAAAACATCTAAGAATGTCGGGACGAGTTTAAAGAACCGCTATCTGAAGACTAAGTGTTAATCAGACATTTTGTACTGTACATTTTAAACATACATAAGTTTCATGCCAGCTATACTTTAGGTATACATCATAGGACTGCCTCCGTGGTCCAATGGTGCGTCAGCTGATCGGGAGGACCCGATCCGGTTACTGGGTTTTTCCGAATTCTCAGTAGCAGCACGGAGTCTGGCAAAGTGCCCGATGACGACAATAGGCTCGCCCCCTATTCCGTGGGACCTAAAAATTCATGGCGAACTGTGGGTGTAGTATTACACCTCTGCCTACCCCTTCGGAGATACAGGCGTGAGCCTAGGTATATAAAAAATATACATTAATATGTGTATGTGTCTCTATTGATTTCTATTATACGTGCTGTAGAAGTGTAGAGCCCTATTACACTCTCTAGATGAAGGAATTTGCAAGATGCATAAGCAAACAATAGCGTTATTTCCTGCCATAAGATAGTGTATGCAATTGCTTGCGAATTCAACTAATGAGACGTAATACACCCCTTCATCCTCTAATTACATTTTGGAACAATCCACACAGAGCCATCTAAATCCAAACGTGGCATAACCTGTACTATGGCAATTTGACAACAGTTAACTGCTCATCACATATAGACTTGTCCTGGATGGTATCAATTTCACGTTGCCGGGTCAATCAGGGTAACTAACCACTAGACACACAGGCCAGTCAATATTGGATAATTAACTCATTAGGTAATTAGTTCATTTAGTTAGCGTGTCTATATCGAAATATTCGTATGTTTAAACAATTATATTAATGTTTATTTTCTGATAAATGTTTATTTTCTGCCTAACGAATGCGACTTACGGATATCTTATTATATTCAAAGCGGTGTATTATCATTTCTAAAGTACCCTTAAAGTATGGCGGCTTCAAAGACCAAATAGACCTGCCTGTTTCATTCAAAGTGAGGTCGAATCTTTTTGTTTCTGTCTTGTTAATTAATTCTATTCAACAGCTCGGTATTTGGAACTGTGCCTAATTCAAGGCTCTGTGTCACGTAATAAAGGGTTCCTAGTAGGTCAGACATACCGTCACTTGTCTAACGAAATGTGGTTCAGATACACGACCTTTTGCAACCTACAAACTTTAAACCTTTGAGGAAGCTATAGACACAGACGAGATGGATTTTGTTAAAATTACCTCTTTTTGTCTTCATCACAAGAAGAAAGTTTAAGTTTTCATTAATAACATCTTTGATCACCTCAAATCGATTGTAGCATTTTGTAAACATTTATTTAGGCACAATGCCAATGTTCACACCGAGATTTGAAAACGACGAAACGATATTTATTTTTGTAACACGAGCCGTAGCCGATATCCGTGTCTTTATTTTTCATAATATTCCAGCCTATAGCCATAGCCAATTTCCACACCCCAACTTAATAATGAAATATATATTCTGTATTCTGTTTTTATAAAAGTCTGCCTAGCACACTAGGCTAAATTTAAGTGCTGCGTAGTGACTTTGTACCTACTCAAGGTAGGCAGGAGCAAAGTACAAACTAGGATTTATTTTTTACTATGTTTAGCCAAAGATTCTACGGAAAATGCCTTTTAACATTTTGTTTTTAACATTTTGTGTGCGTAACACAGTGAAAGGTTTGTTGTAGGTATATGATCCAAATTAAAAGTTTATCTATCTAGTTTAAATAGGTGCAATGACTTGGTTCACCGATGTTTGTAAATTTGACCTGTAATGCCAAATCAGAAATTGCCGTCATAAAATATATACTACTTTTGCAGATAATTAGTAAAACATTATATTTTCTTATTACGAGAAAAACGTTCATGCGTTGATACAAACATAGTTTACGCGATTGTAATAATCTGTATGCGTAGGCGTTTCCTTCAATCAGACGTACTCAATTGATGATTGCGTACTAAGGCGCTTGTTTCACCGACGATGAGCCGCGATTTGTGAGCGCTAAAACTTTAGAGAAATTCATCGTAGGGTATCAGCCAAAATAATTATTTCAAGGATATACTGCGTACTTTTGTATCAAAACGATCAGACTTACATGATGATAATATCGGCATGTTTTTAAAATTCTAGTAGTAGCATGGTGGGGTATCAAAACAGGTAAAACAGATGAACTAAAAACAACACAGATATCAGGTTATCATAAGCACGATATCGTTTTTATTCTCATTTATATGGCGCATTTATGGTGTATATTGTCAGGAATATCCAAAGCCCCCTTCCGGGCTTTGGATATTCCTGACAATATACACCATGCCCATAATATAGAAGCTACCTATAATATTTATTTGACATTTTTTTTTTCGCCAAATTTAATTTGTCATAATAAGTAGGTATAACAATGTGACGATCGATGCGTAAGATCAATGTACTTTATTAATAACCTAAAAAGTAGCTTACTGTTCGCTCACGACACATGTTAGTCCTATGAAATGCAGATTCTAGAGATTTTTTAATAGATTTTTTTTTGTACATACATACGTAAACTCAGGCCTGTTTTCCGGAGAGGTAGGCAGAGACTACGGAACGCCATTTGCAACGATCCTGACATACCTCTCTTGCTTCATTCACTCCCATCAAGTTTATCATGCATACTCTTCTGTTTAGGGTACTTCTGACCTGTCCTTTTTAGGGTTCCGTAGTCCACTACGAACCCTTATAGTTTCGTCATGTCCGTCCGCAGCCTAGCTCAAAGACGCCTGGTGCTAGAAAGCTGATATTTGACATGAATATAGACATACGATATTGCAATAAAACTGTAGAATAAAATTTAGGAAAATATTTTTTTTAAGGGTATCTCCCCTACATATACACCGCTATTTTTTAATTAGTACAAAAACTTTAAGGACAGATTAGCGAAGATATTATTATCATATATGTGACGTAAGAATTTCATAATATCAATAAAGAGCAAAGTTATTATCATTTGTTTATTGTAGAAAATCTCACTTAAATCATAGTCATTTTTTACAATCCATTCACTAATTCATTGATAATATTCCATCCTGCTCATTCGCATTCTCTCTGTCGCACTTATGATGTAGGTAGCAATAGAAAATAAAATGAAGAAAAATAATAAATGTAGGTAGTTATTTTTTAATTTTGTTACTTCTACCCTCTCCTTCATACTTCATTCGGGCGTAGGACCGGTAAAATTTATCGTTTAACAAGTAATTAAATACGGAGGTATGTAATTAGAAAGCAAACAAATATCAAAATAAAAGATGGTGTTCTGTACTAAAAGAAAAGAGTAATTTTGGCGTATTTATGAAGTTAGAATCATCTGCTATTTACAAATTATTTTATCGTCATCATGTCAGCCTAGAGACGTCCACTGTTGGACATAGGCCTTCCTCAAGGTGTGTGGAGAACACAGACCGATTTTGAGGCGCCTGCATCAAATTATTATTTACTTAAGTACGTATTATTTACTAAACTTACAAGTATTTCCATTGTCCTTCGAAATGTCCACCACCATTGTCAAAAGCATCCAATATGCACTGTTTTAATTGTTTGACACTGACCCGGTCACTTTTGTACACTCACAATACGATGTCCATGGGTACACAGCTGCACTCGCAATTTTTCCACTCAAAAAGTACGCACGAAGCATAGCTACATACTCCCGTGATATGAACTGATATGATAGGCCATCGCGTCGGGCAAACGTAGACAAACAATTAAGTTTTGCAACGAAATTAGATACGCTGACTTTCGCTAGTAATTTAGTACTGTTTTTCGCATCGTTGGGGCGTGGCGCAGGCGCAGAGGTGCGGGTGGGGGGGTAATTTATCAATGGTATGATAGTACACGGGTCGGTCATAGTATTAGTATTGCATTTACCAATTATCACGTATTTTTGTGGACAGTTTTGAGACAGTTTTGGGACTTAGTGTTTTTATTTTTCAACTACATAATTATGATCAGTTAAAGATACTTAGTGCCCTGTAAAATTTTTTGTACTAATTAAAAAATAGCGGTGTATAGTGGGGTTGAATTTTTTTTTGGTTGAGTACCCCATTGTGTGGGGTATCATTAGGGTATCATTAGATAGGTTTTAAAAAAATATTATTAGTTTGTTCAAATCATTTTTCGATCAAGTGATTGGTTTGTCAAATATCAAGCTTTGAAGTGAAAAAAATTGTTAGACTCAAGTGTCCCCCCCCTCTGCCGGCTAAACTATTAATTTGGAAGAGGTGAAAAAAATCACAAATGTAGTACATATAACGAATTTAAAAGGAAAACTATCACGGCCAAGTAGACATCACTAGTTTACGAGTAATCGTCGGTTAACTTATAAATACCTATTTCTGTGAGTTTACATTGGGAGCGCTGGTTAATTTTAAAGATGCCCGTTTTTAGTCCCATGTAAA
The DNA here is from genome assembly GCA_944739405.2 of Euclidia mi. NCBI lineage: Eukaryota > Metazoa > Arthropoda > Insecta > Lepidoptera > Erebidae > Euclidia > Euclidia mi. The sequence continues at coordinate 37,403,951 of OX123202.2, read as the reverse complement.
ACAGAAGTTATTATCAATAATGGCCATTATGGGCAACTACGGAACCCTACATTGCGCGTGGCCCGACACGCACTTGCCCGTTTTTTTTTAGGATGTCTCCAATCTGGTCAGAGAACGTCCGCCTAGGTCTTCTCCTTCGTCCTTTTTTTGTGTATTTTGTAAAATAAATATTATAGGTAGCTTCTTTATCATGGGCTGAGTATATACTTTACGGGAAAACACTGACTTTATAAAACACGGTGTATAAGCTAACCTTTTTTTTTTTTTTTTTGGTATCGGGTTGGAAAATCCTCATGGAGTCCCTTCGCCCCGGGGGGGAAGGACGAAGGGGACTGTCAGACTCTTACTGACTAAAAACCAACCCGTGCTCCTCATGTACCCATGTGTCGGAGGGTAGGGTTTCACCAAAGCATTCCTCGCTACCCCCCGATGGGTATTGGCCCGCCAGATGGTCAGGCGGGCCCCGAACGAAACCCCCTTGGCGGCGGATGAAGGTGTTGGGCTCCGCCGCCAAAACACCCAGCGGCCGCAGAGGATAGGGAGGACGGCAACGCAACACCGCATCTCCTCTTCCTCTGCGGCCCCACCGCGACGCAACGATGGTGCGCCCCCATTTGGTCGCGGGAGATAGGGCGCGGGGCAACGCAACACCCACACGCCTCTCCTCCCGCGACCGCACCCGACTGCGAGGGACAGACAGAACTGTCCCCCGCACCCGCACCATGGGACGCATCCTACGCAGGCCTCTACCAAGCCTACGTGGAGCGTCCCCTCCCGGGATCCCGCTTAGCTTCACCGTGGGTGGCTTCTAACCCACGGTTACTGAGCCCCCCCACCACGACAAGGTGGAGATCCCACGGGGGGGGTGTATAAGCTAACCTAGGCATTTTAGAGTTGGTTATAAAGACAAAGATTAAAATTATATTTATTATACACAAGCTGAACACCCTCGTTATTTTTAGTGCTTCTGCCTTCCTTGATAAATGGGCCAATATAAAAAAAAAACATATCGAACTGGCAATTCCTCACGTTCCACCAAACAAACAAATCCTTCTGCTTCATAATATTAGCATAGATTACATTATATGATTACATGAGATAATCGTTTAAAAAAAAAATTGGTTGCCTGTAAAGTCGGTATACGGGCGAAAGTTTTACGTGACAACGACTTTGAGTGGTAAAATAATTTTAATGTGAATATTCATTCGTATAGTAGGAAGAAGGATGAAAGACGCGTGCCTTTCACTTTTTATGTCTGTCTCTCTCGCTCTTAGGCGGGACGCGTGCCTCTCACTCGCTCTCATTGTGAGCGCATAACGTGAGCGGAGCGTAACGCAGTTTCTTGAAGTGTCACCCGGCAAACCAATTTATAAGACGTTGTCACGTCAAAATGACTTTCGCACTATCTTCCTCATCAAGAAAGTGGTGCAATACTAGTCATTCGCTTGCAGTCGGACCGGCGCTCGTTACAGATCGTATAAATTCTACCAGTGGATTCTGTTAATTAGGTCAAGAGAATTGGTTCACATTTTATCTTCTTATCTCAGGTTACATCGAACACGGACGGAATGATTAAAAATGAACTTTAGGTCTGAGGAAATTCTATGATTGCGTCTTTTCTTTTAAATTAAATGTATAAGTATCGATTTCGATTCTCAGTCTTCCTTTTTATTTTATATTTTAGAATTGCAGATTGTTTAGATGATAGTGTTTCCCTTTATAGATACTGAAATATTTTTGACCTTTTATCTTTATTATACTAAACATACCTTTTTTGTCCGCCCTCTCCCCATCTCACTTGGGAACAGCGCAGAATTTCTTTCTCTTTCATATGCGCTATACCCTATAATTGAATGAATATTAAATACATAGTCGTGTCACGAGCGTATGTAAGTACACGTATATGGTTACAATCTGCGTGATCCAATAACGCGATAGGTATGTTATTAGATATTTTGGCTAGGAACTTGCTACAACCGAAACTATTTTACAGGATATTTTTAGAATATCCTGTAAAATTCTACAGTGGTATCTTATAGAACATAGTATTATACCTTGCAAATTCATTAAGATTAAAAATCTATCGGTCTTGGTTAACTGTGAATGTTAAAGAGACATAACATTCTAATAAACATAATGTTTTAATTTCACTGTTCAAATAACCATGAGCTTCAACTCTCTTGACATGTATAAGTGCTATTGATATTTAATTAGAAGTTCTCTATTGCATTAATAGAGAACTTCTAATTAAATATCAATTATCCTGTAAACAATGTCCCAGTTCCGTAGTTGCCAGCGCGGCGGGTCTGTACAAAAGCGTTTTCGTGCAGATGCACAATTTCATCCCGGAGCAAATTGCCTACCTCCATTCTGTCTCTCTAACGACCTGCTGTATCTCGTATTTATTGACAGCTGTATTACCGGTTCGAAGTTTATTTTAATCAGTCCTTTTGTATTAAAAGCTTGTTTTACGGCCACCTAATAATGGAACCGACCTTTTTTATACTGACATGCTATTTTATATTCCCTGACTGATTTGAAAGTACCGGATATTTTTTGTTTGTGTCAGTATAAGTTGGCGAATGCATATGTATAAGGCATATTACACCTTCGCCTTCCTAAGAGTAAATTTTCAGAAGTATGTGGTAGATGTTCAATTGGCAGGTAATTTGTAAAATAAATCTGGCGAAAAGTGGATGTAGCAATATGCCTCTGCCTACCTCTTCGGGGATATAGGCGTGAGACTATGTTTGTATGTATGTATATAAATTTTATTTAAAACTTCTTACTTTGCTCAAACAGTCAATACAATTCCAAGTACCGAACTGTCACGAAAAGGTATAGTTCTAAAATCTCTTCTCTTTGTTTTCATTCTCGTTAAAACACCAAACATTTGAATTGCAACTAGACAAAGTTACAGCGAAATAAAACAAAAAGCTTGTCGGAAATGAAACAGGGAATTTTTGATATTTGCGTTGAACCAGTCCACTCGACTGGTTTGAAGTTACGACGAGTTCTGCGGTTTTCGAATAAGCACACGGCGAGCCCATCTGTTTCTGTGGTCACCGTGTGTCTGAGTTTTCATCACGTTAGGTATTTACAAGCATTTTTTTGCAGAACATGTGTTTATAGTATACTAGGGTTAACATAATAATTCTGATCGCGTGTGCCAGTAAGTACCTAATGGTGTTCTTTTTAACCCTCTTCACAATGTCATCGTTCTTCAAGGGCAAATCCAGAATTTTGGAAACAAAACACAAATGGTCGTTCGCAGTTGACCACCAGATGATGCACATTCAACAAGTCTGCTCAAATCATCGATATATATATATACGAACAGACTTTGTTAATGGGCCTTACCGAGCATAACGTATCGAATAGATTGTCAGCTAAATGTTACAAGCGTATAAAATCTGAAATCGCGAAGTATATCTGACATTCAATAGTAGTCTCAAAGGATTTTGGTATAGAACGAATCAACACTTTCATAAAAACAACTCCCTTTTGATATTTTCTTTGAAAAATAGTGATTTCCATTTTATTACGAAAGTAAATAAAAAGGAAAAGTACAGAATCTATGTATATTTTCATTTATATGAAAACTAGCTTTGCTCCGCGCGGAATAAATAAAATTCAATGTCCTCCAGAGATCTTGAACTCCGATCAAAATTCATTCTGCGTTTTCATTTTCAAACGCCTTGCCCTCACTGTCAACTATGTGAAACATTTATAGCAAAGTTTAACATTTCTTGAATTATTATTAGAATACTGTAAGATGTGTCATGTTGGAGATATTTGCCGGTGACTAATTGGAATCAGGTATTTAGTGCACCTGAATACAAGAGAGCTTGTAAGAATGTCTTCTACATTTGTTCCCTTTGTAGGTACTCAAAATACATTGAGCTGATTTAGCCGCACGATCAACAGCTTAGTCCATTCGAGCAACTTTAGAAGTGACGGTTCATCTTTTCATATCTAGAACTGAAGATACCAGTTCATTGATCAATAATCCCAATTGATCTCTGTATAATATGTAGTCCAGGTTCAAAAGTACTCAACGCGTCAGATGTCGGGCGAAGCTAAAAAGATACCCGTAGTCAACAAGTTAAACATATCTGTAATACATTTTCTTTGCCCCAATTCATAAACAAAGTTGCCACCAACTTGTCCGTAGCTGTTGTCAACAAAGCGACCTCACTTTCGTGATTAGTATTCTCGGAAGTTCTCCGAACTATTCATTAGGAAACACTTGTTAATCGTTCTACTAACTGCTCAGTGTGACAGAACAATCAATCGTTATGTAGCTACGTGGGGATTCGGAGGTTTCCATTCATTGGATTAATTAGAAAATAGAACCCAACCTACTAATTAAACGGAAATTAAAAGGAATTAATACTAGGATGAAAATGTAGCAAAATGTTAGGCTAAACGGCAAAAGCACTTAATGTTGCTCATTTACTGGTTTTACTTTCTTTTTATTTTGCTACTCTTATCTGGTTACGATAGAACATAAAAATATGCCTAGGTGGTGATGATATTAATAAGAAAGGCAAGTTTTGTATCAGAATATGATTTTTCGGTAATATAAAATAACGGCTTCCTTGTTTTTGTCGCGCCAGAAGTACATGGCCAAGCTACGAATATGATATTTTCCGTCAATAATAAAATAAAGAATGAGCATTACGGATATTATGACCTTGAAAACTATGAGACTTGAGACTATAGACTACTAACTATGAGAATGAACAGCTAGCGACATATTATATGATAGTCCGACATTGTCCCTCCAGGGTATCGCTGCTCTTTGTGCTCGTTAGTTCAATGTTTATAACGTTTTCACAGAACAGGGATTATCCCTAGCGCGGGCGAACTTATGAATATGAATGAATCGCTCCAATTGGACACACATTCTATAAAGACACTGCGGCCGAATAATTTGGTATTTGTAATTAACGGTTTAACGCTATCGGGCACGTTCGTGTAGTGTATGTATGGTACTATGACCTCCCATAACCTAAGCACAATGAATATGCTTACATATACGTGCATACTCCACACAGAAATACATGTAAAAGATTATTGAATGTCGTCAATAATCTTTATGTCTCAAGTGATATTTTGGCACTCCGGACCCATTATTGAAATGCCATTATCCTCATAAATATAACATAGAATCTATGTGATATTGATGATCTATGTCATAGATCATTAATATCACATCTATACTAATATAATAAAGCGGAAGAGTTTGTTTGTTTGTTTGTTTATTTGTTTGTTTGTTTGAACGCGCTAATCTCAGGAACTACCGGTCGGATCTGAAAAATTCTTTTTGTATACGATAGCCCAGTTATTCCGGAAGGCTATAGGCTATATAACATAACGCGTTGACCCTTTGGGGCCGGGCAAAAGGCTAAAAAGGCTAAAAGAGAATGTCGGCTAATCTCAGGAACTAGCAGTCGGATTTCAAAAATTGTTATTGCCTATGATAGCCCAATTATTCCGAAAGGCTATAGGCTATATAAAATTACGCCACAACTTATAGGGGCCAGACAAAAATAATAAGATGGTCAGATGAGAAGGGGGAGGGTTGGGTCAAAGGCAAAAAAAGGCTAAATGAATAGGATACAATCTATATGGGTATCGTTTTCGGCATTTTCGGGACACTGATTAATAATATGAAATTTATTTAGTGATCCAAGATGGCGGACGGGAAATCAAAGATGGCGGATGGGAAAATTTTAAAAATCAATATGGGTATCACCTTCGATATTTTAAGGGGTGGGGAATCGAAATACAACATCTATTTCGTGATCAAAGATGGCGGATGGGCAATCAAAGATGGCGGATGGGAAAATTTTAAAAAAATCAATATTGGTATCGTCTGCGATGTTAAAAGGGATGGAGAATCCAAATACAACATCTATTTCGTGATCAAAGATGGCGGATGGGATTTTTTTTTAAAAATCAATATGGGTATCGTCTCCGATGTTTAAAGGGATGGGGAATCCAAATACAACATCTATTTCATGATTCAAGATGGCGGATGGGAAATCAAAGATGGCTGATGGGAAAAATTTTAAAAATCAATATGGGTATCGTCTCTGATGATTTAAGGGATGGTGAATCCAAATACAACATCTATTTCGTGATCAAAGATGGTGGATAGGAAATCAAAGATGGCGGACGGGATTTCTTTTTAAAGTCGATATGGGTATCGTCTCCAATATATAAAGGGATGGGGAATCCAAATCCAACATCTATTTCATGATCAAAGATGGCGGATGGGAAATCATAGATGGCGGATTGGAAAGTTTTAAAAAATCAATATTGGTATCGTCTGCGATGTTAAAAGGGTAGGGGAATGCAAATATAACATCTGTTTCGTGATTCAAGATGGTGGATGGGAAATCAAAGATGGCGGATGGGAAAAATTAAAAAATCAATATGGCTATCGTATATATATATATCGGAGATATTTTAAGGGGTGGAGAATCCAAATACAACATCTATTTCGTGATCAAAGATGGCGGATGGGTTTTTTTTTAAATCAACATGGGTATCGTCTCCGATGTTTAAAGGGATGGGGATTCCAAATACAACATCTATTTAGTGATTCAAGATGGCGTGCGGGAAAAATTTAAAAAATCAATATTGGTATGGAATGCAAATACAATATCTGTTTCGTGATTCAAGATGGTGTATGGGAAATCAAAGATGGCGGATGGGAAAAAATTGAAAAATCAATATGGCTATCGTCTCCGATATTTTAAGGGGTGGAGAATAAAAATACAACATCTATTTCGTGATCAAAGATGGCGGATGGGTTTTTTTTTTAATCAATATGGGTATCGTCTCCGATGTTTAAAAGGATGGGGAATCCAAATAAAACATCTATTTCGTGATTCAAGATAGCCGATGGGAAATCAAATATGGCGAATGGGAAAATTTTAAAAAATCAATATAGGTATCGTCTCTGATGATTTAAGGGATGGTGAATCCAAATACAACATCCATTTCGTGATCAAAGATGGCGGATAGGAAATCAAAGATGGCGGACGGGATTTTTTTGTAAAGTCGATATGGGTATCTTCTCCGATGTTTTAAGGGATGGCGAATCCAAATACACCATCTATTTCGTGATCAAAGATGGCGGATGGGAAATATAATAATATAAAAAAAGTTATTATTGGTGGTGAAAAAGTGGTAGTGGCATTTGATGTTCGATGCAGATAATGACTAGGTTCAGTGGATACCTCTCCTACGGAACCCTTCATGGGCGAGTCAGACTTGCAGTTGATTTAATTATTTAATAGCCATAGTATTTAATAGTATTAGTAATTTTATCATATCCCTAGATCAGTGATCTAACCATATCACTCATATGCCACCTTCTCATCTCCTTACAATAAGTTAGTTCTTCTACCCTAGAAATAATTTATATGGCAAAACAACTTTGCCTAGCAATTAAGAGATTAATCACTGATGTTCTTGGTAACTTTGTTCTGAATAAGTTGGAAAAGAGTTAAAAATTAATATGAAATGTAAATACATTAAAAAGGCGATACGGAGTTCGCCGGGACAGCTAGTATACTATAACAACAAAAAATACCGCAATAGGTACTATAGAAAAAAAATCATATTATATTATCTATGCGCAATACTTTTACCCAACGGAGAATTGACTACAGGCTTGAAAGCACTCAATCATAATACCAACCTCAAGTGCGGAAGTCTGTTCAAACTCGCGCTCAAGTTCCCATTCGATTTGGCCTGTTACGTAAATCATGTTAGGAAGGCATGGCGCAACAAGTTATTCATTTTTCTAGCAATTTCTCTCGAACAACAAAACAATGATGACAATCGGATGACGCGTTTGAACAACAATGATCTATTTAAAAATCAGATGAGCACTCCACACCATAGGTAACGTACGGTATTCACAAACATTGTATAGCGTTATGGACACGTTTGAATATTCACGACATTCAATATTGGGAAACAATAAAACACAAAGATATTATTTACATGGCTTCCGCCAATCACTGAGTGGAAAACGTCCTTACATTACCTATCGGTATATTACGAATTTCATGAGCATCGGCAGTGGAAGTGTTTTCATATGTAATATGTTAAGATAAGACACAATCTGTCTCGCTGAAGAAATTTGACATTCTATTATGTTAGTTTATGGAATGTCAGATATCAGATCCGATAAAAGATGAATATAAATATTAGATTTTTCTCAAATTGCTTAATATAAAGAAAGGGCAAGCAGCAACATATCGGGCAAGAGGCATCACATTTATTTTAATGATCACCTAAAAATACACACAAAACATTAATCAACCGGTGAAGTTAAACAGAAGAACATACAACTTTTTGATAAACATTTTCAGAGCATCGCTTCTATAAGTACGTAATTCTATGTATCGAGGAAACTGCATTCGTTTCGCATTATACGGCTCGTGACAGTAACCATATGGCCTTATCTTGTCTGAGAATAATATCAGTACGTCAAATACGTGATGAATCGGTAATGTGGATTTTATTAAGTAGTGCTTCCCGACGACGTTATATTGAAAAGATCTTTTTCTGGTCGTTTGTAAATCCTAGACAGATGTTCTAAAACTTAATCCATAACATAATCAAATGAAAAATGAAAAGAAATAGCGATAGGAATCGCATAGTACATAATATTCTGAACGTTACAGTATCTTATAGTAGGTACACATGTTGAATACTTATACAAACGTCATGCGAATTACTACGTACTACAACACAAAAGCGTTTATGAAGTGTATCGTGGATAATCGTGATGTATTGTGTACAAACTCATCCGGCGCGGTTGAAAACGTACAGTAATGATCAAATGGATTTGCATCATCGCAACACGCCGTAATTTCTGTACTGCGTTGTGCTATTTTCACACATGTACCTAGGTACATGTGTGTTTCACTTGCATTCTCATCAATCGACGGTTTAATTAAAGCTGTGAACTGTACTGGGAAGTATGTATCGAGGTTATGAGTGTTATGACTGTTGTTTGTAAGCGAAACTTTGAACATCAAATGTTTTGAACTTGTGGTCTCATTTTGTGGTTACAATTTTGTAGCAGTATATATATGTATATATACAAAAAATAACCTGTATGTAGGTACATATAATAATGTTATTATATGTACCTACATACAGGTTATTGTTGAACTTCCTACTATTCATATTATGGAGGCAGTAACGTGATCTTACACTCAGAAAAGCCTGATGAAGAATTAAAAGACAAATTAAAACTGATTCCTGGTCGAAATTTTGGGCATACCTAAATACAATTTTGGACATAAATATCAAATCATTGGACTGGCAAAAATATTCAGAAATCGAAGACGCAAAATTCAAAATTCTTCAGTTGATTGCGATAATGAAACCAATTCAACGGCAAACATTTTGTTGGTTAATATAAACACTTTTGGCTGGCTTTTAACACACCGGTTTTTGGCCTGCCAGTACAAAACTTAATGACTAAACCATAACTAAAACGTATCTATAATTGCAAATGTATGGTGTACCTAATTGTTCGCTGGATATCGTGCCAGATATTGTGCAATTGTGCATGAACCGTTTCTCCTCTAAATGGCTCAACCATAAACGGACGGATGTTGATGTTGTGAGTCATACACAATCCATTCGGATTCTCACATGATATGTAGATTAGATGTGCCTACTCTGCTTCCATGTTGCCCCCAACTTAGTACCTACCTACCTATCTACTCACAAACAAACAATGTAATTTAAGTCTGCACGTGCACATAAAATAATATTAATTACCTACATGTCCTAATTGCTTAAACTAGAAACGTGAATTACGGTGCGGTAAACGAGTTGAAAGATTATATTGGCAAAACACCTCACTTTCAAGCTAGCTTTAGGACAATGCCATCGAGTTACTAAGATTATGAAATCTTTTTTATGGGCATTAAAATTCCGGCATCGGTCTAGATATATGATAAATGCAATTTCAAGACTCATTTACCAACATTGATATACTCCATTCCAATTATTTGTTTACAATAGTTGATTAAGAAGAATTGAACTAGTATTATTCTGTAAACAGTAACAAACTGCGAAAACTGGAATAGATTGTTTCGTAGTTTCACTCGCTGGTTCGTTAAAACTTTTGGCAAACGAACAAACATTGATTGTTACCTCAAACCGAGTAATGGTTTGAGACTCACTTTGAATCAGCGCGATGTCGATACGTATTAGAAAACTTCACGTTAACATATTCGATCTCTATAAGCTCGATACAGCCTTGTGTAATGTAAACTTCGTTTTCTTCAGTTATCTTTAAGACCTGCTGAGTATCATAGTAACAACCCTGCTGTTTTCACTTCTCTGTGTTCTGATAACATTTGGTATTATGATATAAACAGTTAAGCTTTGAAAACTGAGCTTGATTGAAAACTGTCTTCGTTCCTTATCATTTATGAGGTCTTACACATATTAAATAACCCATTACATTCTAATACTAAGTCAAAGCAACGCGTATTTTCACCATGGTCTTACGCGTATTAAGTTGGTATAAATATACCCGAAACGCACTCTTTGTGTTTCTTATGCCAGACAGAATTTACTAAACCTTATAGTAAAGCGCTGTCATGAATAATGTAATGCGTTGCTTTCAATTTTGTTGTTGTGGTCAGATCATTTTATTTTACGGAAGCGAGCACATGTTACTTTTACGAGTGTCTGCGTAGAATAGAATGTACAAGGTTCAAGCCCCCGAGACATATCTTGGGACACACATTTTTCGCCTTTATTCTGTAGTTGTATACTTGGTGTATGAGTGCTCGAGCCAGGATCCGAGGGCCTTACTTACATTTAGTAGCCCAACAATATTTGGCAAACGCCGCACTGAGACTTTTATGGTCACTTTATTGCGAGAAGGCAACAAAAATAGGATTATGGCTAATTATGATTTGCCAGATCGTTTTGTATGATGGAATGGTGGATGTAATAGAATTATGATTTTACGTGGTGTTTATACGACTGTTATTTTATGGTTAATATTTTTCGTGGCGTTATCGCCTATAACGCGAAGAAGAAGGATGGATTGAACTGCCTAATGCTAAGTATATTTCTGGGAATCTTATACTGATATATAAAGCTGAAGAGTTTGTTTGTTTGTTTGGTTGAACGCGCTAATCTCAGGAACTACTGGTCCGATTTGAAAAATTATTTCAGTGTTAGATAGCCAATTTACCGTGGAAGGCTATAGGCTATATAACATCACGCTATAAGCGGAGCAGAGCAGTAGCCTTAAATAAAGCGGGTGTAACCGCGGGCATCGTCTAGTATTTTTATATGACTATTCTATACATATTAAGTATTAATATGGATTCCTTATACACGACTATATAATAATAGCTAGATAACAATTTTGAACTCGAAATCACAGCGTTGCGGAGTTAACAATTGTACTATGTTAATAACTGACCGTTGGACCCCTGATTGTTAGCGTAATAATAACCAAGTTCTGGACTGCACTCCTTTATCAAAGAGTATCTACTATGCTTGTACACATAAAATTTTGTAACGGGGCTTGGACAAAAAATCTACTTATAAGGTATTTTGAACATCACGCGGTATATCACGCAATTACTTATTTAAAAAATAAGTTGAAATACAGCCCTCTCACTGCGGCATGGGTAACACCAGCTAATGGTCACGAGATGACTCAAAACAAAACTGGAAACTTCGAAGCAAATATATTTTACCTTTATTTTCGAATATTTACAATATAGACCCGTAGGCCGTAATATAAAAATATTACTATATATATATAAGTACAAACTATGGTTCGCCTTCCAAAAATTATTTCTAAGCGACCCAGTCACGAACTGCGCCGCCGTCACATATTATATTATGTGTTGTAAAAAACCTACCTTACACCAAATATTGGTACAAACCTCCTTTGGGAACACCGAGCGTACGTGTTGCTTGATTAAAAAAATAAACTTCTTTGACCAACACCTTTTATTTTTTATTACGACTCGTAACCTAATGGTTATTAATAAGGAACAGAAATATAATAGTCCAGTCACTTTAGGGATTCACCTCGGAATTTGAGATAATAAGCTGGAAACTCGTATACAGCTTCATTTAGGCGTTCTAAAAGTTGTCTCAAAAGTCTCATATTATCTCGTGTCTGCGTCGTAAGTTATTCGAGGTCAAAGGTCACGAAAATCGGTTTTTTGCAATTATCTCCGTTTCTATGATTGCAATCACTTCAACACTTATATAAAAATTTAAGATAAAACAATTTGCCACAACTTTTGTCTCAACTCTTTTTCTGTACGCTCAACGCTTTTCGAGATAGAGAGCGGAGAGCACCTAGCGCTCAGGCATATATACTGTTATACAAGGTCATGCTGCGGATGCAGAAAATCGGGCTTGCAATGCACTTTAGCTTGCGAACAATGCAATGGGCAAGCTTGTCTCAATGCTGTTGTATTGCAAGACGATCCTGAGGAAGAAACTACATTTGATCCAGAAATTTTAGAAGGTTTGGAGACAATCATGCAGGTAAACGAAGATGAAATTGAAATTTTCAATTTCCCAGGAGATGATGTGAGATGATGTGATGGATGATGAGAAGAAGAAGAAGAAAATTTATATTTTTGAACTTCAAGTTATTGAAGAATTTAAATGTACATTTAATTTTAATTGTAACAAAAGTACAGCTACTAAATAAAAATTAACTTAAATTATATTTACTTGACTTATTTCTATATACAAGGTATTATTCACCGAGATTCACGGTTGACCTTGTATAACAGTATATATATATGCCTGAGCGTTGGGTGCTCTCCGCTCTCTATCTCGAAAAGGGTTGAGCGTACAGAAAAAGAGTTGAGACAAAAGTTGTGGCAATTTTTTTTATAATAGGTGTTGAAGTGATTGGAACCATAGAAATGGAGATAATTGCAAAAAACCGATTTTCGTGACCTTTGACCTTGAATAACTTACGACGCAGACACGAGATAATATGTGACTTTTGAGACAACTTTTAGAACGCCAAAATGAAGCTGTTCACAAGTTTCCAGCTTATTATCTCAAATTCCGAGATTGACCCCGTATTTTGCCTAGTGACTGGACTATAAACAAATATACATTTACCTGATACAAGTGTGTCATGCCAGTGCTATAAATAGTGCACTTGGCAATTATTGTGGTTTCATATGCAATGGATGACCTTCTAAAATTATGTCAGTTATTCATCGACACGTCATTAGTGAAACCAAGGAAGTTCAAGGAAACGCGTTTGGATTTTTGCACTGTTGTGGACAAGTAGTATAGACTATGAAATGAAGTCGATATTTCTCTTTATTTATTTATACATTTAAGCTATTCAGGCATGACTCCAAAGTGGCAGCATTACCTATCTATTTTCAATTACAAAATAGTACATGTAGTCATTGATTCTCTTCAGAATCGTCAGATGGATACTTCGCTTTAGTAGGACTAATCGACTTTAAGAAGATTCTATAATATACTTAGTACACAATAATGACGAAAAGTAAAAAAAAAGGTCGTAACGGCAGATTTAATATCGATTACTGAATTGTAAATTAATCCGAAATAATCTTGCGAAATTGTTTTGTTATGATAACGAGAGAGAACCTCTATCGGCGAATTAGATAATACTTTTGTGATTACTTAATCTAATCATAATGAATCATGTTTTAACGTAATAAGACGCCTTCAGTACTTACTAGTTTTTTTTAAGTACTATTTGTGTTAAAGTAATGAGTACCTACGCATAGATAGTAGAGCTAAACTTCACAACATTAATCACTTAATCAGTCTTGTTAGAGTTTTTATCGATATTGTAAGTTAACACTGTTTTATACCGAGTCTAATAAACACTGCGGCACTATAAATACATCCGTTTAATTTCTCTCCCGCTGTACTCAAAACCGAAATTGCTCGAATACCTCCTCACTAAATAAACGACATTGTCGTAAGTTTATATGGAAGCCGTTTCACAATCTTGCCCGATTAATGTTGGAGTTATTGGAGGATAAAGCTGGATCTGTTTCGACACATGTTTTGTTATATTACGTGTATAAGTCATGTTTGTACAAGAATAAGTGTAACACGAGCTTCAAACTCGAACTTTGAAAGATTCCTTGACTTTTGGTTCTAGCAACAATTATGTGGGCGTAAGTGTAATTACGCCCACACACAGCGACGTAGAACAAACTCGGCCATAATGTTCTAGTTTATTTGTTTTCAGTTTACTTGGGAGCATCCTGCCTACAAAGTTTTGTCGGTTTGTCTTCGTGTGAGGGTTTAGCATGTGATGTAAATAAGCGGTCATATGAACAGAAAGGGCTGAATTTTATAAAGTAGAAACAGAATTGTGAATCCAAACAAGTAAATAAACATTATTTTTAAATAAAAAAGAAACCGACTTCAAAAAATACTAAGGAACTAAAAAACAAAAAATAATTGGTTTTGGAGCAAACATTTTTGGAGTCGGTGCCAAGCCAAGTATTTCTGATCTGACTATAAAACCACTACACATTTTCATATAACTTTCGTTGTTGATAGAATTATATTTGTAATTAAGTAACTTTTTGCGTAAGGGCTTGGCACCGACTCCAAAGATGTTTGCTCCAAAACCAATTATTTTTTGTTTTTTAGTTCCTGAGTATTTTTGAAGTCGGTTTCTTTTTTATTTAAAAATAATGTTTATTTTTTGCTTTTTAGTGGTATACTAATAAAAAAAGTAATAGGTGGTAAGTAGGTACATAGGATAGTGGTATACTGATAAAAAATAGTAATAGGTGGTACATAGGATAGTGTAGGTGGTACATGATGGAGAGGCCTTCCTTACGTGCCTCAATTATGAAATGTAGACCTGTACCTTTCTGGCAATTTCAAGTATTTTTTTTGTTTTCAACTAACTAGCCTAAACACGTTCGTTTCATTTCCATCATCAGATCCCGGAAATCATCCAATACCAAAGTGTTTGCCAAGACAAAAAAAACGAGCCTAAACACGATGAGATTGCGTTATTGTATTACAATGATCCCATGGCCACCTTCCTGCTCTATCATCAGACTTTGGTAAACATTCAGCACTAAAGTCCATGTAAAGACGAATCCAACGAGCCCAAACTCAATGAGATTGCGTCTTTGTATTACAAAGATCCCATGGCCACCTTCCTGCTCCATCATCATCATCATCATCATATCAGCCAAACGACGTCCACTGCTGGACATAGGCCTCCCGCAAGGTTCTCCACACAGACCGGTCTTGAGCCGCCCGCATCCAACCGCCTCCCGCGATCTTGACGAGATCGTCGGTCCACCTTGCGGGGGTCCTACCTCTGCTGCGTCGTCCGGTACGTGGCCGCCACTCCAGAACCTTTCTGACCCAACGGCCATCGGTTCTTCCAACTCAGCTGACAAAGCTGAAGACGGAGGATGGCAGAATCGTATCGTCCAAGCCTGAACTCTTGGAAGAGATCGAAAGGTTCTATGGACAGCTATACACGACAACGCAACAACCCGCAAGTACTCCAGCGTCAGACCCTAGAGCTGGATTGACCCGACACTATACCGAAGATATCCCGGACGTCAGCATGCACGAGATTAGTGTGGCTCTCAAACAGCTCAAAAACAACAAGGCGCCGGGTGATGACGGAATTACGAGCGAGCTTCTGAAGGCTGGCGGTGCACCCGCTAGAGAAGCCCTTCGGAAGCTATTTAATTCCGTCATTCTCGAGGGTAAAACGCCACAGGCGTGGCACAGAGGTGTGGTGGTGCTTTTCTTTAAGAAAGGGGATAAAACCCTCTTAAAGAACTACAGACCCATCACACTTCTAAGCCACGTCTACAAGCTGTTTGCGAGGGTCATCACGAATCGTCTCGAGAGCAAGCTAGACGGCTTCCAGCCTCCCGAACAAGCCGGTTTCCGTAAAGGCTATTGTACCATAGACCACATACATACGCTGCGGCAGGTTATGCAGAAGTCCGAGGAGTATAGCCAGCCCCTATGCTTGGCGTTTGTGGACTATGAGAAAGCCTTCCATTCGATCGAAACCTGGGCGGTGCTACAGTCTCTCCAACGGTGCCGGATTGACTACCGATATATCGAAGTGCTGAAGTGCTTGTATGAGAACGCCACTATGTCAGTCCGCCTCCAGGATCAGAGTTCGAAACCTATTCAACTCCAGCGAGGAGTGAGACAGGGGGATGTCATATCCCCGAAACTGTTTACCACTGCGCTGGAGGATGTTTTCAAGCTTCTGGACTGGAATGGACTCGGCATCAACATCAACGGCGAGTACATCACTCACCTTCGATTCGCAGACGATATCTAGTCATGGCTGAGACCATGGAATACCTAGGCACAATGCTCGATGGCCTCTGTAGAGTCTCCCAACAAGTAGGTCTTAAGATGAACATGGACAAGACGAAAATCATGTCGAACGTCCATGTTGTACCTGCTCCTATTCAGGTTGGGAACTCTACGCTCGAAGTTGTCGACAAGTATATCTACCTGGGACAAGTAGTCCAATTAGGTAGGTCCAACTTCGAGAAGGAGGTCAATCGACGAATCCAACTCGGTTGGGCAGCGTTCGGGAAGCTACGACATATATTCTCGTCCGATATCCCGCAATGTCTCAAGACGAAAGTCTTTGACCAGTGTGTGTTGCCAGTGATGACTTACGGATCAGAGACGTGGTCGCTCACTATGGGCCTTATCAGAAGGCTTAAGGTCACTCAGAGGGCGATGGAGAGAGCTATGCTTGGAGTTTCCCTGCGAGATCGAATCAGAAATGAGGAGATCCGCAGTAGAACCAAAGTCGCCGACATAGCTCTCCGGATAGCCAAGCTGAAGTGGCAGTGGGCAGGGCACATAGCTCCATCATCAGACCCTGGAAAAAATCCAGTACCAAAGTCCATGTAAAGACCAATCAAACGACTCTAAACTTGATGAGATTGGGTTACCTTCCAGCACTATCATCAGACCATGGCAATCATCCAGCATCAAAGTCTATGTAAAGATGACTCAAATGAGCCCAAACTCGATGGGATTGCGTAATTGTATTACAAATATCCCATGGCTACCTGCCTGCTCCATCATCAGAGTTTGGTAAACATTCAGCACTAAAGTCCATGTAAAGACGAATCAAACGAGCCCAAACTCAATGGGATTGCGTCTTTGTATTACAAAGATCCCATGGCCACCTTCCTGCTCCATCGTCAGACCCTGGAAAACATCCAGTATCAAAGTCCAGGTAAAGACGAATCAAACGACCCTAAACTCGATGAGATTGGGTTATTGTATCACAAAGATCTCATGGTTACCTTCCAACACTATCATCAGACCAGGGAAATCATCCAGCATCAAAGTCTATGTAAAGACAGCTCAAATGAGCCCAAACTCGACGGCATTGGGTTGTTATGGTCAAATCGCTTCAAGTGTGCTTATAAAATTGGAAGATTCCCTTCGATTTTTTCAGGATTCCATGATCAGATCCTGACCTGATGATCATGGGACTAACTAGAAAGTATACTCTTTCAATCAAAACGAGAATTTTTGAAATCGGTCCAGGCGTCTTAGAGAAATCGGGGAACATACATAAAAAAAAAGATTCCGACGAATTGAGAACCTCCTCCTTTTTTTGAAGTCGGTTAAAAAGCAAATCGTTTCAGTACCTACGCTATTTGTTTCACTCACACAAGTTATATTACTTGGGTAATACTTTTTAGAATAACTGAAATAAGTAAAAGGGGAATTTAGTCGGCAAGACGTCATGTAAAGCGACGGCGACGTTATTTAATGAATTCTAGAGTACGATCGCATTTATATTAAGTTTTGTTAACATGCTAAAATAAGAAAGAGTCGTGTTTTTTGACGTTTCTAGTAAAATTTTATGACTGTGTCCTGAGAAATTCATTGAGGTGGTTTTGCGCCGTATTAAACCATCTTAACCCTTTCACTCTAGCATAATATTACAAGTACACGATGCTACGAAGGTTCAAAGAGTAGGTAAGTATGTGCGTTTTAATTTTGTAGCTAAAACCATTGACTAATCCTCCTTACTATTCATTTTCTCTTATAGAAATTGGCAAAAGGATGCTGGCAAAAGCTTGTCGGCATCATTTCTGACTGTGTCCTGATAAATTCATTGAGGTGGTATTGCGCGGTATTGAACCATTTTAACCCTTTCATTCCAACGTAATATTACATGTAGGTACACAATGTTACGAAGGTTCAAAGAGTTTATGCGTTTTAATTTTGTAGGTACAACCATTGTCTAATCCTTCTTATTATAATAGATACTAAAGGACGCCAGCAGCTACGACTGCTTTTTTTTTAATTTACCCGTTTTGGCCATTTCCGTGGGAATTTCGGGAATTCCTTCTTCGTGCACCCCTACGGTCCCCAAGGAACATGCATGCCAAATTTCAGCTTCCTGCGCCCAATAGTTTCGGCTGTAGCGTGTCTGTCAGTCAGTCAGTAACGCAAGGATTTTATATATTAAGATTAAATGAAATTAAATCAGGAATATTATACTCAGATTACATTAGGACTAGATTTTAAACTTTTTAATTCATAGCTTTGGCAATGTTTAATGTACCCGAAATTCCGAGAGACAATAAAAAACTAATGTTAAGGCGCTGTTATACCTCAGAAGCCGTGAAACACCTAATTTTTCGTCGCGCATCTAGCCATAACGGTACATATTACAAACTAGCAAAAAATAGAGCTTAAAGTCAAAAGTCTGAACAAAAGACTTTTGAAAGAATTTTTCATGTATGTAAAATAGAATCACGGTAAAAAAATCACAAAATCGAAGCAGAAAATAATCTTTCGTCTCACTGTTTGCAATATTTTGATCGTAAGCTGTCATATTTTATTTGATAATATTGTAGGAAATCTAATGAACTAAAGAATTACCCTATTTATTTTCATATTATACGTGTATATTTTGTAAAATTAAATAAAATCTGCCAAACGTCTATGATTTTGACGCTCGGTAGATCCCATCAATATCAAACGCTTCAGCAATTTAAACCTTATTAGCATAAGCGGTGTAATGAGTGTCAGTTGCTAGTTTACACCCCGCACAGACCTCATCATTCGGCTATGAGCCCTGTGAGAGATAGGTCATGTCGCTTGCGTCTCCGCTGCACGAAATTTTACGTAAACATGTTTGTTATTATAATACGCCGATTTGAGTTCGTAATTTCATGTTTTATGTTATAGACTGAATTCTTTGAATCAAATAGGCTTTTCATGTAACTATGGTCACATATAATTAGGACCTAAGTTTATACTCTTGTTGGGTTTAATGTGTTATTGTTTCTGTGCTTATAAATATACAATTAGAATAATAAAATATGGACAATTATAGAAATGAAGTTCTACGAAGGATTTTTACAAGAAAGCGTCGTAATAAAATAGAAATTCATCCATGGCCAAGTGATTATGAAATATGTAACATTTTTACACAAATTATTTTCATGAGTCTTTTATGACTAACTATGTTATAGATTATCGATTATGCATAATATATTTATATAAATTATTCTCACAATACATAGCTGCCACAGTTTTCAATTTTTGAAAGAGTAATGACATAAAATCAAATCATTTTATGTACTATATTGCAAATTCATTAGCTTGTCAGAGCGCCTGGAGCGCTAAGATGCCGCCACGCTACGGCGAACAATAAACAGCGCTAATATGGCGCTCCGCAATCTGCACACAAGCGGTAACGAATGTTGTATTATTGTGTTGTGAACATAAACCTATTCAGGTACATCGGGTAAAACTGTGATTATTCATGTTTATGAATGTCTGAACTATTAGGTATGTCTCAGTACATCTAATATCTTTTTAATTTCTAAAATCAATCATTTATAAGTAAGAAGGTGACTTCTCTACACAAGATATAGTATTTTTTTTAATAATAAAGTACGTAACTAATTATCTTTATTGTAATTACAGTGAAGTTAAAGATAACAGTTCTGCAACGTCTTACACACATTTGACTGCAGTCATTCCTAACACGATCTGTTCAACAGCTAGCCAAGAAATGCCAAACAATTTTTTAAACAAATTTGACTCAAATTCCGTAGTGATAAGCAAAAATTACAAGAGGGATAGCAGTGACTGGTTCGAATTGCGTAAGAATATGTTGACAGATTGAAATTTTGGTATGGTAGTAAAAAAAGAGATAACAGCAGTAAAGCCAACTTAGTAAAAAATATTTTGTACAAATAAAATATTTGCAATGTAAAATCAGTTGCGCATGGAATCTAAAATGAACAACTGGCTGTTTTAATCCCCTAAAAGTAATTTTGGCTGCCGGAGTTGCGACTAAATATTTTTAATTTCCAAAATTTCATAAATACTTCGGCAATTATGCGAAACGGAACGTAGTTTTTATACTTTAGTACAGTTTTACAAATGTCATTTTTAGGTTTTATGTGAAAAACGTGAAACGAAACGCAAAACTGCCATCTTGGAATGATCATATTGACAGCTTATGTCAAATTTGTGCGTCATGGCTTTCGAGTGCCTAGGGTTAGGTGCGACTGTAATAAGTAACTAAATAGGTTATGTTAGGTTCTCTTTTCACCCTTAATCCGAAAATAGGAGCCCTTCGCAGGGCTCCGTCAACCTTAGTTTATTAAACTAGTGTGATGAATGTGGAAGTTGGCAGTGCCATATACACCGATGTTTGGAGATTTTTTTTTCAGAAGAAACCAAGTATTTCCGGCAAGTGAAAATGGTGAGAGGGGGTTTTAAGACCTCCCTTCCTCCCTCTCCAATCACTCACAACACCTAAAAACGGCGACGTATTTCGAAACCTTTCCCGTAATAATTATACCTATAATAACAATAAACATCCATAAATAAATAAAAGAAATCAACTTTTACTAAACTTCAATTATCTCGTAACTCGGTTTAGTTGGGATACGGCTTTTGCGCTTAGTAGAGCAGTATTGTGTTTTTTAGGGAACCGTATCCAAAAATTGTAAAAGCGGAACCCTTATAGATTCGCAATGTCTGTCTGTCTGTCCGCGCGTATGTCACAGCCAATTTATTGCAAAACAGATTTGAAAACTGGCAGGAATGGAATCAGATGTAGGTATTCTATGAACTGCTTCACTATTTTTATACAAAAACAAAACAAACATAATAATGGCCTCTCCATACATGGAACTGACTTAATTATTTTTATCATCTTACGGCACGTAGGTATTTAGTTATTTACCTACTTTCGTCAACTATTAATACCTATAACGTCTAATGTAAACCAGTTTTGCTCATGGCTGCACTGAGAACAAAAATTGCGCTAAGCCTATATTGTACAAAAAGATTGATGTATGTAATATAAATTTTAATATCAGTACCTCAATTCAATATGCTAAAACGTTTTGCTTGCGATTTTGAAATATTGGAATACGGCTGTCGCCAGAATACGGCCTCACGCGACGAGAATGAAGGGGGGCGCCCCGCAGTAGACGAAGCTAAGCTCCCTTCACCTCCCCTGCTTCACCCCCTCATTTACCAAAACAGTCGCTTAGGACAGCGCCTTAATAAAAACCACGAACGTTTAAATACCTTTATTTTAAATACTTACTACTAAAATATTAGATAAAGTCATTTACGAGACATCGTTACGGCCTTACTTATAATTGAAATTTAAAAACCTTAATTATATCCTTTGTCCCTGTAATACAATTAGCAGGAAAGGTTGGAATGAAAGAGTTCCCCGTGTCATAGCGACCCCTTTAATTCTGTTTTCTCTACAGGATATGAGGAAGGCTCAAGTCAAATCAGACAGACAAAAGTAGTCCGGGGATAATCCCACCATCTAATTTCCTTTACAACGAAGCAGTGAATATGTAGGTATAGCTTTTATTGCTTGACTTGCTACATGGCTTATATGGTCTAAGATCTATGTAAAATAGATTCTCTGGTGCACAACACTCTACCTACTGTATTCATTGCTTTCGATGTAGTCTGGAAAATATAGGTTCCCGAGTGAGGCTTCCCATATCTTTCGTCTAGTAGTCCATTAAACGAAATGGTTTTATTACTCTAGCTTAAGATTACGAATAAATTCTTCGGGGTAAGATTCAGTTCAGGATTAACTCGCTGTATGATTGACATACGTTTTGAGGGATAGAAGGGATTGCCTATTTTTTCATCTGATTAATATTGAGACCTATTTATCCGAATAGGTATTCTTCATCGGTTTTTGACATACAGCTTTATGATTTAAAACGTCGATTCCAACAGGCATGACTCTAATCCATTCTAATCAAATCATTTTGTATATTCAATAAGGATCTCTTAGTGTGACATCTATCAAATCTGTTAGGGAATTTCAAGACTATTAAAGCAAAAACAAAACTGCTTTGTGTTGTTTTAATGAACTTGTACTGCTTTCAAAGTAAGATAAATGATTAGGGCGAGCGGGTCCTTTAGTAAGTCCACGCTATTTAAAGACATTTAGAGGACATCGTTTGCTTTGAAACTAACTTGGTAATTACCAAAGAACTGTTTCGGTCAAGTCTGATAAACTTGGTGAAGTTCTAAATAACCTATTTAAACCTGCCTAGCGGCTGTCTTACAGATGTTTTGGCCCTTTTTACTGAACTCTTGGGCGGTTTTACTTTCCAACTTTCTGATCTTTATGATCGTGAATTGAATGCAAATTGGTTTGACTTAAATATGAGGGAAAATTGTCAAATAAAAGATTATTCGGGCGACTTTCTTGTGGAAATTAGAGGTTGACTGTCATCTGTGGCTAATCCCAATGGTAAGAATTTTCAATTATTATGAGCAAAGCTCTTGCTGTAAAATATAAAGCTGTAGTCAAAGCCGGCGAAGCAATCGTCATGTTCTCGTATGTGACGTAGGCTTTGACATTACGTGCACAGATTACTTGTGCCGTATACCTACGTACCTATGTAATAAAGCACATATTGCGACGGTGAAATTGCTTGCCAAACGCCACGTTATTATGCTATTTGGCTTGCTTTACCATCTCTGCATCTTAACTTCACTCTTTACTTATGAGTAATTGATACCTACTTGTATGTATTGCTAGAGTGATAGATAGAGTGAAACTGTGAATTACAATTTTATTAGTTTAGATAACATTGTCTTTCGTAATTTTTGCGTCATAATTACGGATGTAGGTAGTGTACCTACTTCAAGTATTGCGGGTGGATGGAACGGCGCTGGCAACTGTTTCGAAATATCGAATACTTAAAACAACGATGCGTGGTATATGCGCCAAAAGACAAAACGACAAAAACAATAGAGTTCAAAGACTATTAACCCTATACCCTACCGCAGAGACCAAATTACTGAAGCTAGAAACATGAAAATTGGACAGTGGATGCCTTTTTGGCGTAGGCGCCCACTAAGGAAACGTTTTCTTATATTTAACCTTAAAGGGCATAAATATGTATAGTACCTACGGATTGTTATTGTGGCTTATTAAGCGGATAACAGCAAATAACATAATAATATATATTATGTCGCAATCATCATCATCATATCAGCCGAACGACGTCCACTGCTGGACATAGGCCTCCCCCAAGGTTCTCCACACAGACTGGTCTTGAGCCGCCCGCATCCAACCTCCTCCCGCGATCTTGACAAGATCGTCGGTCCACCTTGCGGGGGGCCTACCTCTGCTGCGTCGTCCGGTACGTGGCCGCCACTCCAGAACCTTTCTGCCCCAACGGCCATCGGTTCTTCGAGCTATGTGCCCTGCCCACTGCCACTTCAGCTTGGCTATCCGGAGAGCTATGTCGGCGACTTTGGTTCTACTGCGGATCTCCTCATTTCTGATTCGATCTCGCAGGGAAACTCCAAGCATAGCTCTCTCCATCGCCCTCTGACTGACCTTGAGCCTTCTGATAAGGCCCATAGTGAGCGACCACTATGTACATTATGACGCAATATTATTACTTTTATACGTAGAATTTCTAAAAAGTCTTCTAACATGCAGGTTACAGAAAGTGGATTTTGTAATGAAAATAAAAACCAATATACCTACTTTATTTGATTCTATGATAGATTTATAAATATTTAACCAGATTAGTTTCGGCTGATAAACATATTACTAGATTTCGACCGTATTAGAATTATACTCCTAGTACGATGGTATTAAATTGCTTAAACCATGTTATGGTATATACTTCATTATATCCCTAGTCATATAACTATATTACGACGTTATCTATCATACTGCGCATATCCTTTTCTACATGTACGACAAAACTACGTCATTTAGGACCTGTGTTCGGTCGTTTGGAGTAATAATTGAGACCGATCGCTTTCAATCTGACACGATCACGAATATTTTTCGGGTCATAACATCTTGTTCCAATAGTACATTTATATGGAGTCTCTTTTATTGGAAGTAATATCAAATTCTTATTTGAACTGAAGAAGTCCAGTATAAAATATTTTGGTGTATTATATACCTATGTATAATATATAATTATAAATAGTGTTTGTATAACCTCCTCAGCTAAGAGTGTTTACATTTCTAAATTAAATATTGACATATTGTGAATATAGACTACATAGGGTGTAATGTTATAACGATTTGAAGGCATTATTTTGCCCATGAATGTCTTTAGGGACTTAGGTGAAACTGTTGACTATACGAAAAATTAAAAATAATAAAGGCAATATCACTATTACCTAATGCACGAAACGAAATGCCAGAGGACTAAGAAATTAAGAATGGCGCGATGCACCAGAATCCTTTGTCGCAATATGACATCGACCGAGAACTGGCCATATTCACTAAGTCTAGGTTTTTGTATTTTACTTGCATTGCTTTATCCAATGCTGCTTAAAGCTGTGTTTGCAGCTACGCCCGTGTGAATTTCGGGACATTCCTTCTTAATGCACCCCTGCAGTCTCTTAGGAAGGAACATTTTCAGCTTCCAGCTTTCCAATAGTTTGAGCTGTAAGTTGTCTGTCAGTCAGTTACGCAAGAGTTTTATATACAAAAACATATAGGCACTATACGGATTATGTCTCACAAACATTGCTTTTAAAAACTGAACTAGATGATCTGTGGAATATGACTTTTAAATCCGAAATTATTAAAATACTTGTTTAAAAATAATGGAGTAGGCAGTGAAAAATATTCGTTCAAGATATTTAAAACAATTAGTGGATATTGATAATAATTAATTAAAAGTCTGTTAAAATAACATTTTCTAAAGGCCGGATGGCAAAAAGCAAATTGTAATGTTGCAAATTTATTAGAGTGATAATCTCCTTCTATTAATAGCAGAAAATCTTAATATATAAAATCCTTGCGTTACTGACTGACTGACAGACACGCTACAGCCCAAACTATTGGGCGCAGGAAGCTGAAATTTAGCATGTGCTTTAGGTGTGCCTTGGGGACCATAGAAGTGCACTAAGAAGGGATTTCGCGAAATACCCACGAGATCGGCCAAAACGGTTAAATTTAAAAAAAATGCAGGCGTAGCTGCTGGCGTCCTCTAGTAATGTATAATTTGGTTAAGTAGTAGTTTTATTATCACCAGCAGAAATATCATTGTAAAAGTTCATGGTGCCATTTTGTAACTTAATAATATTCGTAATCATCGTCCTAGAGTTATCCCAGTTACATTCAAGCCTTTCGCCCTGAATTCCCGGGTCTCTTTTCTAGTCTAACCAAAATTATACAGAATGGACTGCGATATGCCATGTATATTCAAAGATCTTCATGAAATCTGGGAGTCCCAGCTTGGGACCGACGCGATGTCTTATTAACGTGATCTCCTAGGCACGTAGCAAGCGATAGTTAACAATGAGGAACGTAGCAAGCGATAATTAACAATGAGGAACGTTGCAAGCGATAATAAACAATTTGTAACTGAATAACATTATTTAGCATAATTAATAGTTCTGTCTACTGTAACTGCCTCCGTGGTGCAGTGGATACCGTATGCGACTGCTGATCAGAGGTCCCGGGTTCGATTCCCGGGTTGGGCAAAAGTGTTACTGGGTTTTTACGAATACTCAGTAGCAGTCCGGAGTCTGGTGATGTGCCCGGTAACGGCAATAGACTCGCCCCCTTTTACGTGGGATCTAAAAATTAATGGCGAAATGTGGGTGTAATATTTACACATCTGCCTACCCCATCGGGGATACAGGCGTGAGACTATAAATTAATTAAAAAAATAATAGTTCTGTTGTCAACATTCACTAATTACTGTGGAACAGTTTCGTGCTAAATAAAGCCCACCGCTTAGACAAAATGGTTGTCCAAATATTTGAATGAATCGTATCAAGATTATATCCCTGTACAAAGTCCAGTGGTCCGTTACGCCTATCGTCGTCAGTAATATCCGAAGACTTTGAAAGAAAACACGAGGTGCCTCAGGCTAGTAAACAGTTTTATAACTTCTCTACAAAATTGTCTTTATATTTTTTTTATACAACGTTTGGCGTTGAATGTTGCGATTAACTGAGAGAAAAGATACAGCTGTTACAGTTCAGTAAAACAATTCAGTTTCAATAAAAAAACCTTTTTGAAAGAAACGTAACATTTCCAGCAATTCTGTTTTATTGAGTGGATGTGACTTAAGTTTTAACCAACTGAGATGGAGTTTAACGTAATATTAAAATCTCATTTTCTTTTACGTGTACCTTTTGGTATAAACTTTTCCATTCACAGAATTACCTGCCAGGAGGTTGATTTTTAATCTAACAGATTGAAAATCAACCTCCTGGCAGGTAATTCAATATATTATCTATACCTATAATTCTCTAACGCTTATTACGATTTTGTATGATTTAAATGTTCTTCGATGAAAAACTGTTATATGCTTCTGTTTTGTAAAAGGACGGAAAGGGCAAATACGCTTACTACTATAATATACAAAGGCAAAGTCACTAAGTATCCGAGTTCTCGTGACATTTAATGCTGATGCTTCGTAGGGATAAGAGAAAAATTATGCTATTTTATTAATCATTATTTGAAACAAAACGTATCAATAAGAGCGCAACAATATGGAACTAAATAAATCACTTTTATACTATCGTAATAAAGAGGGTAATCACTGTAACTGTTAACAAAAAAACAATCATTGAATCCCATCGATATCTGTGGGTAGGTACGATTCTCATAAAAGCTCGTAAGTAATAAAATTACCGAATAATTTGGTACGTCCGACACTTTTACTGCTATAGATTCTTTTCCTCTGAGACTCGTGTAGATAAGCATAGAATAGCGAGTACGTCACAAGTTTGCCCTTGACTTGATAGATATAAAAGGATTATTGATTAGTTTAATCTATGTACCAAGTGTCATTATTCGGAATGTGTTATAGGTAGTGCCTTAATAAGATACCTACATAGCAAAATAGCATACGGGGTTCATAGGATAAACTTCTTTTGGGGATCACGCAAACTCCCTCCACCAAGTCAACATCAAGTTGAGAAAACATCCACATTGTATGGTGAAGTGTAGAGGAAGAGATTTGGCATCTCGTATCGACGAAGAGATTTGATATTTTGAAATAAAATACGAGCCCTCCAATCTTATGAGCCAAGAATTTAATCTATTTTATTATTGACAAAAATATCTGATTTCAACCAAGGTACTCCCTGAATAATTAATTTAAATCTTAATTCAATTAAATGTACAAAGAAACAAAATTATTCCAAAAATGTTTTCAAGTTATTTTTTGTCATAGTTGAGGCGTATCTCGTTAGCGCTTCTAATTACTGGATCGATGAGATTGCTTTCATTGTACCAAAAGCAATGATCAAAGGAAAATTTATTGATCTAGACAGAGCCACTTCAATCGTATTCCGTTACAAAGTAGGTTTACTTTGCTTTACTCCCATCATTTCATTGTGTAAAGCGGATCGCAAATATTTTACAACGGTTTGTAAACAATGATTATCAGAGAATTTTGCTTGTATACCTAGGGGTTACAGAGAGATATCTGGTCGAAATGCTTGGTTAATGTTAATTAAAATCACTTGTGTTTTGTTATTGATTGCCGGTGGTAGACTACCATACCAGTCTTTTCAAAAGCAGGTTAATAATCGAATCTGCTTTTTACGCAGCAGCAAGCGTACCTAAAGGAGCCTGATGGTGAATAATGATACAGTTTCCAGCGCTCTCACTTATTGGCCCAAACGTGTCAGTTAGGCCTAATTTCTGAATAGTAAAAAAATAAGTATAAGTAAATACGATAGCTGAGCGATATGAAACGTGCCAATTAACGTTTCATACAAGCTGCAAATAAATCAGACGTATTTGTACCTAATATCTATGTAATATCACGCAAGCTTCATTAAGGGTGCTTGTACACGGTGCATGTAGCTGGAGCAAGTACAGGTGCGGGTTATACGCGTGAGTAATATGCGCAAGCTACTTGATCAAGTTACTCGATTGTACTTGTACGTGGTGCAAATAACTGGAGCAAGTAAAGACGCGGGCTACTTGCGCAAGCTGTGGGTACAAGTTATTTGTTCGTGGTCAAGAGCTAGGTTCATGTGCATGCTATTCGCGCGGTAGCTTTATGACTTGAATCGCGTCAAAATATCTCGACGAACGAAAATTCTTTTATAATCATAAGTTAAAAATGTAATTTTAACAAGTAACATGCGCGAGTGACCCGCGCGCGCCGCAGAGCACGCGAATTACTTGCGCGGGTGGCTCGCATTGGTACATGCTCGAGTCGCTGGACCCGCATATCTTTTTAAACGATATTTTTACGGTGCAAATAACCCGCGCAAGTGCCTCAACATGCTCAAGCTACATGCGCCGTGTAGAAGCACCCTAACGCTTCAAATAAGTATATATGTATTTTTAATGTGAACAGCCAGACCGCTATTTTAATAACAAAAATGTTGACGTCTCTGCGTCTTGAATAATGACATGTTTCTGCTTAGACTGCATGACGCGTGGTTAGGTACTGCTACACAAAAGCAAAGTTATCGCTAATCGCATCATGGATATAGTGCTGTGTTTGTTTACATAAAAGCTACCAGCAAGCTTACAAGCTCTCTTTGCAAGGTGTACTAATGATCTCAGCAGGTTCGCGCGATGCGGTTGGATGTGGGTGGCTAATATTCGGTCTGTAGGGCAAGCCTTTCGGGAGGCCTTAGTTTCGTAGTCAAAGTCTTTCGGATGAAATGATGAAGAGACGCTTCCTATTTTATAGGTATTTGACTTGCGCATACTCATCATCATCATCATCCTAGCTTTATTCCAGTTGCATTCAAGACTTTCGCCATGGAGCCCAGAGTCCGCTTACTAGTCTGAACAGATTTGATCAAATATTAGCTCTCTACCTGCAGTCCTGCTCATATTGTGATACATTTCCTCGATTGGATGAAACTTTTAAAACAGTTTGATTTAAAGTTTGTTAAAAATAAAAAGGTTAAAAATCTATTACATTTAAATGCTTTAAGAATAAGTATATCAGCATTTTACATTTTAGACCAACTATTCCATGTAATACATAATAAAGTATTTCTTTCTTTTTCAGGTAATATGTTGTGATCTACTAGCTACTAGGGCGGTCTGAAAAGTTTCCGACCTCTACCTGAAGGAAGCAGCATTCGGTAAAAAGCGTTGGGGATGTACTTTCACTTCTTTTGGCAGTTACCCACCAGCGTAATTGTTGTTTGACAGACATTTGGTCGAGTCGATATGAGTGTTTTTGTGATAAAAATTTTTAACAAAAAATAACCGCCTCCAAAAATCTGGAAAATGTGTGCTAAATAGCACTAAAAAGTAAAAAATAAATTCCGTTATTTTTACTTCAATTTACTTATAAACATCACCTATTCAACTTAATATTACATACTTATACGAGTTATACGTATCTACCACTTAATTCACATACCTGACACAATACATATTTTTATATGACTAACAAACTAAATTAAATACCTATCACCAGAAATCAGATAAGTATATTATATTTTTGGACTAAGTACTTAGAAAAAAATATTTGTTGGGACTATAATATACAATTATACTTTTTTTGGAGTCGGTGCCAGCCAAGCGTTTTAGTAAATAATTTCTTGATAATGTACAAAATATATGAAAAGCTGCATTGATACGATAATTTAGCAAAACTTCATTAAACTTGTTAGTAATTTACAAATGACGAGAAATGAAATCAACAAATATAAATCAAATTTTAGGAAGTTTTCTATAACACAAAATATATGTAAGTACCAATCTGATTTATCGAAATTAAAGATGGGTAGACTTTTTTAATTTTTACCTGGGGAAACTCTTTTGCCGAGTGCCTCTCCGCGTGGCGGGCAAAGAATGGGACACAGGGAACGCGGGTGTGCTGCTCCGTTACGCTTGTCCCGTAAGTAGGGCTCAGTCTCTGGAAGTGGCCTCCCTCACTCGCACAGTACGAGGTAGCGCCTCGTACTGTGCGAATACAGTGGTTCCTCGGCTATCCGAGACCGCTGTCTTCTCGGGGTCGTTCGTGATCGTCAGCCAGATTACTATCTCTGATTGCCCACGGCCCTAAGGAAGAGTCAGGCTAGCGGCCATTGCCACCACCACGACGCCGCCTGCATCTGCGAGCGGGATCGGCTCTCTCGCGATCCCGCTCGGCGGCCTCCTTCTGGTGCATAACCGCTTCGCAGAAGGAGACCACAGCATCCCACCGGATGTCTTCCACCAACATGGCCTGGACGACGGCCTGCGGAGAAAGATCGCCTCCGATAACAGAGACCAAGTCTCGCCGCTCGGATTCACATGCAGGACACTCAGAGAGCGAATGCTGCGCAGAGTCCAGGTCACTGCCGCAGTGGTGGCATGCCGGCGTCGCCTCGCGGCTGATTCGGTTCAAATACTCGCCGAAACATCCGTGTCCGTTGAGTATCTGAGTCAACCTAAACATGACGCAGCCACTTCTCTCGATCAAAGATGGGTAGTATTGGGTAGACCTACTAAACGCGCTGCCCATATGAGACAGCACCGTTTAAATGAACCTATTTTTTTTATTGCTGCTAATGGCAGACGAGCGAACGGCCCATCTGAAGGTAAACGGTAACCACTGCTCATGGACTTCGCTAATGTCAGGGTATACACAGCAAAGCCGCTGCCTACCGTGAAAGTAATGCTTTCTTTAAATCTCGTTTGAAGAAGGACAAGTCATAGCGCTCGGGAAACACCGCAGCAGGTAGTTCATTCCAGAGCTTACACGTACATGGTAGAAAAGATCGCTGGAAGCGCACCGTACTAAATGAGAACGCTTCCAGGTAGTATGGGTGAACTCTACTGCGTCGGCGAGTGGTACGTTGGTAGATGGGTGACCCTGGTACCAAATTAAACAATTCTTCGGAGCACTCCCCGTGTGAGTCGGTAAAATACGCAGAGAAAACTAAAGTCTCTCCGCTGCTCTAGCGACTCTAGTCTAGCCGTGAGATCATCGACGATTCGAACAGCTCGTCTCTGTAGGGAGTCAAGTGGATCAAGCTGATATTTTGGCGCTCCGGCCCAGAGATGTGAGCAGTACTCCACAACTAGCGAAGAAATGGAGAAACGTTTATCTCAAAGTGGGGAATCTCGGTCCAAGGCTATTTCAAGAGAAAGTAGTGAACTGCGTGAAAAGAGGTTATCACAATTGCGGGCAATCACAAAAATATTAAATCGTGTAAAAACTGAAATACGTACTCATCGTCTGCTCTTTGAATTAAACCGTACTACTATTAGTTATTCTGTGATTTAAAATCAAAGTTATTATATGTATAAGCTAGCAGTTGGCAGCTTTGCTCGCGCGTAATGACGGACTTTCCATATAAAAATACAACCCCTATTTCCAGAAATGAGTAAATACATGATCACTTATTTCTAATCAGAAGCTAGTTTATGAAATTTCATTTCGCATAAAAACTTTCAACCCCTATTTCAAAGGTAAATTTTAGAAATCGCTAAAACACGTATTTATTTGTTTTATTTGTAACCAGAAGCTTGCACACAAAAGTACACGCTATCTTTTTAAAAATGACGGATCTCCCATATAAACTTTCTACACCTATATAACCCTCGTAGTTGTTAGATTTGAAAAAAATCTAAATTGCGTGTTTATTTTTTCTAACCAAAAATATGTATAAAAATCCTTCCTTAGTGGGTGCTTACGTCATAATATGCATCGACTGTCAAAATTTCAAGTCTCAAGCCCCTGTGGATTTGGCTCTGCGTTGATGAATCAGTCAGCCCAGGCAATTTTATATATGTACTAGAGGCCGCAAGCAACTGCGCCTGCATTATTTTTTTTAATTTACCCGTTTTGGCCGATCCCGTGGGAATTTCGCGAAATCCCCCCTTAGTGCACCCCTACGATCCACAAGAAACATACATGCCAAATTTCAGCTTCCTGCGCCCAATAGTTTTGGCTGTAGCGTGTCTGTCAGTCAGTCAGTAACGCAAGGATTTTATATATTATGATGATGATGATATAGATTTACTCTCCAACCTTTCTTCCTCCCGGTTTCATCAATACCTGGTAATGAAGCCCGAAGTAGGTCGGTTGATTGCGACTATTCTAGTGTCCACTGATGAAAAGTCACAGTAAATGCTTAATTTCGTTTACTTGGATGACTTAGTTTTTTGAGTTTTTAATGAAACTATTGGATTTATTTTGATAAAATTTGAGTTTTTTATGAAACTATTGAATTTATTTTGATAAAATTTAAATGGGACCCACCTGAAAGTATATGCTTTCAAACAAAAAAAGAATTTTGGAAATCGCTCGATAAATAACGGAGTTATGAGGTAACAAACATAAAAAAAAAAACATACAACCGAATTGAGAACCTCCTCCTCTTTTTGGAGTCGGTTAAAAATGGCAATTTTTTATCGAGCTGTCGTTAAGTTCTTGTTTTTAAAAGGCAATACGCCGACGCAACTTAAATTTGAGTTGAACTCTGTTTATGGGGACTCTCTGCTCCATCATTTACTACAATAAAATGTTGGACAGCTGAATTTAAACCTGGTCGTTAGAGCTAGGGAACAGATGAACGTCCGAGACGTCCAGAAACTGCAGCCACGGACGATAACCTCCAGATCGATCGATCGAACGATCCAGATTTAGGCACGAGAAAGCTACCACTGCGATGGGTACCACGTTTGCTCACGTTAGACCAAAAATGCGTTCAAATGCACATTTTTAATGGCCCAATTAAAGACTGTAGATGAAACCTCGATAGACGCCCAATTTAATTATACAGGGCAAACAGTGGACTGCAGGAACCAGCAGGAACCAGCTCCAAAAGAAGGAAAGGCTGTTTTTTTGGCTGGGAATGTGGTGCCGAAGTGCCGACTGTTTTTTGGGATGGTCATGGAGTGATCTTAATAAATTATAAAAAAAAAGGAATAACCATAACTGCAGCATACTACGCTTTATTCAGAGAAATATAAACAACATTACTTATTTATTATATCCATGGCTTTATAATTTGTCAAGTAACAAATTGAAGGCAGAAGTTGAGCAAAAATGTCCACATTTGCAGAAAAAAAATCAGTTTCACCAAGACCACGCGCCGTCCCACGCCTCAGCGGTTCCCGTGGCTAAAATCCACGAATTACTGATTGAACTGCTTGCCTATGGGCAATCATGGGAAGCAACGACATGAACGACACATATTATGTGTCGTTCGCACCAGATCAAGCCCTAACGAGTTATTTTGTGATCCCTCAGCTCAATTTTTTTTTGTTTGGAGGACAGAGTATTTCGCCAAAAGAGAAGGCAATTACTTTTGTGAGCACCTATTTTTCAGGGAAAAACACCGCGTACAATTTGGATGGATTAGATGGATGGGAGAATCGTTGGAAAAAGTGTGTAGTGTCACAATGAGACTGTGTACAAAAACAAAAAAAACTACATATGTTAGGTCGGCAACTTTTCAGACCATCCACGTATCATATGTACCTACGTCGTGCATAGGTAATATATATATATATATATATTATAATTCTCTTTGTAGTTACAAATATACCTACTTGAATAGTTTAGCAATCCAAAAAATTGCTGCTGTTGAAAGAAAACCAATTAATTAATCAATCGTTGCTGGTGTAGTATAAATCGGCAAGCCAATTACGATATTGATAAAAGCCTTCGTTTTATTTTCGCGCTGAATGCAATCAGCGATAAAATCTAAATAAATTATATAGTACTCTAATGCAAATGTTGAATAAAATTTTGCAACGGTATTTGCATGATGTATTTCGTAAACAATCATACAACTTTGGTTTTTCAAAGTTCATTGTAAAGTCACTTAGGTACGCGTAAATATTACGGTATACCCAATGTGGCCAATAAATATGAATAGAAACTACAAACAATGTAAGAGATGAAATTTAATGTTAAGATAAACATCGAAATGCCCAATTAAAATCCATTTAGCGAGCAGCACTCAGATGTCAACACAAGATTATGCTAACAAGTTGATGAAGTTCTGAAAACGTATTTCAGTGGAAATTCATTGACTCGACGAATCGGGAAGTCGTTCAAGCGCACAGCGTGACTGCAAAATTCTTCAAGTGCATTTCAAATGCAACTTCAATGACGCATATACAGAATGTCACAAAACGCATCACCATGCCGAAGTCTACTCGTTGTGGACATCATGCCAAGTCATACTAACCAAAAATAATACCTGGTAAAGGTATTTTTTGAGGTTTCACATTTTTAAAACCGCAATTAAAAGCGCGCGCGTGCAGTGCTCGAAATGCATACTTATCCATGGGGTTATAGGACTTATAGGGCATCTAAAAAGCATATTGGCGGGGTAAATGCATCGATTTTGTACCAAATTAGAAAAATTCCATACTAACCTTGAGCCTCATATCTCCTGAACCAGTAATTTCCCAGGTATGGTGCCGAAGTAAAAAATGATCATAGTGATTGGTACAACATGGGATTTAATTTTTCGTTAAGGGTCTTTTTACACGCTGTATATATAGTCTTTTTGTTTGCTTTAAGTTTGAGAAAAATGTCACCTGATGTCTTATTCACTTACCTACTTAATTTATATTTCAATTTTATTTAAATGTTGTATGCAAATATTTTATTAATTGATCTATAAAATGAACTTATGTTATTATATTATAGTAATAACTTTAGCCCAATATCCCTTATATTCCCGAGGTATTAATTTCGAAGACAATAAATACTATGTCGGTATATTTTAGCTACAAATAGTATATTCTCGTATCGTCGTAACTTGTTACAAAATAAGCACAAAACATAACACTTTGTAACTTGTTCAAAATATTCTACAACTGAATCCTATCTTTTTGTAAATCAAACTAGCGCACATGTTTTGCATACCACCGCTCCCGTCCACCTGGGTACATCCGCGTCTCCGTTCCTTAGAACGAATTTCACACAAGTAAGTATAAATATATACCTGAAGAATGGTAATGGATTCGCTTCAAAACATGCGCATTCGGAAGTTGTAGGAATTTCTTACAAGCCGTGTTCCGTTCGCTTCTAAAAATACAATGGAACATTTTGTATTATTCTTTTTTATCTGTTTTGGTAGAATAGATAACCAAAAGTATAAGATTTTTATAATGTCTATTTTAGAACTATGGCATTGTGAAAAATACAAATATGCATACTTCTCCTCTGTAAAGTTATAGTCGAAATGTAGCAAGTAACCATACGAGGCATGTTTTGGCAGTTATCTTTAAGATCTGCATAGATTTAAAGTCATGTCCTGGGTCAAGGTGTTTAATATCTCATAATTCGAGGCTTCAAGCGATGAGCAATCATCCATAATTACTTACCATTCGACTAACAAACTGAGTATCTTTCATTAATTTTGGTGGTAAATAGAAGGAAAATAACATGCCAATATTTTATAAACTTTAAAAGACGAAATCTATAAACATTTTTATTATAAGAGGATGCTTTTGAACTAACATTTTATTTTTCAAGTGTTAGAATTTGCAACCCTATACAACATCTTATTAAAATCTTGTATAACTTTGTTTTCTTTCACTTTAGTGTATAATTGCGCAAGCTCTAAAGCGACTTTGTAGAAAAAGCACTTTAGCTATAATAACGTTCTTTAGAAAGAATATCTTGAAGGATATTTATGTTACTTAATTATTTATTGCCGCAAGCGCAAGCTGGCTGGCTATAAATACGTTGAGTAACTTTGTCAGTAGTACTCACAATGTTTATGTGAAGAGTGGTTTTAATTAGTACTCCAGTACTAATCGCCGGCTTGCTTACTTACTTTGTTACGTTAAAAGCACTGTTTCTTTTACCGGGCCATAAATTCTGTATGTTGTATACAATCGCTAGTTCTCATTTGTCGGCTGAAATAGTAGGTACATTTCGATGATGATTTATTTTATGAAAAGATTATCGTTGTGGTGTTGAAATTAAACATGCAAGAAGTGTGGGATGCATTAGATATGTGTTACTAGTTTTATTCTTGTTATGTAATACATATTTATTTTCTCGGTGTCTATTATCACGCAAACCACGGTGTTCACACAATTTGCTATTGTTACTCATTTGTTATTACGTTAGTGTTAACTGAACTAAGATGACGAACTCATCTAGAATGGAAATATTTTGGACGAATATTGCGTTTTCCTCTATATGTGAAATAAAAAATTAAATGGGGTCTGCACAGCGATATCCTAGTGGCGAGACCTAAGCATTCTCGGATTCTAACCTTACGGCGCGCAACACAGACTTCTTGAAGTATGTGCTCTTGTCTCGGAAAGCACGTTAAGCCGTCAGACCCGGCTATCATACTTTCACAGCCATTTGGGTATGGGTAATCAGTAATTGAATAGGGAGACTGACATTGGTCTGAGCGACTGAATGTTACCGTCCCTTTGGGATGCGGAGGTCAGACGAAAGGCGCTCTTCACGTCTTATATTTTGCAGATATATTCAGGTACATTATATAAGTAGAATACTAATCAAAACAATATCATCGTCGTAACTAGCGATTCATTAACAAATTGATACGCTTGTAACTTGAAAAGGCAGAGGTGCGCACCGTAAGTTTGAACTCAACCTCTAGACCACTAATTATAAAGGTTTTGGTAGCCTACTAAGGAGGAAGAAAGGTGTGGTGTTCCTTCAACTAAAGGGAGGATCTTCTAACTAGGCTGGGTGATCTTGCCTGGTGGACTGTCAGTCCGATGGCCGTATTTGGGATGTAGTACCTATATATACAACTCGGCGTGCGAACTCTGCTTGCGCGATTCAGCACCTTGTTTTTCCGTCGCATTGTGTCCGATAGATGTCGCCGTATTGTTGCTGTTGAGACTTCGTCGTCCCTCGCTAGATGGCCACAGTATGTAGCTACCGCTACACCTACTATCGTGGTTTTCATTGTGAAAAATTATATCATACTAGTCTTCGCCGACGGCCCCGCCTGCGTAGGATTTTTAAACCCCTTGGAGTAGGAATCCCCAAAAATCCTCTCTTAGTGCCAAATTACATCTCCTTGCGCCCAGTAGTTTTGATTTTATTTAATAATATACTTACCTAAAGGTATATAATAGTATACAGAAGATTACTACACATGCAATATTGTGTTTAGTAAACATAAAGTACACGAATTAATATTATCAGCAGGTTCAAAGGCGTGTAAGTAAACACGATAAGATCGATAAAGGAGATTTAGCATTCGCGTATGTTACGTAAAAAGAAACGTAATAGATTACATATTGATAAAAAATGAGGATATAACAATAAATTTGTGAACTGATACCCGGTTAATCCCGGCCTATTAATCATTGTCGATAACATTTTATTTTACAGTCATGTTCAAGGATTCAAGATTTTTAAGCTGAGTTTATCATTATTCGCATGCCTGTATTAGGTATATACATGTGATTTGTACGATTTATACGTAAGGAATATTTTTGTTGAACAGCATGCGATCTTGTAAGCGATATTTGACGTTAGATGTCGCCGTATTTATTTAAATCGTGCCTGAATATATCTACGTTGCACAGCGCGCATTTACATATTCGTAAGTAGACTTTGCCCGCGTGAAGAAAAAGGTTTGCAGCAGTGGATTTAGGTTATATCCACACTTTAACCTATTGCTGAAATCTGTTAAAAATGCGTTCGGTGGTTTTTGAAGTTCATCTCGTTCATACAGACTGACGGACAGCAACAGGACTTGATTTTGTGATGTGTATAGATAATACAATCTTTGTTACAGAGTTGCTGCCTACTTGACTTAACATTTGCTATTTTCTGAATGTATATAAAACATTGCCTCCGTGGTCCAGTGGATAGCGTATGAGTCTGCTGATCAGAGTCAGATCTCGGGTTCGATTCCCGGGCTGGACAAAAGTGTTATTGAGTTTTTCAGAATTCTCAGTAGCAACACGAAGTCAGGTAATGTGCCCGGTAACGGCAATTGGCTCGCCTCCCATTACGAGGGACCTAAACATTTATGTCGAAATGTGGGTGTAATATTACTCCTCTGCCGGGGCAGGCGGAAGTCTTAAGTATAAAAAAAATATAAAATATTTATTTTGCCTGCATAGGTCGAAGTGCAGCACTTTAACTTCAGTACAATTTTACTGCAAAATTTATGAGACGATCTGACCTCTTCGCATGACGTACTAGGAATTTAATATAATGTTATGAAGCAGACTGATACACGTGCATTTCAGTATCAAATTCTGAACATATATAGTGGAAGCAGTGGCAATGATAACAGTAATTGCTATCAGTCGATATTGAAATTCGCCTTTTTACAATCTTACCGACTGATTATGCGTTATCTGACCACTCGTAGTGTCGATGTAACAGTTTTTTGTTTACGTAGCCTTGATGAATATAAATATTGTATCGAATTACTCCAATATATACACTGGCCTTTCCAGATAACTCTTACAGATACAACAAAACATTACAGAAAACACAAACGTACCATGATGTGTGAACTTTGATTGCTATACAAATCAGATAAGCGCGTGAGTCATGATAATTTACATACTACATAGAGAAATACACATGTAAATCATCAGTCAGTCATTCATTAGATCTATCTGCATATTGTTTACATTAACCTGTCAATTGATGATACGTAACAATACGCTTTATGTATGAACTAGTACTATCGTCATGTATCTGTTTGTTTGGCTAGCGCACAACGTGTCCGACCGAAGGTCGATTTTTGGCCGAAGCCGAAGTCGATTAATCGGCAATCGCCACAACCTTCGGCCGAAGCCGAGACTGAAGCCGAAGGTTTATAAGCTCTTAGTAATTTTGTTCAATATTGACAATATTGTCTACAAGCTGCCATTAATATTATAAATTATTTCAAAACTTCAATATTGACAGTCTCATATAGAAGTTGATTTAGAGATGGTAAAAAAACTTTGTGATTTATTTGTAAAAATAATCATTTATTTTATAAAGTAATTCACAAATTACAATCAGATCAATCAATCAGTCTTTGTTTTACTCGAATAGACCAAAACTAGGTGTTTAAAAATACGTACGAACTTGTCTTGACGCGCACGCAATGTGATAGTTGACATTGACTCCCCGCGGTGGCCCCTGTAAACACGACCAGTCCGTCGCGCTGTCTCTCACTCAGTCTTTCGTAATAGTTCATTCAATTCCGACGATTGCTCGGACCTTCGGCGAAACCTTCGGCTTCGGCCGGGTTTTGGGCCGAAGCCGAAGGTTGCGCCGAAGATGGTTTTTTTGGCCGAAGGTGGCCGAAGCCGAAGACGAAGACAGAGCTTCGGTCGGACACTACACACAAGTGGCTTTTCATCATGTGATATTTTGTCTATTTCATATCAAGAGTGTTGTCTATATGAAGAGATTTCGTGACTCATCGCAACGATGACGACGAGATTTTCATACCTCACATTAGGTGAAGACATTTTTCAGAAAATATGCAGATTGATTTTACGGCGTATTATTTAGGAAAGGTATAAACACAATAAATAGGTTCGCCACTTATTACGTGGGACTAAAATAAATTTGGCGAAAAGTGGGTGTAGCAATATACCTCTACCTACCTCTTCGGGGATATAGGTGTTAGGCGGCACAATTTAGAATTTTACTATTTAGTGCAGTCAATTTAGGCCAAATTAGGTGCAAATCTTGGAAAATCGACATACCCAGTATATTACCATTTGGCATCCTAAAACTGTTCTCAAAGGTCACATATAATTGGATGTCCGCAAGTTTTAAATTCAGGGGTCAAAGGTCACAAAAACAGTTTTTTTTTTTGTAAATATCCCGTTTTCTATGGGTTCTACACTATTTGTATTTATTATCAATATTGTAGAAAATTTAATCGTCTACAACTTTTCTATTTAACATTTTTAGGGTTCCGTACCTAAAAGGTAAAAAACGGAACCCTATTACTAAGCCTCCGTCGTCTGTCTGTCTGTCTGTCTGTCTGTCTGTCTGTCTGTCTGTCTGTCTGTCTGTCTGTCTGTCACCAGGCTGTATCTCATAAACCATGATAGCTAGATAGCTGAAATTTTCACAAATGATGTATTTCGGTTGCCGCTATAACAACAAATACTAAAAATAAAAAAAAATAAAAAATTAAGGGGGGGTCCCATACAAAAAACGTGTTTTTTTTCGTATATTTTGCTCAAAATTACTAACTGTTACAGGTAGACGCTTTAAATTTTTACAGAATATGTAGTTGTATATTGCCTTTTAAAATAAATAATTAAATTTAAAAAAAGTAAATAATAAAGGGGGGCTCCCATACAACAAACGTAATTTTTAAGCAATTTGTTACTCGATCTTAATAAACAGGTAGAAACTTATAAAGTATTTAAGTTTACATACAACGAACGTGATTTTCTTTTATAGATGATGGTACGGAACCCTATGTGCGCGAGTCCGACTCGCACTTGCCCAATTTTTTATACTTACCTTGAACTGTTTTAGAAATAGAGAGTGTAGAGCGCGCGATCAGAGAATTATCTGAGGTTAACTGTTAGTCTCGATCATAAACTCGTAATATTAAGGTTATAATTTATTGCTAAACATATAATTATCATTGTTATTAACTTTTAGATTAAATTATTTTTTTTGGTTAATTATCTCTTTTTGAATAAGGGTCAAATTATTTAATAACACTTACCTGGCCATGTAATTAAGAAATTGTTGAGGAAAATACAAAAAAAAAAATTGTATACCAACATGATACAAACTATTGGAGCAGCTCAGCAACATTTCAATCGCGTTTATTATCAGGTCAACCCCTAAATTGACTGGACTTCAGGTGTCGCCTTTACTTGCGTTTGTTGGAAGTGTCTGTCTAGTGTTCGCGCCATTTCGGCGTCTTCGACAACAGATGTAGCTGTTATATTTAGACAGATATGTATGTGTAGGTATTTGATCAAGGAATTCGAAAACACCACTTACTTGAAAAGCGTACTTTTCGAGTTAGTGGACTAGGCGTACGACATCTTCACAAATCGTGCAAACAAGACAGTACGATGGTTTTGTCACGTTTGCCAGGTCACGTTACGTCACAGAGACAGTCACACAGACAAACTCTTACTGTCACATGAAAATCTATGAATATGCAGAAGTGTTTAAGAGCGTTAACGTCAAATCCGCGGCGCCAAGTTTAGGTAAATGCAGCGCTTTCTCACTAACACTGACGCACGCGCAGCTGTGTGCGTAGAGTCAGCGTGTTGCTTGGCAGTATAGTCAAGCTAAATCATTTTGATCCGTTCAACTCATAAGCGACGCGCGACGTTAGGAAGGGTAGGCATCTGTTGGATGTATTTAATCAAATTAAATTATTATTATATATTTTTACATCAATATTATTTGCATGGGCACAGCCGAAAACTATTATTAACGAAAAGTATTTTTACCTCTATCACATTCGTTTTTAGGAGCTTTCCTTACCAATGTGAAATAGGTAATAAATTTTGTGCGTGCTTATCAAGTTAATATCAGAACAGACAATAAAAAAACAAAATTTTGCGCTAGTAAAAATAGAATCAACTTTTCATCGTTACTCTAGCAGGCCTCCTTCACTCGGCCGTACCTACAGCGATAAGTGCCTACACTTTCGCGCGGCTTCCAAGCCCGCGTCCGACGCGTCGCGCTAGGGTTGTCGACTTGCCACTGCTACTATAATATTTATTCATCGTCTATCTACCTATTTGACCACGCACCTAATAATAAATAATTATCCTATAAGTATCCTATCCCACTATTTGAGCTCGTAGAACTACAACCACAAAAATTCTGGTCGTTTACATTTTCACTATACTAATTCTTAGTTATTTCCTAAACGCGTAAACCGATTTACATGATTAAAACAGATAAAATGGTTTTTGAACTAGATATTTAATTTGACACCATAATCGTTGGAATATCTCAACAAACAAAAAATCTAATTTTCAAGTTGCTCTCGTAAAATAAATAAAATCAAATTTTGCAATTTGCTTCCATTAAATGAGCAATACTTTGCACCACACTTGTGATGAGGCATTTTTGTTGTTCGCTATTAACATTCATGTTATTAGCAAGCTCTGCGCGTAAGCGGTGACAGCGAACTAACGACGCGTCGAAAGCAACTTGAAAATTTGATTTTATTTATTTTACGAGAGAAACTTGAAAATTAGATGTTTTGTTTGTTGAGATATCCCAACGATTATGGTGTCAGATTAAAGATCTAGTTCAAAAACCATTTTATCTGTTTGAATCATGTAAATCGGTCTACGCGTTTA
Organism: Euclidia mi; assembly: GCA_944739405.2. Taxonomy (NCBI): domain Eukaryota; kingdom Metazoa; phylum Arthropoda; class Insecta; order Lepidoptera; family Erebidae; genus Euclidia; species Euclidia mi. The sequence goes on along the minus strand of OX123202.2, from coordinate 37,361,149 downwards.
GGAAATAACTAAGAATTAGTATAGTGGAAATGTAAATTGTGACCTGTGACCAGACTTTTTGTGGTTTTTGTTCTACGAGCTCGAATAGTGGGATAGGATACTTATAGGATAATTATTTATTAATAGGTACGTGGTCAAGTAGGTAGATAGACGATGAATATATATTTTAGTAGAAGCGGGAAGTCGACAACCCTAGCGCGACAGCTAGCGCGTCACTCCGCGCCAGACAGCGACAGCGTTATATGTTAGAAAAGAGGGGAAACGGTTAGGTGAATATCGCGTTAGGCACTGAGTGTTTATGCGAGCTGAATTGCACTTTGTTGCTTAGTAGCAAGAGTCGCAATTTCAATAAATTGGTTTGAGAAGTGATGCTTGTACGTAAGTAGTATCTATTCTGTGACTCTAGTACGTTAAGAAAATAAAACATATAAATTATATATTTTTTTATTAAATTTTACATTGTAAGGTACAAAAAGGGTTAGCTTAGAAGGTAGTGCTTCTAAGTGGCATCGACCTACACTTAACGTGGGTCAACTATTTCATGTAAAAGGCACTTATGGTAATAAAATAGTAGGTTGAACTGTTAGCAAATGAAATGGTGCCCCATTTCATTTGCTCAATATTCATGGTCTCGAGTAACTTTTGCAACTTTCATGGCAATTATTTTCCTGTCCAGACCGCCAATGGACACAGATGCTTGTATGCAATGTGTAGTTGAACTGGTAACTGATAAAACCAGTTGTGTTTTCGGCCCATGGTACCAACCATCAAAATTCCAATACGTATTTTTTATCGTTAGCGGCATCTATACTAGGGCCGAAAGCCCTAATCTCGATACATTTTCGAGTCCCGGGACAAAAATGTCGAGACAGCCCGGTCTCGAAATTTCCGGGAAGAATGAGACTTTCGAGACTCTTTCGAAAAAAGTTTCACTATATTTGTTTCGTCTTTCATGTACATGCGGCGTATCTTTAGATACATGTTTAAAAAATAATTTGAGGTTTCTAATACCATTGTTTCTCAAAGTCAAACTTTTAAAAGATAAAAGGCTCCAAAGTGATAACGAGTGTCTCCCTCCCTCTAACTTTTAAAGTAAGAGAAAGACGAACCTGAAAAAGATATATACGTTGTAATAAAACCTTCCAACAAAAATTCTTTTGAACGAGATGGAGTCAGCTTTTGAGATATAACACATATTCAAAAACAGCATATATAACTTTGTCGTTTATACAAACACTATAGAAAACAAAGTTATGTTTGGTGGCGAAAAAGTGATAGTGAGATTAGATTAGGTGAAGATAATGGGTATGTTAAGTGGATACTTCTATTACGGAACCCTTCAAGGACGAGTCCAACTCGCACTTGATTTTTTAAATTTCAATAGCCTCACAGATCAACATCTTGTTGTATATGTTCACACGGAGCAGACGCTCGACAAAGTCTGCTGTGTGTGAGGCTAATGAAACCTAAGAAGGTTAAAGACACCAGAAGTGATTTCATTCTGCGTAAATAGTAACACCAAAAGTTGTACAATGTTCAGGTTGTTTGAAATAACTTATAAATTTAATACAGGAAATATCACCTCAGTCTTCCGTGACTAAAACTTTTGTAAAGAAATCGAAATGTCGGATAGTAATAAATAATGTAGTTTCTAGGTCATTAGGTTTAAATGTACTCTCAATCAAACTATTTATTGCGATAAAATCCGTAAACAGTAGTTTAACAAATTTTTTTGAATAATGGTTATTATTTAACCCAAGTCTCAAAAGTCTCGATAGCTGGGATGCACAACAAAATCATCGAGATTCTCGAAATTTTCGAGACCGAGACTCCCGGGATGAAAGCCCTGGTCTATACCATCTGCTGTAATTGGACACTTGATTTCAATAATACCTCCCTCAAACACGCCGACGGGTGAGGGCCCTAGGAAAACGAAATCTTTGGCAATTAACAAACCGCATTTATTTATTTCATTCCATTGCAACAGAATCTGAAAAAAAAAGAAACATTCTTTCGAAAATTATTATCATTAATAATATGATAAAAAAATATAACAATATATTTTACTTGCCAAAATCACACCAAGATGTCACGGTCGCACTATAACTGCACCCAACGCCTGAGTTCAATAGAGGTCATTGCGGAGCTCCGAGCGATACGTCCACACCTTGGAGGGCCTCGCGGCGTACTGATTTGCAACGTTTTACGCGCGCAGTTTTATAGTAGTTTTAGAGTAATTTTAAAATGCATGTCTTGAATAAAATTTAACCAAATAAAAATTTTTTTTTGAAGATTTTCGGTATAGCATATATTCTTCTATATATAAATTCTTTATTTTGAAAAAAACAAGCACGAATTATCGTAAAAATAACGATTTTAGCTTTAGCTTTTTGTCGTAAATTTGACTTTGATTATAGTATGATTATTTACGTTTGGGTCTAAATAAAAAATAAATCCTCACTAACTTTTTTTGTTGAAGATATGTATAATCATATAAACGAGTTTGTGTCTGAAATTTACAAGGGATTTTGAATATATAAAGCTTTAATATTAGCTCCGTCAAGGAAAAATCGAAAACTCTGTTTGTTTATATGGCCGTATGTCACAAATACTTTCATAATATAAAAATCCTATCTCAAACCTATAGAAGAAGATATTTCCTATAATAATATGTAATTTACAGATTCGTAAGATATATTCTCACTGAGATGGCAAGCTTTGAATAGTACATATTTTGTGTCAAGAGGCCAAAATCGGCGTTAACGCTCTTAATATTTATGTAGGTACCTCATGTTCCTAGTTGGTTGCAGTCAAGCGATTCAATTTGCTTGTGTTTGGCAAAAGTAGTGCTGTTTGCAATTCAATTGTCAAACAGGTAGTAGCCGTATTCAAATATGCGTAGTGAGTCCCGTTTTATATAGTGCAGCGGTCACATAATCCAATCAGCGGCCCTATCGTATGAGAATTCAAAGTGATGAAGGATTTGTTTGCTTGACTGTTCATTTAAAACGAACTACTTTCATCTCTCTCGGACATGGTGATGCTAGTGAAAGTCAGGAGTTCAGGACAGCGTGGTATATGATTTATTTATTAACACCTTTGTGACGTAGTGTAGTCCAAGTTCTTACCACGTCTTCAATAGCTTCAAGATATATAAATTTGCCAGTAGGTTAAAAATTGGTAGTTGGTAGTTGAAGGATGTGCGCGGGGGCACCTTTGAAGTTACACCGCGAGGCAGGTGTATGCGTCGTATGCGAAACCTCGCACTGTGGGAAGCTGGCTTTAGAGGAAGTATACGTTTGCTGCAGATAATATATCACGCAATCAATAGTCAGGGTACCAAATACCATTATATTTTATTATATAAAGACATCTGTTTAAGCAGGTAAAATATATTGTATTGTTTAGTTACGTATACGACGATGTTACGTTATGTTTTTTTGACATTAAAATTAAAATTCTCACACAGTTTGTTATTAATTCGGCAGTGCTATTTGAACAACTTGCAATCTCATGGCTTTTCCGTGCGTCATAGTAAATTTTACAAAAACATATTTTCATAAATTTATGGTTATTTGCTATTGCCACTGCGTACTAATTGACGTATCAAAAATAACATTTGTTCTACTATCCCTTACTATAGGCGTTTGACCGGATAGCTATTTCGTATCGTCCTATTTCGGTCGTTGACGGCATAACTTTAAATACAGAATGATAAACATCTATAAACATTAAACAGATAATAAAACATTATCGTTCTTCTGACGAAATAACACGACTCCAGATATAGGGATCTGACTTTATTGTAATGGCTGCGTTTTATAAGTCATCTCATAAAGCAGCTACATATGAATGATGTGATAATAAAATAACTTATTACTTAAATCATTACCGGTTTGGCAGACATAAAAATCCATTCAGAATTCTATCATCTTTGATAAGTAGGTACTTTTTCAATTCCTTGCATAGATTTTAAAATCTTTAAGATGCATGCGTAGTTATAAACATAAAGTACCTCATTACCTTTTGATGAGTCAGATGATTGAGATGCCTTATCCTGTTATTGATACTTACTTGAGGCGGTATGCTTAACGATGTGCTATTTGTGTTTGAGCATGTAATTTTGTTACTACTTACTAAGTTATGCAAGATATATCTCTACCTGTGACCTATGACTATTCAAAGATTCACGAGCCTTTCGAAATAACCCACGTGGAGAAAATTGTCAAATTATTAGACTTAATTTTGAAGTTGTTTATTTGAGCGAACTATTTTCTACATCTCAAATACACGTTTGGTCTTATTTTTTATATTTTTATAGACTCACGCCTGTATCCCCGAAGGGGTAGGCAGAGGTGTAATATTACACCCACATTTCGCCATGAATTTTTAGGTCCCACGTAATAGGGGGCAAGCCTATTGCCGTACCGGGCACATTACCAGACTCCGTGCTGTTACTGAGAATTTCCTAACGGAAAAACCCAATAACACTTTGACCGACGACCCGGGAATCGAACCCGAGACCTCCCAATCCCACCCGCACATTTATGCCGCGAGACCAACGAGGTTTGGTCTTGTTATCTACGCAATATATACAAACAATTCACCCTTATTTTCATTATTCGCAATATTTATACTATGTAATTGCGCCATTACCCTCATTTCCGGGCCGAATGGTAGGATTATCAAATAAAATCTTGAGCTGAGCAGAAATATAATCAAAATCTGAATAGACTTAATATGGGATTATCGAAGTTGGGATCGTAAAGCTGTCGTGTTGTCGTTTGGGTAAACACAGGACGGGAAAACACTGAATATAGTCGATGAGCTGATTGCAAAATACCCATTGCTGTCAGAAAGAGGTCAGTGAGATTAAAGAAAAGAAGACTTAAATATCGCTAAAGTAATTTGTGCTGGTATTTTAAGCGCCATGAGTTTTATTGCCCGTTCTTTCTCGTGGTTCTACCTTAAATGTAGAATCATTGAGTAATTAACTTAAATTTTGACGTTCATAAGCGTCACTTTGTGGCCTAGATGAATAAATGATTATGATTTTGATTTCGCTGTGATAATTATTACTTTTGTTAATAAGACTGGCAGTCATTGGAAAAGTGTAACGTTGCCATACAAACAACCTGTGACTTTGGACCCTTTTACTCCAAGACTGCCGTGCTTGAATTTTTGAACTGAGAAGCAAATCTTTAATATCATAAATATAATGGTATTGTCTCGTTTTCCATAAATTCATTTGCACTAATATTGTTTGCCATAATCATCCCTGATCATAATATTTACTTGCACTGTTATCATTTATACTAATAACGTTTGCCTTAACAACTCAACAGTGATAACTTTTATTTGCCATAAAATGACTTTCTATAACAACATATATCATAATATTTAGTTTCCATAAGTAACACATCACATAATTGACTCTGGTAATAATCAAAATTTGATATGATTATGAAAATAATACATAATATTGTTAGGTCGAAATTAATTATCGTTAACACCCTCTTTTTTTTTTTTTTTTTTGGTATCGGGTTGGAAAATCCTCATGGAGTCCCTTCGCCCCGGGGGGGAAGGACGAAGGGGACTGTCAGACTCTTACTGACTAAAAACCAACCCGTGCTCCTCATGTACCCATGTGTCGGAGGGTAGGGTTTCACCAAAGCATTCCTCGCTACCCCCCGACGGGTATTGGCCCGCCAGATGGTCAGGCGGGCCCCGAACGAAACCCCCTTGGCGGCGGATGAAGGTGTTGGGCTCCGCCGCCAAAACACCCAGCGGCCGCAGAGGATAGGGAGGACGGCAACGCAACACCGCATCTCCTCTTCCTCTGCGGCCCCACCGCGACGCAACGATGGTGCGCCCCCATTTGGTCGCGGGAGATAGGGCGCGGGGCAACGCAACACCCACACGCCTCTCCTCCCGCGACCGCACCCGACTGCGAGGGACAGACAGAACTGTCCCCCGCACCCGCACCATGGGACGCATCCTACGCAGGCCTCTACCAAGCCCACGTGGAGCGTCCCCTCCCGGGATCCCGCTTAGCTTCACCGTGGGTGGCTTCTAACCCACGGTTACTGAGCCCCCCCCACCACGACAAGGTGGAGATCCCACGGGGGGGGATCGTTAACACCCTGACTCAGTGCAATTCGACTCTGATAGGTTAGGTTAGAAGACTAAGGCAGGAGCGAAGCGAAGCGGAGCGCCCGCCTTAGTTTTCGTGTTTGTTTTAACCACTTAGCTAGTAAACGCCATATGAGGTTTAGTTTTAGGTTTAATTGTGAATAAAAAATCTGGGGTTGGGATTCGAAACGATTCGCCCGAATTTGAGGGTATTGGTGGTGGAGGGGGCTTAAGGGAGTGAGTTTTAATCCCCTAAAAGTAATTTTGGCTGCCGGAGATGCGTCTAAATATTTTTAAACAATTTCCAAAAATTCTTCATTCAAATATGCAAAACGGAACGTAATTTTAGGTTTTATGTGAAAGTAACTAAATAGATTGTGTTGGGTTCTCTTTTGACCCTTAACCCGAAAATAGGAGCCCTGCGAAGCAGGGCTCCGTCAACCTCAGTTTATTAAACTAGTGGAATCAATAAAAGCGATATTTAGGTTTTATGTGAAAAACGTGAAACGAAACGCAACCGCCATCTTGTGTGACTGATATAGACAGCTAATGTCAAAGTTGTGCGTCATTATTTTCGAGTACCTAGGGTTAGGTGCGACTGTAATAAGTAACTAAATAGGTTATGTCAGGTTCTCTTTTGAACCTTAATCCAAAAATAGGTGCCCTCCGAAGCAAGGCTCCGTCAACCTTATGTTAATAGCAAAAAATATATTAACTTACTCCTTAATATAAAAATTGCAGGCGCATTTACTAAATTATCTTTATTTATATTATGGTGAATAAAAGTTATGGAAAATGGCATTATTGAAAACTGAAATTATAGCAAATACATTTATGGATTTAAATTATTATGACACTTGATCGATCATGAATTCATGACCAATGGAATTAGTGAAAGTCATTTTATGTCATTTCACGATTATGGCAACCGAAGCGTTATTTATAATGAAATTATGGCAAATACCAATATGGCATATGAAATTATGGCATTTTAAATTATGGCAAACATTAGTAAACCAAATATAATACCTCATACCTATTCAGAATTTTGTCGTCGGCACGCCATCATCCCCAAGACTATACTATGGGTATTGGCCTCCCATCGAGTACGCCAACATTATTACAATAGAGAACTCGTCGGCTGTAATTAAACACAGATCGTGCTCTGTCATGGAGTTAACGGACACCTTAATGGGATGCCTGTAATTAATGGCAAATTGATTTTCTGAGTGTTTTTGCCGTAGTGACGTTAATAAACTTTGACAAGCTTTTAAACCGTGTTTGATATGATTTAATGCATACTTGAGAACATTTCTGGTGAGATTAGGTTAGACATATTTGTAAGGACTACCCTCTCTTAAACTCACTTAGGAATTCTACATGCGTCGTAGCTTCAGAGCGTTAGGGGAGCAAATGTACGCAAAAGCGGTATCATTACGCTGTCTCTTTCGGCTCCTGCGAGAAAGTTTGAACTTATAATGATTTGATGTTTCCCCTTGTTTTTCTTAGGATTATTTATAACTCATATGCACGAGCGACAGCGAGGGTCAGAGTAGCGTATTTATCTACACATATTCGCAATTTGTAATGCCCAATTTTGTACGCAAAGTAGATAAGGGTAAAAAAGTCATCATACTCGTCATACAGTGTTGGTTATTTTTCTTCTTCAGGAGACATAACAATTTTATGTTTCTTCCAGTAAACTAAGTGACGCATAGATTGAACTTTGACACACACCTAGATATTATTTCTTGATACCTGCTTTTTGGATAGGTACTATCATAGTAGGTATTTGAATGCTAATAGATCAGCTCTCTAAAATCTTAACCGTATATTTAACGTACTTGTTGTGCCTTTATTCTTTCTTCTTTCTTAGGTAAGGACTCTCATTAAGAACGAATATAATTTCGCCGGCAATCCATCTCGGTGAAGGTCCCCGGGGGCTGATTGCAAATGTCATCTGTACTGTGTGTGATGATAAATTGTTATTACGGAGAGCAATTAGGAAAATTCTTACCTTAGTATATTATTCCTGTATAGCGCTCCATTATAATTTAATTAGATCGAGTAAATATATTATTTTATGAACTTTATGAACAAAAGCTGCCACTGATTTTGATCAGCCTATTTTTGATGTCGGAAATGAAAAAAGTACTGATGATAAATTAGAAATTTGTTTCTTCTTTAAAATACTTGTGGCACAGATTGCTTTTACTCTTGTTATACATTTCGAGTTAGTCGTTTTAAAAGTTTTAAATTTTAATTTCGCTAACCCAATATCGATCCTAATACAAACGAAAATATATTATCTTGATAGCAAGGCAGCAATCAATCAGCCTATCGAAGTCCACAGCTAAACATAGGCTTCTCTCAACACGCGCCGGATCCAGTGCGTGATGCGTCCCAGACATATTTTTCAGGCCTAGCCGGGGGCTCTACCTTGGTCGCAAGACATGCAATACTTCAAATAAAATTCAATTAAATCAGGCTACTACTCCATTAAAGTGGTGATCTAAGCTTCCTTCAGTAGTAGTTTTGTCTGAAACAGTAAGTACTTGATTTTGTTCAAACGGCTACTATACTATCCTACTAATGCGAGATCAATGAAAATAAATTACAGTAGAGCCGCTGAAATTTTTCATCGTTTTAAAGAAAATCACCGTCAATATATTTGTCAAAGGCATCTTTAGTCCCCGTTGATTACTATTTATTAGTTTTTAGGGTTCCGTACCTAAAAGGTAAAAAACGGAACCCTATTACTAAGCCTCCGTCGTCTGTCTGTCTGTCTGTCTGTCTGTCTGTCTGTCTGTCTGTCTGTCTGTCTGTCTGTCTGTCACCAGGCTGTATCTCATAAACCATGATAGCTAGATAGCTGAAATTTTCACAAATTATGTATTTTGGTTGCCGCTATAACAACAAATACTAAAAATAAAAAAAAATAAAAAATTAAGGGGGGGTCCCATACAAAAAACGTGTTTTTTTTCGTATATTTTGCTCAAAATTACTAACTGTTACAGGTAGACGCTTTAAATTTTTACAGAATATGTAGTTGTATATTACCTTTCAAAATAAATAATTAAATTTAAAAAAAGTAAATAATAAAGGGGGGCTCCCATACAACAAACGTAATTTTTAAGCAATTTGTTACTCGATCTTAATAAACAGGTAGAAACTTATAAAGTATTTAAGTATACATACAACGAACGTGATTTTCTTTTATAGATGATGGTACGGAACCCTATGTGCGCGAGTCCGACTCGCACTTGCCCAATTTTTTAAGTACTCAATGTTGGTAGCTGGATACTATGTTTTCAAAGCTTATGGTTCAATCCTATATGTGACCAATGATTAGTTGAACATTATTTGTAAGGATATTGCTGTTGCTGTTGAGGGTATTCAAACAGACAAAGTTGATAGAAGTTTGTTTGTTGGAATACCCTCATCAGGAACAGTTTGGAAATATGCCCAGTAAATGGCAATAGACTTGTATGTGTGGTTCCGAGGGTAGGACGACGTCCGTCTTATCTTACATTATTTTTTTGTTGATAATGTTACTATTGATCGGCGGAAGGAGAATTTATTCCAAAACTGAATATATAGACAATTAAGTCAATATTTTTCTCCAAGCAGTTTCTGAAGAGCTTTTTTTTTACTTACCTATGGCCTTTTCCCGATTGATCATCGTTAATTTAAAACTTATTTGCGTAATGGAATTTTTCGAAGAAACTCATCAGTTCGAATGTTTATTTAACTAAGGTACAACGAAAGTCGTCGTTGAATCGCTTTGAGGTCCCGTGATTAAATGGATTACTAAATAAAGCGACCTTATCGGCGTCTTGCCGACGGCGACGTCTTTATATCAACTAAGAATTCTTTTAAACATAGTATGGCTACTTACTATGTTTGAATTTTTTCTTAAGATTATTTAAAATAATTTTTACTTTATACCTATGAGTGAATATTGTCTTATTGGTTATTATTATTCATGAACAGTAGCAGTCTTGAGCTCAAACATTACGACAATCATGCCATTATACATATGGTTTACTATTGTTTGACAAAAAACGTATAACAAAAGATCATTTTACAAACAACGTTTGAAAAACTAATCATTTGACAAACTTTCATTTCGCAAACATATTACTTTAAAAACAATCATTTGACATAATACACGTTTCGCAAATGTTTTACTTAGAAAATAATTAAAATGTTAAATAATTATTTTAAAAATAATCATTTGACTAAATAATTCGTTTGCCAAATTGGTGATTGTACAAAAAGTTAGAAGATAAATTATTAGTTTTTAAAAATAACTAATTTCTAATTTCGTAAGTATTTGACTTACGCGAAATTTTGAAGGGTTGTTGTACATTCGCCATAAAGTAAATTCGCCACGAAAAAAAGTTTGTGTAAACTCGTCACAACTCTATTTTTATGAAAGTAAATCCGCCATATTGTTTATTTCCGTACAGACAGCAGAAAAATCAAACAATGAAGAATAAAACGTTATTTCTTTATCTTAATATTCGCACACCTAGCGGTATAATGGCACATTTACTTTTTTCTTATTTTACAGAAATGAGGATCAAAGATTTTACAAATGTTTGAAACGAAGTTATGACTTCACTTTACGTTATATAATGAATTTTATGGTTTTAGCAACTAGTAAAGACCTTAATAGATACTTAGGGATAAAAAAAATCCATTTCAGGTTTCCAGAAGTTGCTTCATAACAGTCAAAAAAGAAGAAGAGCCATGCAATTGTGCCGTTATACTTTTAACAACTTCCAAAAATGTCATATATGCCCCAAAGCCATAATTAAACAGGATGTGAAAACCAAGAAATAAAGACATTTGCTTAATAGAAAACAACAGTTTTTATTTGAAATCAACATACCTACATAGGCTGCACTAAAAGTATCGGGAATAGAATATTTCCACTGTTCCTGTCATATTAAAATCTATTTAATTGAAACCCCTCGGTTTTAAAAATCGAATACCATTTATTTATGTTTAGTCGTTGAGAAAATGGAATTGACTAGAGAAAATTCAAGAGCGATGATTTATTATGACTTTCGAAGTGGTTTAACACAAAAACAGTGTGTTGATCGGATGATTTCCGCATTTGGTGATGAAGCCCCCTCCAAAACCACAATTTATCGCTGGTTCGCTGAATTTCAACGTGGACGTGTCAAGCTCAGTGATGATCCCCGTCAAGGTCGTCAAAAAACTGCAGTCACCCAAGAAAACGTTGATGCTGCGCGTAAACTGATTGAGGAAGATCGACATGTGACATACCGCGAAATTCAGGCAACTTTAGACATTGGCATGAGTCAAATAAAAATAATCTTGCATGAACAATTAGGTGTAAAAAAGTTGTTTTCCCGATGGATATCGCATTCGCTCTGTGAAGAGCAAAAAGCGGCTCGCGTTACTTGGTGCGTCAGAACTCTCGAAAGATTTCACGCAGGATCCTCAAATGCTGTATACAACATCGTATCAGGTGACGAATCCTGGATATACGCGTACGAACCCGAAACAAAAAACCAGTCACGAGTTTGGGTGTTCGAAAATGAGTTAAAGCCAACAAAAATTTTTCGTTCACGGAGTGTTGCAAAAAAATTGTGGCCACGTTTGTCTCCAAAACCGGCCATGTTACGACTATTCCTCTTGACGGACAAAGAACGGTTAATGCAGAATGGTATGCTAGCATTTGTTTGCCACATGTCGTTTCTGAACTCCGTAAAGAGAACTGCAACCGCCGCATCATCCTGCATCACGACAATGCGAGTTCTCACACCGCGCACAGAACAAAACAGTTTTTAGAGCACGAAAACATAGAATTATTAGATTTCTATACTTTCCCTAAAATAAAGAATAAATTGCGTGGGCAGAGATTTTCATCACCTGAAGAAGCTGTGGACGCCTACAAAACGGCCATTTTGGAGACCCCAACTTCCGAATGGAATGGTTGCTTCAATGATTGGTTCCATCGTATGGAAAAATGTGTCAAATTTCGCGGAGAATACTTCGAAAAGCAATAAATACATTTTTAAATAGTAATGTTGTGCCACTTCCTTGATTCCCGAAATTTTCAGATATTTTTAATATTCTTATTTGTAATTTTATTCAAATAAATATACTTACATAAAAAGTTTAACTAAAATATTATAAAAACCTATATTTGGCTCGTGAAACGTTAAGAAATAGTAATCATCAAACTATAATAAATAAAATAAAGAATAATCACGAATCTTCTCTTAATTTTAAACGTAGGTAATAATCAAATTTTTTTTATCATCATATTATGGTGAGATAGTTACTCTCCGTTCTAAAAACAAAAGCACTTAAAAGTTTGGCAGTTAAAGTTTAGATAAAGGTACGATAGTGAAATCCAGATCCAAATCAAGGTTTACCTTACTGCTCCGAAATTTTAAGGAAGTTTACGTTACCCTTAAGTATCTTTATTAATTGACTAAGCAGTAAACAAAGCTATAAGCATTGCAAGCTTTGTCTCTCTGTAGTTAGCTGTGAGTTAGATTTGCGCATGGAATAATCGTGTTTAAGTTAAATAGCGATGTCACATTCCTTTGTCAAATGTGCCATTTTGCCAAATGTGTTTTGAAAATGTTTTTATGTCTACTAACTTACTACGTTAATAAAATGTCACATTTGCCACTTACGCCAAGACAGATTTAGAAGCGATTGCACCTCACCCGGCACAACTGACAAATAAGCCGTTGTTATGCGCGGAAGCGGGGGGAACGTACTAAGTATTACATTGACACTTAACGCCCTATCTCAACAAATAGGACAACTAACACCGTGCCGTTTTACCGCTTTATAAATTATACACTTTTAAACACTTAGGCCGTAAAAACTCAATTTCGCTTTTTTGTAAATGTGCCATTATACTGCTAGGTGAGCGAATATAAAATCCTTGCGTTACTGACTGACTGACAGACACGCTACAGCCGAAACTATTGGGCGCAAGAAGCTGAAATTTGGCATGTATGTTCCTTGGGGGCCGTAGGGGTGCACTAAGAAGGCATTTCCCGAAATTCCTACGGGATCGGCCAAAACGGGTAAATTTTAAAAAATGCAGGCGTAGCTGCTGGCGTTCTCTAGTTTTTTCATAATTACAGAAATTCACATAAAAATCACAGTTCTACTTACAGCTAAAATATAAGGTAATATTATCTGTCTGGTTTTGTGCGCTTATGAGCCCGCGTAGTCAAGGACTGCGTGACATGCCTAATCCTAAATAAACATGATTTGCCTGTAACATTACAATTATAACAAAAACAATACAAAGATAATTAAATCACAGTAATAATCACTTATTTTTTTGGTAATTTGCATCTACATAAAAATCACATTTTCACTTAAAACTATATAATATGTATATGTATTACTTACAATAGGCTAATTTGCCGCAGCGGTGCATGCGGTTTACAGCAGCTTGAAAATGTGCCATCCAAAAAGAATGTTTGTATATTTGTTATGGTTTCACGAGTTGTCTCATTGCAGAAAGCTATTATTCTATTTTCAGGCTCGCTGTCATCATCGAATAATAATAAATAATGTTTATATTTTTGTGGAATAATAACATCTTCGCATCTTGAAAAATTTGTTTTGGGCACGTTTAGTTCACGATTCCTCACATTGTATAGTGTTCGCGAAATGTTCGAAAATTTCGGTATGGCATTTAATATCTCATAACCCGCATCCTTGGTTGTTTGAAAAGCTTCTTCATACACTTGAGGCATAGGTGTACTTGTGTTCGCTGCTGCTTCCTTACAAAGGTTTATTATCTTTATAACTTCAGTTTATTCTATATTTGGTTGACACTTGTGGGCCGCTTCATGCAATATTCTGATATCAGTATTCTCCGAAAGTTTGAGAATTGCGCTGCATGAACGCTTAAAACATCTCCATACACTTCCAGATTTATTTTCGCGATGCAAATTGTACATGTAAGCATGTCTCACAAGCATTCGCTGTCCTCTTTTAGAATTCGTAAATTTTATGTGATCTGAAAATATCGCAATTATTATATTCATGTTTTAATTTAAGTGTAAATAAAGTAAGTTAGGTACATGAAAATTAAATTGATCAAGACCAAAAATCTATGCAAATAATCGATTTCATTTCAAGACATGGCAACATCATCCTTAGACCTATGATCATCTGTCAAATCCATAATTTGTCATTGTAATGTCTAGATTTGACATTTAACTGTAATCTATCTTCTCATTAGCACGCTCACTATCGTAGTTTTGTGTATTTTTGGTTTATTCATATAGTGAGAATAGAACACGAGGAAATTTATTATTAATAAACAAGGAAAATAAAATTACGTTAAAGTTAAAAATGTGACATAAAATTGAATAAATACACCTCTACCATAAACGGAACGTGAAATGTCAACTTTGACGTCTACCATGACAATTTATCTAACCTAAAAATTTGCAAATGGCGTCCTAGTTTCTAATATGTGTGTAAACTTTATAATATTATATCTCGTAAACCATGAATCTCATGAAGCAACTTAAAAATTTGTAAAAAAAAATCGATTAATTATGAGTATTATCTCCAAAAAAATTGAACTTCCAAAGCAACGGCCAATAATGGAAATTTCAGCCATAATATATACTCTTTTTAAAAACAAATACTACATTAAATAATAGGTATATACGTACACCATGTGCACCGGAGCTTGAGCCCCACTGATTAAGATTATTTTTTTCAGAAACCAATCATTTGCACCAATCTTAGCAACTACCGTCGATCTAAAATATTATGTTCTTATAATTCTATGATAATTACAATATTAAGAAGATCACATTTGTAACAGAACACCCAAGGTCAATTGAGTCACTGGATGACTGAACTGATCCATTGATCGGCGGTGTGGCTAGAAAAATATAGATACAGCGAAGGAGCGAGCGCGTGATAGCATGTGCAGGAGTGCAGAAGAAAAAATTAGAAATAATTTTTATTTCGAGCGCTAAAAATCAATAACTTTGTTTTCTACCAGTACTTTATGCAAAAAATATGTACCTATGCAGACTTGTGACGAATTTACACATTTTTTATGCGTGTGACGAATATCCTTTCAATGTATGGAGTTTACAAAATGTGACGAATTTACTTTGTGGCGAATGTACAATAACCCATTTTGAAAATATTTAATTGCATGGTTGCAATTTTCATCTTGGACAGATTATTTATAGGCAAGTAATAATTTTTTATTAATACTAATTCCATAGAAACTTAAGTCTTTTCAAAAAATACACACTGCCTGAATTAAGCGAAATAAGTAGAATTCGGTTCTGGCGTTCGTTGTGGTCGCAGTTCTAACCTAACCTAACCAGCCATTGTTTCAGTTGACCCTACACAAAGATTGTTGTATTAACGTAGATTTTGGTTATTAAAATATTTACCAAGCAAGACATTTTGTCAAATGTTATTTATGCTTTACGTTGTTTTGCCAAATAACATGTTTTAAAAATAATCAATTTGTAAATTAATATTTTAGCATAATAACTTTTTATAGTAAGTATATTGTCTAATGAGTAGTTTATTAAACAATAGTTTGTAAAATAATATATTTATCAAGTATAATTTTATCAAATGTTATTTGTCAAATTAACATTTTTCATTTGTTTTTTGTTAAATGATCGGACACCTATACATATACATACTACCACGTAGCGTAGCAATACTTCATTTCAAAATTATATAATATGTACGTGTGTTTTCCATGACCTAAATTAGAGTTGGACTAGGCAACATAAAAGAAGTTCAAGTAGGTATTTTTGACATCAAATTACGATGGCATCGATTTCTATTAAATCTGCCCTAGGCTTTGATAAATCAACACGGACATTTGCCCTTTGTTTAATTTAAATACATTATTAAATTTTATCACAGCTTCTCATATTTTATCCCCAATTTACAGACACTACAGATGTTTCTCATTCTGCGCTCAAGACACTGCTCACCTTTGAGATTAACCAGCAATAAACTTATTTAATATCAGTGAAATTATGTCGCTTAAGAAAATTATTTACGATTCAATAATGCGAGACAGTTATTAAAGTCAGTTGCTTTATATTTTAGTAAGATTTGTCCTACTTCGCCGTTGAAGTTTATCAGTTTCTTTTTCAAAGACCGCTTTGGCCCTAATATTAAATTAAATGAAGCGATATGCTTTAAAAATATTCAATCAACGGACACAAAGTACACCTATCATCGAAACAACAGATTGTCGATCACACAAAGTGTTGTGTCTAGTATTGGTATCGAACCCACAATAATCGACGCAGTGCTAAACGGCGAGCCGACCGTTTAAACCACTACGCCATACGTGCAGCATATAAATGATAAATATTATTGACTGCCTCCGTGGTTCAGAGGATAGCGTATGCGACTACTGATCGTAGGTGCCGGGTTCGACAGAAGTGTTACTGTGTTTTTACGAATTCTCAGTAGCAGCTCTGCAGCAGGAGTCTGGTGATGTGCCCGGTAACGGCAATAGGCTCGCCCCCTATTACGTGGGACTTAAAAATTTCATGGCGAAATGTGGATGAAATATTACATCTCTGCCTACCTCTTCGAGGATACAGGCATGAGTCTATAAAAAAATAAAAATATTCTGATGCGAAGAACGAATAACCTTCGCTCTTCAAAATAAATAATGCTAACAAATTCGAATGGCAAATAAAGTGTTCCCCTCTAACTGAAGACTCGTGTATTTCCCGCTTCAATCGTATTTACTTTTTGAGCAATCCTGAGAGATATTGCGAAATAATACTTTCTATTGAATCTCTTAAGATTCTCTAAGATTATCGCGTATTAACATCGCCACCTCATTCTTAGTCAAGGATGTGGCAACAAGTGAGATTATTGTTATTCAAAGTAGATGACTGTAGGTATGTTTATACGGACGTATGTTACTAAAATATTGTGTTATATTGCATTTTACTTTATTGCGTTGATTAGACCTGATGAGAATTTTAATTCTGTTTTAGCTAAATGGCCAAAGACCAATGGATGGAATTCTTACAGGACTTGTCCATGTCCACCATTTGCCCAGGTTGAATAGTTGCTACGATAGTAATAATGATGAATAAATACTATTAAACCACATAGTTATTATTATTTCCACAAATGGAATTAGCGCTGATATTGTGTTTAATCCGACGATATTGAGCAGGTGTAGAAAACCTACTATCTGCGATATTTTCTTATCGTGTTAAACAACGTAGAGACGGACCATGACTATACCTACATACAAAATACCGTATGACTTTTACATCGCTGACGAATTATTGTAAAAGCTGAGAACACATAATTTTGATCTTTACTGAAAGACCGAGATAAACATATAATCTAAAATGCGAAAGCAATTATTAAAAGTACGCATCGCTGTTACATACAATAAGAATAAACGATGTGCTCTTTTCCAAATTGCATACCTTTTCAAGAAACTCAACATCGTTTCATTAAAGAAAATGTACCTACTACATATACGTACTACAGAAAGATGTACGACATTGTCATCATAAAACGCAACGTTCGCAGTTCCAAACCCATTACGAAATACTAACGTATGTTTTATTATGGAACAAAGAGGCTTATGCTAGGTGTACTTTGCTGGAAATATTACATGTCTGGCTGACACGGGATAAACATCGCCGTCATAATATAACTATGATCTAGATGATATGAGGGAGTTTCCAACTGTCGAGCATAAGACAGTTTATCGAAGTTACACGCCTGCTCGGCCATTGGGATGACAAATACTTTATTCGCGAATACTTTGACAACTGTCTTATGTTACAAATGCTTCTTTATTCTCTCATATGAAATGGGTGCCGTTTTGTTCATCTTCAATGATGAATGATGAGTGACATGCATACTAAAGTTGTACGTACGGTGACAGCTTAGCGCTCTTAATAACGAGAACCCGAGGTTCTAATCCAACCCACGCGGTATTGCGTTGTAGCCCCGAGTGTAGAAAGTAATTAAATAGCGTTCCCAAAATATATGCTCTTCATGTAGAATACGTATGAAAACTGCCACCTCATTTGGAAAATATTATTGCACTCTAAATTATATTATAGTCATAGTACAAATAGTGTTGTGTAAGTTAGGTACTGAAGAATAGATACCATCAAAACTCCTTACTCTACGTATTCAGTTCGCTGTCTTCGTTAATCATAATTTTATAAGTAGGTTTACGGGTAAAGTGCTGGATATTATAAATGTACCTACCTTCTTCGTGACTTAACCTATACAACTTGATTGATATGGTTGTTTTCTATCTATTTTATATAGGTATGCATTAAAGTAAATTGCAACATATTTGTGCTGGTAATACTCAATAATTATACTAATAACACACTAATCCAATATCGGATAATGCGGCACATAAAATCAATTACGTTTGCGGTAAGGTACTAACTGATATGTCCGTACATTCTAAACGTTCGATATAACTACAGGATCAGTTTGCTCCAAGGGTTTTGAATTAACCGTGTAATTAAACGGAAAATTCACTCATTCACACAAATATTTACACTGGTATAGCGATACTTTTCAAATTAAAATCAGACCACAGGTAATTTGATAACCGCTTCAGTGATATAATATAAAATAATAAGGTATATTTTTTTAAATTACAGTGTTGAAACACTCTTGGGAGAAAATCTTTGTAGTGATAACGAAAGACAACTTGAAAACTTAAATAACGAACTAATAAACTTTTTACTATCACTAAATTTCTTGTGAATCTTATACGAAGTTTCTTCAGTTGGATAAGTTGGAAAAAGTTTGTTCGAGCTTAAAACATCTTAGAATCTAGGAACGAGTTTTAAGAACCGCTATCTGAAGACTAAGTGTTAGTTAATCAAATATTGTATAAGTATATTTCAATCTTATTTAATTTCGGTACATCAGTACATGTATAGCATCCAAGGGATAGCTAAATAAATTATCATGTCAGCTATTATTATTATTATTATATGTATTTATTTCAAGTAACAAAGTATACTTTACGTATACATACATTTATAATTATATCCTTCATGTTATGAGAAATGTTTATTAATGTCTAACGGGTTTATATCCAGATTCTTCTACATAATCAAAATTTATTATTTTATTTTACTTATTTATTTTATTCTTTATGCACAAACATAGTACATAGGTGGACTTAATGCCTAGTGGCATTTTTTCTGCCAGTCAACCTTTTGGTGGTGCAGAGATAGATGAGGTAGGTGCATTAACCATGTGGTGAAAAAGAGGATATATTATGTATTAGATATCTATATATTAATAATTTTGGTACATATTATAAACCATAAATATACTATAAATATATATGTATAATTATTCATAGATATGATACACACATAAATATAATACATAAATATATACATATTTACTTAATGAAGACCCTCATTACACTGTCTAAATGCAGGTATTGACCAGATGCGTAACCAAACAAACGTAAAGTTATTCCCTGGTACAAGATAATGATTTTATTTGCTTGCGATTCCACTAATGAGATTTAATCCACCCGTTTATGCTCTAATTACAATAATAATCATATTCTGGCACAATCCACACAGCTATCTGAATCCAAACGAGGCAATCAGACAAGAGCTGTAACTCTTGCAATTTGACAACAAATAAACAGCTCGTCACAGAAAGATTTTTCCATCCATTTCGCGTCGCCCGCGCCGGATCAATCAGGGTTACTAACCACTGGACACACAGGCCAGTCAATATTGGATAATTAACTCATTAGGTAATTTAGTCTATATCGAAATATTCGTGTGTTCGACCAATTATATTAATGTTTATTTTATATAACGACCTACGGATCTCTCATATACTAAATGTACCGATGTACCTATTGGCGTTTTTATGGCAGCTTCAAAGACCAAAAAGACCTGCCTCTGGCATTCAAAGTGAGGACGAATCTTTTTGTTTTTGTCTTGTTAATTAATTCCATTCAACAGCTCGGTATTTGGAACTGTGCCTAATTCAAGGCTCTGGGTCACGTAATAAAGGGTTCCTAGTAGGTCAGACATACCGTCACTTGTCTAACGAAGTGTGGTTCAGATACACGACCTTTTGCAACCTACAAACTTTAAACCTTTGAGGAAGCTATAGACACAAACGAGATGGATTATGTTAAAATTACTTCTTTTTGTCTTCATCACAAGAACAGTCTTAGTTTTCATTAATAAAATCTTTGATCATCTTAAATTGATTCTAGCATTTTGTAAATATTTCTTTAGGCACAATTCCAATGTTCACACCGAGATTTGAAAACTACTGATGTAAAATATTTATTTTTGTAACACGTGCTGATATCCGCGTCTCTATTTTGCATAATATGTCCCTCCAGCCTATAGCCATAGCCAATTTCCACACCCAAACTTAATAATGAAATATATAATCTGTATTCAGTTTTTATAAAAGTCTGCCTCACACACCTCACACACTCACAAGTGCTGCGTAGTGACTTTTTACCTACTCAAGGTAGGCAGGAGCAAAGTACAAACTAGGATTTCCTTTACTATGTTTAGCAAAAAATTATACGGAAAGTGTCTTTTAACATCCTTTTTAACATTTCGTTTGCAACGTAACACAGTGACAGGTTTGTTGTCCGTATACGATCCAAGTTTTTAACTTGGATCATATACGAACTTCAATCTATCTATCTTGTTTAAATAGGACCAATGACTTGGTTCACCGACGTTTGTAAATTTGACCTGTAATGCCAAATCAGAAATTGCCGTCATAAAATACTTACAACTTTTCTTATTACGAGAAAAACGTTCATGCGTTGATACAAACATAGTTTACGCGATTGTAATAATATGTATGCGTAGGCGTTTTCTTCAATCAGACGTACTCAATTGATGATTGCGAATTAAATTAAGGCGCTTGTTTCACCGACGATGACCCGCGATTTGCGAGCGCTAAAACTTTATGCTACTGCTACACCTGCGTTAACGTTAACGTAGGGTATTAGCTAAAATAACTATTTCAGGGATATACTGCGTACTTTTGTTTCAAAACGATCAGACTTACGGCCGGTTTCAAAATTCGATCTATCCATGGATTTTGAGATTCGAAATTCGTGTTTGACTTATGTAGTATGGAGGTTATCTCAAAAACGAATTTGAAATCTCAAAAAAATGGATAGATCGAATATTGAATTCCGTAGTATATGATGATAATATCGGCATGTTTTTAAAATTCTGTAGCTAGGTAGGGTATCAGAATAGGTAAAACAGTTGATCTAAAAACAACACAGATATCAGGTTGACATCAGCACGATATCCTTTTATTCTCATTTATATGGCGCATTTCGTATTTGGTAAAGATTGTAATCTACGTTCATAATCATAGAAATAAATTCATAATTGTCAATTCTTGCTATTTTACAGATTATACCAACCTAGTGGAGAATACAATGATTAAATTCAAAATGGCCGTTATTCCTTCGTTTCTTATAATCAATTTGGCGGTTTGGACTTTAGGACTCGATGTCGTGTACGTGTTGACTTAAACACCAAAAAATCAAATCCTTCTGCTTCATAATATTAGCATAGACTAGAAGACGCCAGCAGCTACAGCTGCATTTTTTTTTAATTTACGCGTTTTGGCCGATCCCGTGGGAATTTGGGGAAATCCCTTCTTAGTGCACCCCTACGGTCCCCAAGGAACATACATGCCAAATTTCAGCTTCCTGCGCCCAATAATTTCGGCTGTAGCGTGTCTGTCAGTCAGTCAGTAACGCAAGGATTTTATATATTAAGATAACATTATATGATTACATGAGATAATCGTTTAAAAATAACTTTCGCACTATCTTCCTCATCAAGAAAGTGGTGCAATACTAGTCATTCGCTTGCTTGCAGTCGGACCGGCGCTCGTTACAGATCGTATAAATTCTACCGGTGGATTCTGTTAATTAGGTCAAGAGAATTGGTTCACATTTTATCTTCTTATCTCAGGTTACATCGAACACGGACGGAATGATTAAAAATGAACTTTAGGTCTGAGGAAATTCTATGATTGCGTCTTTTCTTTTAAATTAAATGTTTAAGTATCGATTTCGATTCTCAGTCTTCCTTTTTATTTTATATTTTAGAATTTCAGATGGTTTAGATTGTGTTTCCCTTTATAGATAGGTACTGAAATACTTTAGACCTTTTATCTTTATTATACTAAACATACCTTCTTTTTCTGCCCCCTCTCCCCATCTCACTTGGGAACGGCGCAGAATTTGTTTCTCTTTCATATGCGCTATACCCTCTACCTTTGAATGAATATTAAATATAGTCGTGTCACGTTCGTATGTAAGTATACGTATATGGTTACAATCTGCGTGATCCAATAACGCGATAGGTATGTTATTAGATATTTTGGCTTGGAACTTACTGCAACCGAAACTATTCTACAGGCTATTTTTAAAATATCCTGTAAAATTCTACTGTGGTATCTAATAGAGTAATAGAACATAATTTATATGTATATTATACCTTGCAAATTCATTAAGATTAAAAATCTATCGATTTTGGTAAACTGTGAATGTTAAAGAGACATAACATTCTAATAAACATAATTAGTCTGTATTTTAAAATGTTTATTTAAAATAATCTCTTCATGTTTTAATTTCACTGTTCAAATAACCATGAGCTTCAACTCTCCTGACATGTTTAAGTGCAATGCAATAGAGACCTTCTAATAAAATATCAATTATTCTGTAAACAATGTCCCAGTTCCGTTGTTGCCAGCGCGCCGGGTCTGTACAAAAGCGTTTTCGTGCAGATGCACAATTTCATTCCCGGGGCAAATTGCCTACCTCCATTCTGTCTCTCTAACGACCTGCTGTATCTCGTATTTATTGACAGCTGTATTACCGGTTGGAAGTTTATTTTAATCAGTCTTTTGTATGTTTTACGGCCACCTAGTAATGGAACCGACCTTTTTTGTACTGACATGCTATTTTATATTCCTTGACTGATTTGAAAGTAAGTACCGGATATTTTTTGTTTGTGTCGGTATAAATTGGCGAATATATATACATTAGGCATATTACAACTTCGTCTTGCTAAGAGTAAATTTTCAGAAGTATGTAGTAGATGCTCAATTGGTAGGTAATTTGTAAATATGCCTCATATATAAATTTTATTTACAACCTCTTACTTTGCTCAAACAGTCAATACAATTCCAAGTACCGAACTTCCACGAAAAGGTAATTTAGTTCTAAAATCACTTCTCTTTGTGTTCATTCTCGTTAAAACACCAAACATCTAAATTGCAACTAGACAAAGTTACGGCGAAATAAAACAAAAAGCTTGTCGAAAATGGAATAGGGAATTTTTGATATTTGCGTTGAACCAGTCCACTCGACTGGTTTGAAGTTACGACGAGTTCTGCGGTTTTCGAATAAGCACACGGCGAGCCCATCTGTTTCTGTGGTCACCGTGTGTCAGTTTTCACATCACGTAATGTATTTACAAGCATTTTTTTGCAGAACATGTATTTATAGTATACTAGGGTTAACATAATAATTTTGATCGCGCGTACCAGTAAGTACCTAATGGTGTTCTTTTTAACCCTCTTCACAATGTCATCGTTCTTCAAGGGCAAATCAAGAATCTTAGAAACAAAACACAAATGGTCGTTCGTAGTTTACCACCAGATGATGCACATTCAACAAGTCTGCTCAAATCATCGATATATACACGAACATACTTTGTTAATGGGCCTTTAACTTAACCTAGCAGAACGTATTGAATAGATTGTCAGCTAAGTTTTACAAGCGTATAAAATTTGAAATCGCGAAGCATATCCGACATTCAATAGTAGTCTCAAATGATTTTGGTATAGAACGAATCAGTACTTTCACAAAAACAACTCCCTTTTGATATTTTCTTTGAAAAATAGTGATTTCCATTTTATTACGGTAGTAAATAAAAAGGAAAAGTACCTACAGAATCTATATTTTCATTTATATGAAAACTAGCTTTGCTCCGCGCGGAATATATAGAATTCAATGTCCTCCAGAGATCTTGAACTCCGATCAAAATTCATTCTGCGTTTTCATTTTCAAACGCCTTGCCCTCACTGTCAATATGTAAAACATTTATAGCAAAGTTTAACATTTCGTGAACTATTATTAGAATTCTGTAAGATGTGTCATGTAGGAGATATTTGCCGGTGACTAATTGGGATCAGGTATTTAGTGCACCGGAATACAAGAGAGCTTGTAAGAATGTCTTCTACATTTTTGTTCCCTTTGTACTCAAAATACATTGAGCTGATTTAGCCGCACGATCAACAGCTTAGTCCATTCGAGTAAACTTTAGAAGTGACGGTACATCTTTTCATATCTAGAACCGAAAATACAATTCATTGATTAATAATCCCAATTAATCTCTGTATAATATGTAGTCCAGGTTCAAAAGTACTCAACGCGTCAGATATCGGGAGAAGCTAAAAACATACCCGTAGTCAACAAGTTAAACATTTCTGTAATACATTTTCTTTGACCCAATTCATAAACAAAGTTGCCACCAACTTGTCCGTAGCTGTTGTCAACAAAACGACCTCATTTTCGTGATTAGTACTCTCGGAAGTTCTCCGAACTATTCATTAGGAAACACTTGTTAATCGTTCTACTAACTGCTCAGTGTGACTGATGATTTGAGGAAGTCTACTGAATAACAATCAATCGTTATGTAGCAATGTGGGGATTCGGAGGTTTCGTTCATTAGATTAATTAGAAGGTAGAATGGGTACACCCAACCTTAAATAGTAATTAAACAGAAATTAATACTGGGATGAAAATGTAGCAAAATGTTAGGTTAAACGGAAAAGCTTCTGATTCTTGCCCATTTACTGTTTTTTCTTTCTTTACTGGCACTCTTCCCTGGCCTCCATAGAACTGATAACATGGCATGTTATAATGGTATTCAGAAAGGTTAGTTTTGTATCAGAATATCATTCGTCTTCTTTGTTTTTGTCGTGTCAGATGTACGATGTTTTCTGTCATTAGTAAAATATGGAATAATCATTAGG
The DNA here is from genome assembly GCA_944739405.2 of Euclidia mi. NCBI lineage: Eukaryota > Metazoa > Arthropoda > Insecta > Lepidoptera > Erebidae > Euclidia > Euclidia mi. The sequence continues at coordinate 37,335,901 of OX123202.2, read as the reverse complement.
TATATTATGACCTTAAAAATTATGAAATTTACTGAAGAGGTCTAGGGTATCGCTGCTCTTTGTACTCGTTAATTCAAAGTTTATAAAGTTTTTACAGAACAGGGATTATCCCTGGCGCTGGCGAACTTATGAATATGAATGAATCGCTCCAATTGGACACACATTCCATAGAGAATGCGGCCGAATAATTTGGTATTTGTAATTAACGGTTGAACGCTATCAGGCACGTTTGTGTAGTGTATTTATGGTATGACTTCTTATAACCTAAACACAATAAATATGCCTACATATGTATACGTGCATACTCTATGCAAAAATCTTAATATATAAAATCCTTGCGTTACTGACTGACTGACAGACACGCTACAGCCGAAACTATTGGGCGCAGGAAGCTGAAAATTGGCATGTATGTTCCTTGGTGACCGTAGGGGTGCACTAAAAAGGGATTTCCTGAAATTCCCACGGGATCGGCCAAAACGGGTAAATTCAAAAAAAAAATGCAGGCGTGGCTGCTGGCGTCCTCTAGTATATCTAAGACTATTAAATGTCGTAGTGCTTGATGTGTCGAGCGATATTTTTGAACACCGGACACATTGTTAAAATTCCATTATACTCATAAATACCATATGGACTATAACAACAAAAAATATACCGCAATACTTTTACCGGAGAATTATTGACTGCAGGCTTGAAATCATAATACCATCCTCAAGTGCGGACGTCTGTTCAAATTCAAACTCGCGCTCAAGTTCCCATTCGATTTGGCCTGTTACGTAAATCATGTTAGGAAGGCATGGCGCAACAAGTTATTCATTTTTCTAGCAGTTTCCCTCCAATAACAAAACAATGATGACAATCGGATGACGCGTTTGAACAACAATGATCTATTTAAAAATCTGATGAGCACTCCACACCATAGGTAACGTACGGTATTCACAAACATTGCATAGCGTTATGGACACGTTTGAATATTCACGACATTCAATATTGGGAAACAATAAACACATAGATATTATTTACATGGCTTCCGCCAATCACTGAGTGGAAAACGTCCTTACATTACCTATCGGTATATTACGAATTTCATGAGCATCGACAGTGGAAGTGTTTTCATGTGTAATATGTTAAGATAAGACACGATCTGTCTCTGTGTCTCGCTGAAGAAATTTGAAATTCTATTATGTTAGTTTATGGAATGTCAGATATCAGATCCGATAAAAGATGAACATAAATATGTATTAGATTTTTCTCAAATTGCTTAATATAAAAAAAGGGCAAGCAGCAACATATCGGGCAAGAGGCATCACATTTATTTTAATGATCACCTAATAATACACACAAAACATTAATCAACCGGTGAAGTTAAACAGGGAAGAACATACAACTTCTTGATAAACATTTTCAGAGCATCGCTTCTATAAGTACGTAATTCTATGTATGGAGGAAACTGCATTCGTTTCGCATTATATGGCTCGTGACAGTAACCATGTGGCCTTATCTTGTCTGAGAATAATATCAGTACGTCAAATACGTGATGAATCGGTAATGCGGATTTTATGATATAGAGCTTCCCGACGATGTAATATTGAAAATACCCTTTTCTGGTCGTTTGTAAATCCTAGACAGATGTCCTAAAACTTAATTCATAACATTATTAAATGGAAAATGAAAAGAAATAGCGATAGGAATCGCATAGTACATATTCTGAATGTTACATTATCTTAAAGTAGGTACACATGTTGAATACATATACAAACGTCATGCGAATTACTACGTAAAACACAAAAGCATTTATGAAGTGTATCGTGGATAATCGTGATGTATTGTGTACAAACTCATCCGGCGCGGTTGAAAACGTACAGTAAGTAATGATCAAATGGATTCGTATCATCGCAACACGCCGTAATTTCTGTACTGCGTAGTGCTATTTTCACTCATGTATCTAGATGTGTGTTTCACTTGCATTCTCATCAATAAACGGTTTAATTAAAGCTGTGAATTGTACTGGGAAGTATGTATCGAGGCTATGACTGTTGTTTGTAAGCGAAACTTTGAACATCAAATATCAAATGTTTTGAACTTGTGGCCTCATTTTGTGGTTACAATTTTGTTAATAGGGTTATATTGTACTTAGCGTACATATAGCAGTATATTTATATATACTACATTATATGTACTTACATAAAGGTTATTTGTCTGTTTTTGTTGAACTTCCTACTATTCATATTATGGAGGCAGTAACGTGATCTTACACTCAGAAAAGCCTGATGAAGAATTAAAAGACAAATTAAAACTGATTCCTGGTCGAAATTTTGGGCATACCTAAATACAATTTTGGACATAACTATCAAGTCATTGTATTGGTAAAAATATTCAGAAATCAAAGACGCAAAACTTTCCAAAATCTTGAGTTAATTGCGATAATTAAACCAATTCAACGGCAAACATTAGCACATTTGGCGGGCTTTTAACACACCGGTTTTTGGCTTGCCAGTACAAAACTCAATGACTAAGCCATAACTAAAACGTACATAAATAATTGCGTATGGTGTATCTAATTGTTCGCTGGATATAGTGCCAGATATTGTGCAATTGTGCATGAACCGTTTCTCTTCTAAATGGCTCAACCATAAACGGACGGATGTTGATGTTGTGAGTCATACACAATCCATTCGGATTCTCACATGATATGTAGATTAGATGTACTCTGCTTCCGTGTTGCCCCCAACTTAGTACCTACCTACCTATCTACTCACAAACAAACAATGTAATTTAAGTCTGCACGTACACATAAAATAATATTAATTACCTACATGTCCTAATTGCTTAAACTAGAAACGTGAATTACGGTGCGGTAAACGAGTTGAATGATTATATTGGCAAAACACCTCATTTTGAAGCTAGGTTTAGGAAAATGCCATCGAGTTACTAAGATTATGAAATCTTTTTTATGGGCATTAAAATGCCGGCATCGGTCTAGATATACGATAAATGCAATTTCAAGACTCATTTACCAACATTGATATACTCCATTCCAATTATTTGTTTACAATAGTTGATTAAGAAGAATTTATCTAGTATTATTCTGTAAACAGTAACAAACTGCGTAGCTTCAATATAACTGGCATAGATTGTTTCGTAGTTTCACTCGCTGGTTCGTTAAAACTTTTGGCAAACGAACAAACATTGATTGTTACTTCGAACCGAGTAATGGTTTGAGACTCACTTTGAATCAGCGCGACGTCGATACGTATTAGAAAACTTCACGTAAACATGAAACAAATTCGATTTCTATAAGCTCGATACAGCCGTGTGTAATGTAAACTTTGATTTCTTCAGTTATCTTTTAAGACCTGCTGAGTATCATAGTTACAACCATGCTGTTCTAATTTCTCTGTCTTATGATAACATTTGGTATTATGATATAAACTGTTAAGCTTTGAAAACTGGACTTTATATGTATAATACCTAGGTCTTCGTTCCCTATGATGTAGGAGGTCTTACACATATTAAATAACCCATTACATTCTAATACACAGACAAAGCTAGTAGGTACCTGAAACGAAGTCTTTCATTTCGTCATTCAACATAGTTTTCTTTATACCATGATAGTCTTACGCGTATTTTCACCTTGGCCTTACGCGTATTAAATTATCCATTAGGTCTAATTTGGTACAATTATGATACCTGAAACGCATTTTTTTGTGTTTCTTATGCCAGACAGAATTTACTAAACCTTATAAGTAAAGCGCTGTCACGAATAATGTAATGCGTTGCTTTCAATTTTGTTGTTGTGGTCGGATCATTTTATTTTACGGAAGCGAGCACATGTTACTTTTACGAGTGTCTGCGTAGAATAGAATGTACAAGGTTCAAGCCCCCGAGACATATGTTGGGACACACATTTTTCGCCTTTAATCTGTAGTAGTATACTTGGTGTATGTGTGCTCGAGCCAGGATCCGAGGGCCTTACATTTAGTAGCCCAACAATATTTGGCAAACGCCGCACTGAGAGTTTTATGGTCACTTTATTACGTGAAGGCGACAATAATAGGATTATGGTTAATTATGATTTGCCAAATCGTTTTGTATGATGGAATGGTGGATGTAATAGAATTATGATTTTACTTGGTGTTTATACGGCTGGTATTTTATTGTTAATATTTTTCGTGGCGTTATCGCCTATAACGCGAAGAAGAAGGGTGGATTGAACTGCCTAATGCTAAGTATATTTCTGGGAAAATTTTTATATGACTATTTTATACATATTAAGTATTAATATGGATTCCTTATACACGACTATATAATAATAGCTAGACAACAATTTTGAACTCGAAATCACAGCGTTTGTGCGGAGTTAACAACTGTACTGATAACAGACCTTTGGACCACTGGTCGTTAGCGTAATAATAACCAAGTTCTGGAGTGCACCATCTACTATGCTTGTACACATTAAATTTTGAACGGGGCTTGGACAAAAAATCTGTAAGGTATTTTGAACATCACGCAGTATATCACGCAATTACTTATTTAATAAAATAAGTTGAAATACAGCCCTCTCACTGCGGCATGGGTCACACCAGTGGCGGCGCTAGACCACATGTGGACGTCGGCGACATCAAGTTCGCCAGGCCCCTTTTACTTACTACTTACTCGAGTCCCCCCTTCTCCCCCTTCTTTACTTCGTCGTCTTTTTTTTTCATCATTTAACAGCTTTTTTACTCTATCAATCAGCCTATTGCAGTCCACTGCTGGATATACGCCTCTCCCAACATGCGCCACTATTGATTGATTTTTGATTGATCAAGTTCTTTATTAGTACATAAATAATTACATTGTTTACAAATGAGCTTATTCTATTTGTATACAATCATTAATTATATTAGTTACACAGACTTTAGCGCCTTTATAAACATTATGCAGGAAGGAGATATCATTTTGTTACATCAGGTATTAGCTTAAAATATATAGAATTAATAATTATTATGTGTAAGTTTTAGTGTTAACCCACATACCTAATTATGTTAGTGATAGTTAAATAATAAGGCACTCATAATTTTAATATGAGTGGATAAAAAATAATTGCGGGTAGGATTGCGGCATAAAAATCATACGACCGGTCTAGCGGCGTCGGCTGGTAAGCGAGCTACGTCATGAGTCTCGGAGGAAATGGTGATGGGGTAATCTATATCGATTATACGTACGGGCATACGACAATGTATTAAGTCTGGTTTTGCCTATTGTAGATATTAATTTATTACTGTGTAAAGGATTTTTATGTATGTAAAATTTACGTGAAATTTTTAATATGAAGTCTTTTAGTAGTGGGTATTTTATACGATGGTGTAATTTTTTAAGGTTAGTACGGAATGGTGTATTAAAAGATAATTTTAAAGCTTTATTTTGGAGTGTTTGTAATTTATTATATTTGGTGTCTGCTAAACTAGACCAAACTGGTGCTGCGTATGTAAGGCAGGGTCTAACTAGGGAAGAATAAATAAGCAATTTTGTAGCGGGACTGATATTAGATTTACGGTTTAAAATTGGTTTTAATGAATTTAGGGCTTTTGCGCCTTTCTGTATGGTGGCTTCAGTGTTTTTGTTCCAGTTTAGTGTTCTGTCTAGAATTATACCTAGATATTTTACAGACTCACACCAGTTTATTTGAAAATTGTCAACTTTTACGCATCTCTTAGGCGGTGACCGTTTTCTGGTAAATAAAATTCCCTCTGTTTTTGTAGAATTGAGTTTAAGTTTCCAGGTCTTAAAGTATTGACTGAGAAGATCCAAGGAATATTGTAACCGACCGGTTACAATATCAATATCATTGTGTGTCGTATAAGTTGCTGTATCGTCAGCATAGATTGCCAGTTCAGTACGAGGCTGTTTAGGTATATCGTTAAGGTAAAGAATGAAGAGGTAGGGGCCAACAAGAGAACCTTGGGGAACACCCGCCGGGATGGTAATAGGGGTTGAAAACTCATTGCCTGTATAAACGGAAAAGGTGCGGTCATGAAGATAATTTTGGATCAACTTTACAAGACAAAGAGGTACTTCATATCTTATCAATTTATGTAATAAACCGTCGTGCCAAACAGAATCGAACGCTTTTTCTATGTCTAATAAAATCATGCCTGTGGAAAGGCCACAGTTGAGACCGTGGGCTATGTGTTCGGCCACTCTTGCTAATTGTTGTGTGGTGGAGTGGGAGCTACGAAATCCAAACTGCTCAGGGACCAACTTATGTGCGGTTAACTTGGAAAGGCGAGACAGGATAATTGATTCTAAGAGTTTGCCAATGGTAGGTAGTAAACTGATAGGTCGATAGCTAGATGGAATACTCGGATCTTTTCCAGGCTTTTTTATAGCTATAATTTTAGCGTGTTTTAAAGTTTTGGGGAAGTAGGCGAAGCGCAAGCAAGCGTTGAAAACCTTAGTTACATACACTATTGCCTTTTGAGGTAAGTTTTTGAGAAGGCCATTACCTAAACCATCCGGACCAGGCGCTTTTTGTGATTTTAATTTTTTAAGGAGCTTACGAATTTCGTTAGGCCTAACTAGTGATGGATGGTCATCCAAGCGGTAAGAATCTAGCATCCTGATAGATTCCTTAACTTGCGTTTCGGTGTTAACGTCACTGACCCAGTGTTTGGTAAGGTTCATATTCGCAAGAAAAGTGTTTGCAAGAGTCTCGCATTGTTCGAGATCTGATGAGGTGCTCATATTGTTTGACATTATCAAGGGAGGAATAGATTGCGGTTGGTAGTTGATGGACTTAACTATTCTCCATAAGTCTGAAGAAGGGTTGGTTATTTTGGCAAGTTTGTTATTCCAGATCTCATCGTTTCGGGCTTGGATTTTGGATTTTATACATTTCATCATCATGTTTATTTGTGAAAATAACTGGCGTCGAATATAGGGGTTGTGTTCCTTTAAGGCTAGTTTACGATATTGGTTTTTTAGTCTGATTAGCGTTTTGATTCGTCTAGGAAGCTTAAAATTGCCATTATTAAGTAATTTAGGTACAGCTTTATCTCGAGCATTAGTAATAGCTTGAATAAGTTCCACCATAGCTTGGTCAATCGCTTCAGGGGAATTGAATGTGGATTGATTTAACGTTATTGAGTTATTCAACTGACACCTAAAAGCTTTCCAATCGGTTTTATTGTAATTGAAGATGACACGCTTTTGAGTCATGACTTTGCCGGTGACTGTAAAAAAGACAGGCAAGTGGTTAGAAGATAAGCCGTTAATTACCTGGGGCTCCGAGAGGTGGTGAACAGAGTTGGCTAGTATAATGTCTGGAGTTGAAGGTGCATGGGTGCTGTGGTAATGGACTAATGTGGGCCTAGAAGGAGCATAAATATCATATTCTCTGTTTAGCATGTGGTCGAATAGTATTTCACCATGGGGATTGGCTTGAGGACAGTACCAATAAGGATGTTTTGTGGTCAAATCACCCATGACTAGAGTTTTGGGGTGAGCATTAATGATTATGTCTAAGTCTTTTGGAAGTAAAGCAAGGTTAGGTGATTGATAGGCTGAGACAATGGCAATGTTTTGATTTGACATGGATAACAATAATCCTATGCATTCCAAGTTTTTTGTCATAAACGGTTTTAATGGAGTGTGAACTATGTCAGATCTCACTAAAATAGCAACGCCCTGACCATGCCCATCAGGTTTTTTGTCTCGCCTGTAGCACTTGAAGCCTGGTGTGAGTAAATTTAAACGGGGAGTTATCCTGGTTTCTGACAAGGCTATGATACCAATTGAAAGCTCGCTTACCAAATCCAACAGTTCCGTTATTTTTGAACGAATGCCGTCGGCATTCCAGTAAAGTACGCGTAAATTTAGTAAACTACACATATTGGCCAAGATGGGTCAAGATTAAAATGACTTTATCCATCATACTAGCACATCCTAGAAATTGACTTTTAATATTTTTAATCGTCATTAAGATAGCTATCATATCAGTTGTCGCCTGGTCTTGAATGTTTTCTGAGGTCTTGTTTTTCTGGGTATTGATAGCTGCAACTTGGCTCCATGATCGCTCGTCTACCACATTTGTCTTCACTAGAGGCTTCATAGATTTTGAGGCTTTAAGTTGGTCTTGTCGCACTCGCAGCATCTTTATATAATTTTCGCGTTCTTTGCATTGACGAAAGTTTGCAGGATGATTTCCGCCACAATTGCAGCATTTCGCTGGTTGATCTCGAGACTTTTTAGGACAGTCTTCTGTTTTATGTGAGTCAGTGCACTTTACGCAACGGGGAGGTAAGTTGCAGTTGCTAGACGAATGGCCAAACCCTTGGCACCTGTAACACTGCGTTCCGTAACGATTGTTGCTTTGATATTTGCGGATTTGGACTACACAGTTACATAGGAGCTTGATCTGGCGAAATTTTGCAAAATCAGCACCAGGTGGTAATTGGACTAAGAAAGGAGGACAGTTAACTGATCTTTCAGGCGGTAATTTCATCTTACGGATGGCCACGTTTTCAAATCCAAGCGAGTTGATTTCGGTTTGGAGCATATCCTCGACATAGTCAGGCAAGCCAAATATTACTGCTTTGTACATCTTCTCGTCCTTTCGCGAGTACGTGTGGAAGGCAGCATCAATCAAACGTAATCCTTCTTTGATTGCTTGATGACTTTCAGAAGTGTGACAGACAACTGCAACTCGATTATTTCGTCTGTACTGAAGATGAAAGTTTTTTGAGTAAGCCATTATTGTGGTTCTGATGTACTCGTGCGTCCAGGTAGGTTTTATTTCTAAAACAATTGGAGGCAATCGACTCGCTTTTCTAGAGACAGCATCACGGAATCTTGTGCTCGAATCAGTAGAGGTTGATTCATTACCTGGTAGAAAGCTAAAGCTATTGTTGGTCTTGACTGGCTCAGGAAGATGCTGTTCGGCAGGACGCGCTGATCTTCTAGGTATTTTCCATTCGCTGGTGTTAACGGTACCTTCAAGTGGGCGTTTGCCGACAGAATTGGAGCGCGTTAGAAAACGATCCATATCGATAATTTTTTATCGATACTAGTTCCCATCACTACGGGCGACACTAAGATTTTGAGAGGGGGTTTTAGATAAGGCGAGCGACTAACACGAGCGCGCGCGCCGAACTGAGAAATGAGCTGGATATACGCCTCTCCCAACATGCGCCACTATTACCCGTCCTCTGCTTTCCGCATCCAGCCCACCCCAGCCACCTATTTAAGTCGCCGGACCATCTAGACGGGGAGCGTCCCACTTCAGCCTGCTTATACGGCGAGCTATGTCGGTTACTCTAGTTCTCTTCCGAATGACCTTGTTGCGATATATCCTTTAGAGAGATTCGGATCATAGGTCATAGCTCGTTTCATGGCACGGTGAGCGACTTTAAACCTACGGAACAGCCCGACCATCAGTGTCCAGGTTCCGGCACCGTATGTGATTACTGGTATTACGCATTGGTCGAAAACTTTTGCCTTAAAGCTTCGCGTAATAAGCGACATGAAGACCCGACGTAGCTTACCGAATGCTGCCCGTTTTAAATGAATCCTCCTTTCGATTGCCTTCTCGAAGCTGTCTACCCAACTGTATTACTTGCCCCAGGCAGACATACTGTTGCACAACTTCGAGCTAGGAACCGTCAATGCAGATCGCTCTCGACACGACGTGTTCATTGAACATGACATTCGTTTTCTACAGGTTCATACCGAAACCGATTGGCCGGTAGGCTTCATAAAGGTCGTACAGCATTTTGACTCTTCCGACATCTCTGCTATTAGGATAATGTCGTCAGCAAACCGAAGGTGTGAGATGTTCTCGCCATTGATATTCAGGGTCTTGGAGACATCCTCAAGTGAGTTGGTGAACAGCTTGGCCCCTTGCCGGACTCCCCTACGCAAATCTATGGTAGTTGTCTTTCTGTCTTGGTAATGGTCGCGGTTTGCTGTCAAGAACTGCCCAGGTTTCGATAGAGTCGTAAGCTTTCTCGTAGTCCACGAATGCCATACTCAGCGGCTGACAATCTGCCGACATCCATATATTGGTTGTTCATATTTTGGTTAACGGTGCTGTAGCCCTTTCGAAACCCGGCTTGCTCTGATGGCTAGAAGTCATCGAGTCTTCAAGCGAAACGGTTTGTAAAAACGCTTCTTCTTCTCAAACTTGTAGATATGGGTCAGGAGTGAAACAGATCTGTAATTCTTCAATAAAATTTTGTCGCCTTTTTTGAAGAAAAGAGCCACCATACGCCCGCTCCATGCTCTGTGTGTTGAAGTTTCGTGGATGACGGCATTGAGGAGACTTGCTAGCTCTCTCAGGATTGTGTCTCCACCTGCTCTGAGGATTTCTGCAGTGATACGATCATCATCATTCATCAACAGGCGCTTTCTTCTTCCTAAGTTGCTCAAGGGCACCCCGTACCTCGCTCTGGTCGACATCCGGGATGCCTTCGGTAAAGTGGCGCGTCAATGGGACTCTGTGTTAGTAAATACTAGGTCCAGTTTGTCTGTCTACCCGCGAGGTATACAAGTGTCGATAGAAACTTTCAACGTCCTCGAGAATCTCGAACTTTGAGTTGACGGTGTGGCCATTCGCAGTTCTTAGTTTCGTCAGTTGGGGCTGCCTCAACTGCTTAGTGAAGACTTTTGACCCCGGTTTTCCTCGATCGCAGCCTCTATTGTGCAAGTATTAAAGCGTCGGATGTCACAACGCATTAGCTTCCGTATTTTTTGGCTCTTCTATCAGGCGAAGACACCTGACAGGATGGCATCTCGCGTCTTTTCATCTTTAGCTCGAGAGTCTCGGCTTAAAGTTTAGACTCCTTGTTTCTCCTCTGTGCGGCGAGGTCTTTTCTGCTTTTAGCCTCACTGTTTTTTTTCAGGATTGTGTCGTAGCTAAGATTAGTTGTTATTTAAGCTTAGATAGTCTGTCTTGGCTCATCGTGCTCCTCGAATAGGCCGAATAGGCGAAATTACTACTCAGTTCCATCACGAATGTGTTCGAAAATAATAAAAGGCATTACCATTTGCTAGGCTTTTTCCGAAATGTTTGGGGTCGTCTACCTAAGCCAGGCTGAGTGGCGAAACCAAAAGTTTTAAGGTTGCGAGGCCCCCTTAGGCGCGAGGCCGTCGGCGGTCGCCGACGTCGCCGACGCCTAGCGCCGCCACTGGGTAACACCAGCTAATGGTCACGAGATGACTCAAAACAAAACTGGAAACGTCGAAGCAAATATAGTTTACCTTTATTTTCGAATATTTACGATATAGACCCGTAAGCCGTAACATAAATATTACTATATATATATATAAGTACAAACTATGGTTCGCCTTCCAAAAATTATTTCTAAGCGACCCAGTCACGAACTGTATGCCGCCGTCACATATTATATTATGTGTTGTAAAAAACCTACCTTACACCAAATATTGGTATAAACCTCCTTTGGGAACACCGAGCGTACGTGTTGCTTGATTAAAAAATAAACTTCTTTGACCAACACCTTTTATATTTTATTACGACACGTAACGTAATGTTTATTAATAAGGAACAGAAATATAAACAAATATACATTTACCTGATACAAGTGTTTTTTTTTTTATTTTTTTTTGTGTGTGTGGACTAGTTGTTGGTAGTGTTGCCCAAATGCAAAAACAAGACGAGACTTAGCCAGTCTTGGTCTTGGTCTTGCGCCAATACACCTGGTCTTGGTCTTGGTATTGCGCTCCCAGTCTTGGTCTTGGTCTTGCAGCAAGAGTCTTGCAAGTCTTGCAATTACCTATCAGTCTATTACTATTTATTAAAGTTTTTAAATCTTAGAAAAACGTATTAGAATTGGAACATTGTGAGCTTGAAGCTTGCTTATTTATTCTTTGGAACACCTGTAGGTACTCTTAAAATTCGAAATTATTTTGCATGAGTCTACCTACGCCCTGTGGCGGCAATCAAATAGTGTCAAATGTTGTGATTTCGGCGCGGCGGCAACGATTGTTGTATATGATTTCAAAAGAAGCCGCCGGTGCGTGTATCATAACCATGTACTTCCGAAAAGCGGCAAATTTCTTTGAGAAGTAAGTACAAAACCTTTGAAGCCGCATTATCAAAGTGCCGATGGTTAAAACATAACTATGCATGCACTCAGTTTGATTTTAATGGATATTTTTTTATTCGCTATGTAGGTATGTTTATGGTACCTATTAGTCGTAATGCGCATAGGTCCAGTTTTTCATATTCTTTGATACAGTTTTTTGCGTCTCATAGAATTCCTAAGCGTACCTATACACCGAACTGTTACACCTAACTACTCCGTGAAATAGCGCTAAGTCCTAGCTGCAAGACGCAAGAGTCTTGCAGGCTTAGTCTTGTTCTTGCTCAAGTCTTGCACGATCAGTCTTGGTCTTGGTCTTGCTAAAAATACGCGGTCTTGTTCTTGGTCTTGGTCTTGCAAAAACGCAAGAACAAGACCAAGACTGCAAGACCAAGACTGAATTTGGGCAACACTAGTTGTTGGCCGCTGATGGCCTTGACAACTTTACGCGGACTATGGGTGAGCGCAGAAGGCTCCCAACCCGTTAAAGTATACTAGACAGCGTTTTGACTCCCCAAGGGTGGACTCCCACGGACCTCGGCTTGGGGCGCTGCCGGCAATGCGGGACTAAGGTGTCCCGCGGTATTAACGTTACCGCGTCGCGTATTCCGGCCTCGTCGGCGAGTACGGAACCGCGGTCGAAGTTGTATGGCTTCGCGAGCCGTGTGTGCTCTGATTTGAGCAAGTGTAGTGTTATCGTCAGGTTCGTCTAATACGTGCCTAGGTCTCCTAATCTTAGAAATCCTAGATGGTGTATAGTTTAACGCCGCAACCAATAGTGGGTTGCGGTGTGTCGAAGCAGAGTCAAAGTAGCTACGGGAGCACTGTTTCATGAATTGCCTGATGGTCGGCAGTTGTAAGTCTACATGTAACTCCTCGTTACGTACGTACCACGGTGCGCCCGTAGCTCGCCGCATGAACTTATTCTGAAGTGTTTGTAGCCTATGGATCCTGTGTGGCCTAGTGTGTGCGAAAACTACACTAGCGTATGTCATTATAGGCCTAATACACGATGTGTATAACCTAATCTTGTTCTTAAGCGATAGTTTAGATTTAGCGTTGACTAAGCTATGTAAGCGCCCAAGCACAAAGGAGGCTCTATTGCGAGCCTTCGTAATGTGTGAGCGGAACGATAGTTGATCATCAAGAATCACACCTAGATATTTGGCTTCCCTAGTCCATTGAATAGGGGACCCAAACATCCTTATTTGTGGGGTCGCACCCGGAGGGTACAGGTGAGGGGCTCTCCGATGGAAAAGCACCGCCTGACTCTTCTCGGGATTGACCTCTATCCGCCATCTCCGGAACCACGCGCCTAGGGCGTTGGCTGCGGATTGGAGCTTCCTACTGACTGCGCCAGGGTCTGCGCCTGCGTAATAGATGGCTGTGTCGTCTGCAAAAAGTGCTGTCTGCACTAGCCGATGCATCGGTATATCAGCGGTAAACAATGAATACAAGAGAGGCGAGAGCACTGACCCCTGAGGGACACCGGCGCGGATGGCGTGACTCGAAGAGAGCGTGCCTTCAACGCGGTACCGAAAGCTTCTATCCGACAGATAGTCTCGTATGATGAGCACGAGCTTGTAAGGCACTCCCATAGTGAAAAGCTTGTAAATCAAGCCGTTGCACTATGGTTCGTCTAGAACAAGCTAGCTAGACAAAATTATTTTATTTGATTTTTATGTCTAGATGCGGTTAATAAGCAAAGATATAAGGTTTTTGGTACTTTTTTCAAGGCAGTTTGTCATTTGAGCTGGTATCATGAAAAAAAAAACATTTATCGGGCATATGTGTATAATATATTTTTTGAACATTTTATAAAGTGATTTATCCCTCGACGTCGCTATAAAATCTAATAACAGATGCATAAAATATCTAAGAACTAAATCTATTACTCATTATCATCACTATCATCAGATGAATCATCCATTGAATAGTCATGATCGTGAGGGGCAGAACTATGAAAAGTAGAAATCATATTAACATTTTGTTCCTTACAGCTAGGTGGGACAATTAAATCTAATACTTCAGTTGGAAGCGTACCTATTTTCTTCCGAGGAACTTCTCGTAAACCGTTTATTACAGGGTCAGATGTTATCAATAACATATTAAGTAAATCTCTATTCGTAGCCTCCCGTGATCGCTTTCGTGTGTTGTGCTCACGAAATCTTCTGCAGTCCTTATTCCGAGCTTCCTGTGCTTCCTCGGAAAGCTGGCCTATAGGTAGAAGGGACGATCTAATTACTTCGCCACTGTGCAAAAGTATTTTGTGGACAGTAGCGGGCATGTAATACCATGAATAGAGATTTACATAAAGTTGTCTAGTTTCTTGAGTTAAGTTAACGAATTTTTCAATATTTATATCATATCCCGATGATAAAGTGCGAAGTAGTATGCCAAATTTTTGTATTAGTGAAACATCTAACCCTGTAATATCGGCACTAGCCTCGGGATTTCCAAAAAATCTTCGCGCGGTGTTCCCGTCATTAGTGTTACCGAACCCTGGTTTTGGTTTGTCTACAATCAAGCCCATTTCGCTTTTAAATCGTTTTTTAATGTCATCTGAACGTTGTTTCACACTAGCTTTGTCTTCGGCTGTTCTTAACTGCCATTTTTTTATATTTAGTCGATAGCTAATGTGAAGCAAGCATTCAAAGCACCTTATCCAAGCGTGCAACGTAGACAAACCAAAACCAAGATTATCTTTGTCCGCAGCAAACTCTTTTGACAGATCATTCATCATTGTTGGAGTTGCCCCACAAATAAAACATTTTTGTGAGGAAGAAGTTTCGGTCAGAGCATTGCAAACTTTTCCGTCAATCATTGTTAAAAGCATAACATGTGTGACAGATACTTCGGTCTCCATCACCTTGCAGGTTGTCGGCAATAAAGCGTTTATCTCTTCTAAAACCTTATTGGTTTCCGAAATCGTAAAATCTTTCGTTTCCTTAGAAAAGATAAACTTTATTGGCCGACAATACATTGTAGAACAGGGCCGAGGATTCTGCCACACAATATTACCACTTTCATCTTTCAATTGAAGAGGAACGAAAGAAAATACAAATAAAAACTCGTCACTATCGTCACAATTAGTGAATTTTTGTTTGTACATACTATGACCGGAACTTCCATCACAACCCCATTTACTGATTAATGTGAATGACGTGCAAGGTAACAGACTATGAACAACTTCTTGTTGTGCTGAAACTAAACGTTCGGCAGTCTTATCAAGAATTGCCTGAACTTTGATTTCAGCATGCGTTTCATTGACTGTAATTTGTTCACCTGACGGGTAGCAGGCTATTTTAGCCTTTCTAACACTGTACATTGACGGAAACACCTTATGTCCAGCTTTAATACTCCACTTCCGAGTCTGCTTATAGCTATGGCTACTTGATTTACTATCAACGTAGTACGCTAAAGCTTCCTCACTTGTTAAACTCCTGGGGGCACTTTCTTCACTCGTGGTCTTGGTTATTGAAGGATCACTAGTCACATCTTTAATTTGACGTGCTACACTTCCCTGACCCGAGATTCGAGCTGACACTTCAGCGGCGTAAATTAATTCACTAGCACTTCTGGACTGTAATAGATCGTCTACACGTCGTCTCTTCGTTTTGAGACTAGAATGTTCAAAATCTTTAGTAGGTCTTCCGGGTCCCGGTTCTCCAGATGTAGTTGGCAGAGATAAATAAACGGACACATCGAAAGATATGTCAAGACCCTCCAGCCACGTCGAATACTTTTGTAGGAATCGCTCTCGATTTCTTCCACAGCTGCTCCACTTTTCAGCAAATTTCGTTGAATATCTTGAGATTAGTACTTTAATATCTCGCAGAGACTGCTCCGTAACACCATCAAAATTATATCTCAAAGATATAAACCGAAAGAGCTCCTCATTCCGCGTTTCCTTCGGGTGTTTCAGCCATTCTTCGAAAAAATCCATTCTTGAGACGGTAAAAACTGTTGAAAGAAAAAAATAAATAAAAATTAGTTGTGCAAATATATCGCAATGAATTTTTTTACGTATAACTACTAGACACTTATGAGAATCGTATATGATAGGTTCTACGGTGGGGACAAGTGGGGACATGTTATTATTTGACCGATGAATTTGAAAAAATGAGTAAAAAAGTGGGTGAAAATTCAAACATTTCATTTTATAAGACTAAAGAATGAAGTTCCCATGTTGAAAATGAAATAAAATATAACTACTTACCCTTACGTATACAATCCATCACAAAAACACTTTCACAAATTTCTTTTAGTGACATAAACAATGCTATCAAATATGATGTAAAAATGCAAATGAATGCCCTTTAAATAGTCAACATCTTATAAACATACCTTAATGACGCTCTTAATGAGGGTAGTATTGATAATTAATAGGTGTAATCCTCAATGTATAGGGGTAATGAGTTCGTAATAGTAATTAACTTCCAGGAATTTAAGAGTTGTTTTTGTCTAGCTAGCTTGTTCTAGACGAACCATAGTGCGTTGTGCCACACTTTGTCGAAAGCTTTCGCTACGTCGAAGAAAACAACGCCGGTGAATAAATTTCGCTGCAACCGCACGCTGATATACTCAACGATACGGTGAACCTGTTGTACGCACGAGTGGCGGGTTCGGAACCCAAACTGTTCGTGAGGGACCAAGAGCGATGCATCAGCGTATGCTTTCAGCCTAACATATAAAAGCCGCTCGTAAACTTTCCCTAAACCTTTAAGCAGACTGATAGGACGATAACTACTAGGCTCGGACCTAGGCTTGCCGGGTTTGTGGATTCCTATTACCACGGCTTCTTTCCACTGATGTGGAAATATATTGTTGTTAATTGCGGCGTTATATATAGTAGTCAAAATGACTATGAAAGCTAAGGGGAACATTTTAATGACCCTGTTAGTTATGCCGTCCGAGCCGGGAGCTTTACGGGGGTGTAAACCCTTAATGATCATCCTAACCTCATCGGGGGTGGCTAGGGGTATGTGTTGCTCGTCATCGTCGTCTCCTATTACGTCATGTCCGTCTGTCAGGGGACGAGGTGGCGACGTGAGAGAGGCTCGACGCTCCACCTCGCTATCTACCTCTATTAGGTGGTCTGTGTCTATGTGTGACGTGCTCGGCGTACATTGTTGCTCCAGGCTGTCTGCCAGGCATTCTGTCTTGTCCCCGTCCTCGAAAGCCGGTGGACCATTAGGCCTGTTTAGAGGTGGTAAACAGGTCTTGGTGACATCTTTAGAGAGTGAACGAGATAGCTGCCAGAAGGCGAGGTGAGTGGGTTCTAGCTCGCTAAGTGTAGTTTCCCATCGAGAGTTACGCATCTCTTTAATACGTGACTTGACGTCACGCTGTAGAGAGCGCATAGTGAAGCGATTGGACTCAGTCGGGTATCGGTCGTAGGCACGAATCGCTGCGTTCTTACGCCGCAACAAGTCACGTACGTCAGCGGGCAGGCTCCATCGACGGTCGCCCGTCTCGGGTACCTGCCGTGAGCAATCGTTAATTAACGATTGCACGTGACTCGTGAAGCTATCGACCGCTTGTAGTGTGTCATTGACCCCCATTTGATTGGCGTCTAGTGGTATCTGCTCTCTGAGCACTGGCGAGGACGACACGAGTTCTTTCCCGAGTCGTGCCCAGTCAGTGACCAGCTTAGTCGGCCTGTGCCCTGTGTCTATGGGCCCTATTCTGGGTGCAAAGTCTAACAGGACCGGTCTATGGTCGGAGTCTAACTCGTGTAACACTTCTACCGAACACAAGCGTAAACTTATGTTCTTTAAAAGGGCCACGTCTAGTATGTCAGGTCTGTGCGTCACGTTATCAGGATAATGTGTCGCCTCGAGCGGCGTTATAATGTCATAGTTAAGCGACTCAGAGAGTGACTCGAGTATCGTGCCGCGTGGGTTAGTCACTTGACACCCCCAGCGGGCGTTCTTGGCGTTCAGATCGCCCGCCACGATAACCGAGTCGCCTAGCCCCAGGAGGGCCTGAAGGTCTTTTTTCAGGAGCCTCTTAGGGTTGTGTGAAGTGCTAGACGATGGTGGGAGGTAAGCAGATACCAGGGTAATAGATGGGTGCCCTGTCATGGCGAGTTGACAGACCGAGGCCTCAATGTACTCCAAGGTTGGCGGATCCATAGGTATACAATGCAGAGACTTCTTAAAGTATATCAGAGTGCCCCCACCGGGCGAGTTCAGCCTATCATTACGCACTAAACAATAGTTAGCAATGTTAGGGTTTCTGTGTGCTGGCTTTAAGAAAGTCTCTTGCACGAGTAGTATATCTGTCTGATGGTCCCTAAGGAACGTGCCTATTTCATCACGTTGCGATGCAATGCTATTAGCATTGAAAAACCCTACCTTGAGTGATCGTGGTTTGACTCTGCCTATAGTGTGCCTATCCATTACTAAGCCCTAAAGTTTTCGAATGACTGAAATACGTACGCGTACCTGAAACGTATTTCTAACATGGCGTTTAAGTTGCCTTGAGCGCGCCTAAGCTCCGCCGCGATGGCGCTAATATCAGCGTTGCTCGCGAGCGCTGCGAATCTAGCGACCAGGCTGAAGTCGTCTTCAACCTGTGGGGAGTTGGGGCTGGCAACGAGTACCGGTACCGTCGCCGGGCGCGGGTTAGTGGTGGGCTGGGCCACCTTTAACGCGGGTGTAGGGGTTTGGATTGTAGCGGGCCTAGCTGTTTGCGCGAGGGGAGCATGCGGGCGAGATGGCAACGACGGGAACGCTAAAGGCGTGTTCCATGCTGAAGGCTGAGCTGAAGGCTGAGACGGGCCAGAGGGCCGGGCGGGGGCTGGGGCCGGAGGCCCCGGGAGGACTTTGCGTGCGGGCGTTTGAGGCGCCTTCGCCGCGGGTCGAGTGGCACGCGGTGCCTTGGGACACCCGCGGTAGTTCGCGGTGTGACCCAGCTGCCCGCACAATACGCATGGTCATGCCAGTCCTATAAATAGTGCACTGGGCAATTATTGTGATTACATGTGCAATGGACAACCTCCTAAAATTATGTCAGTTATTCATCGACACAACATTAGTTGTTCCTTTGGTAAAACTGAGGAAATAGTATTATCTTGGGTTTACGCGAATTTTACACATTAAAATCAATCTACGGTTTACAGATTCTATCGCGATACATTGGTTTTAGTGAAATTACATTTAGACCGAATGATCCAGACACTAAAAAATCTGGTAAAATAATCGAAAAGTCGGATGGTAATAAATAATGTATTTATTACCATCCGACTTTTCGATTATTTTACAGGAATTTCTGCATTGTTTTGAATCTAAAATACTTTTTATCTTTTAGAGTATGAAAAAAACAACAATCTTTCTCTATACTATTTATTTGATTAATTACACTGCTACTACGCTATTCAATCTTAACCCCATAACGGTGAAATTAATTCTCAAAATACAAAATGTAGTTACTGATTCTCTTCAGAGGCATACTTTGATCATCTTCCTCCTAGAGTTACATCCCGGGGTCTAACCATTTCTACAGTCGGATTTGACTGAATTGATATTCAGTGAAAAAGCTCTGCGGAAAAAAGTTGATTATTTGCCACAGAGCGACTGCCTGACTGACCTGCGCAACACAAAGGGATAGCGAATTCTATGGTTTAGACTAGTGCCAGTTTATTCAGATTTACTGACTCTGACTGTCATAGGTCTTCATTACAGCCGGGACCGAGAGCTTAACGTGCTCTCCGAGGTCAGTACCTCATTATCATGATACTGAAAACTTCAGAGGGCTACTTTGATATTACCTAGGTACCTAATATGACAAATCACTGTCAGGAAGAATCTCTTTACAATATACCTAGCTACGTAGGGAGGAAAACAAAAAAATATATAGGGTGTGACGTAATCTCAAATGATCAAATCAATCATAAGTTCGTAACGGAAGATTTAATATCGAATCCTCAATAATTATTTAATCCGAAATAATTTTGCGAAATGTGTTTTGTTATGATAACGAGAGGGAACGTCTATCGGCGAATTAGATAATACTTTTGTGATTACTTCAATCTAATCATACCTAATGAATTAAGTATGTTTTAATGTAATAAGACGCCTTCAGTACTAGTATTTTTTTAAGTACTATGTTGTATTTAAGTACCTACTGTGTACCTACGCATAGATAGTAAGCCGAGCTAAAATTCACATCAGCGCCTTGTCAGAGTTTTTGTCGATATTGTTAGTTAACACTGTTTTATACCTACCGTGTTTAGTAAACACTGTGGCAGTATAAGTACTGCCGCTGTTCTCAAATCCGAAATTGCTCGAATACCTCCTCACTAAATAAACGACATTGTCGTAAGTTTATATGGAAGCCGTTTCACAATCTTTCCCGATTAATGTTGGAGTTATTTGAGGATAAAATAATTACGAGCATAAGTCATGTTTGAACAAGAATAAGTGTAACACGAGCTCGAGTGAAACTCGAACTTTGAAAGATTCCTTGACTTAATTTTTGGTTGTAGCAACAATTATGTGGGCGTAAGTGTAATTACGCCCACACACAGCGACGTATAACAAACTCAGCCATAATGTTCTAGTTTATTTGTTTTCAGTTTACTTGGGAGCATCAGGCCTACAAAGTTTTGTCGGTTTGTCTTCTTGGGTTTAGCATGCGATGTAAATAAGCGGTCATATGAACAGAAAGGGCTGAATTTTTATAAGGTAGAAACAGAATTGTGAATCCAAACAAGTAAAAAAGCATGTCGTTTCAGTACGCTATTTGTTTTACTCACACAAGTTATATGGGTAATACTTTTTAGAATAAATGAAATAAATAAAAGGGGAATTTAGTCGGCAAAACGTCATAAAGCGACGGCGACGATAAGGTTTTGTTAACATGCTAAAATAAGAAAGAGTCGTGTATTTTCACACTTCTAGTAAAATTTTATGACTGTGTCCTGATAAATTCATTGAGGTGGTTTTGCGCGGTATTGAACCATCTTAACCCTTTCATTCCAACGTAATATTACATGTACACAATGTTACGAAGGTTCAAAGAGCATGTGCGTTTTAATTTTGTAGCTACAACCATTGTCTAATCCTTTTTATTATTTATTTTCTCTTAGAAATTTACAAAAGGGTGCTGCCAAAAGAGTATCTGTAACATGTCACCAAAATTAAAATTAAACTACTGAGTTTAAATAAAATTAAATCAAAAATTAAGATTAAATGAAATTAAATCAGAAATATTTATACTCAGATTGATTATATTAGGACTAGATTTTAAACTTTTTAATTCATAGCTTTGGCAATGTTAAATGTACCCGCGATCCTGAAAGACAATAAAAAACTAATGTTAATAAAAACCACGAACGTTTAAATTCCTTTATTTTAAATACTTACTACTAAAATATTAGATAAAGTCATTTACGAGACATCATAACGGGCTTAGGTACTTATAATTGAAATTTAAAAACCTTCATTAAATCCTAGGGTATTTGACTAAAAAAATCGAATTAGTCCGTCAGTTAGATTATCGAAAAATATTGGATACGTATTTTTTGTTTTATCGAATCAGTAAAAAATTACGAAGATAAAACGCATCAAAGATGGAGAAACGTATAAGAGTGGGGGGTTGTAACGTCACTTGTCAGTAAAAAGTGTACTGGCAAGTGACGTCACACGAGTTTTCAGCAAAGTTTGTCGTCTTAATTTTTTGTTTACGTGACTAAAGAAAATATACGTGTCCAATATTTTTTGGAAATCTATCTGACGGACTAATTCGATTTTTTTAGTCAAATACCCTAAAGGTTGGAATGAAGGAGGTCCCCGTGTCATAGCGACCCCTTTAATTCTGTTTTCTCTGCGGGATATGAGGTAGGCTCAACTCAAAATCAGACGGATAAAAGTAGTCCGTGGATAATCCCACCATCTAATTGCCTTTACAAGGAAGCAGTGAATATGTCGGTACAGTTTTATTGCTTTAGTTGCTACATGGCTTATATGGTCTGAGATCTATGTAAAATAGATTCTCTGGTGCACAACACTCTACCTACTGTATTCATTGCTTTCAATGTAGTCTGGAAAATATAGGATCCCGAGTGAGGCTTCCCATATCTTTCGTCTAGTAGTTCATTAAACGAAACGGTTTTATTACTCTAGCTTAAGATTACGAGTAAATTCTTCGGGGTAAGATTTAGTTCAGGATTAACTCGCTGTATGATTAACATACGTTTTGAGGGATAGAAGGGATTGCCTATTTTTTCATCTGATTAATATTGAGGCCTATTTATCAGAATATTCTTCATCGATCTTTGACACACAGCTTTATGATTTAAAACGTCGATTCCAACAGGCATGACTCTAATCAAATCATTTGTATATTCAATAAGAATCTCTTTGTGTGACATCTATCAAATCTGTAAGGGAATTTCAAGGCTATTAAAGCAAAAACAAAACTGCTTTGTGTTGTTTTAATGAACTTGTACTGCGTTCTAAGTAAGATAAATGATTAGGGCGAGCGGATCCTTTAGTAAGTCCACGCTTTTTAAAGAAATTTAGAGGACATCGTTTGCTTTGAAACTAACTTGGTAATTACCAAAGAACTGTTTCGATCAAGTCTGATAAACTTGGTGAAGTTCCAAATAACCTAATTAAACCCGCCTAGCGGCTGTCTTACAGATGTTTTAGCCCTTTTTACTGAACTTTCGGGCGGTTTTACTTTCCAACTTTCTGATCTTTTCTGATCGTGAATTGAATGCAAATTGGTTTGACTTAAATATGAGGAAAAATTGTCAAATAAAAGATTATTCGGGCGACTTTCTTGTGGAAATTAGAGGTTGACTGTCATCTGTGGCTTATCCCAATGGTAAGAATTTTCGATTATTATGAGTAAAGCTCTTGCTGTAAAATATAAATCTGTAGTCAAAGCCGGCGAAGCAATCGTCATGTTCTCGTATGTGACGTAGTGGCTTTGACATAACGTGCACAGATTACTTGTGCAGTATACCTACGTACCTATGTAATAAAGCACATATTGCGACGGTGGAATTGGTTGCCAAACGCCACGTTATTATGCTATTTGGCTTGCTTTACCATCTCTGCATCTTAACTTCACTCCTTACTTATGAGTAATTGATTCATACCTATATAAATGTATATTTATTGCTAGAGTGATAGATAGAGTGAAACGGTGAATTACAATTTTATTACTTTGGACAACATTGATATTCAGAATTTTTGCACCATAATTACGGATGTAGTGAACCTGCTTGTAGTGTACCTATTGCGGGTGGATAAAACGGCGCTAACAACAGTTCTAAAATATCGAATACTTAAACAAAGATGCGTGGTACATGCGCCTAAAGACAAAACGACAAAAAAATTGAGTTCAAGGATTATTAACCCTAATACCCTACCGCAGAGACCAAATTACTAAAACTAGAAACATTGAATTATTATTCAATGACTAGAAACATGAAAATTGGACAGTGGATGCCTTTTTAGCGTAGGCGCCCACTAAGGAAAGGTTTTCTTATATTTAACCTTATAGGGTATATGTATAATACCTCCGGATTGTAATTGTGTCTTATTAAGCGGATAACAGCTAGTTACATATATACATATATAGGTATGTCGCAATATGATTACCTACTTTTATACGTAGAATTTCTAAAAAGTCTTCACGTGCAGGTTACAGAAACTGGATTTTGCAATGAAAATAAAAACCAATATACCTACCTACAGCTTTATTTGATTCTTTGGTAGATTTATAATTATTTAACCAGATTCGTTTCGTCAGATTTAGGAACTTTCTTTTACAAAGGGGTTATTACACTATTAAGGAATTTTTAAATGATAAGACACCGTGGGGATAGGCTTAGGCTTGTTTAACTCACGATTATTTTGTTTACATGTTAAGTGGAGGTGCCTCGTGAACACATGATTTTTGCAGGATTTGGATATTTTTATGATTTGTTGAATGTAGTTTAACATTATTTATCCCTGATCATATCATTGTTCTCTTGTCACCTTCACAAAATTCTTTCTACATTTGCATTCCTTCACGCGTTCCACTATCTTATGTTAAGAATAACCATCTGGAAAATGGAGGTAATTGGCGGTCATGGTCAGTATACCAATAGATTGTTTCTTACTGCTGGTTCGTATACCGTTTCTTGTGGTGGCGTCGTGTGTCGGGTCATCCCTGTCCCTCTAATATGGCGAGAGGGATGATGGCTGGCACATGCGTCATACTCATGAACGGGTGCTACTTGCAATGACTGGTCGATGACGGTCTTGCGGGCTGGTATTAGATTTTAATATTTAACTGCATCATTTCCATCATGGTTCTGATCACTTTCGCGGATTGCCTGCATTATTAGGTATATATAATGTAAGTGGATGCTCCTGTTTCACCATGTCTATTCTGAGGAGGCTAACCAAAACTATTATGCTTGAGTATTATTATGTACAGTAAATATATACAAGTGATATAGAAGGTGTAACAGTTGCAGCACCTTACAAAATGTAAATTGTGTATTATGCAAAACCTGGCGATGAAAAAGAGTGACCGTGAGTTTTATTGCCCGTTCTTTCTCATGGTTCTACTTATTGCTTTGCGAACGTGGCAGTAAATGTAAATGTAGAAGCATACAGTAATAATGTTTTAAATTTGAGTATAAGTAATTATTTTATAAATTTATTATTTTGACGTTCACAAGCGTCACATTGTGACCCAAATGAATAAAGGATTTTGAATTTGAATTTGAATTTAAGATAAACATA
This sequence comes from Euclidia mi, assembly GCA_944739405.2. Taxonomy (NCBI): domain Eukaryota; kingdom Metazoa; phylum Arthropoda; class Insecta; order Lepidoptera; family Erebidae; genus Euclidia; species Euclidia mi. The sequence goes on along the minus strand of OX123202.2, from coordinate 37,311,069 downwards.
TTACTAGATTTCGACCTATAAGAATTATACTCCTAGTAGGTACGATAGTATTAAATCGCTTTCGTATAACCATCTTATGGTATATATTATGAATGTAATGTATTATATCCCCAGTGATATAACTATATTACGACGTTATCTATCATACTGCGCATATCCTTTTCTACTTTCACGACAAAACTACGTCATTTAGGACCTGTGTTCAGTCGTTTGGAATTTGGAAGTAATAATTGAGACCGATCGCTTTCAATCTGACACGATCACGAATATTTTTCGGGTCATAACTTGTTCCAATAGTCAATTTATATGGAGTCTCTTTTATTGGAAGTTATATCAAATTCATATTTGAACTGAAAAAAGTCAAGTTTAGAGTTAAATATTTTGCTAGTTGTATTAGATATTATACAATAGGTAGGTACATACTTAGGAACGTAGGTATAAAAGAGTACCTGTTTTATATTTAACAATGGATTATTATTTACAGTAAGATACATATGTGGTGATATTTTTTCTTTATTTCTTTTTTTTTAAAGACATTTCCCGCACTAGGACTAAATCCTGTGTCGCGGGGGACTTTACAAGATACAACTAACGGACACAATGAACACCCAGACTCGAGACAACAATTTATGAATCTCACAAAGTGTTGTCTCGTGTGGGGACCGATCTCACAACACTCGGTGTAGTGTCAAGCGGCGATGCGGCCGCTTCCACTACGCCAACCGTGCAGTCGAATATAATGTTATAACGATTTGAAGCAACATTTTACCCCTGAATAAATTGATGGACCTCTAGACTAGCATGCAAAATAATGCAGGTAATATAAATAATATCCAAAACGAAATTGCAGAGGATTAAGAATTTAAGAATGAACCGATGCACCAGAATCATTTGTCGCAATATGATATCGACCGACACCTAGCAAGTCCAGGTGCATTTGTATTTTCCCTGCATTGCTTTATCCAATGCAGCTAAAAGCTATATTTGCGAGATAACCCGTTTACAGTTTACTAGAAGATGCCCGCAGCTGCGACCGTGGGGATTTCGGGACATCCTTTCTTAGTGCACATTAGGGATGTTAAGGATATCCATATCCGTATCCGAAATTATCGGATATCCGAAATAAAAAAAAATCCGTATCCGTAACCGAATCCGAAATAAATAATTCGGATAATTTCGGATAGGGGCGGGGTCTAAAGGAGATGCGTTACGATAACTTGTTTTTGATCGGCCCAGTGACACGCAGTGCGTGTCCCTTGGATTGATTGTTTTCTTTTTTTGTTCAAGTCATAACTATTCAGCAATTTAATTACATTACGAAATTACGAATACTTAGGCCCTTCTCTCACGAAGCTATTCAAATGCTACGGGACTGAGATGCAAACTATGCTCGCCTACTGGTATGCTACTCGTTTCCGCACACGGTGCTACGAAATAAGACATTTTTTTTTAACATTTGAAGAACAACATTCGTACGACGATGTCTAGTAACTCTAGCGATGAAGACTACGTTCTTCTGTATTTATATTACAAGAATAAACGCAAATATAAAAGAAAATTCTAGGTGCATCCGTACATCGGAAAAATATCAATTGTCGAGCTTTCTTCGCTGCAAGAGAACTGCATAGGAAGGATGACGAAAAATTTCGTCATTTTTATAGAATTTCAAAAGATTCATTATTATTTTATGCAGTTGTTAACGCCGAATATTCTTAAGAAAGGTGATCATAAGAAGGCTGTTTGTGTTTTGCACAATTAAGTTCGTAAAGGAGAAGGTTTACCACCTGATCATCTTCAGATATACTCACTTTCATCACCGCAAAATCTGAGAAAGTATCTTGCCAACTATCTAATAACCCCACATGCTTTGCTTCCTTCGCAATCTAATTATTATTTATAGGTATACATTTAATGTACCTATACCTATAAATAAAAAAATGTCATTCCTATCATATTGTTTTTTTTTTGCAATCGTAATCCACGCCTTTTCTGTAACAATTTTTCTTACGTACTCAGGCAGCTTATAATTATATAAGCTGATACAAACATGGATAATTTTCCATCTTCTGGACAAAATTAATATTTAAAGTTTGTTCGGCCGCCATTTTGTAATGCAACGCTTATACGACTCGGGTAGCGTGCGACCAGCAAGATGGTAGCGAACGACTGATATGAAACGCGTCATTGACGCGTCTTGTCGTGTGCGAAACTAGCTGAATATGTATGGTGGCCACTCCCAAGCGACGCGTAGGATACGCATATGAAACACACATCGCTTGAGAGTCACTTCGTGAGAGAAGAGCCTTAGTTCGATAAACTGAAAAATAAGTGTTGTGAAAGATTCATTTATTACTGTTGATATTCCTTAAAAATCTAATATCCATAACCGAAACTATCCGAAACTACCGGATAATCCGAAATAATTTCATATCCGTATCCGAAACCGAAACCGATATAATTTTTTTCCCATATCCGTATCCGTATCTATATCCGAAATTCCATATCCGTAACATCTCTGGTGCACATCTACGGTCCCTAAGGAACATGCCAAATTTCAGCTTCCTGCGCCAAATAGTTCGAACAAGATTTTATATATAAGTACAGATAGGCACTAGGTATTACATCTTGCAAATATTTCTTTTAATAACTTAACTGGAATATCCGTCGAATATGCATTTTACGCCCACTTATCTAAAAATAATGAAACATTCGTTCATGATATTTAAAACAATGAGCGGATATTGTGTAATAGAATGAGATCAGAATTGCATCAATTCCTATTAAATAATACCTATTATAACATTACCGAATATTTCAATGATAGGAATATATAAGGACTGTTCAATTGTTCATAATTTATTTTGATAATGTAATAATCTAGAATCAATGTGTAATTTAATTAAACATTATGCTTTTTATGATATTCTATATTTAAATGACTTTAATCTTAATATATAAAATCCTTGCGTTACTGACTGACTGACAGACACGCTACAGCCGAAACTATTGGGCGCAGGAAGCTGAAATTTGGCATGTATGTTCCTTGGGGACGGTAGGGGTGCACTAAGAAAGGATTTCCCGAAATTCACACGGGATCGGCCAAAACGGGTAAATTAAAAAAAAATGCAAGCGTAGCTGCTGGCGTCCTCTAGTATTGTATAATAATGACATTATGTACTGTGTAATTTTTAATGAAAGAATTAACTTAAATTGAATTGAATACCTATATCTTTGTATGCATTAAATATTTGTACACTGTTAATGCAGTAGAATATCATGAACACAATTATATTGTAAGACCTTATTGACTGTATTCTCACAAATAAACCAATCTTTATCTTTAATGAATGAAGAGTCTGTTGAAATAACGTTTTCGAAAGCCCTGATGGAAGAAGCAGATTGTAATATGTATTTCAAATTAATTAATACATACTTAAATAATAAAAGTTGTAATCTACATCTATTATTTACTTCCTAGATTCATAAACGTAGGAGTAACACTATTAATAAACATTCGTCTCACAGACGAACATATTCAGGTATGGTTATTTATGATTTTGTTAATGAAAGAAAACAGATATGTAAATTATATTTATTTAATATTTTATTATTGTTTTATTAATATGAACTTTCAGATTTGTACGGCATTAACTTGACTTTAAGTACAAATAAACTATCTAAATGCCGTATAAAAAATATTGTCATGAATTTCACCTTACATTTCGTTCTATGGATTTTTCCTTGAGTTTTTTTTCCTACAAACCTTTGGACCAACTAAAATGTACGGCATGTAAAAAAATATTATCTATGCATAAAATACTTTCAAAATAAATTAATTTTATGTTGTATCACATCACCTCCCGGACCACGGAAAGTGAGGGGGTTGCAACCCTCGATTTTTTCCCCTTGTCGCATTTTTTTTGTACGGCGTTGCGGAATAATGCATTAGAAGCTGTATTAAAACAGTATGAAACTGATGCCGTACAGAATCAAATGACCAAATTTACCCTGGAAATTGTCAGAAAATAAAAAATAATTACCGACTTTGTGGCGCACCATTTTTGTACGGCACTGCTCGTTTTCTTATTATTTTTCATGGATCTATCGATGGTAAAAATGCCGTACAATAATATAATTATGACCAAAATGTACTCACTCTACCTGCACTTTTGAATCCTCACCAGCACTCAGTTGGACACCTTACAAGTGACGGCATAGTGCTGAATCTTATTATTTTATGCTCTTATATCGTCCTATATACCTACGTCACCTGGTGGTTCATATGACCCATCCATTTTTGTACATGGGCCAGCGGTCTAATATTTATTCTGAACATTCCAGACACATCAGGCCACGGTGGTCCATACACATGAACTTTTTGCAGTGGTTACATTGGAACCTCGTCATTCGAAGCTTTTTGTAATCACAGAAGCTACAAATTTTTTTTTGGGTACCACTCGGACCAGGCGTATCGCTGGTAGGCATTTCATTCAAAACTTCTGTTATCTTCCTTTTTAGGGATCGCCTCAAAGTTGACATTTCGTGACGCTTACGTAACCACGGTTCGGTCATTTTCACTGAAACATCTTCCATGAAACATGCTTGCTGGTTTTTTACCTTGTTTTACAATAGTAGTACGTAAATAACATACGAATTTGTGATTGCCATATTGAGCATGCCATAGAAGTAGCACAGTGGCCAACTTTGCGTCTTTCTGCTACAAGACATACCACTACACATTTGATTGAAGGTATCCACGGCGCCTATAGTCGAATTGTAGAACTCGAATTTGTCTGGTTTACCAGAAGGTGCAACAGTACCATTGCTATGAGTGGTAGAAAGTAGTGGTAGAGACCGTTTACTTCATCAAACTACAAGTCTTCAAAAATCGTGTTTCAAAAATTGCAACCGTAGTCGTCAAACGTGTATCTATCTAGACGAATAAAACTCTCTAACGGCTCAAGGACACGTCAATGCGAGTAAAATGCACTCGCGATACTAATGGGCGTATGACTTAGGAAGGTACTTGAGAGGTCAGCTTTCTATCTCTTTTACTCTAAAAATTTCAATCATTTTTATGTTTCGCGCGGTATGTGAGACGAATGTTTATGAATCTAGGGTTAAGGTGAAGAAATTTATTTAATCTCTATAAATATCGCCCGTAGAAATACTATTCTGAAAGCCATGGCGCCAGATTGTAACTAAATAATATTCATCTTCATCGTCCTAGCGTTATCCCAGTTGCATCCAAACTTTCGCCTTGAATCACTGAGTCTCTTTTCTAGTCTGACCAAAATTATACAGGATATGAGCTTTACCACAGAGCGACTGCCGTCTGAACGCCGCAGCTCAAAGGGACAGCGATATGCCATGTATAATATATTCAAAGATCTTCATGAAAGCTTGGACCGACGCGATGTCTTAACGTGCTCTCCGTGGCACGTAGCCGTAGCAAGCGTTAATTAACAATGAGGCACGGAGCAAGCGATAATAAACAATTTGTAACTGAATAACATTATTTAGAATAATTTATAGTTCTGTTATCAACATTCACTAATTACTGTGGAACAGTTTCGTGCTAAATAAAGCCCACCGCTTAGACAAAATGGTTGTCTAAATATTTGACCTTTTCTCTTGCAAATTATGTTCGTAATTGTACTAGGTAGGTGGACCAATTATTGGGTCGAATGTACCCTGTCTTCATCCACGTCCCACGAAATGCTTTTAGAGTTAATTAACTTATTTAAGCTTAGATAATTCCTTCATTATGGACGACTTAACACAATTAAGAGCGGGAGCGCTGCTCTTACTTGGATTAAAAAAATAATCTTCCAGATGTAAGATTAGCGGATTCTACTTTTTTTAAATTGATAAGAACAGAGTTCTCCGACTTGCCTTTATTTATTACTAACTTCTGTCAGCGACTTCGCTCGCGTGGAAGTCGGTTATGTCTACAAATTCGGGGCCATGTAGGTACTATTTTGATATTTTTATAGACGCCTGTATCACCCTCACGCCTATATCCCCGAAAGGGTAGGCAGAGGTTTAATACTTATAACACCCCTATTTCGCCATGTTATGAATTTTTAGGTAGGCACGTAATACGAGGCGACTCTGTTGCCGATAGGTACCTGGCACTGTTGGTGTACCAGACTGTGCTGCTACTGAGAATTCTGAAAAACTTCTTTACACTTTTGCCCGACCCGGGAATCAAACCCGTGACCTCCGATCAGCAGACGCATACACTATCCACTGGACCACGGAGGCAGTACTGATTTGATGTATCATGTTATACTTATAAGTATTGTAAGCTTTGTTACTGAAAATTTCGTTAAAATTCTTTCAGCAATTTCTGCGTGAAAGAGTAACAAACATTCATCCATTCGTCGTCACAAACTGCTACGTTTATAATGTAAGCAATTTTAGTACTTTACTGCTCAATAGAGCAAATTGAAAAGGCACAAATGTCACAATATAAAAGCAGCATTATTCTCTGAAAAGTGACGCCATTTTGTTAAGTGGCACAATTTAAACTACGTTTGCATAAATTCTTGGTTAACAAAGAGTTTTAAAATGAAGTGTAATGGTGTTCGTAATTCTGCCAGTTGGTGCTATTATGTCGTCGCGAAGTAAACTTGCAACCAAGACAAAATATGGGCTCTGGAGAGTAGACGGTTGCACCGACGTGATATTTGGTGACCATGTGCTATTATGATGCTATATCACTGAAAGTTTATCGAAATCCGTGCAGTAATTTTTGCGTGTAACAGTTACCAATATGCCGCCATCCCTCCTTGCAAGCTATAGCATTTGTCTTAATCGTACGTACCTAATATTTTACTGGCCATATAAATAGGTAATTTACTGCTCATTTGAAGAAATCGAAAAGGCACAAATCCTACTAATATTATAAATGTGAAAATTTGTGAAGATGTATGTATAGAGGGATGGATGGATGTTTGTTACTCTTTCACGCAAAAAGTACTGAACAGATTTGGATGAAACTTTACAGTAATGTAGTTTATACATCACAATAACACATAGGCTACAATTAATAAAGATTTTGTATAATGTTGCCATAATATAACGAAAAGTATCAACTAACGGCCATTTTCAATATTCGAACTATAGATAGATTTGTAGATTTTAGATTCGTGTTTGACATATTTTGTATGGAGCGTATGTCAAAAACTGTCAAAAACGAATCTAAAATCTACAGATCTATCTATATTTCGAATATTGAATTCCGTAATTAATCGGCATAAATCCTGAGCTAGTATCACATAAAAGCAGCATTATGCTCTATAAAGTGGCACAATTTAAATTACGTTTGCATAAATTCTTGGTTAACAAAGAGGTTTAAAATGAAGTGTAATGGTGTTCGTAATTCTGCCAGTTGGTGCTAAAATGGCGTCGCGAAGTAAACTTGCAACCAAAACAAATGGGCTCTGGAGAGACGGTTGCACCGAGGTGCTATTTGTATTCTTGCGAATGTGGCCCGAGCTCGAGTTACTTACTTGGTCAGTTAATCTTTGTTTATTATCACTAATACTGACCGCATGTAAATATGGGCCCTATTTAAAGACTTAGGTAAAATATAGTTAGCCCCCTAATATACTGTCTCGTCGCTTTTATGTTTGGAGTGAAAATTAAACACAATACAACAACATTCTTGAACACATTTACATTATGCCACATAATAATATGTGTTAGGTACGAATTTTCTTAGGATATATATAATTATATTAAAAGGAATTGCCGCAATAATGCTATTTTGCGGCTTTGTAGAACCTAAATGAATTTCTGACACAATTTGTTGTTCTTAGTAAAATGCCGGCATTTTCTTAAATTAGAATTTCTAACACAATTATATTTAAGTACCTACTGTATTTTATATTATGTTGGCGTAGGTAGATAGTTAGGTAAGACGTGCTTGATGGTTTCTATGGTATGATTGTGTATCAAGAACCTACACAATCATACCACAGCGTTTTGTCTTAATCTTTACAAGCAAAACATCTTAGAAAAGAAAAAAAAGTAGAGCCCCTGTATACTATACTTACCTAACTTTTCCGACTTATTCAATGACATCATAGGTTCCTACTTACTAAAAAATATTAATTAGGAAGGTACCTAGGGTACTCCATTTCTTGGCAAAGATTGCATGAAGCAGTCATAATCCAACCAGATAGAACCCAATTTAGGTATCACTACATTATACATTGTAGCTTGGAATTCATGAATAATATCATTCACATATACCTACCTACTACATACTACATACGTATCTACTTACGTCACTTCGTGTTGCTGTGTGGCGCCTGAGAACTCATCCAAAACTCTAAACAGTTTCCTGTACACATTGTAAATAAAATAGTTTGGCGTACTCTGCCCAAATGTATACATAAACATACTATGTAAGTAGTTATCTATCATTCGTGCCTATACTATACTAGCGGGGTGAGATATACCATCTTGTGTCTAGAGAGACTAGTGACGATCTGTAGTTCGTTTCACTCACTGTGGTTTCACCAACTATTCAAAAGACTAAATATAGATTAAATACAATGTTTAAGCCGCGCTAATGTTTACATGGATATGCAAATCTGGAAATATCATGTAGGTCGAATAGGCTCTATCCATCGCTACTGTCCGTTGGGCGCTTTTAGAAAATGTATGGAAATTGTTCCCGTCGACTACGCTATCGTCCACCGTGACGATCGAGTGCAAACTCGTACTAGACCCCCAGGTAAGTTGCTGGGTCGTCTTTGATTTAACTAGAGGCTGTCCAGAGGGTCTAGTCTAGACTAGTCGACGGGAACGATTTCCTTAAATTTTCTAAATGCGCCCCCTAGCGGTCTCTATCGATCGCTACTCTCCATTAGGGGCGCTTTTGGCAAATGTATGGAAATTGTTCCCGTCGACTAGTCTATCGTCGATCGTGACGATCGAGTGCAAAACTCATACTAGACCCTCTGCTCTGAAATATGAAGATGTTTAATCAATATGCTAAAATTATGGCTATCCCACTGCCTAAAAAGGACTTGATCATAAAAAGATGAAATTAAGCGTTTCGCGACTTCAGGTTCCTTAGAATATGCTCATCTATCTATGCCGCACGTCACCTTTAAAACTCTGACCAAGTTTGACTCTAACAGTTTCTCAAAAGCTTGTATTCAAAAGACAATTTCCATAGATATTAAAATGAGATTAATACTCAAATATTTATAACTATATTTCTACAATGAAACACATCTCATTCATTTTTAATCGTAATTTTCATGTCTGCATATGAAATATTGTTTGTTGCGCCATCTAGCGATTTTCTTGATTACTATTTCGAAGCTGCGCTGGCAGCCAGACTTACAATGAAGGTCGCCTACGGCTTTACTCACCGTAACGTTTGTTTAGTTGTGGCTTTCGCCAATAGATGGCGTTATTTTAAGTGAGCTTGACAATGGAATAACTATTACTAGCCTCTCCAGATAACACGCAGACTAAGGGCCGGTTTTTTGATCCCTAGTTAAGTGAACCAATGGTTAAAAATAGTGACAAATGGTTAAATTTCCGTAAAACCCGTTTTTTGATCCCTAGTTAAGATAACTTATGGTCAAATAAGTAACCATTGGTCAAAATATTTAACCACTGCTCCATCGAGGGTTTAGCAAGATGGCGGATAGTTAACTTTGCTATGCCATTGTTTCGTGTGATTTTATTTGAAGTTGTGTTGGTGAATAATATAGATTTAAACGTACCTAGAATATCAAGTTACTTTGATATGTTGGAGAGTTCATCAGATGATGATTTTTTTATGGAATATATCCTTATGAGAATGCCGAAGGTATTTAGACCACGGAATTCACCGCTAGAGCATTGGGACGATACAGATTTTTGCAAGCGCTACCGGCTTTCGAAACAAACCGTAGTTTGGATCTTCAAATGCAAGGGAATTTGCAGATGAATTAAAAACACTCACTGGGCGAAATCACGCCGTTACACCACTGGAACAGTTACTAATAACTTTACGCTTTTACGCCACTGGGAATATGCAACAATGTTCTGGTGATCTGTCTGGGGTATCCAAATCCACCGTATGGAAAGCTATTAATACCGTATCAAGACAAATTTGTTTGAAATTAAAACGATTGATTGAGATGCCAAATTCGATTGAAAAAATAAGAGAAGTTATAGGTGCTTTTTATAGAATTGCCAAATTTCCTAGTGTGATAGGAGCAATCGATTGCACGCATATACGGATAGCGAGCCCAGGAGGTGACAATGTCACCTCCTGGGCACCTATTATAAATATGTACCTATATAGTGTAAATAAGGGCAGCGATAGCCGAGTGGATATACCAACAGACTGCCATGCAGAGGGTATCAGGTTCGAATCCACGGCGCGCACCAATGACTTTTCGGAGTTATGTGCGTATTGAATTGTTAATTATCGCTTGTCCCGTGCCTCGGAGAGCACGTTAAGCCGTCGGTCCCGGTTGTCATGAAGATCTTTGACAGTCGTTACAGGGCTTCAGTACCTTCTAAATAAACTGACACTAGTCTAAACCATGGAATATCGCTATCCCTTCAGGTTGCGGAAGTCAGACAGGCAGTCGCTCCGTGGAAAAGCTAATATTCAGCCAAATCCGGTTAGACTAGAAAGCGGACCCCAGACTGAAACTGGGATAACGATAAGAGAAAGAAGATAGTGTAAATAAAAACAATGTGCTTTACAAAAATATTGATTATTTTATTTCATTAATTTCTAACATAGCTTTTTCTAATAGCAATTTATGATATATTTTTTTAAATTCAATTTCAAGACTATGAAGTTCTTGCTGCTGCTTAATGTGTAAATTGTGTTTTTCTTGCATAAGTGCAATTTTGTTCATGTGCATCTTTTTTCTTTAATTTAAATTTTGTATATGCTCCTCTTCTGCATACTTTTTCAAATATTCTTCACATGCCTTTCTTTTCATAATTAAATCAGATTTGCTTTCCAAATGACATTTTAGTTTTTTCTTGTTTCTTGAGGTGTAAATCTTTTTTTCTTACTGCAGCTGCTTGCTGAAAACAAAGAAATTAAATTACTTAAGTAGGTATTACCAAGACACAATTAAGCGACAACTAGGTAATTACCAACTAGAGGCACTAAACAATTGAGTGCGGAGCCAAGACACAAATATGTGACAACTGGGTAATTAATGTAAGGCTTCAGAGCATGGGGCATCAATGCAGAATGGCAAGTATTTTGGCATTTTATCCCATACATTTCAGAGAGATCTCTACAACAAATGGGACGATTGAATTTGATATACGAGTACATATGTAGGTAGTCAAAATCTTGGAACAAGACATATCTATTATTAAGCTACATTTTAAACTGAATAACATGACCGAAATTGTGGTAGTGACTCAGTAAATTACAATATATTTACATTTAAATTGTTTTGATATTGGCTTCCTCAGGAGACTTTTTGGTGTAGATATATCATATATTTCTTCACAACCCTTTGAGTCTGCTCCTGGAATAAAAAAGTTAATGTAACACAAGAATTTTAGTTTTAGTTTTCCCCAGGTTATGTAATATTACCAAAATGTTTTTACTAACCTGTTTCAGTATTATTTAATACAAATGTGACTTCCGTTGCAGTATTCACATTTGGGCTCATCAGGATTATCCGTCAGAAAATTATCTGTAATCAAACATACATATTTATCATTACTATTAAACTGGGATTCACAGAATAAATATCGACTTAAAATCAAGTATTTTTAAAATTTTAAGAATATTTATTTAATAAAAGTATTAAGACATAGATAGACATAAGGTGGGTACCTTCTTCAGCAATTTTTATATCTTCCATAAAATTGAGATCTATGCTAGCCATTGTTGCGTTTTCTTCATCAACTGTTATGTCATCATTACCTGTATATAAAAAAGAACAATTTATTGAACACAATCACATTTATGTTATGCTGTACTGTACCAACCATCTTCTAACATTTGCGGGTCCCCTTCATGCTCCTATATAAGTGTAGCGTGTCACACTCAAAAGTGGTGGTACATACCTAATGCGTCACTATCATATATTGCAGGCAGACTCGATATTGACTCTCCCATGATAGAGTTTAACCATTCCGTAGTCTCAGATGGCTTTGGTGGTGGTGGTCCACCTCTGGTTTGCTGCCTGCCTCTCTTTTCTGCACTCATTTCCTTAAATGTGAATAATATTGTATTTCATAATTCACTATAAATATCTTACATGTAAGATTAATATTGAAATAAAAAAGTCAAATTCTAATAGAGATGCTCACCTTTCTGGCTGTTCTTCATGTTGTTGAATTTTTGTTGTTATTGCTTTGTGCTCCTATATCTCTCTCCGTCCGAGTTGAATTTCTCGGCAAGACGCCGCCAGGCTGCTTCTATTTGCTGATTACTAACATTATCAGTTTTTTTTTGAGGTAATGATGGGAAATTCTTTAAGTAAGTAAGCGAGCTTTGTTGTCTCTTATTTATTAAAATTGGCGGTACGATCCCTGGAAAACGTATAAATTACAAATGCGTAAATATATAATATATTAGGAACATTAGATATCTATTTGCAAATTATATGTATAAAATACAAATGTTCATTAAACAGCTTACAAAAATTACTTACTTCGCGTTTTCTGCTTTGTTTAATTCCATTACTCTAATTAAATACGTCGTTTTTACAAAAATACACCACAAAATTACCTTTTAAAACAACCACGAGATTACTTCTTTTGACAAGTAACAAATAATGACAATTTTGAACAAATTTTCGCACTATCTGTCAAAATGTACAAGTATTACCATGTAAAAATATTTACCCCCTACTCTACTATCGGTAGAGCGGTGTTCATTGAAATGGCAACATAGTTAACCATAGTCAATTCTAACCATAGTTAAAATGTGTATCAAAAAATGTAAACATGAGTTAACCATTAGGTAAAGACTTAACTATAGTCATATTAACAAATGGTAAGCTTGACTTTTACTAGGGATCAAAAAACCGGCCCTAAGATATAATTATGCAGAAGCATCGATTAGTACTGTATAAATACGTAGAACAAATCGTTATCCCAAAGGTTAACATATCGAACATTCGTACGATAATGGGTTCGATTGTTATCAACCATTGCACCATTGACTTGATAAAATGTCAGTATATTTGCATTTACGGATTCCCCATCCCAATCCACGATTTCCGGCTTAGCAATTGGTCCAGGCTCCAAGCCAACCTTTCAAAATAGCCGAAATATATTTCTATCTTCTAACCCAGAGTTTGCTATGCCCTGGCCAATTTAGTGTCTTTTCATAATAAGCCACCAAAACTTGTAAAATTTGCTGTATTAAGTATCTCAATTTTCGCCCCAACGCATCTACAAATGAAGATTTTTTATTGCAGTTGCCACCTTCTCCAGCACTTTAATAAATATTGTTATTTGTTGCCGTCGGTCAATTTAAAAAAATATAACACCGTCTAAAGACTTTGTCTAACGACTATATTTTATACTAGATACTAGATCAGCCCGTGGTTACACCCGCGTTGTTTAAACTACTGCTCCACTCCCGTGGCTCATAGCGTGATGTTATTTACCCTATAGCCTTCCTCGATAAATGAGCTATCCAACACTGAAATAATTTTTCAAATCGGACTAGTAGTTCCTGAGATTAGCGAGTTCAAGCAAACAAACATCAAACAAACTCTTCACGGCACCTAAGTAAAGCGAATACAAATTTCAAAAATAATTAGAGTGGGTACCATACATAATAATGGGTTGGCAGCTAATAAGGAGTATCGTAATAAGTAAAATTTTGCATATTAATATGTCAGCTTCGTTTTAATTTAAACTAGCAGTATTTTTTTTTGGGAACTGAATTAGTATCTAAGCGGAAACTTGATGATGAATAAAAAATTTAAAATGGACATTCATAAATAATACAAATTTCAATATTTGGCAAATGATTTTGTCTTAAATGAAGTGTTTCGTATAAGTAAATAAGACGCTTCAGTCTTTTAAGCCAATTTGACGGAGCCCTGCGAAGCAGGGCTCCTATTTTTAGGTACTGAGTCACAAGAAAACCTAACATAACCTACCTACTAACATAGTTAGTCGCCAAGTCATTATTTATAGCTCCTCGGCTATTATTTCAATTGACTTGTTTATTTGCTACCTAAACGCAGCTTCTAGTTTTTATAACACCCTTAGTTTTGAATCTTATTTAAAATAATAGTCGCGAAAATATTTAATCGCTAGCAAGTTATTTTATTAGTTGCAAACATTTAGTCATCTTTTAAATTATTAGTCACTTGGAAAATAATAAGCTTATATTAATTAGTATTAGATTGCAACTGTAAGATTCTTAAACCCGGTATTCGATATTCGTGACCCGGTATCGGTTCGCGACACTCGCGGCCCACTGTTTGGGAAACGGCGCTCTCACCTAACTTATATTATACATAACATTACTTCACGCCTTTATCCCCGAATGGGTACCTAGGCAATACACCTCGTATTATACACCCACCCTACGCCAGTTACCTATGTTTCGATGATGTTATTAATAAAAATAAGTAGTGTAAAGTTAGACAAAATATAATTTTACTGCTTATAAAATTTGGAATACTGCATACACATACATACATACATATCGTCACGCCTTTTATCCCTGAAGGGGTAGGCAGAGGTGTATTTCTACACCCACTTTTCGCCAGATATACTTTAGTCCCACGTAATAAGGGGCGAGCCTATTGCCGTACCGGGCACATTTCCAGACTCCGTGCTGCTACTGAGATTTTCGTGACAGAAAAACCAATAACACTGCTCGATCCAGGAATCGAACCCGGGACCTCCCGATCCCACGCGCACATTTATGCCGCGAGACCAACGAGGCAGTCGTATAGGGTTTGATGTCGAGTTTTCCGTCTCTACGCAAAGATGGTATTTGCATCGTGATATCCCTTAGTCGCCTCTTACGACACCCACTGGAAGATAGGGGGTGGTGACACTTGTATTCTATGCCGTCAACCACACGGCGAATACTGATTTAGAAATATTGCTATTTGTGTTACTGAGCACTATACGTTCACACTGCGTTGTGTAAATTTAAGTTATTGGTAAAAAAAAAGTTCTTATATATCGTATCGTACCTGTTTTTATTTACCTACATATTTAATTTAGTGATGTATTTTATGATCTAATTACACATTACCTATTGCTTTTAAATATTGTAATGAGTTTTCCATATAAGCCTTTCAATGTCTAATTTCTGATTGATAACTTCAAAACAAAAGGTTTTTATAGGCGAGTACCTTATCTGTTAATTTATGTTGCCCTGATTCTTTTCAAAACATATTACCGATTGATAACTTTGTAACCAGCTTTCTTATAAACTTAGGTGTTTATAAGAAAACTCCTCTGTTCGTTTCTGTAACCCTGGTACTTTTTAGAACAATAATCATATTTTGTTTTAATGAATAACAAATTGGACAGATGATTGGAAAAGTTACATTACTGAGAGGCGGATATTAATATTAAAGAGGATCTAAACTAATAGTTCGATTACATACCTACCTAGAAGTGTTTTGGTAATAAGATAACAAATCTTTGATTTTGTTTATATTTACAAAACCCACCTTTACTCTCTCTGTTACTTAATTTAATATAAAAAATAATCTTGCTTAGGTTCTTTTGACGACCGTACTTTCACCAGCATAAATACATACGCATCGTAAGGGCCGTATGGGCGCCAGTGTTACTTCACGGGGCGTGTGGGCACAAGTCCCTAAAAAGGGGCGAATCTTGAGGGGCGTAGGGTGCTCACCCACCACGGCCATCGGCTATAGCCGCTATCTAACCTAACAATAGTACCTATTCAGCATCATCTCAGCCTAGTGACGTCCACTGCAGCACATAGGCCTCCACCAAGGTATTCATTGTTACATATTTGTTTGTTGCAGGTGACGGCTTCAAGCTGGCATCGTCGGGCTCCGGCAGCCCGGCGCCACCGCCGGTGCAGTGGCGCATGCGGAGAAAGCCAGGTGACCCCTTCAATATTGTCTTTAGAAGTTTACTTCGAGACAAAGGTGAATATACTATGTTAAGTGACGTGCATCACGCTTCATGTCTGCCTTTGCCTGGTACATGCGATGTTTTAGATGAATTTCTTACTTCGACACAAATGAATATGTTTAATAACCAATTCAACAGACATCATTTGGATCTAAGAAACTGTAGACTGGACATTAAGTAGGTAGTTTTCCTTGAAGTGCATGGAGATGTAAAGTTGAATGACTAACACCAAGGCATGATTTAATCAAGGCAGCAAGCAATTTCATTTAATTGTGATAGCTATTACGATTTCAAAATTATATTGGGTTTTATTTCAAAGTTTTGAATACAATAAAATCAGTAGAAGTCATACCACCGCACTTACGGTACCATAGGCTGAACAAGAAATAAGCGAGAACAGATGAACGGTAATAACTGTAATCATAACACCCTGAGGTCGGGTTAAATATGTTTATCATTGAGAGGAATAATTTTTTGCTAGGAATGTGTTTTCGCATAATATGCCAGTCAAGGGTATCGACAACCTATCATAAATATTCGATTTTTTTATAGACATTCTATAAAATAATTATACTTAGGTATATTTATTAGGTGACTTTTAACATAGGATTATGACTTCTGTCAATAGTGAGAGTAATCTAATGGTGTTTGATTTTGTATACATATGGCAAGGAAACTTAATGCCTTGAGTGCGTTAAATTCCAGTTTTGTACACATTCTTTTAAATAATTCACTTTTAAATTTATAATATTACATTTTCTTTGTGTCGGGGTTTTCGTTTTCGTTAAAATAATTGCATTGTCCGCGTGTTGCAAGCTGCTTGCTATCACATCACCTAAACGTTTAGTTAGTGGTTAGTCTATCTCATAAATCCATAGTATGCCATATTTCAACTGTAATAATAAACTAAAAAGATTCGTTATGAAATTATAAATTCATAGCATGTATATTTTCTCCACCAGATATGTATTTACTATGTGTGTACATCGATCTAAATGCCTGCCAAATAACGTCAATCAACAAGTTTTCCATAAAAAGAACAGGCAACAAAATAGACCAAAACGGAAGATGCGGTAGGGATTAAACAGAATTATACAAATTGATGCACCTATCGAAATCTTATACTAATATAATAAGCTGAAGAGATTATTTTTGTTTGTTTGTTTGATTGAACGCGCTAATCTCAGGAACTACTGGACCTATTTCAAAAATTATTTCAGTGTTTGATAGCCCATTTATCGAGGAAGGCTATAGGCTATATAACATCACGCTATGAGCCACGGGAGCAGTATCCTTAAATAACGCGGGTGTAACTGCGGGCTCATCTAGTTTAAAATATTATTTTGTCAATTTGGCTATCGCCGAAACTCCATACAAAGCTTCATAAGCATGACAAAGTAATGGATAACATCAATTATAATTATTATTAATAGACTACAATAGACTACAATTATTAATAGACTACATTAAAATTAATGCATCAATCACCCAAATTAACGCTCATCCCATTAAATAAGTTAACGGTACAGTTATTAATAGAACTATTATATTGATTAGAAATTCATTATTTACAGTATAATTGTAATCAAAGCATTACTTATTAACAGCTTCTGTTTAATTAATTTAGAGTGTAGTAAAGTAAAATTGTCCGTGTGGTGACGGATTAAGAATACGAAATGTCACCACCCCATATCATCCCATGGGTGTCGTTAGAGCCGACAGATGGAGTATATTATGCAGAGGACAACACTGCAAGAGAAGGAAAACTTGATATAAACCCTATACCAACCCGTTTGGCCAGCGTGGTATAGTAGGCCAATTCCTCCTTTCAAAGGAGAGGCCTAGTCCAGCAGTGGACTATTAAGGCTGATATGAAGACGAAAGTAAAATTATATTCCTGGGATTGGCGCGATCAATGAAACAATAAATATCTTCAGTTTTATTATAGGTATTGGTTCAGATTAAACACAATCCAACCTTACATATTTACCTTTGATTATACCTACTATTTTTTATTTATAAACCTAAGCATATTTTCAGCACACCCTGACATGTTTGATAAAAAAAATTGACCCATTTCCTCAGTTTGCTTACATTAGCGATGAATCACCACTATAAGAGCGGTATTGAACTCTAGAGCTGTGATTGGTAAATATTTACACACTCTAAATATATATCGGTAAGGTAAACACGCTAAAAATGTTGAACATAGATATCGTGTTAACATTGAAATACTTCCTGTTTAGCTTTTACCTTTTTTAACAATACTAGTAAAATGATAGATAGATGTAGGTGTAGCCTGATTAACGATGATCACAGCCTATCTTTGCCCCGATTTTTAGAAATGAGCTTCACCACGAAAATCACGAGGTGTCTTAATAGAATAATCATCATCTCAACCTGGATACGCCCTCTGCTGGACATAGGGCTTCCACAAAGGTGTCCACACTGGTCGATCTTAAGCCGCCCGCATCCAACTGCTTTACGTGACCCTAATATGCAGATCATCAGTCCCCCTTGCAGGACGCATACCCTTGCTGCGAATTATAGACACGAATAGTAGTAATAATAGTTCAAATTTAGATAGATAATACCAAGCAGTAAAAATTAATATTGTGGCTGAAATCTTAAAATTTTGAACCAGGCTTCGAATTTATGAATAAATATATATACATTTACATGCACTTCAAGAAAAGTAATTTATCAATGCTCGTAGTGATATATGATATTCATACATTGATTCATACGTATTCGTACTGTGAAATATTCAAGAATTATAAATTTTAGTTATTTTACTGTCTTGCGAGTGGCTTTTCTATAATATAAGGTGGTGGATGTCGGCACAGGATCCGTGTGGAAGTCGGGATCCTTTGGGGAGGCCTATGTCCAGCATTGGACGTCTCTAGGCTAATATGGTGATTCAAATTTTACTTCAGATGCAACTGCAGCTAAGAGCCAGTGATAAATATAAAGGCCGCAGCCAGATATCCATTTTGGCTTTTGACCTTACAACTAGCTAATTTCGAAGTGAAATGGGCGAAAGCGCTTAGGTTGTTTAAAAAAAGAGATTTTGTAACGTAAAGAGATTTCGAAGATAAAATGATGATCATGGGTAGAAATCCAATTTTCCTTACTTAAATAGCCATAGGTATTTACTGTATAGAAAACGGCAGAACAGTACAATTTTACAAATAAGCACCTAAACCTTTTCTATGCAGTAAAAGTGATTCATTTTACGATTCCCGTGAAACGATGCTGCGATAAATACGCTCGTAAACGTACAAACGATTTCCTCAAGAATTGTTTCATGATTCATAAAACCCTTTATGTTATATCATACAAGATTATTGCGATTTGATTACTGAGAATGCATCGGAGACGTGCCGGTAACGTTAACCTGTTTATTGTTGGTCTAGAAAAATACAATGTAGGTAGGTCTCTACTCCATAATGAGATATTGTAGTTGTTATATTTAAGTTCTTGAGTCAGACAGTAGTTGGATTTTTGGTAGCGTTTCTGAATCTGGAAAGTTCTTTGATATTGCAGCATTAGGCTTCTTATAATGGTGAAAATTAATTAGATGAATGTGAACTCTTTTGGGAAACACGGCCTTCTTCTTTCTCTTAGCGTTATCCCAGTTTCAATCTGGGGTCCGCTTACTAGTCTAACCGGATTTGGCTGAATCTTAGCTTTTCCACAGAGCGACTGCCTGTCTGACCTCCGCAACCCGAAGGGATAGCGATATTCCATGGTTTAGACTAGTGTCAGTTTATTTGGAAGGTACTGACGCCCTGTAACGACTGTCAAAGATCTTCATGACAAGCGGGACCGACGGCTTAACGTGCTCTCCGAGGCACGGGACAAGCGATAATTAACAATTCAATACGCACATAACTCCGAAAAGTCATTGGTGCGCGCCGTGGATTCGAACCCGATACCCACTGCATGGCAGTCTGTTGGTATATCCACTCGGCTATCGCTGCCTTCCTTTGGGTAACACGGCCTGAAGTCTATAAATGTGATTATCTTCCGCAGTCAAGAATGTTTACCCCCTCGTCCATAAAGGCGAATTTATTATTCAAATTTTAATTCCTATATTACATATTCATATTACATGGCATATTAGTATTGCAAGTGCCCTGTGCTTATTGCCACACCAATCCAGAAAGGGGAGACTTTTACTATTTCTAACTAAAATAATACCTTAGGGTCAGAGATTCGTTAACTGATGAGATCAATCAATATCTTCAAAGACGATCAGATTCAGAGAGCCACAAGTCCACAACAAACAAACCTGCTTACTAAGATGTCCTAAGTGGTTTGCAACTGCCTTTGTAGGTCGAAATTTGGTAGCATCACACTGCACATGATTGGCATTAGCAAGTCACTTTGATGACGAACCTGGTTAACCAGCGTGTAACAAGCGCATTACTGTGTGTGTGGGACACCAGAATTGTGTCATAACAGTTTCCTCTATGCAGCAAAATACCTACTTTTAGAATAAATTTAGTGCATACAAAAACCATGTTTATATAATTTCTACAAATACAGAAATGTATCTTTTTGATAATATAAGTGAACCCTATTATTATTGATTAATGCAAAAGTCTATTTGTCTATTGGTTTGTTCCTTTGAGCAGAAGCATCTGAAGGTATTTTGATGAAACTCAGCAGTAACATATGTAGCTAATACATCGGAATCACTCGTTGACTATCTTTTGTCGTGGTAGCGTATGAGTGACACGTACGTAGTAATTAACTACATACGTAGTAGGCTTATATCATCAGCCTTTAACAGTCCGCTGCTGGACTAAGTATAGTAGGCCAATTCCTGCTTTCAAAGGAGAGGTCCTTTGAAAGCAGGAATTGGCCTACTATACCACGCTGGCCAAACGGGTTGGTATAGGGTTTGTAATTTGTATTAAGTTTTCCTTCTCTTACAGTGCTTTTCTCTGCATAATATGCTCCTTCTGTCGGCTCTTACGACACCCATGGGATGATATGGGCTAGTGACATTCCGTACCTATTCTTAATCCGTCACCACGCGGACGAGGCTTACATATGTGCAATATAAAACATGCTAGAAATTTTCCATTGACACTTAAACCAATTTCGAAGAGTATTTCCACGAACGGCTTACATGGCGTTGCATGGAGTAATCAACAAAGCAAACTTATTAGATTGATAGTGATATTAATGGTTATACTGTCCGACGTAAACGGAGGTATACCCTTTTTATGGCATAAACGCAAATGGACTTCTATCTAAAGATAACATCTCGTAATTATATTTAATGTGTCCTCAAGGTCGTTATGTGGCGATATAGAAGCTCTTGTGTGAAGGCAATTTCCTCTACGTCACACGGAGGTTTCGATACTCCTAATTTGTAAATAATAGAAGTTGTCGGTTCTCTTTACTTTCTTTGCTAATAACGGTTGAGTAAGAATGTAATAAGGGCCTCTTCACAAAATAATGATGAAGTATATAGTTCGAAGTTTAATAGTGGTGTTTGTCATCATCTGCAGCCCTGTACATAAATATATATATACTATACTTTGGTCTTTTCTCAGTATGAGATGGGTAATGCCATAGTTCACCACGCTGGCCAAGTACGGGTAGGCATAGAACTCTCAAACGAGAACAATGTGGAGAACTCTCAAACTTACCTAAGTCTAGCAAATTTTCATCAGGTACAAATTAATATTACATAGGTACAAGTACAAGTAGTTACAAGTCGAATCGAGAATGCCTGGAAAGCCTACTGGTCCATGAAAGAGTTCATGAAGGGCAACCTTCCAATAGCACTAAAACGCAAACTTGTCGATATGTGCATTCTGCCTATCCTAACCTACGGTGCTCAGACCTGGTCCTTGACCGAACTTCAAAAGTCCAGCCTCAAGGTTTGTCAAAGAGCAATGGAGCGAAGTATCCTGGGATATAAGAGGGTTGATCGAGTGCAAAATGCCGTTCTGCGATCACTAACGGGTGTTGCTGATGTGGGACGGAAGACTGCCAACCTTAAGTGGGATTGGGCAGGCCACGTGATCCGAATGCATCCTAGCCGATGGGCGAAAATCGTCACGCAATGGGTGCCGCAAGACGGGCGGCGGAAAAGAGGCAGACCCCGAAAACGATGGCGTGACGATCTAGACAATTTTGACAGAGACTGGCCCAATTTGGCAGAAGATAGGGACGCTTGGAGGAGTGTAAGGGAGACCTTTGCCCAGCAGTGGGACAATATAGGTTAAATAAAAAAAAAAAAAAAAAAGGTACAAGTAGACGACCGGCTGGCGCAGCGAGAGTGTAAGCGACTGCTACGCCGAAGGTCGCGGGTTCGATTCCCGCTCAAGTCAAACATTTGTGTGCATGAACATGGATGTTTGTCTTGGTCTGCGTGTTTCTATGTATAATATGAATGTATTTACAAAAAAAGTATATATGTATGTTTATCCATTACACTGCACAACAGCATTTTTATTTCATGGAATATTTTTTATGGATCTACATAGCTGCATTTTCTACCCTGATTCCAAATCTGTACTCAGATTTTTGCTAACAGTTCTACTTTTTGTGATGCAAAGGGTAGCTATTTTTGAAAGAAAATCATGGATTCCCGTCATATTATAATTTATTTAAATATCTAATTAGAACAAAACTTTCTTTTATGTGACTTTCTTGAATGAGGTGGAGTTTTACTACTATTCTGGATAATCCAACAGTAGTCAGCCATCATACTTTCACTCTAATAGCACTGGTAGCGGTCCTCCCTAGTGCGAATATCCTGATGGAAGCGTTCTACCTGCTCCTAGCTTAAATGTGCAAGATTTTCAGGAAATCGATCAAAGTAGCTGTGAAAGAAATGCATCATGCATGCTCATGTTGCATCCAAGCTGCTGAAAGTGTGATAGTAACTGCTTGACGTGGCCAGGAAAGTCGACAGACTTTTTATTTCCCAAAAAGGATTTTACCGGCATTTTTTTCAGGGGTTGTCATACTTTCAGTAAAATCTACATCGTTTATTAATTTTATGATTTGTGGTCCATAGAAAATTCCAGCTTTTAATTCTTTGCAGCTTGTGTCAGTTTGCTCCATTCGTTGAACAATTTCGTGCGGATGTACCCAAGATGTACTTGCTTGGAGTTCTAATGTATCAGTTGAACGCAGAACAGGTCTAAGTAACTGACGGCACAGTAAGATAAACCCATTTGGACCGATTTTGGCAGTTAATTCCTGTTATGTTTACAACGCAAAAATAACAGTCGTCGTGGTGGTTTGATGTTTCACGCCAAATCATAGCACTAATGAGGTTCAAGGGATCTCTTGTTAATTTTCCATAACCGTAAAGAGTCCACACACGTTTTACACACTATATTTGGTGTCCAGGGCTTGTTGTTTGTTTCCAATGGACGTTGAAAGTACTCCATGCAGGCATTTTTTACGAAGTCTGACACATTTAAACAGATTTTTTTGAATGCATATTTGACACAAATGTAACAAAATATATGTATTTGGATTGTATACACAGATCCTTCTAGACCATTGCAAAAAGGAAACAAAAGCTAGTAAGACGTTGATGATAGTGACATCAGCACTCAAATGGAGAGTACGTTTTAAGGGGGTACCTGTATCTCCTAAATTATAGAGCTGCTAGAAAAAATCTGAGTGTAGATACGTTAGTAATATTAATTATTCTGTGGTGTAGATTTAAAATAAGCGAGCCTAAATTAGTAAACAACAGGTAAAAAATCTCATGAAACTAAAAAGTTCAATTTTGTTGTGCAGTGTTATCTAGTACACACAGTACAAGCTCTGCTTAGTTTGGGACTAGATGGTGATGTGTGTGTATATTTGGTATTATTATAAAAAAAACTTAGAAAGCTGGAAATCCAAACCACCGCAGAAGTATGTATTTAACCCAACAAGCTGACTGCGATGCGATATCTTCTGTTGAAGAAGATTGCCCAAGTACAGTGGTTACCCAAATACTGTAACTTCAATTGCATATTGCACAACACTTCATTTCAGCAAAGAAATACTACAGTCCCCTCCCTTAAATACGTTTTACAAAGAGCCTAATACAAATTTTTCATTCATTATGAACGTGCCTTAATAAAGGAAATGTCTTAGTCGCAATTTAATTGCATGCTGCACCACTTCTTAGTCACTTGAATTATTTGTACACTTGGCATTGAATTCTATTATAATTCTATCTATCTATCTATAACGTCACGCCTGTCTCCCATTGGGGTAGGCAGAGACTATGGGACGCCACATGCTTCGGTTCAAACATACCTCTTTCGCTTCATCGACATTCATTAACCTCGTCATGCATGCGCGTCGGTTATAGGTACTTTTTATTTTGCCCTTTATCAGTAGATCACCTATTTGGTCGGCGTACGTCCGCCTAGGGCGTCCCCTACCGACATTTCCATTTATTCTCGCACGATACACTCCTTTCGTATTTCTTCTTTCATCCATCCGCTCCAGATGTCCAAACCAACGTAACATTCCTTTTTCAATCTTTGTCACTACATCTTCTTTTAGACCACACTTTTCCCGTATCACACTGTTACGCACTTTATCTTTCAAACTTATTCCGCACATACTCCTTAAAGCTCTCATCTCCACAGCATTGATTCTACTTTCATGCTTCGTCTGCCATACCCATGATTCGCTACCATACATCAGTGTTGGCGCCAAAACTCCTTGCAGTACAGCAAGACGAGCCTTGCTTGGTATAATTTCGCTACTGATGATGGACCGTAAGGCGCCATTCACACTATTTCCTGCTTTCACTCTCCTTTCAACATCTCCCTCACATTTCCCATCTCTCGTAAACAAAGACCCTAAATACACAAACTCATTCACTTGTTCCACTTTTTCATCTCCTATCATTATGTTACATTCAGTTATACTGTCTTCCCTCTCCATGACCATGACCTTAGTCTTGCTTACATTCACTTTCATGCCCTTCTTCTTATACGCCTCATTCATTACTGTGACCATCTGCTGTAAATCAGACGCTGACGACGCAAAAAGAACCTGATCGTCAGCGTATAGCAGGGTCTTAAACACAGATTCACCCATCCTTAATCCACATTCAGACCTTCTATTATAATTCTATTTGTAATACCTATTAACATCGCAGAAAGCTATACAATTGCTTACACTGAAATAAAGGCTGGTAAGGAAACACTTAAATTAAGACCTTGAAATATTTTTAGTGTGGTTACAATATCGCCTCTCCTAATATCTTAATATATAAAATCCTTGCGTTACTGACTGACTGACAGACACGCTACAGCCGAAACTATTGGGCGCAGGAAGCTGAAATTTGGCATGTATGTTCCTTGGGGACCGTACGGGTGCACTAAAAAGGGATTTCCCGAAATTCCCACGGGATCGGCCAAAACGGGTAAATTTAAAAAAAATGCAGGCGTAGCTGCTGGCGTCCTCTAGTTTGGCATAAAATAGAAAGATTGTTTTAATACTTGTTAATCATTATTTACTCTGACTCTCTGATTCATGAACGCATAGCCGAATCCGCTGGAGATAAAAGGTAAAATATCGTCATTGATGTCTATTAGGTTTTCCGTCGTTTGAAGAGTAGAAAAGAAATGTAGGTTACATTTCTTTTCTACTTTTAATAGAAATAATAGTAAAATTTTACCGCTAAAAGAAAAAAGATACCGAATTGAGTGTTGAAACCACGTGAGCAAAGGTGCGGGTACTCAGATCAGAGACTTACTTCACTGATCTGAGTGCGGGTACAACTGCGCACCACTGTGCTTTTAATTATGAAAGCGGCGACTGAATAATAAGGTAGTCCTAAATTTAGATCTGTGCATAATTAAATTGTTTAGGTTTAACCCTAGACGATCTAAATAATATTTCAGAAATGGAACTTGATTTACAACACAGCAGGAAGAAGTGAATAATGCTACTACAGAAAACTAAATAATCAGTATGTCACGTCAACAACGTGCTTGTATTCGGGAACAGGCAGAAGAAAGTTTAATAAAAACTCAGGGCCAGAACAGGCGTCTATATAATTCTAGCCGGCATACTGAATACATGTAAATTGAGCCCTTTCCGCAGATCGTTTGCTTTGAGAATGTAATTTAAAGAGGCATCCGCTTTAATTGTTTCGTTGAAAATATAGACAGCGTAAATTCTGTGAAGGACACTGCGACACTTACATTTTGGGTTAATTCATTTAAATGCGTTACTCCGATACCGTCGGCTCACGGTTGCGTGGACAAATTAACTGTAGAATTTTATTATACACTACTGAATGATACGGTATAAGTTTAGTGAAAATATCTTTTACCATTGTGAATCAATTTTACTGGTACCCGGGTGGGAGACTGGCAGTATTTTAGTTTATTCGTACAAGAATACTACTACCGTTTTATCGCCGGTCCATTATTGCCGTTGGTAGTGTATGGGCTTCCCAGAATAGGCCACGGGTTTTGTCTTTATCGTTGTCCATCACATTGGTTAAGTGCCTGAGACTAAGACTGATTTTATATACCGTCGTCACAGATGGCTAAATAGTTACTTCGTCTGCCGTCATTCACTTTTCTGAGAACGCCGCAGTGTTCCGTTTTACTCCAAAAAGTGTTCATTTAGTTAAAAGTAAACAAATGTTAACTGTAAAAGTCTAGAATTACGTTAATGCAAATTAAATAAAAAAATATGGCTACGTGGTAATATATTACATATATTACATTACATTACTCGTAGTATTCGTTTCTTAGCTGTAGGTATGTAATTGCAGTTCAGTGAGGAAAATCAACATCAATAAAATGGAATACAATACCATATATAATAATTATACTCATTGTCAAGTAGCTTATGAGTTAGGCCCTAATGTTCAATAAGAGGGAAAAAGAGGAAAAATAATGAGTCTAGTGGCTGTATTATCTAAATTACTTAACCGATATTGTCTGACCGAGTGTTTATGGGATTCGCTTAAGCGGCTCGCGTGTTATAGACCATTTTATGTGAGAAACTATTATTCCAGATAAAAGTATCCTTATGTATGTTCTTGATCGTAGAAAAACTTGTTAATAATTTCCATTCACGAACACCAACCATCCGACATTTTGTTTTCAGGAAAGCATTTACAATTAATTTCTTAGGTTGTAATGATTAATTGTTGTCCAGATGGAGCGGGGTGGTGAGAAATAGTGGGTATAATAAATTATCCATATCGTACGCACAATAGACCGAGCGCGTTTTGTTCCCGCGGGAATGAAGTGCGACGGCATTATGATAATCTCGATTCAATTCATCATCCTCTGAGTTTTTCATATTTTTGGAGAAGCCTTGGGCCTGAAGTTCAAGTTCGTAATAAATAAACGTTACGTAATCTTTCTAGTGGCCTTTTCTGCTTGAAAAGATGCTTTATTCGAATCTGTGGTATTTTACAGTTACTCTAATCTGTTTTCCGTGTACCTCTAATTGTTTAATAATGTATTCATTACGCAGTACATGTAAACATAACGTGTGTACGTGAAAAAGTAATGGTTATGTGTTATCCTTATCACTTTCGTTATTTAAAACGCGTATTTGTTTTTGTGTAAATTATTTTATCTGTGCAAAATGGTGTCGTTTAGAACATAAAATATTGAAAGACTTGTAAAGGGATTATTAAGTTTTTATTATCATAGCTAGTCTGTTGTTCATAGCGTAGATATTAGCAGTTCGCAAGTCATAACTATGACTGTCAGAATTACGTTGTACTAAAGGTTAATGTGTTGAATGTTTAATGTATTTCACAGGTTGGCTCCATTTTATTATTAACTATTATGAGCTAGGCAATATTGTTATTTTAATGGATACTGCAGCCATAATAGTGAATTAATTTAGTTTTAGCTAATGTAAATACTGTTGCACAAAGGGTCTGGAACAAGATGTGACGTATTTTGGAAGGTCTATTTTTTATAACAAAGATGCTAAGTAATCCAAGTTATAAAGTCAATTTATATTATTTTACGAAAAACTGATGACAATCGCTCTGTAGAACAGTTTAGAGGGTGTTCATCAGAAGGCCAATTCTCATATTTTATATGACACTGAAATCATATTTTGAACGAATGAGATTATATTTGGAATTGACTCAAAATCGGTATTCTGCTAATTTAATGCCATTATCGTCTAATTTGACTTCTAGAGTTCGACGTTGACATATTGTTCAATTTACGATCTAGTCACGATAACATTCCAATAACATTTGAAATACCTAACAGTCGATTTAGGAAAATACCATTTTTGACATGAGTATGATACTGACAATAAATTGAAACTGCATTTTGAACACATATAATTAAGAGAATTGGGCCTCAGAATTAGACCTAAATAAGATAACTTGACACTCTACATGATTTGTCAAGCAAAATCGTTCAGCCTGGGATTATCTCTTCCTTTAGATCCTTTATAAATCATAACGAAATACGTTTCTATGAAAAATCATTAGTCCACCAGAATAATCAGACAATTTGCGTCCGATTACTAGTGTTTTAATAAACTTTAAGAAACCCAGACGTAAAATAATTTACAGATAAAGATAAATTACCAGTATATCGTAGAATATTTGAGCGTTTCCAATAAAACTATAAATACGTGATTAACTAATTATCTAAACAAAGCTAACACGCAAAGCTCATAATAGTAAATTTCGTGGCACTGAAGTTAACAGCTTTACACACAACCATTTTCTGGTCTGCTAGATACAGAGATAGTGCGGCAGAACTACATAGTTATACATATGTATTATAATATCTTTAGGCGAAGACGAAGCAATTTCAGAACACTTGCCTTTGTCTGCCAACCAAATGTCTTTTTGTTATTTATGTTTTATAACTTCTATTAACTTTCGATATGGTAAGTAAGTAGGTACCTCTACCAACTAAAAGTAGTTATTAGTTTGTTAATTATGGCTTGCCCTGTGCTTCGAAGATCACGTTAAACTGTCGGTCTCGGCTGTCTTGATGATCTTTGGCAGTCGTAACGGGGAGTCAGTATCCTCAAATAAACTGATACTGGTCTAACCCATGGAATATCGCTATCTTGTTGGGTTGTAGAGGTCAGCCGGCAGTCGCTCTATGGAAAAGTTGATAGTCTGTCATATCTGGTTAGACCAGTAAGCGGATCTCGGGCGCCAAGTCTTGGATGCAACCGGAAATAATAGGACAATGATGACAAACAAACAGTTGTGAACACAGTTTTATCTGTAGGTGAACCGATTTTAGTTCTTATTTAAGTTCCATCATTATCATTATCATCAGCCTGCCATAGTCCACCTGTTTATGCTCCCAAATTGGAGAGGCCTATATCCAGCAGTGGACTATTTAAGTTTAGGGCATACTAATTAAGAAGCTTTAATAATTTAAGAATAATCGAACAAAACAATTATTCCCACATATTAATCAATAAAATGATGGCCAAAAGTCAATCATTTTTCTATTGATATTGTACTTAATACCCATAATAAAAGTAGTGGAACTAGATAACTTGCGTTAACAGTGGTAAAAATATGTTACAAAGGAAGGTAAATGTTTCCAGTTACGATATTTTCGTAGCAAACTCCTCAAAATTCCGGGTAAGCTATTTTTAGATAGCCCTGCGTCCTGGCTGCTATTTTTAGAACCTTTTACAATTACACAGAAAACAGGAATGTCGTGCATATTTTAGTATAACCAGAATTAAGGAATACCTACGCTTTTAGGAACTAAGTTAAACTTAGTGAAGCTTATGCATAATTTGATGTTATGTTTGGTGTTACGGGATGACTATTAAAAATATTAGGTAAAACTATTCTTAACAGGAATCCTTTTACACGAAATAGCTGTATTCTTTTATGTTGGTACCTACTTAATAATAGAGAAAAAAACACAAGACAAAACTACTTTCTAATTCTTTAAATAATTATAATAAGGGCTTCGTATTTTCATCTTCATTTACAAAAGTCAATACGTCTTGTGCTTAAAAAAAAAATTTGAGTACCATGTGCCATTGGTGGGAACACATCGTATTGACCTTGGCCGAGTAATCACTAGAAATTGTACAGTTTATTCTTATTAGTATACCATATAAAGTAAGAGGCATGTGAACTATTGAACTATATAGCTTTCATTCTAACATTCCACATAATGGCAGACAGCAATAAATTATTTTTTCTCATCTTCCTGCCATTATATTGCGATGAACTACAAAGATGTGTATGTTTTTCCTTCTTAGGTAACTGCCTCGTGGCGTATTGTACTCCGATTCAATCGTTTTTGTGCAATAGAATGAATGAATTGAAAGAAATGTGCATTGCTGGCGGAATACTGCGCAACAGAAAAAATGCGTGATCGAATATAATGGCGTCCACAAAAACAATGTTTGCTTTGAATAATGTTGGTGTCGTAGGCGAAAGTATTCAGGATCTATTTTTTATAGTGTAAGTAATCTCTTCTTGGCGATTACACTTAGCGTAGGCCCATTTGCGATCCAAAACGTTTGCCATTGAGCTCGGGGTCTACTATATCGCTTTGTTGAGTGTACAGTATTCACCAACTCTTCGATCAAGTAATCGCGAAGAAAAATATAATGATGACTCAATAAAACGGTTCTTTTAAAATAAAAAAATACCTGTCGGCACTACGTAGATGTCTTTTTTGTCAGGAGCATAGATACCTATAGCAAACACGGTCAGGAGCCTTTCCATTTCCTTTCCATGCATTTGCATTGATTTAGCCTACGGAGCCCAGACACCTGTCTGTAAAGTTGTTAACATGCGATCATCCGCTATAACTTCAAAAGTCAACTTGCATTTCTAGAAAATTCATTATACTTATATGAATTCATATACATAATATGTTATTCATATAAAATAACACATCATACTAAAAATAATCCCATTGCACATCGTCTGGATTCACAAAAATGGACCAGTAGTATGACAGGTCCACGTAGGTGTTTCACGTAAAATAAATAATAAATTCAATTTTATAAACATTTAGGTACGGTATAAACAAAAGCTTTTTTATAATGGAAGTCCGATCCGAAATAATTCCTGTGTGGGAGAAATATTCGATCTGACGTTGTGGATAGGTATTTCAGTCATTGTGAAATTAATATATCCTACGATTTATGTATTTATATTATATACACACGTTTATAATTGACATTGAATTTATGAAATGCACACTCTATTTGTCGACGGCATGTAGAATTTATATTGGCAATGAAAGCTAGAATTATTATAGACACTAATTTGTTCGCAAGAGCGTTGATACAGCCCACTTCTTGTAACATGCGACTACATATATAATATAAAGGTTCTTTGCTATATTTAAATATCGTCAGAGTCTTACAAATAATAAAGATCTGGCTTTCATGTGTTGTAGGTACGTATGTACCAAACTTTGTGAAAGAGATACCTAAATAAACGTACGTTATTATGGAATTGCTACATCGGAAACAGCACATAAGTTAAATATTATATTTTTCCATCTTCAGAAAAGGCGGCAAAACGCAGACCATGACCTGCTAAGTTACTGTTGTGCAGGTCGAATACAAAATAGTTCTAATTTCCTTAATCTTATTTATGAGTTCCTTTGCTTGTGTGTATGCCTGTATGTAGGTAAGTATATATGTTCACCTTTACTTATTCTCGATAGCGCCCAACATTCTGCATAACTCGTATTACAAAATAATCAAAGTAGGTAATAAAATGTGTTTCGCCACATAAACATTTTTTTTAGCCTTGCGAGTGTGACGCTCGCATCAAATGGCTTAATGTTCGAGGTATGTGAGGGATGGTTAATTGTACCTACGAGGTCGTATGGGGCACCGCTAGATCAGGCCGGGGAATTTCACGTTTATGACATTTTTACTGGCAACACTGCAACTAAGGGGCAATAAATTAATTCAGCTAAAACCTTGCCACTTTACTTCACAGAGACACTGGCAATGCTACGCTTTTGTACGTATGAAGCCATTTCTCACCATTACCGCTAAAGTAAATAGCAATGTAAAAAAAAAGCGTAGTAAAAGTTTTACATTTGGAATTGTAACATAACTTTTTATACTTTTTATGGCATACACTCTAAACCTTTTATTAATGCGTAAATTTTCAAATTGCTTTGTAATGTTAGTTTAATTTTCTATACTGTATCTAGGAAACAGGTTTTCTATTTCCTTACTGATATTATTAAAGTAATATTTGTACGGTAGTTATCAATGACTTACATACACAGACCCACGCCTGCTTCCCCGAAGGGGTAGGCAGAGGCATATTAAACGTCCACATTTCGCCAATGTTTTGATCCCACGTAATAGGTGGCGAGCCTATTGCCGCTTATCGGGATATATTGTTTGCCAGAGCCTCGTCCGTTGATCGGCAGGTGCACCACTTGCAGTTGAGGTTGGCTTGGGACCCTAAGTTCTTGGTGGGAACCCTATGCACCCTGGGAACCCTATGCACTCATGACTTACATCTTTTTTACAAATTTCTTTACCTAGTAGTCGATATTCTTATACCATGTTTTTATTTACTGCTAAACTTATACAACTATCGCATGTTAAAACATAAATACTATAATAACCAGTAGGTATTTATTATACAATACCTCGAACGTTCAGAGTTTTAGTGTTACTGAACAGCTTCGGGCTATTCTAATTCTAGTATTCACATTTGTCAATCTAATTCAGATAAACCGATTGCTTGATTGTGAAATGATTTCAAATCTAAAGTATTGTAACTCCAAAGCTTTAAATATTGAGGCTTGATTTATCTTTGCACTATATATATTTCACTATATGTATATGTGAAACTTGTAGCAGAATGAGACAGTTTTAATGTCTTCAGCAAATCTATTGATTGATGGCATCGTGAGAACTTCTCCTATGCCGACACGGCAAGCGGCAACCAGCTTTTCTGCGATGTCATAAATGTCATAATCATCCTCATACGCTGGTTCTTACTCCCGTGCTAAATTTAGATATTTACATACATCATCATCATCATCATCATCATCATCATCAGCCTTTAATAGTCCACTGCTGGACTAGGCCTCTCCTTTGAAAGGAGGAATTGGCCTACTATACCACGCTGGCCAAGCGGGTTGGTATAGGGTTTGTATCAAGTTTTCCTTCTCTTACAGTGCTGTTCTCTGCATGATATACTCCCTCTGTCGGCTCTTACGACACCCATGGGATGATATGGGGTGGTGACAATTCGTATTCTTAATCCGTCACCACACGGACAACACATACAGGGTTTAAAAAGACCCTTAACGAAAACTGAAACCCCATATTGTAGCAATAATTACGAACATTTTTTACTACAGCACCATACCTGGGAAATTACTGGTTCAGGAGATATTGAGGCTCAAAGTTACTACCAATTGAATTTTTGTAATTAGATACAAAATCGAAGCAATTACCACTCCAACCTGTCAACGGATGTCCTATGCACCCATGGATAAGTAGGTATTTCGAAAATTGCACGCGCACACTTTTGATTGCGGCTTAAAAATGTGTCTATGTAAAAAAAAAACATATTCCAAGTTTTATTTTTGCTTAGTATGACTTGGCATGATATCCAAAACGAGTAGACTTCGGCTTAGTGATGGGTCTTGTGACATCCTGTATATCCATATTTTGCACCCGTTAATTTCTGTTTACATCTGTCGGCCATTCTAAGGCGGCTATATTGTTTTTGGACATCTATAGTGAACATTTTTGTTCGTTTTATCATGTCAGCCTAGAGACGCCTACTGATGGACATAGGCCTCCCGAGGTTCTTCAAATAGACCGATCTTATTGCGATTTTAGTACATACATACATAGACTCACGCCTGTTTCCCGGAGGGGTAGGCAGAGACTACGGAACGCCATATGCAACCATCCTGACATACCTCTCTTGTTTCATTCACTTCCATAAAGTTTCCATGCATGCTCTTCTGTTTAGGGTACTTCTGACCCGTCATTTATTTAGGATGTCTCCAATTTGGTCAGAGAACGTCCGCCTAGGTCTTCCCCTTCGTCCTGTCCCATTCACATTTGCCTTATATATCTTCTTAGTCAGTCTTTCGTCATCCATCCTCTCCATGTGCCCAAACCATCTTAACATGCCTTTGTCGATGCTTGTCACTACATCTTCTTTTACCCCACACCACTCTCTTATCACACTATTCTTTACTCTGTCGGTCAAAGATACACCACACATACTTCTCAGTGCTCTCATTTCTACAGCATTTATTCTAAGTCTCTTCTGCCATACCAAACTTTCACTATCATACATAAGGGTAGGTGTTAGTACACCCCTCTATGCACAGCCAAACGTGCCTTTTTGGACACGTTTTGACTGTTCATAAACGCCTTCACTCTATTACCTGCATTAAGGCCTATTCAAACCTGAGCGATATTCGCTGCCGCTGTGGGTAGAGGTACATACAGCAAGGGTTTCGCTCAGGTATTTAGTATCAAGTACCGCGGCTAGAGCGACCTGAGCGATATTCGCTGCCGCTGTGGGTAGAGGTCCATACCGCGCGGGTTTCGCTCAGGTATTTGGTATCAAGTACCGCGGCCAGAGCGACCTAAATTTCTTACCTCTCTAAGCGAAACTCGACTACCGCGCGTTATTCTACCCACAAGAATAGCGAATACCGCTTAGGTCTGAACAGTAATATTACCGCATACCCACTGGGTTTTCTCTGCCGCAGACGGTAGCGAATACCGCTTAGGTCTGAACAGGCCTTTAATTCTTCTTTCAATATCTTCTTCATTCTTACCATCTCTTGTAAACAACGTACCTAAGTATACAAACTCATTCACTTGTTCCACTCGCTGTCCATCGATCAAAACATTACAAGCCGTAACGCATTCCTCCTTTTCAAAAACCATAATTTTCGTTTAACTTACCTTCACTTCCATTCCGTTCCTCTCTGTGCATGATTGTTATCATCTCCTGCAAAACCTCCGCTGAAGTAAGTATAACCTGATCATCAGCATAAAGGAGGCATTTGACAAGTAACTCATTCATCCTTAATCCACAATCACTATGTTTCAAATCTTGCAAACAACTGTCCATGAAGAGGTTCAACAGCCACGGCGACGCTACACATCCTTGTCTAACACCTGTGTTGATGGTAAACCAGTCAGTGTATGCCCCGTTTATCCTCACACAAGCTCTAGAATCCTCATAAAGGGATTTCAGAGTTCGAATGAGGCTGCTGTTCACCCCATACATCGACAGTACCGACCACATTTCGTTCCTCACCACTCTATCGTAAGCCTTTTCCAAATCCACGAATGCGCAGTAGACCTTTCGACCTTTGGCCAAAAATTTCTCGGCTATGCATCGCAAGGAAAAGACTTGATCCGTACATCCCATACTCTTTCGGAATCCCGCTTGTACATCCCATATTTTCTTGTCGGTTACTTTAATAACTCTTTCAATCAGTATCTTTGCATACAATTTGCCAACAATGCTGAGAAGGCTAATGCCTCTATAGTTTTTGCAGTCTTGTTGCGAGCCTTTTCCTTTATAAAGAGGCACAACTACAGCTGTGGCGATTTTAGTTCGTATACCTATACATATGAATGCATGTTCTCTATAATGTACCAAGTGTTTCTAATCTATACATATAAATAAAATTGGAGTGCCTGTTTGTAATATTAAAATAACTGCTTTTTAC
The DNA here is from genome assembly GCA_944739405.2 of Euclidia mi. Taxonomy (NCBI): domain Eukaryota; kingdom Metazoa; phylum Arthropoda; class Insecta; order Lepidoptera; family Erebidae; genus Euclidia; species Euclidia mi. The sequence goes on along the minus strand of OX123202.2, from coordinate 37,275,277 downwards.
TAAATGCATATGGATGTACACACGGTACATATACCTACCGAAATTACATTTTTTCAATTTTTGTCGGTCTGTTTGTTTTCGCTAATCTCTGGAATGGCTGGACCGATTTTAACGGGACGTTCACTGGCGGGTAGCTGATGTACCAAGGAGTAACTAAGGCTAAATTAACCGGGTACGCGAAGTAGTTCCCTCAGGACAAGGGTGAAACCGCGGGAAACAGCTAGTATACCATATAATGCATATATATTAAATTTAGAACACTGTCGATAGAAACTATAAAGCACAGTTCACCACAACGGGATGAGCGGTTTCGTTAATCGGCCATGTTTGGCACAAACTATGTGAATTAGGTAGCAGCACATTGTTTCACTAAATTATGCGAGATCGGTTACAACAATTCATTTGCAAGTTTTCGTGTCGCCAACTTTCAGTGGTCAGACCGCAGAAACGCATTTTTAACGATATAATAACTCTGCGGATAAAGCATTAAGGTTATGCAGGAATTTATGAGAAAGACTAAGTAGTTGGCAGAAATAACATCAAAAGAAAATCGTTGTTAAATTTTGTAAAGCCTTGAAAATGATAAATGTTAGATAATGTATCTCGACTTAATTTAAACTTTGTAGTGTAACTGTATATGTATTTTCTTATTGTGACTTACCTCTTTTTTTGTAGTCGTATCAAGTATCATATTATAGATGTACAGTGAAGTATTATTTATCTGTCTATCTGTAAAATTATATCCAATGTCGATCCGATCTTTAGGTAGGTAAACGTTATCACGGAAATTCTTAAGGCACGTATGCTGTGAGTGTTCATTTAAGTATTTTTTTTATAATCTGAATTCTTGGAAGATGTTTGTAGTCACATCTATATTTGTAGGTCATTAAAGCGCAGAAAGGTATGGTCATGTTATACACAAATGTGCAAATGTAATCTTCTTAATATATAAAATCCTTGCGTTACTGACTGACTGACGGACACGCTACAGCCGAAATTATTGGGCGCAGGAAGCTGAAATTTGGCATGTATGTTCCTTGGGGACCGTAGGGGTGCACTAAGAAGGGATTTCCCGAAATTCCCATGGGATCAGCCAAAACGGGTAAATTTAAAAATAAGGCAGGCGTAGCTGCTGGCGTCCTCTAGTAGTAACATACAGCCCAAATTAAGTTTATAATAAACTTGCTATGTTGTGGTTTTTCCCAATTAATTTCTAAGGTCCGTAGAAAACACAACGTCCACTTACATCACATATTTTCACTTTGTTATTAAATCATCACTATTGTCAAAGAATCATCACAATCATCATTTCAGTCGAAAGATGTCCTGGTGTATATCAAGAATATTGCTTGATAATATGGTTCACTTCTATTTTTAGTCTCTTACCTAAGCGAAAGAAACATAAGTACGGCAAATTGGACATCGTTCTTCCAAGATTGACTATTTGTAGATAGAATATCAAATGACAAAAACGTATTTCGTGACAATGGATATTGCACAGCACTACTGTATGATTCAACGAAAATAGAAATGTCAACACACCATTTTGTTTTTGATTTATCTTTTCCAAAAATCCAGCATTTTTTATTGAATTTCCTTTAATTATTTCTTCTTGTAATGGCAATTGTACAACACAGGAAGGTGCGGTCATACAATTTATAATAGACGATTTTTATATTATGCGATTTTTATTTTCATAAACATCGCATAATAAAACATCGCAACATTCATAAAAAATAAAAACGGCAAGAGGCAATTATACTAAATACTAAACGCGTATAAAAGCGTGAATAAAATATTTAAAACTAGTGAACCATGGTTCATGCAAGCCGAAACGGAAGTAATATATTTTACGAGCAACTTATATATTTTATCAATAACTATTTATTGTTAAACAACATTTCAAACATGACCATATACTAAAATTGTTATTCCAAGTCGTAAGAAAAAAATCCCGCAGATGTTCTGCCAACTAGTCTAGCGTTAAAGTCTCGTACAGCCTTGGATTGTGGAGCTCAGATGGAAATCGTTCAGTAGGAAAACTGATCTTCAACCGTATCCGGTCAACTAGAAGCGACGCTGGGAAAATAATAAGACTAGGATGATCGAACTATGCCGATAATACAAATAATTCTTCCAAAAGAGCCACTGGAAAGTTATCGGAGTGATTTTTCTTTGACTAGAGATTTGAGTGTTGCAAATGCGTTATTGGTGGAGAATTGTGGACCGATTTCAGTCACAGTATTTTTCTGTGCTTACTACTGTTGTGTCGTGTGTGTGCATGTCTTATCTGAATAGAAATTTGTGAAGTATCGACACGCTATGCACTATTACTTGATCAGGAGACAAGTCTTCAATGTCAGCCTTTAACAGTCCACTGCTGAACCAGGCCTCTCCTTTGAAAGGAGGAATTGGCCTACTATACCACGTTGGCCAAACGAGTTGGTATAGTGTTTGTATTAAGTTTTCCTTCTCTTACAGTGCTGTTCTCTGCATAATATACTCCCTCTGTCGGCTCTTACGACACCCATGGGATGATATGGGGTGGTGACATTCCGTATTCTTAATCCGTCACCACACGGACATACAAGTCGGTCAAGACAGACAAGTCTAGGCATTATTATTACCGAGGTAAATTTTGTTTTATTGTGTGTTTTCCTCTATTTGTAGGAATTATATAATAAAGTTATTTTTTAGGGTTCCGTGGCTAAAGGTAAAAACGGGACCCAATTACTAAACCTCCGCTATCTGTCTGTCTGTTACAGGGCTGTATCTCATAAACCGTGTTAGCTAGAAAGCTGAAATTATGTATTTCCCTTGCCGCTATAACAACAAATACTAAAAATAAAAAATGAAAATATTAGGGGGCGGGGGTTCCCATACAATAAACGTGTTTTTGTCGTATATTTTTGGTCAACATTACTAACGGTAAAAGGTAGGCATACAATTTTCACAGAATAATAAGTGGTATATTGCCTAAAATAAGTAATTAAATAAAAATAAAGTACCTAAATATTAAAAACGAACCCATACAACAAACGTAATTTTAAGCATTTTTTTTACTCAATCTTAATAAACAGGTAGAAATTTTAATAATTATAACAAAAAAAGGTAAGTATTTGGAAATAATTATATAAACTATAAAAATAAATACTTACTTACTTCTTTTAAAGATGATTGTACGGAACCCTTCGTGCGCGAGTCCGACTCGCACTTGGCCAATTTTTTATACCTGTTGTCTGGAAATGGTTCTTGTGTTCATCATTATAATTATGCTTGTTTTTAGTACTTATAGTAATAAACTGCTGTTTGTTGACTCTAAAAATTAAAATAATTGCGAACAATTTATGAGTACATGCTTCGCAGTAAAGCCTGTAGGTATAGAAATATGGACATACGGCCGTTTATATTCAAATAATAAATTTACAAATTATTTTAATGACGCGCTACTCAAGATAAGCATTAAGCTTATACAAAGAAATTAACATTTTTCATTTCCATTTTGCTGTTTTTATCAAGACATTTCTTCCTGATTGACTATAAAATATTAATTCAACCGTCGAGTGTAACCGGCTGCCTAAAAAGGCCTAAAACATAATGCTCTTTTATAAATTAAATACGAATACATTTTCCTTAACGCCTGTACTTTTTTGCTGGGTTAGGTACGTAAAATTGAACACCACTATAGATTTGAACATTTGATGCAGAATATAGATCAATACAAAAGGAGTATATTCGGATAAGATCGCATATCAAAATAGTCGTCTTTAAGTAATTATAACATTGACAATGAATCGGTTACTGTGTCCTCAATAAGATAACCGTTATATTTAGCTATGCAGTAATTTCTAGTGCGATGTTTGACCCGTTCTTATGAATAGGTAATCCTAATTTTGCGTCTAATACCGTAAAATTAGCTTAGTTGCGATCTTGGTTATTATTTTATGTCATTAATTATATTGCATTACTTGTAAGAAGCTCAGAACAGATCGTTACTAAGACTTTCCTACTAACCTACATATAATTTCAAAGTGATGGATAACGGTACAACTGAAAGTTACCGAATTCAGGGCGGCCAAATTGTATGAACTGACAGCTAGCTATCTCGAAATATCAAAAATGGGAACAAGTGTTAGATAGCCAAATATTTGCTGAACGAAGCTCACGTTTTGCACGCCAACAGATTTCAACAAACAGATATGGCATTGGCGCAAACTGCACCAATTTTTTTGTGAAATGCTCGTATATTTTATACCTAACGGAAATCTCATGATATTGTCGTTTGCCAACAGGTAAATAAAATTATATAAGGAAAAATATACACAGAACAGCCAACATTTTTAATAAAACCTATGCTATTTTTGTATTATTCTATTTTCCTCAGTATAGATATAAGATTATTTTTTTTATTTTACTATATCGTGATTCTTCATCCTCCTAGCGTTATCCCAGTTTCAATCTGGTGCCCGCTTACTAGTCTAACTGGATTTGGCTGAATACCTATTAGCTTTTCCATGGAGCAACTGCCTGTCTGACCTCCACAACCCGAAGGGATAGCGATATTCCATGGTTTAGACTAGTGTCAGTTTATTTAGAAGGTACTGACGCCCAATAACGACTGTCAATATCTTCATGACAACCGGGACCGACGGCTTAACGTGCTCTGAACATTAACGGTTTGTAGAATTGTTAATTTTTTCCTTCTCTTTTTAAATAGTATAGAAGCGTTAAGGCGAGTGTAAATCTGCTCCAACTATGTAATTTTAATAACAGCACCAAAAAAGGAGTTACGATTACCGCGCAAGTTGCAAGCTATATTGGTCATAATGTGATAATTATTTTATAAGATACTTAATAAAACAAGCACCAGCCATATAAGGTATGGTCGTAAAACGATTTTAGTATATAAATACGATTATAAAGATGTCGTAATTTAAATGGTCGCGGATGCTTTTAAATCGATTCCGCCGTTATTTGAATGTTTACAAAGTCTTCTGCGGCTTAGGAATTTACCTAACGCGGTATTAAAAAAAAGTCAATGAGACTGATGACAGACTGCTATAGTTTTGGTAATGAGTGAAGCATTTATCTCATACTAGAGCATGCCCGCATTTTTGACTGATCCTCTGGGAATTTCGGGACATTCCTTCTTAGTACCACATGCCTACAGACCACTGGGGAGCCCACGATGCTAAATTGGGATTTACTTGAGCGTCATAGAGACTATTGGGTTGCAAAGATGATAAAAAGATAAAAATGTAAATCTTTATGTATATATTTCTTGTGTGCGTGTGTATGTCACTGAACTCCTCCTAAACGACTGGACCGATTTTGATGAAATTTTTTGTGTGTTCAAGGGGACGTAAGAATGGTTTTGATTCACAAAAAATTGCTATAGACATTCAAAATTTTTTAAGAGAGCTGTTGCCTTAATCCCTCCAGATAATCGTCAGTAAGCACGTCTAGGACGTTAGGATAAAGCATTTATGTATTTCTTAAACTGACGCGCTTGAGTATTTCAAAACGGCAAGTTCACTCATTCACATTTGCAACGTTCTAATAATGGCCACGAGTTTGCTTGACACCTAAATCGTCAGATGTGGTCAGATTATTCAATGAGAGCCATTTTTTAGGTTTATTTTACATCCCCTTAGAAAATCTGACACGTTCGATTAATTTTCTTTATTTTTTGCATTTTGAAATCTTACCTCCACTAAGCGAATGATCAGATTAACATTCCTACATACATACATACATATCGTCACGCCTTTTATCCTCGAAGGGGTAGGCAGAGGTGTATTTCTACACCCACTTTTCGCCAGATATACTTTAGTCCCACGTAATAAGGGGCGAGCCTATTGCCGTACCAGGCACATTTCCAGACTCCGTGCTGCTACTGAGAATTTCGTGACAGAAAAACCCAATAACACCGCCCGACTCAGGAATCGAACCCGGGATCCCACGCGCACATTTATGCCGCGAGACCAACGAGGCAGTCGTATAGATTGATTGATTGATGGCACGGGCTGTTTCCGCAACTCCACGTCTTGGCGTGTATTTTGCGTGCGGGTGGGAATGGTGACGTCATTCCAGCCACCCCAGCTCTTCGAGGAAGGCCAGCAGACTCTTGATGTGGCCCACTGCTTCCCTCAGGGTGCTGTGTCTTGTCAGGTACTGCTGCCTGTACTGTGCGACCTCAGGGCAGTCGAGGAGCAGGTGGGCTGCCGTCTCGTCTGCTGCCATACAGGCCCTGCACAGCGGGCTGTCGGTGATACCTATAGTAAATAGGTGTTTATTAAGGAATCCGTGTCCTGTGTAGGCGGCCGTGACTGTCCGCAGTTGTTGTTTGGACAGCCGGAGGATTTGTTTAGCTATCTTACCGTCTACTGCGGGAAGAGCCTCCTTGGCCTGCCTACATGTTTCAATACCAATCCAGGACTGGTTGTGTTGGGTCCTGGTCCTATTTCTTACCAGGTTGCGATAAAATCCAGAAGGGAGGGGAATAATGGGCTCGGGTCCCACCACCTCTAAAGTGGCCCCTCTTCTGGCAAGTACGTCGGCTGCGTCATTCCCTCTAGAGCCACTGTGGCCCTTGATCCATTGCAGTGTTAATTTGTTTTGTTTACCTACCTCTGTTAGTTTCTGGTGGCATTCAAGCGTGAGCGCCGAGGTGATAGTATGGCTTTTGAGGGCTGAGAGGACTGCCTTACTATCTGAGAGGATCCTAATGGATCGTTCCCTTACCTCACGTGCCATGATTGCTGTGGCAGCTAGGATTATGCCAAAACATTCGGCCTGGTAGACCGTGTTGTAGGCTCCCAGCGGTGCTGCGATGTTGATATTTAGGTCCTCGGAGAATACTCCTGAACCCGTACCTGTATCCGTCTTAGACCCATCTGTGAAGATCGTGAGCTCGTTGTGATTAACCGCTCCTTCGTGTAGATCCTCGTACAGTTGGATTTTGTATTTCTTGTCGAACACAAATTGTTTCGGTATTTGGTCGCCAATGGCTTGTGTGAGAGGAACTTCTTTAAAGAGTGTATTTAAGTTGCTAGTGTGCGGTGTGTTGGTGTCTTTCCAGAGCTTCAGAGCTCTTAGCCGGACCGCCGACATCGTTGCTTCTTGTTGTATAAACAGGTGCAATGGGGGCAGGTCCAGCAACACTTCGAGTGCCGCTGTAGGTGTAGTTTTCATGCAGCCCGTGGCCGCTAGGCACGCAAGTCTTTGTAGCTTTTGAAGCTTGTTGGCGGCCGTTGTTAGGTTGGTCCGAGGCCACCACACTACTGCGCCGTAGCTTATCATCGGACGTATTATTGTCTTATAGAGCCATAAGACAATTTTGGGGGATAGGCCCCAGCGTTTGCCTATCATCTTCTTGCACTGCCAGAAGACAATGCTTGCTTTGTTGAGCTTATTTTCCATGTGGCTGTTCCATGTCAATTTGCTGTCGAGAGTGACACCCAGGTACTTGACCTCGGTAGACAGCTTAAGCTCTGTGTTAAATAACTTGGGCAGTCGGTAAGTGCCCAGCGCGCGTTTGTGTGTGAACATAACTAGTTCGGTCTTGGTCGGGTTTACAGATAATTCGTACTCATTACACCACCACTCTACTATGCGTAGCGCTTGTTGGGTTAGGTCGTACACTGTACTGGTTACCTTACCTGAGGTGAGTATAGTTAGATCATCTGCATAACCTATTATGTAGAAGTCTCTCGCATTGAGTTTGTCTATGAGTTCATTGATGACTAAGTTCCACAATAGCGGGGAGAGTACACCTCCCTGCGGGCACCCTTTAGTTATCAAGGCTGTCTGAGTGTCGCCGTGTAGGCGCACTACCCTTTTGCTGAGCATGTTTTGGATCCACTGTATGAGCATCTGATCCACACCATGTCTGGATAGGGCGTTGCTTATGCTGGAGAAGTTTGTCTTGTCGAAGGCTCCTTCTATGTCGATGAAGGTGCCCAGGCAGATGCTTTTTTGTTGTATAGCAGCTTCTATCTGGTTCACGACCTGATGTAAGGCCGATTCCGTCGATTTCCCTGAGCTGTATGCATGTTGGTTGGCATGTAGGGGTAAGTGCTTAAGAGCCCCACTTCTTAGTTCCCTCTCGCAAAGCCTTTCCAAGGCTTTAAGCATGAAGGAGGTCAGGCTTATTGGTCTGAAGGACTTTGCATTGGTATAGTCTGTTTTGCCTGGTTTTGGTATGAAGATTAGTTTGACTTCCCTCCATTTCTTCGGTACATATCTGAGGGCCAGGCTAGCCCTCATGATTGCCAGGAGTCTTTTAAGGACAGGTTCACCTCCCCATTGTAGTAACCCTGGGAAGATGCCGTCCAGTCCGGCTGCTTTGAAGGGATGGAAGCTATCGATGGCCCATCGGAGTTTTTCTTCTGTGACCACGTTGTTTGCGTGTCTCCATTCGTGTTCGGTCGCCACTGTTGGTGTATCGTGCCAAGTTATTACCGGGGTGAGGACGCAGCCTGGGAAATGTGTTTCGAGTAGGACGCGTCTTGTCTCCTCCTCCGATGTGGTGTATGTGTCATCCGGTTTACGGAGAGTACCTGGTGCAACTGTTGGTTGCTGAGCCAGTAGTTTCCTTACCCGGTTTGCTTGTTGGCAGGATTCAATGCTCCCACAGAATTTCCTCCATCCCATGGTGCGTCTGAATCTGAGGCATTTCCTGTAGTCTGATTTGGCCGCTTTGTAAGCGTCCCAATCAGCGTCCGCGCTTGTGTTCATTGCCCTATTTAAAGCCTTTCTTACCTTCTTGCGCTTGCGTTCAAGCTCAGCGCCCCACCAGGGTTGTTTCCCCGGGGTTGAAGGCGGAGTGGTTTCCGGGCAAGCTGCATGGTAGCTGTCTAGCATCGACTGTGTCAGTGTGCATACCTGCTCGTCGATCTGTTCAGTGTCACCCAGTACCGTCGGCGTAGCGGTGAGGGTAAGTTTATCTCTAAGTAATAGGACATACTTTGATTTGTCCGTGTTGTGTGGTTTCCTGCGGGGCTGTGTGGGCTGTATATCGACTTTTATGGAGAAGCTGATCCATCTGTGGTCTGAGCATGATGCCTCCTTTGAGACGTGCCATCCCTTGATGCGTTCAGCCGCTCCTTCTGTTGCGAGAGTTAAGTCGATAATTGTCTGACTACGTTTTGTGACGAAGGTGGGCTCCGTACCTGTGTTTAATAGGGTAAGATTAGTGGTGAATAGGTATTCAACCAGTGACTTACCTCTGTTATTGTTGCAGTCCATGCCCCACATTTGGTGGTGGGCATTGGAGTCCGTCCCTATTACGACCTCCGTATTGGTTCTCTCGCACTGGTTAACCAGACGCGTGAGGTCGAACGGAGGCGGGTCTTCAGCCTCGGGCATGTAAACCGATGCGAAAACGACCGCTATACTCCTTGGCTGCTGTATTATTTCAATTTGTATCGCTGTGATGTCTCTGGAACAGAACTCCATTAAGGCTTGGGCTCTGATGTTTTTAGTTGTAAGTATACAGGTTCTTGGATGTGTGTGGTCAGTAGAAGAGTAAATCTTACCTCCCAGGCTGGAGAGGCCTCTAATGAGGCCACCCCTTATCCAAGGTTCCTGGATGAGCACGATGGCTGAATGTTGGACCTCCATCCATTTGCGCAGTTGCGCAGTGGCCGTTTGGCTATGATGGAGGTTGATTTGCAGGCAGCTGACGTCACTAGGCAGAGGGTTCATCTGTGGGTGATGTCCCCTCCTCCCCGACCTTCAGCTGCGTTAGGCCCGCCAGGATGTCGCCGGCCCCCACCCCGTCGTCCCGCCGCACCGGACTCAGGAGCAGGCTCTCATCTTCCGAGTTACCCTCGGCTGACGGGCCAGCCCCCAAGCCAGATGCGGCCGGCTCTGACGGGCCGGGTTCCGCGGAACACGCTGGCTGGGTGTCTGATGCTTGATGTGGTTGTGTGGAGTTGGCGCATTCCGGAGGATGATCGACATACTTGCCTGTTGAGTCCCGGAACCGGACGTAGACTGCACCCAGCCCCAACGCGAGGCGGCGCTCGTTCTGCACCAGGACCGGGACTTGTTCCTCCGGGACGCCCACGACCAGGAAGCACCCACCTGACTGTCTTTCCGAGTGCAGCAGCGACCATTTGTCGACCGCCAACCAGGGGTTCTGGAACTCCAGAGCCCGACCCACGTCGCGCACGTCGTCCCAGACTCCCTGTTCGTTGGGAACGACAATGCCGCACCGCACTCTCTTTGGGGCCTCTTCCTGGCCCCTAACCTCCAGTTCGAAGCCCGGTGGTGGGACCAGTAAAGAGACCGCCTCCGTCAGCCAGGTACGCGTTGCCTCGTCGGCGCACCAGAGTTTGAGGACCCCGTCCGCGTACATGGGTTTCCCGGTGAACGCAGGAGCGGGGCGTTTGGGGGTTTTAGTCGACCAGGCGTCACTCAGGATCTTCCTTTGAATCTCCGTGAGTATCCGGTCCACGAACTCCTTCGGCAAGTTCCCTGTGCGTTTGCATGTTACTGCAACGCCCAGGGACGCCTTGGAGGCCTGTGCGTAGGACTTACCTTGTGTCCTGGAGGAGTCGAGGCGGGGCTTCTTGTGCTCCCCTCGAGGCGAGCTGGTCTCGTTGAGTGCACGTTTGGCCTCACCTCTTTCCTTGTTTCCGGCAGTTTTACCTGCCGTGTTTCCCGGTGGTGCTGGGGCTGGATGCCGTCCAGGGTGGCCAGCCCGCCGCTTGGCGGCAGGCGGCTTCCCCGTACTGCCTCCGGCCTTCGTGCACCCCCCACTGCTGAGCGCGGGCTGCGCGCTGGTCACATTACTGGGACCTGCGACAGCGGCCTGCTCCGCTGTTTTTGTAGAGGCAGCACCGGCGGCGGCAGCGGTTTGTGCAGCCTTACGCCTTATTGCCAGGCGCTGCCTCTTGTTTTTATTCGCCCTCTTCTTCTTCGCAGAGCTGGTAGCAGCTGGGCCACTCGGTTGTGTGGTGGGCGGGTGTCGAACAGGACTGGTGGTCTTGCCCTTACCCTTGCCCTTGTGGTGACTCACCACTTGCCAGCCCGCGAAGGAGGAGTCGTCTTCCCGCTTTATCTCAAATGGGCTGACGATTGTAAGGACGGGACCAGTACTAGCGTTAGCCAGCGCTGAAGTCACGTCCTTGGGGGATGGTGTGACACCTGCAGCCGGGGCCACGGCGTCGACCATCTGTATGGTTGTGGCGGCGGGAACAGCTTTCGCAGTCCCCGTCGCGGTTGGGGTAATAAGTGGGATTTCGGTATCCATGCAAGTTTTATAAGACTTCATCCCTCTGGCTTCCCACCCTCCATGGAGCCCGCATTTGGGAACGTCATAACGGACGTTAGGATTACCAGAGGGATATAGGAACGCGGGGCTGGTTTACAGCACGACTTCGGGCACCCGCTCGGGTTAACGGCCTGAGCCGAGTTACCAACTCTAGCCGTCATCCCTCGCTTGCACCCTCCGTATAGCCTTCACCTACCACATCAACAGCCGAAATAAATTTCAACTGCTGATGTGGACCCTACGTCCCTAGCCTGTGGCCCTCTGACGGGACACGGTGGCCATTTCCCCCGCTGCGGCTCACAGCGGGGGCTACCGTTTAGCGTGAAATCGGGACCAAAGAGGGCGTGTTGCCTCACGGTCACATTACCGCCAGCGCCGCTCGGCTCAACCCCCCAGGACTCCGTCATCCCCGCGTACGGCGCTCGACTGCGCAGGTCCTAGCGCAGGTGGTCAGCTTCTCTTACCCGTGACTTTTTACTACGAGCCCGCGCCCACCCGACCACGCGGGGGCGTGGTGAAGAGATGTGTTCCTGGATGTGGATGTGTGCGCGCATGTGTGTACGTGTGTGTGTGTGTGCATGTGTAAAGTGCATGTTGCTGTGTTTCGGCTGGAGGTTTTGGTTGCATCCATTTCTGAAGGAACTGGACCAAGAACGGGCGGCAACCTCGGGAAGGATAGTCCACCAGCCTTGCCTAAGGGGATCTTCGCGACCTGCGCTACCCCTGAGGCCATTCGCCACTCCCTGCACCGGACTCACGTGTAGGGAGTAGAAGTCAGTGCAGTTCAGAGGTGTTATGTATGAGTTGACCTGCACGGGCTTCCGCCCCGGCAGTCGTATAGGGTTTGATGTCGAGTTTTCCGTCTCTACGCAAAGATGGTATTTGCATCGTGTTATCCCTTAGTCGCCTCTTACGGCACCCACGGGAAGATAGGGTGTGGTGACACTTGTATTCTATGCCGTCAACCACACGGCTAATTTTAAAATTAACATTCCTACTGTATTAAAAATACGTAGGACATGGATGTTATCAATATCTGACGCGCTCGAGTAAATCACGAAATCCCGTCATGGGCTCCCCTACTAACAAAGTACATCAAGTGACGGTCTGTTAGCCTGTAACGCCAGTATTTTATATATACAGATATACCTGATATTACGTATAGATAAATTTTATCACCGTCCGTGTTTACTTTGACCTAATCTATCAAACATCAAATTCTATAACGATACATGAACACCTAGTAACACGAAAACCACAGAGGATCCGCCCATCAGCCGACGTTTGGCAACCCTATTGGCGAATGAACAATTACCTACCGGAGCTCACTTGAGAAATTCAAACTAACAAAGTTATGAACTTATTGTTTTGTTGACAAGCTAATAATTCCCCTTGGTTCACCACTACTGAGTTATTGCCGTCTGTCTACGATGCTTCAGCATATACTTACTACAACTACAAACAAAAAGTTTGTTTGTTCATCTATCCTCTCTTCAACATCAAAAAGAACTGAAACTATATAGTAAGCGGCGGCTGTGAGTGCTATTTTAAACGGTTCTAATGCTCTCGCAAAGTGACTAGTATTATCATTCTACTATTTCATTAACGGTAAGGTATGTGAGGATGATGATTATTCTTTCAAGGAAAATTATTGGATGGATTCTGATGTAACTTTGCTATTGCAAATATAGCTTAATATAGAAGAAGAAGAAGAAAGGAAGAAAACTCATTTATTCTGTTTAAGTACAAACTTATAGACAGTAACATAAAAACTTAAATACTAACTCAGTTCCCAACTCAGCATATTGCCACCTTGTGACACAAGATGGCGCTGGTATTCTGTTGGGACCGTTTTTATAAATAAACTAGAAGACGCGCGCAGCTTCGCCCGCACATTATTTGTAATTTAATAATTCTTCCTGATCCCGTGGGAATTTCGGGAAATCCCTTCTTAGTGCACCCCTACGGTCCCCAAGGAACATACATGCCAAATTTCACCTACTTGCGCCCAGTAGTTTCGGCTGTAGCGTGTCTATCAGTCAGTCAGTAACGCAAGGATTTTATACATACAGATAATATCAGACACATGGGTTACCTTTTGTCGTGATAACAGACACTCATATGTACTAGTACTTAGTACATTATTATCTCAGGTTCGCGACCGGATCTGGTGGGTGACAGCTAGTTACTCTTTTACGTAACTTTAATAACCAATGAGTCATTCGTTGGAGTGATTAATGGAAATCGCAATAATAAGCAAAACATGTAATTTACTACGCCATTACAGTCATTAAAGAAAAATAATTGTTTTGAGAGTAACTCTTAGCTTTTTATCGTATTACGTAAAGAAACAGTGGGTTTTAATAACAGCCGAATTTTACGCTTTTTGTTCGTTTTTCTAACGCAATGTTTAGAGAAAGAAATGCTGTTTGTTTAAGTTCAACGGTTTCGACAGAAAAAGAACAATAGTTTGTTTCATTGTTACTTTTTCTTGCCAGTGAATGGTACCTAATTGGGGTCTGTAGTGTTAAGTTGCTTGTAACTAATCCAACTTACATTATTGCCTCTTTGCATTTTAAACAAAGACCAAAACGGGCAACATCACCTTTGTCGTGCTAGTATTAGCACGTTGCTTCCAATATTCACCTTGGATCCAGGGCTTTTTAGTCTAACCAGATATGACGAATATTAGCTTTTCCGCAGAGCCACTGTCGTCTGACTGTCGCAATCCAAAGGGACAGCGATTTCTGTCGCTTTCTGTATATGACCGTTTTCTGTATATACTAATTTAACAGAACAAACTCACCGTAGAGACTGTCAAAGATCCTTTATGCCTACCGCTGCCTACAAACATAAAGCTGCGGGTCAACAAGTTGAATCATTATTTTGCTCTAGTCCCAGAACTACATGACTTTAAACTCATTTATAGAGCATAGGACCAACAAGAATAGGGTAATTTCCAACTAGTCAAATCAAGCACTTTTAATGAAATGTCAAAAACGAACTTGCTACGGCGCGGCGTTTGTATGAAATATGACCTAGTGACGTCATAGTTTTTTGCTGTCAAATAGAATACTTATTATCAATAAATTGTTGATAAGAAATGTTAAATAAAGTTTTAACATTAATTGATGAATGAAAGTACCGTTATTTTGACATATTTCACTAGATGAAACGCCCCCTATTACGTGGGACCTAAAAATTCATAGCGAAATGTGAGTGTAATATTACACTTCTGCCTATCTTTTCGGGGATACGGGCGTGAGTCTATATATTTCACTAGATAAACATACTTGTATAATTTATTTCACTTGCAGGAAACTTTCCTATTAAACATATTTTTAGAGGTGTTACCAATCAGTTCAATTATTTATAAGATTTTTTTTATTTTTATTTTTTTATCTTTTAAAACAGACAACTCCCGCACTAGGAATACATCCTGTGTCGCGGGGGACTTTACAAACATACAACCAGCGGACACAACGGACAACCAGACTCGAAACAACAATTTATGGATCACACAAAGGGTTGTCTCGTGCGGGAATCGAACCCACGACACTCGGCGCAGTGTCAAGCGGCGAGACGGCCGCTTAAACCACTACACCAACCGTGCAGCCAGTTTGAATGCCATTACGATCATAATTAGGAAGCCAAATAACCGTAAGGATTAAATCGTAAGGATACGATTACACCGTCCTAAATCTATACAATTTACAAAATAGGGCAATTGGGAGTTTCCAATTGACCTAAATCGGAATCGAGCTATTACCTACCTATCCTATTTAGATTCCTAACCTAATTCGATTTTCCACAAATTGAATAGTGTAAGCTTAAGATAACATCGATTTAGAACTTAAGCTGTATGTCATCCTTTCCTTTTCATAAAGCGCGCTTAATTAAAATTTTATGTAAAGTTTGAACTAGATATGAATCTGCCCTGATCTTATATTATTTTTGGACCAAGTTTAAACGTCATACTTATAAAGAGAAAAGCCGAACTGGAAAGTGAGTGAGTATGAGATTCCAAGGGACATTTTGCTTAGCAGTGTGACACACTAACATGGTAAAATAATTGTCCTTTACGCTTTAACTTTTAAACTATTTGCGGGCTTATTATTGAACTAAATCAGGCTGAGAAAGATGGGCACTAACACGATACCCATACGTGAAAATAAGTTCTAAAGCATCAAACTCCGACAGTATATTTTCTTCGCTTAAGCATAGCGGTGTTTTCAAAACATGTTATTAGAATAGGCATGTAGAAAGTGAATCCTATCTTTTTATTAATGAGCATCGTATTTCCATAACGCGGTTATATTTCCATGTCGCATTAACCGCGTTAAGTGACGTTGATTTGACGACGGTTGGCTCTCGATCGGACCTTTGTTATTCGATATTCATCATTCATATGCTTCCTTTCTTGTCTTATGAATTTATTATAACAATAGGTACATTATATATAAATATTATGAGGAAAATTATAGCTAATCATTTTCCTTTTGTTTTTCGTGGCAAGTTGTCCAATCAAAATTGCGGTTGCTTCGTTTCTAGTAACTTCTAATAAATATCGTACTTTTTGCCGCGATACAATTGATGAAGTCAAGAAGGCAGGCAAAATTACTGATAAATATTAGCTCTCATATATTTCTACGAATTGTATCAGTAGGTCAGTTGTATTATTGTATCAGCCATGCGTCTCCTTCAATATCGAGTCAGTAGGTAATTCGTAAGTATAACATTTATTTTCCTAGAGCTCGATAAATGCCTGACATTGAGATTGTTCCGACAATATACGCAATAAGATATTATTGGATGTTCGGAATAGGTTTACTAATTCAATAACTTTTCGTGTTTATTTTAGATATACCAACGTATTTCCAATCCAGTACCTATTTGAATTTAGTTTCTTCTAAATATAAAAAACCTATCGTCGTTCACGATTACGACGCCTCATTCTCAGCCACATTTGAATTCTGAAAAATATTCGAATCATTGTATTCTATGTAGGTACATTTTTATTTTGCGTTCGATCATTGTGTTTGATTATTATATCATTTGGAAACTCACAGCCCTACTCACAGCATCTACCGAAGTCATTCGTTTGTGCAAGTTAGTCAATGTCCACCAATTTTCTTTTTTTTATCTGCGAACCTTATATTAGCTGATTGATTAAATATTGTACTACTTAATACAGAAAATAATATATGGATTGTTATAAACTAACACTTTAATTCTCGTTTAAGAAAGTACCTTAATTTATTTTTCTATTTATCGCAATCCAATCATTAGGTAATCGCGTTATAATTTTGTTCAGATTTATATTATAAGAGAAATATAAGTCATAATACTCGTAATTGCCATATCTATTGTGAAGCTTCTAAGTAATGATTGTAAAAGAATAAGTTGATACGAATGGCTTGGTGTCAAGCTATCGATGTACACTTTTATAAAAGTATTTGATCTCGATCTATCACATGATGACGCTGGCTAGTATGGCATTAAGGCCTCTCTCACATTACGCTGGGCGTACGCTCGAGGAACGCTGACGCCCAATGTGTGGTCGGCCTAATTCCAATTAAAGTTCTTAGAGTTTGAGACAGATTTTATAAATACAGATACATCAATTAAGAATCGTTTCATAGGAGTCATTGCATGAGCTCGGTATACCTTATGGTATAACTCTTAATTGATGAATCTGTATAGATACCCATACTCCACCATAATATCATAGCGAGGTACATACCGGGTTAAATTTGTGAAATAGAAATGAACGTAAAATGGTTTTAGTCAATTCTCAGTGATTGGTTATCAAGTGAAATCGAAGTTCAAATTTTCGGGATTCGGTTGATAAAGATCGCTATTTGCGCCGTAAACGCAGTGATCCTCACTCACTCATCACTCCGAAACAGGCCACGAAATAGATCGCGGATATCTCGATCAGAGGTAACTCCCCAAGACTATGAACTAAATACTTACATAATAGTTTTCTTTTTTATATATTTTTTTTTTTGTTTTTATAGGATTTTCCAGTCAACTTCCAGTCAGTTACCTTTAACTGGGAAAACCTACAAAATTCATTCGTTGTTTATTTCTCTACACCTAATGGTTCAAGAACGTAATTATGGGTACAAAAAATATAATACACATCTTTTACATATGGACTACTGTGTTACGTAGGCAATAGTAGGCTTAAAGCGATTTAAAAAAAACGTTCATTATTTTTGATACTTTTGTATGTTTGGTCGCCAATCATCATTTGATCATGAATTGTGAGTCATAAGGAGGATTTGGCCTACGATACCACCCTGGCCTGACGGGTTGGTACAGAGTTTTGATAACGAGTATTTCGTCTCTTCCCTGTGATAATATTTGCTTTATGGATCTTTCTTAGTCGCCTCTTACCTCACTCGAAGATACAACCTACATATATTTTTGTTATTATTTCGAGCACAACAACAATATTCTAAACAACGAAACGTATAATAAAAATCACTAAGGTAGATTTTACTAGAACAAACGATATATTACCGAAGCGATACGTTTAAAAGAAATAATTTGGTTATATAAGAGCGTTTCGCTTCGTCTTAGTTATAAAGTAGGCGGTACATAAACCGCGATTTATCACAGTTCGATCTCCACGTGTAAGTTACCGTGTGACGAATTTCTCTGCTCGGTGCTGTTATTGTATTACGATAATAGGTTATGAGTTATAGCGTACCTTGGTAGGTTTTTATTGATTACAAAGGCATACCAGTCAGCTGATGGAAAAGAAATTGCTCAGGAACAGAGCAAGGAAATAGGAATACACAGCCATGACACATGCATTCACAGCATACTAAGTGTATAGAGAGAAACAGTGAGCAAGTAACCGGGAAACTCAAATCACAGAATGTAAATTATCATTGTCATGCCCTGGTCCCAATTTATTTGCGGTTGGCGCAGTATGTCCTTCGCTTCCATACTTCTCTGACACCAGTCACCCGATCGTTTACCCCGTTCTCTTTCATATCCATCCTCACACAGTCGATTCATCTTTTCCTTAGCCCCTCCCTTCTGTATTCAGAATGTAACTGCCTGTCTGTACGATTTTTCTTCCTTCAGTTCCTTACACTGAAGTAAATAAAAGGCTTTTCAATTTATATTTGGCATAGACTTGTTAAGAGAAGATACTATATTTTATGAAACGTAGAGTCATTAAAACCTCAACAACATGAGTGTGGTCTTTTGCATATTATAATTTATAACATGTTTTATAGCCACATAATATGTCGATATATGATTTAAAACCGTTTTTTAATAACATTACTTTTATCTCGTGCTTAAAGCTTATGTTACCAACATAAATCATAATACTAATTTACATAATGTTTGCCGTCCTTATTTGACAGAGATGACTGAATAAAGATTTTAAGAAAACTATCCTTGAAGACAGAAAAGCCATGGCCTAACGACGACATAAATTCACAGATTTTATGTGATTTTGTCTTTGTGACCTTCAGCATAAATTATTTTGATTTTTGACATTGTCATGAATCCTTGACTTTAAGGTTATATTGACGCGTAAATAAAATATGATTCTTATTGGCTACGGGTGTGGTCTGAGAGAAGAAGTCGTTACTGCTTAGGATCTGACCACCCAGAAGCATACAAGTCCAATTGACGAAACAATTATACGAGGATATTTTAAGAGATACATTATAAAATCTTTAGGCATTTCAAATAATATACAATAAAATTCGTAAAACACAATAAGGCACAGTCACTACATAGTATAAAACAAAGCCTGTCTTCTGTCTGTCTGTCCCTAAGTAGGTATGCTTAAATCTTAAAAACTGCGCAACGGATTTTGATGCGGTTTTTTTAATGGATTGAATGATTCAAGAGGAAGGTTTGTGTTTAATTGACGCGGTGAAGCCGCTCGCGACGTCTAGTTTAGAATATAACTCTAAAGATGGTTATAAACCGATGGAGAGATACGGCGTGGATTGAAAGGACCTAGATTTAAATCCCGTTGCACTTTTTACTCCGAAACATGTAGATAGTTACTTAGTTAGATACATATCAAGTACGCTATACCGCCATTTTGCCATTACAATGTAAATTGTTCTCTGCGAGATTGGTGAACACATGCTACAAAGTAATAAATTGTATAGGTAGATTGCTGATTTCAGCATGACTGGACCCCGACTCGACCAGGGAAGACTGCCCGCAGTATCACAGAATTGCGACGTAAAGTAACAGTATCTATACTGTTGTGTTTCGTTCGGTGAGTGAAAGTGCTGGAGGCCCCATCCCCTCCTCCCTGTCCCTCATGCTGGTCCTCTTTTATTCCTCTACCCATTCCAAATGGCGATAACGCACTTATTACTCCATTGGGGTTGCTTATCACTATGGGCGACGGTAATCGCTTACCATCAGGCGATCTGTCTGCATGATATCCGCCGATTACTTAAAAAATATGTAATAAAGCTATATATAGTACAGATATTTTAATTTTCGGCTCGCATGGTAGTAGTGGGTGACTTTCGTTGAAACCTAATTTAAAAATCAAAGACAATTTGCAATTCTAACTCATCCATTTATCGCCAAGCCTTGACAATCCATGAATCCATACTGTATAACGTCCTGGCAGGTTGATAGACTTTACACTTTAAAACCATATTTAAATCATTTAAAGAAATATCATAATTACAGGAAAACACATACAAATTAAAATTAATTTAATACATACATACATAGACTCACGCCTGTTTCCCCGGAGGGGTAGGCAGAGGCATAACGCTCACTTTTCGCCAGTGTTTTGATCCTACGTAATAGGTGGCGGGCCTATTGCCACTTATCGGGATATTTTTTTTTGCCAGAGCCATTTATTAATTTAATAATATAGTAAAATACAAAGGCAATTAATTTCACTCACTATAACGTATTGAGATATTGAGGTTACATGCTACAACAAATGTTTGGCCTCAATACATGAATTATCGCAGTGCTGTTACAACCTTTAACGTATCTACAACGAAAACAAACCATTATATAAACATTTGAGCATTTGAGCGATCTCTTATCTTTGGATAGACGGAAGGTGGCCATCTTCAAATAATTTACTATGAATGACTCACGGAATTATATCACGCATGATTGGCTTAGCATATCGGCTTAGCATATCTGTCTACGATATTGTAAAGGTCATCGCTCATTGGAGCCAAGTGGGAAACAACTACCAATGGTATTCTTTATATGAATTTCTATAGATATGCGCTGGTACATCACGTCACCTCTATACCAACTGTACCCGATAGCCTAGTTGTAAGATGTCAACAGCAATTTATTATTTAGTTTAGTGATGGTTTAGTTATATGTCGAAACATGTGCTTAAATGAAATGTTAATAATGTACTTCTTTCAAATTGTCGTCAATTTAGAAAGTTTGTCAATAACACGTGTTTGAGTAGGTATAGGAGTTCAGGACCCGCGACTTCAACTCTCAGACGGCACCTATAGATTAAGATTAAGGTGTATTATTTAATGAACCCGGCCACGACTGTCATCTTGTCGGTCGTACACTTAGAACTCTGTAATTTGATATCTAAAGATCTGCACTCAATCCATACATATCAGATCGCCAAGCCGCAAACTGTCTTCGCGCGGGCAGTACGTGGGTAATTAAAAGTGGTGTTCGCAGTTAGCACGCTGTGTTGTGCTTTGCGTTGACCACCTGTCGACAACGAGTGGATGCCGTCGGATAGTTGGTGGCGGTCGACTGCCGGTTACTCTAATGGTTGATAACCTTTAAATGGGCACGTGGAGACCGCGTGGTATGGTACCCAAGAAGTGTTTGTTTGTTACGGTTAATTCCAATGACGTAGTTCCAAACATCACACCCGGCGACGCATCCAACCCAAACATACGCTTCTAGATTTTCGTATTCGTGTATAAATATGGAGAGCGTGGAGTTTTATTTACTATTCATAATTATATAATATTGTGAATTAGTTTCCCTTTTTATGACGCACGCGTGGAAATCTTTCAGATAGTAGTGATGTGGAGCTTGTTTCAAGTCGATAAGATTAATATTAAACGCAACATGACTTGCCCATGTGGTGGTGGTTTATAATACAAAACTTCACTACCCTATCGTATTCCGTGGGTGTCCAAGGAGTGTCCGTATACGCAGCAGGACCCTACGTTTAATTCGATTGAAAGTTAACTTTTTACGTGCGTGGTATTTAGTACTTTTCGAATTGTATAAGTAAAAAAATAGTACCTTCATTGTTACAGCGAAATCTTGAATTATTACCCAGCAGGACCCTCCGCTGTTTGAAGGTTTTCAGACCAATAGTATATTATGTCACCGTTTAGCGATGTATTAGTACCTTTAAAATACCTTGGTTTCATTTTAATATAATTATTAGTTTATGAGGAAAGCGCCTGCAAAACTTTTATCATGCCAGCAGGACCCTTTTTTGTTTTGACGCTTTCGGCCCCGATAGTCATGCACCCAATCTTTTCATATATTATTTTGCTTTGAGCCACCATCATATCTCACGAGAATTTGCTTCACAGTAGCACTGTCAGTTAATAGGCCTTCTGCACCTCGCTGGCCAGATTTGTACAGGGTTTGATGTCAAGTTTGCCGTCTCTATCGCAGACACTATTTGCCTCCTCTATTTTCCTTGGACGTGTCCGTATACGTAGCAGGACCCTACGTTTAATTCGATTGGGTTAGGGTTCCCACCAAGAACATAGGGTCCCAAGCCAACCTCACCTGCAAGTGGTGCACCTGCCGATCAACGGACGAGGCTCTGGCAAACAAAATATCCCGATAAGCGGCAATAGGCTCGCCACCTACTACGTGGGATCAAAACAATGGCGAAAAGTGGGCGTTTAATATGCCTCTGCCTACCCCTTCGGGGAAACAGGCATGAGTCTATGTATGTATGTATGTATGATTGATAAAAAGTTAGTCAATACTTAGATCATTCCACGTCTTATATTAGACCAAAATATTTCTTCTTATAATATGGTTTGGAACACCGATGAATAATTACTGTACACAGTATAACAGTTCAACATTTGACCGTTAGATATCTCAAAGAATGAAGTCTAAATAAAGGACAAAGTAAAATGAAGCTATCCGGGCTGTTTAGGTATAACATTTTGTAGTCATTGCATATCGCCTATTACCTTTTCCATTCTCACTTTCCCTTTCTATTTTTAGACATTTCCCCGAAGGCCTATATCAAATACTGTAAGATTATACCAAGCCAATATTAAATGTGTCTATCTCAGGACATTACTGACAGGACACTTAACCTTGGAGCAATCCAAGTGGTTGTCATTATTGTAACACTATCGTCGAATAGAACGTACCTAAAGGTAAAATATAGAGGTATTTCGTGATTAATCCGTTGAGGGTTTCAGACAACGCCTTATATAATTCAAGTGGTGTACCCTCGTACCATTTAAGCGTCACTATTTGGCTACATGTAGCATTATGTTTACATTGTTTGAGCTTCAGAATATGTTCTACAATTTTCTTGCGAGGCTTGTAGGTACGTAAGCGTTGATTACTTTTTTATTTAACTTCGTATTTTCGAGAGCAAAATAATACTAATATATTATTCGAATTAGATGGTAGAAGGAATGGAAAATTTTGAAAGAAGTAGTTAAGTAACTTAAAAAAGCTTCTTATAGACGTAAACCAGTACATATATATACAAGCATATAACATGGATGGAAATCCAGCCTAAGCGGCGGTGTTGTTGTTGTATTCCTTGAATATAAAACAGGAGTAGCTACCCTTCGTGACGGGCAAAGCTGGGTCGCGCAACATAATTTATGTTCATATGAACTCATGAATAAGATGTATTGGCTAGTTGGCGTTTTTGCACACATAATTTATTCATATTAATGTAAATAATGTAGATTTTATTAAACGTAGCTGTTTTATAAATTACTTGCCTTTTCGTAATTTTAAGTACTACCTATAAAATACATTTGTAAATATAATGAGACGATAAAAAATACATAGGTAGGTAGCTTGTTCCTTGCCTTTGGTCACTTCAAATTTCAGCAATTAAACAGAATATACCCAATCTTAAGGATATTATTTCTATGACCTATGTTGTGACATATCGGTGTGAACGAACATGTGACTACTAGCTACTAGGCTTTTGCTTGTTGGGTAAGATTTCATCGCAGCGGCGATATCGATCAGCTGTTTGTTTGTATTGCGCGACAGGGGTCGCCAACCCACAATCCCACATGGCGATGACACCATTCCGACTGCGAACGGCAAGCCAAAAATACATTAGTGAATGAACGAATCCCGCCAATTCCAAACAATCCTGGAGCTGCTGTGGAAAATTTCACATCCGGCATCACATTGGAAACCTTCCGCCCACGTCACACAAAAATGAACTCTATAATTGTAGATCAAGGTATTAGAATGTAGTAAAGGGTAGGTCAGGAGATAGTCGTATATTTTTATTCGTGTATTCGAGATTGGATGAACGGCCAGGTGTGAAAATGAAAAGGCCAGATATTCAATGTAACGTATGAAAACATGAGTTGTTATTACGACTACGTGCGAAATTTGCATCAGGCTTTTTGTTTTTATTTTAGTTTTTGCTCTCCGATTGGGAAAACTGATAAATTTTGTTATTTAATATTTTTCAATTTCTTTTTTGAAATAGGGTACGAGAGGCAAAGTAGGTGAATTCTAAGCTATATTTAGGCGTGGATGGAGTTACAAATCCTATTAAATTGTGCGGATTCGGTCGGCTGTCGCGATAAGGTACCTACTTAAATCTTATTCTTGATACTCGGTTCGCAGAAATAAGGGTATGCGCATAATATTATAAAGTTAATTTTATTTCGGGAACGTATTCTCGAGGTTACGAGACTTACGAGACACAGAATATGTATACGTAAATGTATCTTATTGAGATGTCTCAAAAGGCGTACGTGGCGATGAAATTTATTTAACCTAAATTTACATCTGACTAATACAGGTTTGAACATACTCTACTTCAGCAAACATCTCCGTAGAATTGAGAAATTCTAATTTTAGCATCAAATACTCAGTTTTGTGATCAAGAAAAGTTTTAACTCATTTTTCTTCGTGTGATTGTGTGTCCATCTCTAGTGGCGAAGTTTTCAGACCGCCCATAGGCCTCCGACATGGCCTGACGATCCTGAGAAAACAACCGGGACCGATAGCTTTACATGCCCTACAAAGCAGGGTACCGCTCTAATGTAAATGTCACACGCGGTCACCCATCCAAGTGGCGACCTGTGCAAGCGTTGCTTAACTTTTCCGACCTATTCCGAACGCCTAGTCAAGTCTCGCTATGAGCGCCACAAATGGATAATAATGTTTGGTGACATCGATTGGGCCCTTATCTAACGACATAGTCGCGGTGTAATGTCGCGAACACTGGCAGCCTATATGCGCAATTAGGTACATGTTGTTGTGATTTATCTTAATTGCTATCTCTCAGTGGGTTTAGTGAGAGTTTATTTTACGTTAAGCGTTTTGATTCACTTCAAGCCGCTAAATCGCGGCACCGAAAAGTAGCTTGCACCAATTATCGAAATTGACTTGTATGATTATTACATATGACAACTTGATGAAGAAACCGTATACGTGCACAGAGTTATTCAGTGAAATCACTGAGTTAAACAAATGGCAATTTCAACCACTTGACAGCAGTATATTACCTACATATCTACCTAATTCCCAAAACAAAAAAGACAATGAACAATTAAAAGTTTAATATTTTTCGTATACATCAAGAAAATAAAATTTTAACAAAACGAATGCAAACGGTTTTATGGCGTACCAGATATCAAAACGTTTCGTATAATATTTCTTTGCCATTATCCTTGTCCGTGATAGGTCGTCATCTGAACACGAGTTTTAAGTGAATATTTTGTCTCAGGTTTGCATGAATATGGAAATTGCGAGACTTCTGCAGTAAAATCAGGAATAAGTAGTGCTTTCGGGATATATGATCATAGCCTTTGCGATAGTGCCGATATACACGTACGTGATATATGTACATCCCGAGAAACCACTTAAAACTTATGTTAATGGTCACAAAAGTTATATACCAACAATAAGTAGTTCAATTTCAGTAATCTTGGTAGGTAACCATTTAACTAACGGCCGGTATCGATATTCGATCTATCCATGGATTTGGAGGTTCGAGATAAATATTCGACATATTTTGTATGTAGCTCATGTCAAATTTGTATCTAAAATCTCAAAAAATGGATAAGTAGATCGGAATTGAATTTAGCGGAGATTTGATTAACAATGAGATAATTTCTTGAATTTTGTTGTCAAGGCTAGTGAAAAGAAAATATATCATACTTTTATATTTTCCTTGCTGTTTCCAACTCAGCTTTATTTAATATCTATGACACTTTTTAATTCGTAAATGATGCGGTTGCGTTGTGTTTTACTACGAAATTGTAGACAAAAATTAAGACTTAAGTCCAATAAGGTAGACTTTCTTACATTGTATTATGAGTAAGTGGTTAGATATTATTACAACACACAACACAATGGTGACTTCTAACATTTAATGTTTTTTCAAAACCAACTCTTAAAAAGCACAGCAGTACTTCTTATATAACTGAATAGAAACAAAAGAATCAAATTTTAAAACGAGGAATTCTCAATGAGTTTACTAAATACTCCTGTAGCTGTTATATAACACCATTGGCTAATTACACCGGTGTACAAACTTCAGCATTTAATCAAAACTGTCCCTTGTTTAAATAATGTAACTTGATGCCAATAATTTATTACAAGTCCCAACTAAGACGCATGTCGGAGTACTCGGATAAATGACACTAATTTATTTAAACGATATTATTTCTAAGGCGTCTCTTTTCAGATCCCTTTTGTAAAATGACTAGACCAGATAGTCGTTATTTATTTTGGACCCTTATTAAATATTTTTCTGGGACTTAGTTTCTGAAGTATTCCTTCGAGATGTGAAGTGTTATTCAAGCTCTGCTTTCATAGAACTTTATCATATATTATGTGTGACCAAGTGTGGCATTCACATCTGAGCGCTACCGTGCTTCGGAGGGCACGTAAAGCTGTCGGTCCCGGTTCTTGTCTTAAGATAAGAGTCGTTAGGCCACGTCGGAGGCCTTCGGGCGGTCTGAAAACTCCGACACTAGAGTTGGCCACACACTCACACGAAAAACAAAAACAAAATATATTATGTATATTCTAGCCAACAGATATATTTTTTATGTATTGCTCTGTTACGCTTTAGTGTACTTATGTTGCACTCATATATCCATACAGTGCTGTCATATATTTTATATAAGAATCAAGAGCTTCCTTGGCTCAGTTCTAGCGAATGATAAATGAGGCAG
Organism: Euclidia mi; assembly: GCA_944739405.2. Lineage (NCBI taxonomy): Eukaryota > Metazoa > Arthropoda > Insecta > Lepidoptera > Erebidae > Euclidia > Euclidia mi. The sequence goes on along the minus strand of OX123202.2, from coordinate 37,248,598 downwards.
ACGCTGCCAACATTTCAGGTCCTGCGTTAGTTTCTCACTTGGCACCGCAGTCTTCACTTCCATCCCAATGAATATAAAAAAAATAAAAGTTTAACTTTTCTCTTTAGACCATTGCATTGACCTATATTTGTAAGCGAATAACGTCAGTTAGTTTCTTTGCCAAAACTGGTTAACGTTTACATGATTTAATTCAATTGAGACAATGTAGACATTCCCAGATGAGAACTAATTCTATTAGAAAAATGCAATAGAACTTAAATTCTGTAGAAGTAACAATGGATGAAATCAATGATCTGTCCTATTTTTCCTATACACTTACTTATTTAAAGGAGAGGAAGTACGGCAACATGGCATCAACAAAGGATCATGTTGCTGTCCGTTCATCCTGTTTATCTGTCTGTCGAACTCAGATCCTTTCTCTCAGGAATATTAGAAAATACTGAGCATGAATGGTGAATATAAAATACTTACAAGGTCACAAGTTTTTGTAATGATATTTTATCTTTTTAAGCTTCTCTGTAAACTTAATTAAAGAAATGAGTATTTAAGAACAGATATTTTTTGTGTGTCACCCGATGTGTTGTCCTGTGAGGAAATCGAACTCACGACATAAGACTTCCTGGCTGAGACAAGGCAACTGCTTTAACACTAGGTTATAGGTACAGTTATCATTATAATAATTCAATTTTCAAGCCGTAATCTCTACAAAACGGTACCAAGGCTTATATCATAAAGGTAATATTGTTATTATGAAAATTATGGACGATAATCGTTACTTTTACCTGGTAATAAACTTTTACGTTTTGTATATTTTATGAGAATAATTTTATTCCCAATTGTATAGACATTACATTTTTCGGGACCCTTTGTTAAGTTGAGTGTAACACTTTTTATGTTATAAAATAATTTCAAACGTCAGGAATATGACTGTATGTGATGTTGACTTTTATATTGTCCTTCTATGAACCTTATTATTTTATTTTAGAAAAGGTTGTCTGCTTTGCACAGAGTACCCAGAGGCGGAATCCGATTGAGTGTTATTTACTTTTGTTCATTGTGCTACTATATACTACTAAAAACGTGCAACTTAGTTTGGTAAATGGTTTGTAACAACAAAACATACTGAACGGATTATAAGTAATATGGGTTATATATTGTATATTAGAATAGCACATGGGCTATCTTTTGTCGCAATAGCCTGTTCGGTTTCCGTTGGTTTGATTAAAAAGAATGGAGTTGAGAATCCTAATCAAAAGACACATAAAAAGATATAGGTATTTCTTTGATATTGCACACAATACTTGAACAAAATCCCAGTTATAGCCTAAAATAAAGATGCAAATATATCTACCATCATACAGCGTTGCCCAGTCTGCTGGACTGAGAAAGTATTGTCAATCAATGTGATGTTTTCGATCACTGGCATCAAAATCATCACATTGATTGACATAATTAGGGTTGAGCTACACCTATCAGCACCGCATCGCACTTTTATATGCTTCTATCCTTTTCTGTCACTTAGGACCGTCATTTACTAGAGCGAGAAAGAGAGAGGGAACACGATCGCCTTTTCGATTCCGCGGCGTGCTGAAGCGTTCCGTCTCTCTTTCTCGCTCTAGTAAATGACGGTCCTAAGTGACAGAAAAGGATAGAAGCATATAAAAGTGCGATGCGGTGCTGATAGGTGTAGCTCAACCCTTACCCACCATCCAGTAGTGGTCAAAATTATCCACCATGAAATGATATGAAGTATTGTATTCTTAATCCGCCACCTCACGGCAAAAGCCTTCATCATTTCATTTTATTTGCTAATATCCTATAAAAATATTCTACCAATTTCTCTTATTGGCAATTGTAACAAGGTTATTGAATGACTATATTTCCATAGAATTAGTGTTATATCCATTTCATCTTAATGTATAATGGGTCTTTTCGAGCTTAGAGGGGCGTGAAATGGAATAATCAAAATCCAAGTTTAAATGAACCCAAATGACCTATAATCGTGATAAGAATAACAACTACTTGATCTCAGTCTGTGGCTTATAAGAATTAGACGATCAAAGCCGGAGGTTCTAATTTGGCTGATCTAAGTTGGGATTACCTCTTCGAGGGTTTCCTTCATTTCTGCTTTGTTTAATTTGTCACGTAAGCTTTTTAGGGTGTTTCTGGAATAAAAGGGAATTAAATTGGAAAGCATTTGCGAACATTGTTAATAGGGAATATGCATGTTTTTTTTATCGTTTATTTATGTTAATATGATACCGTAAAAATAAATTCACGAAGTGCCGAAAATCGGGCTTAGTGGCGTGCCATTGGAGAGGCCTATATGCAGCAGTGGACTACGGCAGGATGAAAAATAATTTGTCGTGGAGATGTCAAAATTTATTTTAAATTAAATGTTGAAAATTGCAATGACATAACGCTGGTTTGATGATCAAAAATAAATTGTCGTGGAGATGTCAAAATTTATTTTAAATTAAATGTTGAAAATTGCAATGACATAACGCTGGTTTGATGATGAAAAATAAATTGTCGTGGAGATGTCAAAATTTATTTTAAATTAAATGTTGAAAATTGCAATGACATAACGCTGGTTTGATGATGAAAAATAAATTGTCGTGGAGATGTCAAAATTTATTTTAAAATTTTAAATTAAATGTTGAAAATTGCAATGACATACTTAACGCTGGTTTGATGATGAAAAATAAATTGTCGTGGAGATGTCAAAATTTATTTTAAATTAAATGTTGAAAATTGCAATGACATAACGCTGGTTTAAACACCCCCATTTTAGCGCGCTTGTGGTTACGTCAGCTTTCTCAACGTTTGACGTACGTTTGAGTTGTTAACTGTCAACTCTGTCAATTGTTTTGACATCTCTGTCAAATGTCTGGTACTGTTTTGACACTTTTGACATATCCTCTGCGAACCGTGTCGTCACTTTGGGGTCTAGCCAATAGTGTTGCGTTTCGTCATTTTAAATTTCGCTCGTAAATTCGCGATTTTAGAGTGTTTAAATATAAAATAAATAGAGGACGCCAGCAGCTACGCCTGCATTTTTTTTTTAATTTACCCGTTTTGGCCGATCCCGTGGGAATTTCGGGAAATCCCTTCTTAGTGCACCTCTACGGTCCCCAAGGAACGTACATGCCAAATTTCAGCTTCCTGCGCCAAATAGTTTCGGCTGTAGCGTGTCCGTCAGTCAGTCAGTAACGCAAGGATTTTATATATTAAGATGTTAGAGGTGTCTTTCTTTGCCGACAAAGAATTACATAAAAATATATTCGCTTATATCTGAATCACACGCATATTTCCTATTGCAAATGACAAGTATATTGTAGTATATTATAGTTAAGTAAGTATATATATTTGTGTATGACAATCTGTTAATCTGTTTTCGCACAAAGCAGCTAGGTCGGTGAAGGCGGAGGCTTTGAAAATATAAGAAAAAGAAACTAGCAAATTGTGGTATTATCATGATAAAGTTTTTAGTGGGTAATATAGGTATGTTAGTAAGGTACAAGATATCAAGATTTAGAGCGCCTCTACATCCGATAGAATCAAGCCCCTCTGCATTATTAGGTACAGAAAAAAATGTTACTCAAAATGCGCCAAAAGGCCATGCATAACATATGCGCCTACCAACTAGTGATCGCAGAAGGATCGCAGCGATGAGTTGCTTGTCTTTAATGAGTTTCTAATTTCTTTAGTTTTTTTTTAATTATTGAAAACAGTTGTAACAACATAAAATATGGTTAATAAGTCAGTAATTTGCTAATCAATATAAATCAAAAAGTAAAAAAATATATTTCATAAGTTTGACTGTGGTAGCATTATCCACTTCAAAAATTTCTATACAATAATAATATTCTACCACATTCCCAAACTAAGCAGAGCTTGTACTATGGGTACTAGATAATGAATAAACATACATATATATATACTTTTTTGTAAATACATACATATTATACATAGAAACACCCAGACCAAGACAAACATCCATGTTCATGCACACAAATGTTTGACTTGAGCGGGAATCGAACCCGCGACCTTCGACGTAGCAGTCGCTTACACTCCCGTTACGCCAACCGGCCGTGTACTAAATATCATATTATATCATATCATTTTCGAAACCATAAAGTTTCGTTCCTACTACGTCTATTTTCGGTACAAGTATGAACTACCTAAATTTTATCATCTGTTCACCGCCGTTGTTCTATTATTATCTCTCAATTCATGTCCAAAGTTATGTTATTGTTAGAGTTGTAGCAATAAATCTATTTAAGCACGACTCGAAAGTTACTTTGTAATAATTTTACTGACTCTATTTGTTTTAGTTTCGAAAGTTATAAATTTATTAATAAGTTAGGTCGATTATGATTAAATTTTCGCCCACATGGGAGAATAGTGACCTCTAACCATTATTTCTACCTAACGCATTAGTTAATAATAAAATAATGAGTTCGGCCTGTGTATGGCCTTGGAAGGGGCCTAATGTCCAGCGGACGTCTTTAGGCTGATATGGCGATGATGATGAAAATAATATATTATGTTGCATTTCTTAGATTTAAATCTAGTTGAAAAATCAGATAGAGTCACAAAAACGTACATTAAAAACAAATATGGCATTGCAGACATACATATGTATATGCGTTGCATTTTGAAACGCATTATAAAAGGCATGACATAGCAGCAATATCAGATAGCCCAGATAATTTAGAAAAGTTACTTGCAGAAATGGACGCAATATTTAGCGCACTTGGTCTTAAAATAAATACTAGCAAGTCAAAATGTTTGACAACTTCGAAATTTCCGTCGCAAAATAGGCCCATTAAAATTAACAACATTGTCATTGAACATGTCAATAGCTTCAAATATCTAGGTAGCCAAATAACACACAACTCCAGATGTATTTCGGATATAAAAACTAGAATTGCAATAGCCAAACAAGCTCAATCACTTTCAATATTAACACAAAAATTAGAAAACAGCTAATTAAAACTTACGTCTGGAGTATCGCTCTATACGGCTGTGAAACTTGGACCATGATGCAAAGGGATAGAGAAAGATTGGAGGCGTTTGAGATGTGGTGCGGGAGGAGGATGAAGAGAATAAGCTGGACAGAAAAGATTACAAACGAAGAAGTTCTGCGAATGGTTGACGAAGAGAGACGGTTGTTAAAACTAATAGAAAATCTGAGAGGGAAGATGATTGGCCACTTGATACGACACGACAACTTCTTCAAAATAATACTGGAAGGCAAAATAGAAGGGAGAAGAGGAAGAGGACGGCCTCGACGTACCTATGTAACACAGCTGAAGGAAAAAGTTGGAGTCGGATCGTATCAAGGGGTCAAAGAAAAGGCAGAAAACCGAAGCCAATGGCAATTACTCCACCGACAAGAGCTACCTAGCTCTTAAATGGAAGAAGAAGAGAAGAATAAAAGGCGAATATTAATGCTATGTGTATTTTTTACGATGTACCGGATAGAAACTGCTCAGTCGATGTATCGTCAAAAAGTAACGTCTGCATCTTCTAAAGTCGGCTGTCGCAAAACATGTTCCTGTGATTCTTGTCCCAGGACAAGATCCGTTTGACTACTTCAGAACCTTCCAACACAACGCTTACAAACAACTAAGGCTTAGATTTGAGACTTACAACACTCCGACACTAAGTTGGTGTGAGTGTGAGTCAGACAAAAGGAAAGACTAATAACGAATATCTGATATAGCCGAAGTTAGACCTTCAGTAAATAATGCAAATCATCCAGGCGCTATTTTCTGTTTGTTTTTTGTGGTGGACACAGTCAAAACCTACACATTAAACCTACACACAAAAACGTCCTTAAAAATCTTATCAAATTTCACGGATTGAATCAAAGTTAATTTAATGTCTGATTGAAAAGTATGCTTAATTTAACTGCGATATGGAAAATTCGTTTTTCATTTGAATACATTACAAGTCATTATCGCAAACATCAGATAACATAATATACATAATTGTGCAAGTGTATACCTACTTATTTATATTGTGGTTTTAATACCTACATGAAAATCTTTTTAGATTTTTTTTCACTTAACCATTTTACGAATCCTTTGCTATTGTACCATATTGGGCCAAATTAAAGGTTACATATACTTATAGTTATATTTAAAGATGGTATTTTAAAATGTGGTTGACAAATTGATTCCAGAACGGATCGAAATATTTTTCTAAAATAAATACAAGATCACGCAAAAAATCCAAATCGCTGGCATAAATCTCTAGGATTTAATCTTAAGAACGGATTCGAATATCTTTGACCTAGAATTTGGTCCTCAACCAAAGGACTTTATTCGAATCCAATATTTCTGAACATAATAATAGCTACATGGCAGGTTCTATCGGGCCCTGTACCTAGACCTATTAGCCTCGGTGAACTGACTGCGCTGTGGTGACCTCTTTGGGGAAACCGAAGGGATTGTTTGTGCAATTGCTGACGAAGTTATCAAGACGAATAACTACCGGAAATATATCCTGAGGGATGGCACTACTGATATTTTCCGTGCGTGTCACCAGCCTGGTGAATCCCTTAGGCATATTGTTTTCGGTTGTTTACGTCTTGCTAATGGCAAGTACTTGCACAGACATAACCAAGTAGCCAGAATCATTCACCAGCAACTTGCTCTGTAGTACAAACTTGTAGACATCGAGGTATCTACTACAAGTATGTAGCAGAGCCAGTTCTCGAAAATGACCATGCCACATTGCACTGGGATCGATCTATCATCACAGACAGAACTGTTGTAACCAACAAACCTGATATTATGGTGATAGATCGATCAGAGCGTCTCGCAATAATTGTTGATGTCACCATTCCTCATGACGAGAAACTCGTGAAAGCTGAGAAAGACAAACAGATTAAATATCTGGACTTGGCTCACGAGATTGTCGACATGTGAGATGTGGACTCGGTAATTATTGTGCCGATAGTTGTAACGGTTAACGGTCTAATAGCCAAGAGCCTCGACCGTCACCTTAAGAGGCTCGCGTTGGGTGCTTGGGTCAAGGGCCTGATGCAGAAGGCAGTACTTATCTACACGGCACGTATTGTGAGGAAGTTCCTGTCTCTGGAGCCCTAACCACCGCCTGCTTGGACCCTGTGCCCGTTGCTGGTGGGATTCCACAGTTTTTTAAATATTTTTAAATGAATTTATTTTGTTATTGATATATTTTAAAATGTAATATAAATTTGAGAAATAATTAATAAATAATAATAATTTATTTATCAGAAAACACAAAGGTACAAAAATATACTCATACATAATTAAACTTAAGGCTGCAGTTTTCTATTGATTGGGAAGAACACCACCACATGCGCGATATGAAACTAATGAAAACCGAAATATCAAGCAATAAATAACTTCAAATAATTTCTGATGAATGTTGCGGTGTAGACTATCTACTATTCTAAGAAACTCAATATTGAATATGAGACAAACATAATATTCCAGAATCATCGAATTGGATTTTCCTTTTTGCAGGTGCAAGCTCTATGCGTATTGTTGCGAAATAATAATTATATATTAGTTATAACAGTCACGAGGACATTGCAACATGTCGTCAGAGTTCAGCACTCCTTTTATTCGCAGTTGACAACCTTTAATAAGCGCGTTACGAAGTACCGAAGAAATTTGACACACTTAATATTAGGCGCCTTCATTTAATACAACTTTCCCTTTTGAGAGTCACGTTCTTTAAATGACGCCACAGATACTTGTACATCAATTGAATATTAAGTACATCGCAGTTTAGCTTCTTCAATATTTCTCTACGATCCAAATCAAATGGGAGGTGACATTAAAACGAATACAGTTAGATAAATCAATTTCGAACACATTTTTTTATCTTCAGACGTGTGTCGAAACATAAATGAGTTTTACGAAAGCCCAAATTCAATTTCTGAAGGAGACGTCGTAAATAGGAACATTTCTAGAAAATATCTTGTTAATAATAGGTGTCGCAGCGATATTAAGAAAATAACCGACTAAAATAGACGCGTTTTTGAGAACTTTGAGGTGATAGCTATATGAAGATAATAATTAACTATGCATAACTATTTTCTCCTGAATGCCTATAATAATCATATAGTTGTTACTTCCATGTATGTGGATACAAAAAAAAGATAAATTGAAAACTTAGCATATATGAGCTATTAGCAAACATCTTTTTAAGTGCAAAAAATCTAAGTAGGTTTTTGAATTCTAATTGATGGCACTGGTTGTTTCCCTGATCACATCATCAGTCACAATATTAGTAGATATAGACTTAATGATAATTAATTCGAAGAGTTGGCTGTTGATACAATGACCCCGCTTTGATTTACTTGAAGCTGCAAACATTTTATGTAAGGCTGCCGTGGAAAGTTTCACTATTATAGTAGAAAAGGCCCGTCATGTCATACCAGAGTTTAATACATCACTTTTTGTATATTGTTCAATGCTTTTGCTTGGCGCCAACCAGTAAAAATGTAGAGTCTTTTGGCAAAAATAATACGATTGTTCCTATCAACCATCGGTTTATCAAGTTTCCTTTGATTTCAGGTAATTTCCGTAGATGCGAGGAAACAAATGGATTTTACATTAGTGAGTATTATTTGTAATCATACAACATATTGTATTGTGACGATTGTATTATCTTATCTTACCATAATAACATTTGACTCGTGCACGTTAATTATCTCCGCTGGTTCATCGAGTGTTTACCAAAACATTAAATTTAATAGGAATAATAAATTGTACAGCATCGACAAGTATGTTTTTTGAATAAGAACGTGTCACTGCATTGATTAGGGTTGCGTATTGGATGCGGCGGCATCTCCCGACTTCATTCATTACTCTCTCGTGTCTGCTGTTGATAACTGTCTCCATGTGCCACCGCCACGCTGCTCCCATAGCCATGTAAAGAAGTGCGTATTCCGTCTCGTCAATAGTAATTCGAGCTCTTTGTTTATTGTTCGTGTTTTCCTGATCCGTTTGTGTACAATGTGCTGTTGCGCACGGTGCGATATACGAGTTTTCTGCTAACCGCTCAACCATTCAATCGTCAGTGAAAACCAGTTTATGTATACCTGTCGCTATATCATTATCTTCGAGTTTGTGGCGCTCAGATTAGTCATCCGCTAATGACTTTTCTTCGCATTGTATGATTTCTATACGGTTACCGTATTTTTCTGTTGAGTGTTGAATACACAGAAGCAGGAAAACGTATGTTTATGTGCAATTGCAGAGTGATGTTGTGTTTTTATAGTGTTTATCAGTTTGGGATTGAGTGTGTGTGAGCAGTGGTCGGTGCGCGGTGGGTGAGACTGTGGCGGCGGGTGTGTGTGTCTCTGTCTGTGTGTGTGTGTGTGCGTGCGTGGTGCGTCGGTGTGAGTGTTCCTGCCGGCGGCGGCGGCGGCGCGCGGCGGCCGCGGCGCCAGTTGTGTTCTGAGCGCCACGGGGCTGCCGCGCTCTTGTCGCGTAGAGCCCTTGCTCGCGATCCCAATAACTTTGTGCACTGGAAACTTTTCAAAGCGATTCCGGACGGATCCGATGGCAGCGGATCGCTTTCGTTTTGAATTTCGAGTCGTGTCGTAAAGTAAAACGTGCGGGCGATCATTGTTGCGTGTTTATACGAGTCGGTCGGTCTATTTTTGAATATTCTCTAAACGCTTCACCGCGAAGTTTTCGAAACGCAGGCGGCCGGAGGCGGGTTAACGGCCGCAGTGTATGCAGCACGCCTGCATCACGTCTCTTGTGTTTTTGTTGACGGATTTTTGTTGTTAACCTCCACGGTTGTATCCGACAAACGTTATCTGTAAGTATGACCCCGGTTGATTTACGATACTAGCTTGGCTGTCTTTATTCTAAACTGTACGGACAAACTTGTGTAAAACGAGTAACTACTTTAAAGTTGAATGTGTCTCTTGAATATCCATTACTTTGTAAAACACTGTTTGCAAAAAGAAAAAAAAAAACAAGCGACATTCATATCGACGCGCACACATGTGGAGTGCGTGTGTGTACAGTATGAGTATGTACACACAAACATAGCTAGACAACATCGGTCCGTAGTGTTGGAGTTTACTATTTGTGCATTTCAGCACAAACATAATATCGTATACGATTGTTATGTGAACCTTTTTGCATAATTGCATCGACTGAATGCACATCACTATGAGATGACGGGACAATTTAATTAAAATTTGTGTCGAGGAGCAAGATCAATCTCGCCTTAAGCCCCGCCTACATTTCCCCTTTATCACAAATGTTATTAACTTATTACATATGAATCATAGTTGTTTGGTCAAGATACACATGGGTACAATTACTATTTTGTAAGCAGTTTCTTTAAAGCAAATACTGTATATATTATTCTTTATTAGGTACGATGTCATCATGAATAAAATCAACAAAGCAAAAGTGCTAAAAACACAAATTTCAAACAACACTTCCCCTATCTGAAGCCATTTACGTGATTATAGAAAATTATTAGTCTAATACACAGTGAGGGTTAATTGTGAACGTTGTAAAAACAATGTCCCTCAGAGTCCCCAGCCTCTTCAAACAGAACCGAAACTCGGGCCGGTTGACAGAGATAACACACGTAATGCTAGAATTAATATGGGTTTTGGCAATTCCCTTTATTTTTTGGGCTACTTGAGACTTGGCGACTACTTATCTTCGAAGCACCCTTCCAAAATATGCAAAGCTAAGGACCAATGTTACCATGATAACACGTAGGTTTGAAACGAATTTATTAATGAATCGAGTGACTGTAAACCGAACTTTACGAGCGAGAGCGAAGTAATCCTTTTCGCCCTTTCGACTTTTACGATTTACGCAGGAAGCTCATCATGTCTATATACAGAAACACTTATTAAATCACTTCCAATCTTGATAAGGCATAACAGGTACATATTTACAAAAATCTTATCTACTATCTGTGGCATACTACTCGTGGCATATTAATAAGCGATTATCATGATATAAGAATCGCCATGTGATTTCGTTTGAATTCGCATTCGCAACTCAAAATTTGTTGAACCGGTTTTTCAAATTAGCATGTCGAAACTTTGTTTGTCGATTTTGTATTTCACAATACAATATCAACGAATACAAACGAACTAGTAAAAAATAAAATGCCAAGGAAATACTTCTATTCTGTTTGTCTGTCTCGCAGTTTGTGCAACTATAATGTCATTTATCTCGTTTTTAATACAATTAAGACATTATTCAAATGCTCGTTATAATATAACACATAAAAAACATAAGTAAATATTGAAGGACATAAAATGTACATATCGCGTTATGTAAAACTCTCTCTTGTAATAATATAACCACAAGGAAATCAGTTTTGTGGTTTCTAGTGAAGTTAAACAGGTAGGCGGATATTACATTTTGTTACGAACTTTAGTTTATTATAACATTATTTGCTGTACGCTTCTACAGGATATTACTAGACCACTTCATGGAAAACTTTTAAATTAGTTTACTCAACCTAAAAGTTGCTTTGCCCTTTAGTCCCGCCTCTACTCAAATGATTTACAGCCTGAATTCTGCATACAGTAAAATATATTAAAAAGAAAAAACAACGTCATTCTTCTTTATTAATTGCGCTTATGAGGCTTGGTATAAAATCCTTCGTAATAAATTACTGTAATCAAGCGTTGTACCAGCTCATGACAGTAAATAAAATATCATAAATATTGTACACGGCATATAACATTATCATGTAAGCGGGTGACGTTGTTTAACTATCTAAATATTATGCCAGTATGTAGGTATGTATGTAGTAACCCAAACAATTCCATTCTAACGCGTAGTGTTTTGCGGTTTATCAATCGTGCGTGTACAACATTACACACACTAGCGTACAGCGTACATGTGTAAGCGGCATCACTCGCACATACAAGCCGACGTCACTATGGACCCTGCCTCCCTTAGAGGTCATCCGTGTCAAAGATATTGTCCAGTTTTCTCAATGAACCGTTATGGTAAACGTACCAGATATTTAAATGCTGTGTTGTACATCTGTTGTGTAATATCAAAACGCAAGCATTTATTCGAATAATTGAATTTGATGTATATTATTAATTTATAAATACATTATCATATTATTATAGACTGTTAGATTCCGATTGCCGCGGACTAGTTGTTTTATGATGTAACGTCGGATGTATATCTATGACATCTTTTAAATTATCTACCTCCTAAACAGAAATACGATATTCTATGATCTTGATAAGAATCAAATGCCTGTTAGATAAATATCTATCATCATCATCATCATTGTATAATTATATATAAATCTGTATAATCTATACATATTAGAAGATGTCTGAAGTCGCGCTTTTAAAAACGCCTTTTTTCGCTGGCTGAATGTCCACTAACAACTTGAAATGTAGGTAGTTCCTATCAAATTATGTATTAAAATACAGATAGCCATTGATCATCCGCTGTTTAGTGACATAATTTCATACCTTTTAACTTGAACAGGCTGTGAGTATTATTTCCACACGGCTGGACAGTATCTACACAAAACAACTGTCCATTCTGGCGATGGAGCGACCAAAGTGCACTGGACCGTTCCACTCGACATCTCATTTTAAAGATTAAACAGTCTTTCTCCTAACTGCAACACATTTAAAGCGATCCAATGAACGTATAATCCCCCTGAATTATTCACAAGAGGCATATGAGCCATCACGTCGAGATAAAGTTACAAATGTTTCTTATCTCCATGAAGACTAATTTGGCACATTACAAGAATTTCGATTCGTCTCTCCATCCATTTTCATATCAATAAGGATTAATCAGAAGTCGGGCAAGGAGATCCGCAATCACGAATATTGTTCGCTTCTAAATCTAGAGTATATTAAGTTATTTGAAAGGCTACGAAAATGGAATTGAAGTATGATAATGGCAAATAAATTTGATTATAATAGGGATGTAGTACCTACCTACGTAAATGGGATTACTAAGACTGTCCCTCCCCTGTTTCATTAGGTTTGTATTGTGTAGTATCTCTAGTCGAATGATCTGAAACGCAACTATTGTAATCCTTAATCGAATTTGCCTGTGTTTAGGCCTGAGCCGCAGACCAATCAATCGTCTTCGGTAACGCATTATAGTTTACACAATAGCCCGATTCTGTTCGGCATCTCACGTTCTCAACACATTACTGGCATTTATAGATATGCCTCTCTTATTCAAAGGAGAGCAACCGATCTATATGTATACTGGATTCTTAAGTTAGAATACTGTAGCTATTTTCAGACGTGGAGATGAGTTTAAAGTTATTTAGGTTGTAAACAGTATCGGCGCCAATGTTGTACATTACTGAAATTGGTGTATCGCAAGGTCTAAAGCGTATTTACCATATTGAATGTTTCTGGCCGGCTGGCATATTCACTTGTAATATTTCGCCAGAGTGCACCGTTGAAAGCTTGTAAAATACCGAAAAGATTTTCCTCAAAATTTCTATGTTATTCTAAAAAGCTGACGTTTGCACAGGTAAACTCAGCTGAAACATAAATTCAGCAATTTAAATGTGTTTACTCATTAGATTTAGATACGTAACAATAGCGATACATATAATGATAGTGATAAGCCACGGAATATACAGATTTACATCGACACAGACATAAAAGAAACTAGAAAACAGAGATCTGAAATCGTGTTGCGAAATATGATTCAGTCCAAATCCCGACAGTATAAACAAAAATATTCTTCGTATTAATACGAGAGTAAGTAGCAGCCACAGTAGCAGCAGTAATTAGAAATGAAAACAAAGCGAAGAATGCGAATGAACTAGTAAGCGTATCGTGTATTAAACAATAAAGCTAACGGTCACCAGAGGAATTCCAATAGGAATTTTAGTGACGTAGCTATTAAGGACGGATAGTCGGAGAGTCCCCGAACAGTTGAAGACAATGTAACACGAACGATAATTGTCAATTTGACTCGGACTCAGTTTAATTGACTGAGCGATTAAGTACTATTATGAACTTCTCGATAAATATTGATAAAGATATTATTCGCGCGTTTCAAGGCAAATGTTGCTTCGATCATCTTTCCGTTGGCTCTAAGTGATTTTTGATGGCTGTGTTGCGTTTGAACCGATAGATGATGTGTAATTTGTTTAATCGGATCTAACAATAATATTGTGCTGTAAAAGGAATTAAATAATAAGCAGAAAGTCATTACGTTATGTGTGTTCACAATATTAAAAGTAAATATCTAGCTTAATTTTAGCTTTTTCTTTTAATCTCGAGATTTGGTTTGTTACACGTCAATTAAAACGATCCGTATAATGTAAACGTCACCACCTGCTCAACATTTTATGGTAGACTGACGACAAACACATACAAAATACGTTGGAAATAGATTATTCGGTCATCTTGTAATAACAGACGGAAAGGGCGCGCGGAGATAGACGAAAAAGCTTTTGGACTTCGTTAAGATGATTATGATTTTTTCGGTCTCTCACTTGGAACTAAGGACAAATTTATATATAAATTTATATTTTCGCGATTGACAGAAACACGTGCACTAATTGATTTGGCGAATATTTCTGGCGAACACGCTGGAAGCAGATTAATGCATTAATGGAATCTCATATTATGAACGATTCATGGTAGTATAATAATTATGGTAAATTCAATCGAACTGGCACATTTAAATCATTAATTTTTATATTTGATATAGCAGAGTTTTAAAAATGCAGAATTAATCACAATATAACTAATTTTGCTTTATGCGAAACGAAAATTACCATTTACATAAGCAAATCATGTTTTCATTGTTAATCCGGATACACAATAAGCGTTATCATAAGTCATTTCCTTGTTTTATGCCGGCTCTAACAAGTTTTCATTAGATGCGTATCTGACCCGTAAGTCTTATGTAAGCGAATATATGAAACTGATTGTGTATCGGTTTGAATAACGCAGTTATATTGCATCAATCTGTTTATTGATGAAATGAATAGGATCAATGTACTCTTAAATATTTGCATTCAGTTTACGATGGTGTCCTCTAGATAAATCTTGACTAGAACAGCCAGCAATTACTAGATTAAAAACGAATGTAATATAAGTTTGAGATTTGTGTGTGTTTTTGTGTAGTTTCCATTTGTATTAAAACTGACTTGATCGAGATGATTCTTAGCTACGTAGGGTAAACTATTGTAATGTTGACACCCCCCAATGATTGGCACTCTGCTGAATTATCCTGAATATTAGGAAAATCTTATATTATTAAGTCACAGAAATACATTCATAAGCAAGATTAACCTATTTCTTATATACAGAACAATTATTTAAAACTTAACTATGAACCATTTTTCTTTAACAACTGTTTTAAAAAAATGTTAGGAAAATTGCCTAAAAAATTTATGAAATGTTTAGGTTAGGTAGTTACTTTCCGGAGCGCAAAAATGTATTTTCAATTAATTTTACACAAAAGTACCTATTTATTTGTATCTGTTATCATCATTAAAGCTTAATAAACGTTAGTTTTGCGCTATTAAATAGATGGATCGTCTTTTACGATAGTGCCAATGACTATACTTAAAAATTGTTCAACAACATAGTCATTGGCACATTTTAGAATCATATTTTTTTCAGATTTTTGTTTGTTTTCCGTCAAATTCGCATACAAACATCTTTAGATTGTATATTTCTTCGCATTTTACACCCAACTTACTATGGTACGGTCTTACAGAGATGGCAACCTTTCTCTACAAAGTACCCAGAAATCAGGACAAATATCGCTTAAAACAAAGAACTTAGTATAGACAAAAATATAACGAACAAAATGCTTGTGAGAAACTGAAACAGGGCTCATTTGCTACAATGTATCTAAGAGACAAGATGAGCTACATTAGAAAAATATGCCGAAAGAAAGATATAAAACGTGGTAAATGAACTAAACTTCTTTCAAATATAGACTTGTGTTAGAAATATTAGAAGGTTACATAAACATTCATAAATATATATTTTGATTACATAGAATACATGTATAAAGATCCGGATATCAAGTCTTAAGACTGTCTGGGTATCGCGGCCTTAGGCCAACAGTGCCAATGATTGTACTTTTTATGCTAATAAAACGGCTTTATTAAATACGATGTTTTATTTTTATTATTGCCCATTTAAACACAATTCCGACAAAACCATAGAAAATATTATTGAATTTGTATTTTCCTGAGAATTTGTTACTTAGTAGTAGAAACCGGCTTAGGGTGCCAATCATTAAACTGTTTACCCTACTTACAATTTATGAAGATCTATATCGTGGCTTACTGAAAACTTTCATATCACCAATAAACTACATATTCCGTTCGTTGATATGATTCTTCTTTGCCTAACTTCATTTTCTTTGTAAACCTTGATATCCATATTCATCGTATCCGTTTTTCTCAGATAGGCAGTCAGTTGTATACAAAAACTTACCCAGCAAAGACCACCCGCGTAGATGCCATTGACGACCACGATGACTAATATAAATATCAAGCACTTAACTATTTGTATAGGAAGCCCTTATTGGGATACGATGTAATAAAGTTCAAATAAGGGTTAATAAATACCATACACTTGCCATGACCTAATATAAATCTGTTTGGTTGTGCAACTTGTTGACTGCTAATTATGTTTGCATATATGTATGCCCTGATGTAACCCTGCTATATTCTGAGGCATTTGCTTTTACTAGATGTTGCCTTTTATTATTTGCCGTTGGTCTCGGCTTTTATTATAATATTTGACAAGCGTAACGCCTCTTTAATATTCTCGACCTCTAGCTTGCAGCTGCTAAACCATAGACATCATTTTCACAAATGGACAGTCCCTTGGATTACAGAGGTCAGAAGACAGTCGCTCTTTAGAAAGCCTAGTATTCAATCAGACCTGGTTTGATTAGACTGGTACCCAGGCCCTGTGCTCTAAGATGCTGATTATCAATAAGTATAACCTAAAAGATAGAGCACTATAAGATCTTCCCATGCTATGTACCTGTTCCCATGTCTCCTCAACTACGCAATTAACGGCATGCAAAGATCAACTAACCTTGAGTTGTGTTCCTGTGAGTATGATATCCTAGACTCTACACGGCATTGTACTGTCAACTGGGGATCATAACCTCTATATTTTCTGCGTTGGTAGCGAATGGACTCATATTTCATAGGTCAGCTATGTGCGAGACGTATCCCTTACCTAACCTAACACCGGGCAGACGATATTTACGCTGGTTTTGTACCTTTACTGTATGAAGATATCTATGTATGTAATAGTAGCATGTTGTGAGCTTACGACCGCTTTCTGCGTAGTAATTATTTTGTCATTAAACTTGAATGATTCTTGTCTTACCTTTAAAACGTTTGATAGCTGCAATACTTAAAGATCACTAGCATTATAAACAAAGTCGTGATTCTTTTTTAATATTGAGGCGATAATCGAGCCGTTTGATTGGCGTCGGCTAGTAGTCTTCCTTAGACCAATCGCCTTTACTCTCAAAGACAAACCTACAGAAAGAACTTCGTTCGCAGACACCCTTAGCTTTCTAGTTCTCTCATCCCTTCTATTATGATAAGGAAACTGCTACACTATCTGATGACCAGCCCGACAATGAAGGAAAAGCTGATATGCCAGCGATTAAGAAGTAGTTATGACATGAGGTAAAAATAAAATGACACTCTTCAGTAACTAACGATATATAGATACATAATAGGTACTCTATCTATCACTTGTAATTTGATTAGGCATATTCAGGCAAATTTGTTACGACATTTATGCAATGACATCATAATTGTCACAAGCAGACGCAGTAGGCGAAATGCGACCATAATATATATGTAGCTCCGATTACTTCTGCCCATGTCTACTTCAATTCCAAATCTCTTGTCCGTGAACATTGCTCTAAAAATGTACTTACATAAAATTTTCGCATTGCACTTAGCTTACTATTCCTTTATTGTTATTTATTTGTCACCAACATTAACCTAATTCATAATAATGTTCATATTTAAAACTTTCCCTTGTTATGCGCTAGTATGTGTTGTTAATGCATTTTCCATTTAATAGCACAGAAAACTTATCTAATGCTATGTGTTCTCAACATGAGCAGTGGTCAGTCACGCAAACAATACTTGGAATTATTTTTCCACGATGAGAATAATTTTCACTGATTTGTGAAATACTACTTAGTGGGGTAGTCGTACTTGTTCATACGAGACTTCAGTTAAGCAAACCAGCAAAAGTAAAGTATTTTGAAATTAAATTTGCTTGTGAAAAGTAGGTATATAAACTAAACTATGACAAAAATTGGTATAGGTAAGGTAAACTAAAAAAATCAAGACTGTTTTTATATTAAAAGCAAAAAGTAATTAACTTCATGATATCAACATTGGTTGACATCGTCAATCTAAAAAAAAAGCAATGAGACTACCTCCGTGTACAGCGTCAACTTTTTGTCATCATAGTGACGTCAGGAAACTTATTAAAGCCTCCCTTTTTACGTCACGTTACGCTCAGTAAACTCACCATTAACATGTGACGTAATATGAATGACCCTACAACAAAAGTTTGGTATGAATAGTTTACTCTAAATATCAAAACGATACGAACATAATTAAGGCCATTATCGTTAGTACTGTGAAGCTATCAATCGCGATATAATCCCTCGAGTATATGATACAGATTTTAATGTGTACCACGTACATACTCTAGTATCAGTTTCCTTTCCAAGAGAAACCAGTAATCGACAGTTATGTACGTATGTATCAAGTAGATTCGACCTGCGTTACGGTGAAATTGAAGGATCGTTTACTTTCACGAGATACCGATATGAATCAGGCCTGTCTGCGCTCTCCGTACTTCTAAAATATCACTTAAAGACGTTACCCGATACTAGCTATAATATCAGTTGCCGTTCTTTCAATTATACACGACTAGAGGACGCCAGCAGCTACGCCTGCATTTTTTTTTAATTTACCCGTTTTGGCCGATCCCGTGGGAATTTCGGGAAATCCCTTCTTAGTGCACCCCTACGGTCCCCAAGGAACATACATGCCAAGTTTCAGCTTCCTGCGCCCAATAGTTTCGGCTGTAGCGTGTCTGTCAGTCAGTCAGTAACGCAAGGATTTTATATATTAAGATAAGAAACATTTTTATTGCTTTCCGTACTAGTGATTATCGCCAACGTACATATATATACCACGTACGTGACGTACGTAACAAAGGTACGTGGTATATATCCCGAAAGACAATTTAAAGCAAGTTTAAATGACCACGAAAGTTTAAATTCCTATAACGTACATATAATCGAGTATTCAAATGAATATGACAAATCTAGTACAATGATGTAAATAGGAAGTAATAACAAGTATTGAACGTACATCCCGGAGTTGTTCGCTCAAGCAGAGAGTAGTTAGCATAAACTGGGTTCCCCGTTGAAACTGTGTCGAGGTGCGTCTGTCGGCCTCTATGTACTATAAAGTCTGCCGCTATCTCATCCATGGCGTATATCTGGCGCCTCTTAATTGCTTCAGACTAATAATTATTATCAGTTCGCGTGCGGCAGCCCGCCCCTCCGCTCGACTGCTCGCTACGCAATAACTAATGTGTGTTGCACGCACACAAACAAACATAGAGCACGTGCTGGGTGGCCGACGATTTCGCCATCGGTTCTCAGGGGGAACATTACGTCCACAAGGATTAGTTTACATTTACATCCAATAATCTAGTTTAAGCAATTTTCTTCGAAGACACCTGATTCAGTTGAAGTGGATCGGTATCACGTGTACTCGTTATATTATTAACATACGACATCTGACACACTTGCTCGCCCTCTTCAACGTTCCTCGAACACATTGGATACATACTTATCTCTGTATCTGTTTATGAGATAAAGCGTTTGGCTTTGTAAATCGCATTGATACAGTGCCAAACAGTACTGCGTAAATGTAGTGGCATCAAGTTAATTGAATACTAATGCGTTATACTCATGATTATGCCATGTCTTCTAAATGTACCATATGCTTATGTTGAGTTGTACATGTCCTATACTTCAAACTCAATCATTTTATGCTACTGTAAATAATAAAAGTTTATATTTTCGCACGTTTACTGATTAACATTGTATATTGTTGTCATAGATTACGTAAGCAATACAGAGAGGTCACAAGGGATCACGATTGCGAGAATATTGATGTATACGTATGTCGTGAACAAAGTAAATTATAATGAAAGAGAAAATTTAAATATTGTTTACGCGAGTCCCTTTGAGGAAACCAAGATTAAGCACCTCTAAGGCATTACTAAGTCGAGCCATTAATTCTTTAACGGGTGAATAACCTTCGCCATTCTCGAAGACGTCTCGTCTGGAATAGTAATTATTATTGTTGCTTTGAAAACTACTATGTTACTCTACTTCGTGTCAACGGCCAAATAAAGTCTGATACAGGTATAAAATTATTGTTTAATGCTTCTGTAGTTTGGTGTATCTAGATTTTCTGGCTTCGTAGTAAAAGGTGTTTCTATTATTTCAATAATAATGCAAGGAAAAGTTATGATCTATAAAACTGCATTTACTAGCCATGAAGTCAATGAACAGGAAATTCTGACGCAGCACGTGACATGTGGCACTTGATTTTGTTTATTACAAGGGAATTAAGACCAGAATTCATTAAAATCGTGCTCACAATTGGCGTCGGTACATTTGGTCTAATAGTATTCAGCTAAACCCAAAAAAGGAAAAAAGAAGTTATTAAAGTTTCATACCAACTTTACCTCACGTAGCTACATGTCGCCCTACCAATTTTTCGTTTGCCCAAATATCCTATCGAAGGAATGCTTCGATGAACATGTACCTAAAAACGATCGTCGGTCGCCGTAAAACGTAACATCTTCATGAGATCCGGTTGGTATAAAGTTGTCGGGTCTTTCCGCTACCGAGTTTCTCGAGATCTAAGAAAACATACCGTAGACAGCATTTTTATACCCGTTTACAAGTAATGCGTGGTTAGTTTTTCACCACTTATCTTAATCAGTTGTATCGGATCTCTCGACTGTCAAAGAAACAATATGATGCAGGTTTATAAACCTGTTGTAATGTTTTTTGTAAATGTAAATGATAGAAATGAAGCCACAAAATTCTTATATGCTTGTAGTCTTATACAGGTAGTGCACAATGTATGTACCTATAATTATGCTTGCCTTGTTGTTGTTGTTCAATTAATGAGAATGTCATTGACAACATGTGTTCAAAAATATGAAAATTTTATTACAATACGATTAAAGTAATTGTTAGTATCTCTCGTTATTGTAGCAACAGTTCGTTTCGTTCAGTCATTATTTTTAAAATTTGCATGTAATTCACTGACTCTAGTAATTACTACTATTATTATACCAGAGATTGTCTATTGCGCGGCAACTCGTGCCTGCATTCAGACCAACCATGAAGGCTGATGCGATTTGCCTATGTGTATTAAATCATGATCATCCAAGCGCAGCCTTCAATAGCGTTTTATTTTTTATCTAAATAGGTCTCGGTCTCATACGAAACAGCATTCCTGTCACCGGCCGCGCTACTTATCAGTCTTTATGTCAAAACGAGGATATGTAGAAGAAAGAAGTCGTTTTAATATCTATACAAGTAGGTAAATCATGTTCACGAATACAGAGTGTTTGTTGTATGTGTTATGAGATGTTTGACCCGTTGGTTATCGCGGCAAGCCTCCGTCGTCATCGGCCAGGAGACTTGCTTATCGCTCCTCAGTGACGTGTCGCTTCTGCCCATTCAGCTTGTGATTTATTTCTACTGGTGAGACTTGGAGAATCATGGTCGTAGTTATGGAAATTGTTGACTTTATTTTCCTAATACCTGTTAGAAAACTAGATGACATTTGCTTTATAAGCATCTTATCAAGCTTGTAATTAACTATCAGGATAACTCTTTGTTCATTAATCACCAAGTGACCCATGTCACTAAAAATACTGGTGATGTATCATACTTAAATTGATGTTACGGAAAGTTTTGACAAAATGGAAACATTCTCGGTCAGAATACTTTCAAACCACATAAATTATGCAATCCTTAGTTACACAAGTTCCCTAGTTTTTATTTAAAAATAAGAAAAAGTTTACTCATTTCAACTTTCTGTTGTCTTAAATATTGTGGTTTATTTGTACAGTTTGCCCGATTTTGCTATAAAGTTCTATAAAAAGTTGTTAGATGATTGAAAAGAGTGTTCAGTGTTCGTAACGAATTTTCCCAACTTTGATTGCACCGTTCGATTTTTACGCAGCACTAAAACTGTGCTCTACTTTACTGTATGTGGCTCTAACTAACTGAATACGAAATTATAGTTTAAAAATTTTATTCACTGCAACAGATTTTATTAGATCCCACCTACCTACCTAGTGGCTTAGATATTTACCAAATAATACGAACCTTTTTACACTAACCTCGTTTTAAAGGATGGATATAAAAGGTCTCTACCAGATTGTAAGCTCTTAAGATAGACTTATCTTTTTTAAGACTCAAATAATCTTTCGTCGGGAATGTAGAATCGGCTCGGCTCTCGAGGTGGGGATTTGTATACTTGACAGCGCTATTTACCTGCGGCGCTAAATCTCCTGAGGGATCACGGAGGACAACGGTCCTATCAACATTGTCAGGCTAAAGCCTGCCATTCTCTGACCCATAATCGACGCTCAATTTGTTTTCAGCGAGCCTATTTTATGAGTCACGTTCAAAAAAAATTGACGCACCAAAACTGCGGTATAGATAGTTATGAGTATATTGTCACGTAAACAGTATAATGCGACTATAAAACGTTACAAAAGATGGGCCACTATTGTTTCTAAATCATAAAGGGGCCATAAAGCGTCCTTAAAGTGATAACCGGGTCGTTTGCAATCGCATCCACAATTCTACACACGGACCTCACGTGCGCCCACATCTCATTAATGCAATCGATACGCCCTCACTAAAACATTATGTTAGTAATGCTATAGCACTACTTTATTGCTGTGCAAACCGGTTGAATTCAGACGGTTTATCTCGCCGTGGACATCCATAGTTAGAACCTGCTCCTCGTATGTGGTCGCTTTATTAGTCAATACACCGATACGTTTATGCTTTACGTTCGTTCTAATGCCTAAACATACTCCGTGGGGCGACCGGGCTTGCCTACGTATAAAATGAAATTCTTAAGACTGCAGTATAATTTGTTTCAATTTCACTTTGAGGAACGGTATGTAAATTCTTGGCGCTGAGCAGCTGGCTTTCAAGCGTTGTCTGCACACGACAGCTGCATTCAAAGAACATTATAAATGCATTAGCGTTATAAAAATTCTCTAACTTGTCTCGCTAGTTCACACGGCTGAATAGTTTTTAAAGATCGTTTAAAAAGGCTTTAATTTGATTTGAGTTTAAAAGAAATAAGTTTGGTAATAGATATAGGTATTGTATAGTATTTAGCTATAGATTAGTATACGTAAAGGTAGTTACCGCTTTCATTTATTTTATAAACATTTTAGTACTACTACGATGTTCAACTAAGGACAAATCGGCGAATACAAGCATTTGCGTGACATTTATATTTAGAGTTTCAATACGAAATGAAAGAATGTACTTAAAGGTTATGCCGATGCTCAACGAGTTTTTTGGTCGTTTATTCTCTTGACGGTAACCACGCGAGGGCACGACCTCGCGTGTGACGTCACGCCTCAGATGAATGAACACCACCCCTATTCTCCCCACCCTCCCTCTCTTTCCCGCCCTCTGTCTCCCTCCCTCCCGTCGGTCAGCTTTGCTCTTGCGATGAGCACCGTTATTGCAGTCAAAACATCTGTCGTTTTGTGTCAAATCGACTTTTGCGGGTGAGACGTTTTCACGTAATAACAGAGCTGAGAAAATGAAACACGAGGCAGTAAAAATATTTGGAAAGCGTTAAGTAATCAATTGTTTCGTTTTCCGAATAGGTATATATATTTTTTTCTAATTGAAAAGAAACTTCTACCACGTATGCTGTTGTTTAAATATTCCAGTTTATGCGGAACCGGTTTTTCGGATAATAATTGTATATACATTGTTATCCGTGTATAAAATTGTACATGTCATATTTGAAAGTCTTTGTGTGATTCGACGCAGCCTAATCAGGGTTACAGATTTAAAGCATGATCAAAAAGCCAGGTCAGCGTGATAAATTCTGCGTTGATCATGAATGTCGCTGTGAGGAAAAATAAAATAGCGGCTTGGCATCCTTGTCGATTTCAAGCTGATAATAAAAAGGCATGCTTTATATCAAATGAAGCTGATTCAAAGAAGTCGCATTTTGAGTAAACTGATTTGATAGCCTAGGCTGTAAAGAGTACATACATTTTGGAACACGTACAAACATATGTAATTACCAAATCCACACAGGAGTAAACAAAGGTCAGCTTGCTTGAGTTAATCATTGTAGAATCAAGTAATATGGTGAATCCGGCTCGGTTTCTCGCTGCAAGTATGCCCAAGGGTCTTGGTCAAGTTCCCTATATGGTTTAGGTACATAGTGAGTCATCCGCGGCGCCGTATGTGCATAGTGAACTAACTGTTGCCTTATCGAGGCCGTTTTAAGGAGAATCAAAATCGATAATGTAGGGAGAACGTGATAGATGAATGTTCAACAAACTCGTATGCCTCCTCATTTGTCATACAGATACAGATCTATATGCAATTTTCGAACTGCCACGCTTTCCCTCTTGCTTGTTATTTTTGTATTTTTTGGGTTTGTAAAAGCTTTGCTTCTTAATTTAACCGTTTATGTATAACAAAATGTAGACAAACTTTTTCGTAGAAAGACATAACAAAAAAAAATCTGCCGTCTCATTACTACTTCTCATGGACTTCTTTTATTATACACTTTTTGTAATTGAAGATTCTCTGTTTCGAAGATATAGACCGCCAGAGTTTTTCTGCTATTCATCATTCTTTATTATTCGGTAACTTTGTTCATTAAATTGAAACTTCGTCTTAACTAGGCTTAGAGCAAAAACTCCCCATACTAGCTGCGGCCGATGACGTGGGCCTCCCTAAAATGGAAGCAATTTCACAGAACCGATGTGTAGCGATTCCTTACACTGACATAACACGTAATTCTATGAAATAAGCGGACAGTAAATTGTTGACATGCAGCGCATGGTAACAAAGAGAAGTAGGTAGATATAAATATGTAACAGATAGTATATTCCGTGTAGGCATTAAGTTGCTTAAGCATCACTGCCTTGTGCAGATATTTGAGATAGTTTGATTACAATTGAGTTTTTGAAAAAATATCTTCCTAAACACAGATACTATAGAAGGATCTTTCTAGAATGTCTTCTATTTTCTAGAATGTTTTAAGTAACACAAAAGGCTGTAGTTTGAGTTTCGTGCTATGTTATTATTGTCTTTTTATTTGTTCACGTAATTACTGTTTTGAATATCCAAAGCGCATGTATTCACGAGTAAACGACGTCATTATAATTAAAAAGTATGACGAACGATTGCATAATTTGCAAACAATAAAACCTATTGTAGCTTCTCGTATTCGAGTATGTCGTCTTATTTCAATAACACATTGCTTTCATAAAGTAAACGGAAGAGCGATAAGGTTGTCCTTGTTTAGATACGTGCCTCTGTATATGTGTGGATTTACGTATGATTGTGATGCATGTATGTGTGAGTTTTGACCTTCCGCAGCTGGCCGTATGCACAACAAGCCTACTACAATTTCGTTTATTGTATTCTTTGAAAGCATATCCCGTAGGAATAATTTTATATGTAAAGAAGGTATCTTCGCTATCCAGAAAGGCTTTACAATGTTTCAAACTCCACCTGCCCAATAAAATTATATAGTCTTTGTTTGAAGCTCCCTGTTCAATTCTGTGTCGATCCGACATTTTCTTAAATCGAATATAACCTTGGCTTTTTTATTATTTGACTCGTGTTTTATGTACCTATCGTAATAAAAAGGAACATATTAATTTTTTGATAACAAGAAACTGGTATTCTCGAATAATGAATACATTATTGTCTTTATTAAATTCAGTTTAGATAAGATCAAAAAATATTATTTACTAAAATTATTAGAACATTTTCTTGGGTTCTCTGTCGCTAATTACACATTTGCTGTGAGAACTAGTCTTCGAAATTACAAGAAGCTAAATTACTGAAGATTGTTTACACAATTCTTAATGTTATCACATAAACAAACAACGCACCATGAATAAAACAATAGGCAGACGATATTCTCCCGACTTTTGTTTTAGACATCTGTGACCTCTGTTCGCAAACAAACGAAATAAAAAAAACGGGCTTCAAACAGGTTTGTCACGACCCACACGTAGCCAGACCCTTATAACATCAACTCCAAAGCCAAACGGGCGAAATAGTTATTTATGAGTTTGTAATATGTACCATGAATTGTATTGTCAATATATTCAAAAGTAAAAACCGATTTATGACCTGACAACCATCTTCTCGATGAAAATTCGCAAAACAACGAAACCGGTCATCTTTCTCTCTCTGTCTTCACGGCGATGTAATGATCAAACAACATTGATGTAGTCTTCGACTAAAATTACCGACATAAAAACAGGCTGAATCGTCGCTTAAATTTATTTCATTCTTACTTGACAAGCTAAAGAACAACCCTATATTATGAAGCGTACAGCTACCATTCAATGCGTCGCAGTCCCGCTTAACACATGAGAACATGTCATTTCACATCCCTTTTTTTTATTTCACACCTAGGGGAGGGGTTTAAAACTACATTTTTCTTTTTTTTTCTTTTCAGTTACATTTGTGCGGGGCCTGGCCCATGTAGTGTTTCACTCGGGCGGTGATGGCTACGGATGACCTTGATTTAGTGGTTTGTTTTGTGATTGGTGCTAGTGAGTGATTGGCAGCGAGAGTGGTTGTCGGCGGTAAAGCCAGGGTGTTTAGTGCTATTGCCAGTGGTGCCAGTGATGTGACAGTCTATGGAAGCGTCAGGGTTTACTCGGAATGTTCACGAAGCACGGCAAGGCCGCTGAGCGGTGTCATCATCCCCACACACATAGGGGCTGTAAGAAGAAAAAACCGGCTCCGCACACGCCCTGGAAGTACTTGATGAATTGCCCACTCGTTAGAAAATGTTTTGGTATAGTATTTATTTTTCATTTTATTTTATTTTCTGTGATTAAACATTAGGAGCTGGTGTAGGTGAACTAACTTATTCTAATGAGGTCAAGACCGCAATCGTTGAATTTTAAACACATATAATGGCTTAGTAAATTAACCGGATCAAAATCGGTAAATTGTTACCCATTATTGATAACAAGCTTTAAAGTAAATAATAATACGGCACGAACTAGCACACAACTCGGTTGCAATATCGGAGCAATAATCTCAAATGGCAATAACGGAACGAAAAATCCTGTAATGGTTTTATGTGAAGTGCGATGTTATCTGTTTATGATAGTCACTACTAACAGATAAAAGAGTAAGTACAAGATTAGTTGTACGATACTGCCTCCGTCGTAATAATATAATTTGTCCACAGTTAAGAATTATGCGTAGCTTGCACGAGAGTTGGGAAGTCTAATAAAATTATTGTATGATGGTTATATCAAAAATGGATGAATGTTCAAAGTTGGCGTTAAATGGGTTAAAGTTTGGTATAGCCTCGTCTCAGATGGATTCTGCCATTTAAGGTTTGGAAAGTTCGATTGATATCAAGCTCTTGGATTATACTTCTCTCGGTGTTGAGTGGAAACGATTATTTACACGTGTGTTCTCTAAAAGATTTTAAGAGATCTCTATGACTTTTAAACGACTTTGTTTAAATTGTTTCCTCATTTTTATTGGGCGGGTACAGTGTGATATGCACCAAAGGCCGGGCTAATTAGCTCTATTTATATTTTTTATATTACAGGCTATTTGATTGCAAAAATAGAGAAAATGCTATAATACCTATTGTAAATGTATAACATATTAATTGTAAATATTTTTCAATATATAAGGGATTAATTCGGTTTTGCATCAGTTTTATTTGCAGTACCTCTTGTGTAAATCCTAATGCAGCAAGTTTTGCTTAGCCTTACTAACTTAATTAAAATGTTTTATTTAGCTACACTTACAATGACTAACGTATTAACACAAGTAATTGCTACAACGTGGCTCACATAATTCGAAGAGATTTCACCGTCTATCATGACTAATCTGTAAAAATTATAACGTGTAACATCTACATAGAACCCAACATTTTTTACTGTTTGCTTGCAACAACAATACCTTTTCATCCACTGTGCATTGTCATTACTACATATAATTATTATGATATCATCATTCACAAAATAATTACATACGCACGGTACTTTCAGTAAACGATAAAAAGTGCTTCATACAATTTTCAATATTGTATGAACCACTACGTTTAGTATGAACAACTGTAAAAACAAACGGCATTGTTTTATTGTTTTTACTTTTGTACATACTGTTGCTGAGTTTTGTACTTTTTACGCACTTTGTCTTTATAATGGTAGCCGAGATTGTGTTTGTAACACCGAGTACTACAGGTAATTGTAGTTATTACCGACTGTTGCGTATCGCCCGAAATTGCCCGACAAAAAGTTGGTCAAAGAATTTGCTAGAATTTGGTTCGTTTTGTGTTAAATCTGTTGAAAACATAGTAAACTAGATATAATCTCATTCAATCTGTTTCTTCTTCCATAAGTATTTGAACATAATTTTACGCAATAGATTTATTATTACATAGCTGTTAAAACAACAAATAAACTATATAATTTGTAAATTCCGCAATGTTTGTCTGACTACCTTTAGTTTCCTGCGAAGTAATTTCTATAATAGCGAAATACCTCAATGAAAAACCATAACGTCATTTGAGATATTTTTGTGAAATTGTGGTGCAATCAGATTAACCTCCTTATTATTAAAAAAAAATACATATACCTGTATTTTTTATTGCCTGTGCAGATATTAAAACTCAAATGACTGTTTATAAATATAAGAGTAATACGAGAATCTTTAATTTATGCACCATTTGTAAAGTAAACTTGAGTAACCATAATGTAGAGTCTCTTTTTGTGGTAATTCTACTTAGATTGTCTTAGTTACCTAATCTGCACGGACTGTGGTAATTAATCATTGTTTTTTACCACCATAAAACATTTTTTACTTGTCTAGTTAATAAGAATAAAGTGAGAGTGTTTGTTGGCAAAGTACCGATTTGTTACATAAGTTGGTATTGTAAGCCAAAATATGGCAATGGTTAGTTCAGTGTTTTGTAACTACTGCCGAGATAAGTCACTTGCGAGTTATTCTCACAATTTTTTAGAAGTCTTATTAATGAACTAGAGGACGCCAGCAGCTACGCCTGCATTTTTTTAAAATTTATCCGTTTTGGCCGATCCCGTGGGAATTTCGAGAAATCCCTTCTTAGTGCACCCCTACGGTTCCCAAGGAACATACATGCCAAATTTCAGCCTGCGCCCAATAGTTTCGGCTGTAGCGTGTCTGTCAGTCAGTCAGTAACGCAAGGATTTTATATATTAAGATAACAAAAGACATTTGTAATGGATTTATTAGTTTTTCTCTGTCGATGGTTACTTTAAATTTATCTAGATATGTAGAAATATGTTCAGTGTTCGAACATTCAGTAAATATACAGCTTGACGTACTAGAGGTGCAGGTATGTCAGCATACTATCTGAGCTAATCCTGTACGAACGTAGTATTTAAGAGAATCATAATGTGTATGTATGTGTTGTAAATCTCGGACGATGCCGATGAACGTACTCGACCTTGCAGCGGCATTCCGTCTGGTCCCGACCAGCCGTCCAGCCGACCAACCGATCAACTAATTAGCCTTGTCGCGAACACATGCAACGACCACTATGCTCCTATTGCTATAGTTTCGTGCAATTACACACACGCGATTCAAGAGGAAGACTCGTGAGATAAAATTTGAATCAGAATAAATGACGCTCGAGTTTCACCTGCACGCAATTTCGCGAAAATGCCATTTTCTCTGCTCCTTATATACTTCTTAGTAGGCAGATACTTTGATATTTTCTAATTATTGTTCCTGTATTGCTGTATGAGTATAGATACTCCGTAACTGCATAAAGCATAAAAACAGAGGTGTAAAACTCACAAAATATTACAAACTGATTATTCTCAACAGTATACGACGTGGAAGGCCCTTCGTGTGACCAAAGCCAGCCGAAACGTCGGGCCAAACGATGAACTCTCAAAATAAGTATACCTAGGCCATTGAGACAACACATTTTGTATAATGAAGATGACACTGAAAAGAATGAAGTCATAATTGAGACAAGACGTAAAGGTGGATTTGATAATATTGATGGTCTCTGCTCTTAGTATAGATGAGCATAAGATCATGATTAGTGATATGAAACCAACTTTAATCGTTCATTGTCAACGAACGGACTCTCCTGTTGATCTTATGAACCGTTTAATAGAGGATATTCCATTGTTTGTTGGACTTTGTGGCCGGTAGAGCATTGAATTACATTCCTGAGAATAAAAGTCGTCGGCCCTCTGTAATCACATTATGCCAGGCAAATTATAAAGTAAAGATGCCGCTATACTAAAGTACCTTGTCTGGATTATGCAGGCGATTATAGAAGCTATAATTTTCCCAACGTTATGTACATTTCAGAAGCAAACTACATAAAAAGTGTAACATTCTAGCTTCACCGTGTGCGGCTTAAGAACTCAATTTGCAACAGTGCGCAAGTACGTTGTTATTGCTAGAACATTTGCTTACGATCTCGCTGTATAGTTTACAGTTTTGTTTAGAGAATTCCTGTAAATACGCAAGGTAAATATTACAAAGTGTTGGCGTTTTAAACATCAAGTTTTGGTTCTTGATGATATAAAGTCAATGGATAATAGTCATCATAGTAAGCCACCTAATATCTTAAAATGGCAGAAGCTCTTTTAAGTATTGGAAAGTCCGTAAAAATCTTCTGAACTTTGAGCCTTCATACCTACATAGTACAAAGTCCTAAGTAAAGTGGGATTCTCATGCCTCCATATTGGGAATACTTTAAAATTCAACGTAATACAAATTATTACATGAAAAGACTCTGAAATCATAGAGACAAAGTGCACCTGGATACTGAATACCAATTTGTAGAAATTGTGTTAATTTGTCATTCATGAACATTACACATACAGCCGTCATGTTGTTGCTCACACCAGAGGAAATAGAAAAAAATTAGTAAGCATTTACCATAATGGAAAAGCAATTCACTAATACTTTCCATAATAATGATTATTTATGATCTATATTTGTAAAAGTGAATGGTCAGTCACTCACGCACTGACAAAACACAAATATTCAGAACTCTTGAAATGAAACAACAGTTTACGGATTTTATCGCGTTATATTGGTTTCACTGGTTATTAGTTATTACATTTAAACCGAATGATCTAGAATCTACATTTTTATAACTAGCTAAATTAATTTCAATGTGTAACATTCGCGTAAACCCAAGAAAATAGTATATTCAGAACTACTTCATCGCAAAATGACATTTAGTGGGTAGTGGGAACCGTTAAATAAGAATACGTCTGTAAATTTCGAGACATAACGTTTACAAACTAGGGATAAATAGCCAAAGGAGCTGAAATCGCGGTATCAACTTGTCAAACTATATGAAAAGCAAGCAAGCATATTTTTAATACAAGAGGTGTTGTGCCTTTTTCGTTCAATCGCAAAACTATAATATTTTTCTGTCGACCTCTTAGTGCGCAAAACTCACGTGTTTACCAACGCGAGCGGCATCCAAAACAAATGTATGCATACGAGTTTAAAAATCATTTTGATGTTATGGAAAATTTTCGACCAATGGATGCATTTAAAAATGCTAATGCTATTCAAAATTAAAATAATACCTAACAAGCAGATTTTCCCAAAATCATGACGTCTATTCCTCGTTCGACCGGTATCATAAAATACTTATTTTCTTATTAGAATTTGTACCTGTTTCACATCAAGCGTCATCAAGACTGATTTGTTTGCCAGTTTTGACTTACATAACGAATTTAGCTATCAAATTAAACTTTTAAAGTCTGTTGAAGTTTTTATAATAACTGTTTCCTAATTTGTTTGTCATATTTGACTGAGAAGTGTTAATAACTTTCTGTGATCGTTTTATCTTGTACAGATCTCGTAGATATTTCATTTGAAAATTATCTGAAGTTTCTAGTAAAGTCTTAATCTGATAACATATTTTACTTTTTGCTTTAGATACGTAGATTATTATTGCAAGATTATTTTCCTTATTCATGTGTATCTATTTTGGTCGGTGTATCGAAAAACTGATTGAGTCTTGATACTCTAGAGTCTTGATACTGTGTCTTATAAATACTCCAATGAAAACATTTAGAGCAGACATACACATGCAGCACAAATAAAAGTATTTTAAGCCACGAAGGCATAATCCCGTATAAGCGAAGAACTAGTGATATGTAAATGCATGCACACGGCGTAATTAAGACGAATGGATAATTACTTGTGGGCACTTAAAATATTGCACCATCTTGGCTGCTAGTTGCATTTCATTCCTTCTGTGTCGTTCTTGAAGCTTCTACCTATACATCTTCTTCTTTCTCTTAGCGTTATCCCAGTTTCAATCTGGGGTCCGCTTACTAGTCTAACCGGATTTGGCTGAATATTAGCTTTTCCACAGAGCGACTGCCTGTCTGACCTCCGCAACCCGAAGGGATAGCGATATTCCATGGTTTAGACTAGTGTCAGTTTATTTAGAAGGTACTGACGCCCTGTAACGACTGTCAACGATCTTCATGACAACCGGGACCGACGGCTTAACGTGCTCTCCGAGGCACGGGACAAGCGATAATTAACAATTCAATACGCACATAACTCCGAAAAGTCATTGGTGCGCGCCGTGGATTCGAACCCGATACCCTCTGCATGGCAGTCTGTTGGTATATCCACTCGGCTATCGCTGCCTGCTACCTATACATATAATAAAATATTAGAAGCGAAAATTATTTCGTAGGTATTAACATGAGTCAGAATGTTGGTCAGCTATCTTTCATATGATTTCAATTACTTGTGAAATAAAGTTCACTTTTGAGTACTTAATTAGTTTGACGTCATTGGTCTGGTGAAAGCTTTACTTGGTCTCATTTCATTATTATAATGCTTGCAATAAAAAAAATATAGTTTCATTAAAAATTTAACTAATTGCAAAAGCGTGTGTACAAATATTTTATTTTAACATCAGTCTCTTTAGAGTTGTAACTTTCCAGTAGTCTCCTAGTTGAATAAGAGTAGGCAGACTTCTTACTGGAATTCCTTATTTGAAAATAAGAAACACAAATAATTACGGACCGTTTTAATGTTAGAACGTTCGCGAACAGTTTTGTCAAAGTCTTGAAACGGCTATCATTGCTCATTGTCTCGCCGTATTGTGTGTAGACAATGACATCGTTCGTTTTATTTCTACAGCAAAGTTCAGTGCCAAGGTACGTTTTCAAGTATTAAGTTCTTATGTGTGTGCCAGCGGCGGCGGATGTATCCAACTTACCTTGCAAGGCAACAGCGTCCAAACAAAAACTGGAAACTGATTCGAGTTTGAAACATGACTCACTAGTGTGAGCGCACTGCACTGCATGTACTAAAAGAAATGCTACTGAATATTATTATTTAGACAACCCCGTTGCTCAATATTGACTAATTAATTAATATATTGTAAGTCGTGAAATTTTATTCCTTTGTGTATTGTTAATGACCATTAACTGGTGTTGGGTCTAAAGCCAATTATAATTTTAGTACACGTTTTTCGTCATATTTCGTGACAGAGTATGCCAACTCTTTCATTGCGGCTAATTAACCTTTCAATATTGAGTACCCTTTCATGTATGATCGGAGTCCCAGTGGGCATGATTATAGCCCATATATTATTTGACCTATATGACATAGAAAACTAAATAGCTCGCACTTTTTCGTCAGTTTTTATCCGCACCTCGTTTCGACTAGATCATGTGCTCGTGTAAGTGTTTTTAATTATAATTTGGCCGTTTTTTAGTTGCTTTTAGCAAACACCACTGAGAAACCATAATTTCTATATCTTTATTAATTTTATATGCTTTTAATCTATTGTGATCAGTATCTTTATTGGTGGCAAACTATTTCCTGTTGTTTTATTTTACTGGTTTCTATTTAATAATTTTTATCAAACTGTAGATTTTATTTTAAATTAATTATTATTATTCGTGTGCTCAGTAAATGTGGGGTTTGTGCTCGATGTTCGAACACATGGACTTTTAGTTTTAAAATCTGATTTTTAGAATCTGATTGTTTTAAGTAGATAATTTCGCACCAACTTATGAAACAGTATGCGAAACAACACGATTGTCATAATCTACAGCTAAGTACCTAAATTTAAGAAAATCTCATTTTCTCCAAGTTTCTATCCCTTTCGAGCGCTCCTTAACACAATTATATATACGTGCTAAGATTATAAAATTTGATACGAAATTACTCCCTTTTCTTTTGAATTTATATTGCCGGCATTCTCAACTGACTTATATGGCTACATCGGCTGTAACTACTTGTGCCAATGCCAATACTGGAAAGCATTTTAACGAGATTTTAATGTTTTCGCTTGCAAAATTTATTGCTCTCGGCGCCAAGAGTATCTTCAGGGATTTGCTGGAGAACGCAATTTGCCGTCACTTCGTATTCCTTACACATAAATTGCATAAAATGCATTATCTCTCACGTATAATTTGAGTAATAAGTGGTTAGTAAACTATTTCATTAAACTTAAGCTAAACTTATGTTTCAAAATTAATAAACTTATGCAAAATGCTTTAATTCTCCTAAGAACTGCTTCTAAATTAAGGCTTACGTACGCATATGAGGTTCTTATAATTAAATTGTCATAAACCTTTGTTGTGGAATCTCTATTAACTTTTATGCGCAATAAAGATAAGTTCTAACTTTAAGAAATAATAATTCAGAAAATATCTGCATGAATTTGATTACAATTTGGATTTTGTAAACCAGAATGATTTGAAGGTGACTTGGAAACCAGTATTTGGATTTTGAATGTCACCAGACATTTTTTTTTTTTTTTTTATACGTCGGTATATCATAAGTTTTATGTCATGAGTTAAATGATAAACGATTGTTCGCGACCCTTACTTAGTTTTGAATTTAGATACATGGCTTATGCGCGGAGAGTAAGTTAGTATTTTACTTTCAAACCTTATTTATCATGCTTTCCATGCAAAACAAAGTTACTGCTGAATAAACTTTTTGAAATTGGATCATACTTTTGATTAGATTGTAAGACTTGAGAGCGTAGAATGTGTGCACGTACATCTTCGTACACATATTCTTAGTATCACATACGCATGCAAAGTGACAAACTCTCTGGATTTACGTCATACATAAAATCATATCATTTTTGTGATCCTTTAACCAATGGAGACGGATATTGGTTGTCTCGCGGTGACTTTTTGAATAACATTTCTTTAACTTTCTAGAACACTGATATATTTTGTTTTCATATGAACCATATGTTGCCACGAATCTTTCGCGTTTTTTATTGCTTTCGATATAAAGGAAGACTTAAAATATTTGCCCAATAAGTTTATTAAAACAAAAATCTAAACACATTATTTACAGTAGATGTTTTAGATTTTCCAAGCTCTTGAAGTGTACGTACCTATATAATTTTGTCTAATGTGGCTTTGTCCTCTCTTAAAGGAAACAAGGCATATTATTTTGGCTTCAAAAGCCTATTTTTCCTATAAATATCTTATTTTTATGTTTTTATCGATCGAGGGTCGAGCTAATCACTTATTGATTGCACAGGTGGCCTAGTGATTGTAAACGGTCGTCTCGCTGTTTAGAACTGTGCCAGAATCGTTCATCAGCTTTTCGAGCCATAGTATGATATGTATCTTGACGCAAACCTCGAAGTTATTAATCACTACAAGTTTCTCGTCAAGTTACCGTTGCGATTTTCGCGTTCTTGTAAGCTGCAAGACAAATTGAAAACTGCTAAAATGTGAGCTTACGTTCGCCTCGCGAATTACAGACTATTTTTGACATTAATTCGATCACGTATTTTATTATTTTATTCTTCACCTAATCGACATCGATTTGGTTAAGTGGTATATGTATTCAAAATCTGTAATCGTCAAAATAGCTTCAGTGACGAATTTTTGTTGATTTGTTTATTTGACAATATTATTAAAATGCTCTTGCCTGTGATTGTATATAATACCCGATACAATGGTTTTATTTTACCTGAGCAAGAATTTCCTTTATTTCTGCCTTATTATATTGTGTTTATCAACGTAAAAGTAATCTAGCTAAATATTCCAGTGTTTGTTATTTCATTCATGGCGGGGAATTTGATTAAAATTATATTAAATTCCAGTACAGGACACTGGCTGCTACGAAAATTAACATTATGGAAGCGCTTGGTGTGGCAATTTTAGGTACTAAGAATTTAGTTTTCGATAATAATTTCATTAAAATAATGAAGGACGACAATTGGGCTTTGATAAGAATATTCCATCTAATACAATTTCGAGGCTTTGATGTTATGTCATGGAAGCATGAGATGCGATCGAAATAGTAGAGCAATTCTCATGGTAAGCAAAGCAATATATACCTACCTACGCTTCAGGTAGATAGTTTCACTACAGGCGTCAGGCGTAGTGCAGATGTCAATTCCATACAATCTCAGCTTCAACCATTCTAAGAAAATCGCTCACATCAGTTTCGAATTCTTCCTTTAGACAATATTACATTTCATGTGACCTTGGATACCAAACAATCGGTAAACCAGCAAGAACAAAAGCAATTTGACGAATACCACCCGACGGCAGTACAATAAGGTGTATCATATTTTCGATATATATATTCTCTGGCAATATATTTAATAAGACATTGAATTCTGTACCTAGTTTAAGTGACAAAAATACAACTCCATCAACCTTACCTACAAAAAATAATTTAAAAAATTGTATCAGCCTGGTGCATCAAAATATACAAGGGTTGATGGGTAAGGAGTTAGAATTGGAATTGTTTATGAACTGTAACAATATTGATATTTTATGCATTACAGAACATTGGCTAAGAAGCCACCAGTTCATATTCAATTTCAATAACCACCAGGTTGCAAGCTCGTTCAGTAGAGAAAACTTTATCCATGGTGGCTCGTTAATCATAGTTAGCAAATTTCTAAAATTTAAAGAAAGGACTGACATTCTGAGCCTCTCTGTTGAGCGAGTAGTAGAAATCACATGTGTTGAGTTTGAGCAGTTCATTGTTATGAGTGTATACAAACCTCCATGTGCACCATTTGAAAGTTTTTTAGTTATTATGGAGGATGCCCTTAGCAAAGTTTGTAATTGCCGTAAAACTGTTGCTGTTTGTGGAGTTTTTAACGTTAACATATTAGAAAAATGCTCTTCGACCATCAAATTTTTAAATTTATTTAAGTCATACAATTTATGTCATAATTTTTATGAACCAACTAGAGTGACTGCCACAAGTGGTACTTGTATTGATAATATATTTACTAATATAAAACCATTACACAAATCTTTGATTAATATGCTTCAGTCAGATCACAGTGGGCAGTTAATCTGTTGTCCAAGAAAATGCCCGAAAGTCCAGAGAAAAATTATTAAATATATACCGATAAATGAAAATCGACTTAAAACTTTTAAAGACAATTTATCTCGAAAAATGCGTTGGTTGCCTCATCATGACCATCCGGATCAGTTATATAGCTCTTTGTTTGACTTGATTAATGACGAATTTCAGACTGTATTTACATCCAAAAAATTAAATGTAACTGACCGTCTGATGTTTAGTGATTGGGCAACTGAAGGTATTCATAAAAGCCGGATTAGGTTATATGAACTGTATGATGAAAAAACTTATAATAATAGTCAGAACTTTATTAATTATGTAAAAAAATATTCCAAAATATTTAGACAAGCTTGTAGTACAGCAAAATCTATTTATTTGAGAAATAAAATAAAATTATCAGAAAACACTATAAAGGCTACCTGGAATGTCATCAACAATGAAACTGGCAGAGCCAAAGCACGCAGCCGTGACTTCTTATTAAATATCAATAATGTGAGTGTTGTAGAGGACCTGGAAGTAGCGACAGAATTTGAGAAGTTTTTTTCTAATATACCTATAATAACAACAGGGTCGCTCGACTCATCTTCCATGTCTGCTGAAATGCTTCTTAGGGACTGCGTGCCAGAATGTGCTGCAGCCTTTGAATTTACCGTTGTGACTACTAAAGATGTTATTTATCAATTTAAAACTATAAATATGAAAAAGACAATGGATTTGTGGGGATTGTCAGTGAAGACTGTTTCATCCATTATTACCATAATAGCTCCACATCTTGCAACAGTGTTCAATGGTTGCGTCACTTCTGGAATATTTCCTGATTTAATGAAATATAGTAAAGTTATACCTTTATTTAAATCTGGCGACACATCAGACCCTTCTAATTTTCGACCTATTTCTGTATTGCCAACGCTTAGTAAATTTTTTGAAAAATTAATACTTAGTCAATTGCTTAGTTATTTTAACAGACATAATCTTCTTCACAAGAAACAGTTCGGATTTACGAGGGGTCGTTCAACTACTGACGCAGGAGTAGAGTTACTCAAAAGTATATTTACAGCTTGGGAGAAGTCGCAAGATGCTTTAGGAATTTTTTGCGACTTGTCCAAAGCCTTTGATTGTGTACATCATGATACTCTGGTCAGGAAATTATATCATTATGGCATTAGGAACAAAGCTCTTAATCTCCTGGTTTCTTATTTGGGCAACAGAATCCAGAAGGTTCAGATTAATGATAAGACATCGCCAGGTTCTGCCTTAAAAATGGGCGTCCCGCAGGGTTCAATACTCGGACCATTTCTATTTTTGATCTATATCAACGATTTACCCTATTACGTAAAGAACAATCATGAGATTGTGTTGTTCGCGGATGACACCTCTTTAATTTTTAATATTAAAAGACAACAGAGTAATTTTGACGAAGTAAACAACGCACTCTCTAAAGTTGTTAATTGGTTTAATGTAAATAATTTATTACTCAACGATAAGAAAACTAAACTCTTAAAATTCTCCATGCCCAATGTTAAACAGATGGAAACCAATGTACAACTGAAGGAAACCAGAATTGAGCCCGTCGGGACAACCTTATTTCTAGGTATTATGCTTGATTCCAAACTTCAATGGGGTCCGCATATAGAAAGACTTTCG
Organism: Euclidia mi; assembly: GCA_944739405.2. Lineage (NCBI taxonomy): Eukaryota > Metazoa > Arthropoda > Insecta > Lepidoptera > Erebidae > Euclidia > Euclidia mi. Next base: position 37,209,227 of record OX123202.2, on the reverse strand, counting down.
GGTAAACTTAGTTCTGCAGCTTATGCGGTTAAGACAATTAGACGTCTCACAGATATAGAAACAGCTAGAATGGTCTATTTCAGCTACTTTCATAGTATTATGTCATATGGGATTCTTCTCTGGGGGAATGCTGCAGACCTTGACACAATATTCGTTCTGCAGAAAAGAGCAATAAGGGGTATTTACAACCTCGGTCCTCGTGTTTCTCTAAGAGAAAAGTTCAGTGAGATAGGCATTCTAACTGTTGCTTCGCAATATATATACGAGAATCTGTTATATGTCCACAAGAACATTGACACATTTAGTAAAAAAGTGATCTACACAGTGTTAATACTAGACATAAGAATTATCTTATAGTTCATAGCACCCGCCTCCACAAAATAAGTAGCTGTTTTATGGGGCAGTGTATACGCTTTTATAACAAGCTCCCTCTTAATATAAGAAATTTATCTATAAATAAATTCAAAATTATTGTTAAAACTACTCTGTGTTTAAAAGCATATTATAAAATTACTGATTATATAGGCGATAAAAATGCTTGGGATTGAGCTGCTCTAATTCAACACAAAAATATAAATGATGTATAAACTGAAAAATTTTAATTTGACTTTTCGTAAGCACTTTTAAAAAAGTTTACACGAAATAAATAATCATTTCATTTCATTTCATTTCATTTCATTTCATTTCATTTCATTTCATTTCATTTCATTTCATTTCGATATAACGCTTGGTACGTGCCCAGGGCCCTTACTGCGATTTTTCCAGGATGAATATATTATGCCCGCTTAGTATTCCGCTCTGACCTCTCAGATTGCGTTACCTTGTCGTCTTGAGGTGCATTGCATATTGCAAGCCGCGAGAAATACTAGTGTGATATATGTACCTGCCTATTCTAACTGTTTTTAAGTCTGTGATTTATGCGGGTGATGGCTTATTTTATGGCTAATTTTCATTGGTCGTTCGGCTTGGTAATCCAGGTGCGGGAGTTTTTTTGTTAACACATGCCATTCGACGCGCATGTGGTAATAGTTTTTAACTGTCGATATCCCGTATGCTTTATGTCAATGACAATATTCATTAGAACATTTTGTAAACTAAATCCTCGCGCACCGCTGAACCGCAACCGATGAATTTCATTGGTTAGTCTCCTGTATATTTTGGGGTCTACCCGCATGTGGTGAACGATGAGTGAAAATCTGCCTTTATACATGATTATTGACTGAAATTAATTCTGGTTCAATAATCGTTTACACTAAAGATTAAAAGACGAGTATTTTTTTTTCTACATCACATAAAATCAAAAAAGACAGGCAATAACAAGGTGTACCAAATCTTGCAAGTTCACTTTGTGAGTCACCCAGATGTCAACTGAAGATAACATCATTTAGCCTACACCGTAGCAAAGTTCGAAAGTTTGATCTCAAATATCTGTTTCAGAACAATTTAAGGCTAAGTTATACAAACTGAGGTAATTTAGGATTGATGTAAATTTCGATTTACAATGACTTTGTAAATGTTTGTGACAATTGTTAAAGCGAAATATGCATTCTTTTATGATTGAATTTGGGTAGTATGAACCCGGATTCTTAAGTTTTTGTTTTAGTTAAGTATGTGTCTCTCTAACATGTCATAAGGTGCTTTCTCTTCTCTTCATTTTTTTCCCCTCTTTCGCTATCTCTTTTGCACATTTATTTATAGACAAATAAAACAATAATTTTCATTTATAGAGCACATGTTAACCTTTAGTGGATAGTAAATTGAAACCTAGTGCAATCATTCCATCATTCAATCAATAAATCAATTTATTGTTCAATGTGTAGAGTTACTTTCAATTGATTGCAATTTAAGAAGCCTAATCTAGTTATTTTGTGCTATTGTCGTAATAACTATACTAAATAAGATAATACAATCGACCAATGTTATCAAATTGTGCATAAAATATACGTAGACTTATATGACAGAGATATTATGGAACGAATATTTCATATACAAAATATAATTTTGTAAATAATTGCTTCGATACTAGTACAATTGCCAGGATATATTTCGCTTCAAAACCATTTTATTTTAAGTACGTTCTTGAAGATTATATCTCAGAATACATCAAGAGATATTCTCAAACGTAAAACTACATGTTTGGGGTGTGCAGTCTGCTCATGCATAAGAATCTAGCTTCGGATCCGATTTCTGAATTATGCATGATTTTCATAGAGTAGTCCAACAATAAGTTCTGGTTCGAATCTTTTGAATTTTCCGAATCCTATGAATCGAATTGTTGAATATGTTGGACTTTTTGAAATATTCATTTTATAAATCTGCCGGTTTCTGAATAAGGATACTCGTACTCAAATTTAATATGTAGATTTAGAATATATTATTCGGCTAACTTGTCAAACAAGTTAAAGTTTCAAATATTGTTTAGCTTCCCATTTGGAGACAAGAACATCCAAACTTGTGGAGTTAATTTCCATACAATTGGCAATATAATCTGTACAGCCTATTAAGATTACCATTAAGATGGGCAAGTTTAGCGATCATTTATAATCGTTAACTAATTTGTCGATAGCGATGGCTCGCTTAACTTTATTACATGGCCGCAGTCATACAGTGTCGATCAATACGTCCACTATCCATTTTACGATGATACGAAGTTGCCGGCAAATTACTCTATCATCTATTAATTATTCTACATGATAAAAAACGTGATTGCTTAAATTATACGATTGCACACGCTATAATATTCGTATTTTCATTCGTATTTTTTTTTGACATTAGGCTATGGATGCTGTAATAGCTCAGATTATTAAGGAAAGCTATACACATCACAGTCATCAACATAAAAATAAGCGAAAAGGTTCATCAGGTGAAACCCTGGGGAACAATAATTATTATTCATACATTTGTACCATACCATATTAAGTGAGCCGCAATTACGTGAAGCGTGTGAGCGCCTTAATCCAAGTGAATGACAATTTCGACGGAGCCCAAACATTACGTAGGTAGTCATGAACATGGCTGTCGTAACCTCTAAATAAGTCATTAATTGCAATTGTGTACAGACACACTCGTAATCGCACTTAAGACTCAGGCCCACGCGCTTAAGGGCACATTCACAAGGAATTTGATTGATGCATACTCTGTACAATGTAATTTCACTACGGATTCGACGGCTTTAAAGAAAGATTTGGTATTTTATCTTCTAATAGCTTGTATGATTATGAGTAACTACCAGTAAACATAAATCTTGTTTTGGTTATAATAATCACTGTCAAATAATCAAATATATTTTTTTGGATGCTCTCGATTACATTTTTATGAAACTACGAATGTACTAAGTTTAGTATTTCAGTCTTCAGTAAAAGTTTTCTGTTCACGTTAATTAAAGAATTTTAATATTAAAACTTTTTGTCGTTTAGGTTTAAAATTATATAAATATTTCTGTGATACTATAGAAGCTGTTTCTTAAATGGCTCGTAAGTATTTTTTGTATGTACACCTTGTAGTTGAGTGGTGAACGAACGGATATCATCAACTGAAGTAAGACGACATTAATATATATTATTATCATATCTGTAAAGGATGAAGAGCCCAATATATAACTTATTTGCCAATTAGTTTCCAACTTATCATACCTTAAATTGGAATTAAATTTTAACATATTTCGTGGCAAACTAGCCGTTCAAAGTTTGCCAAAGTTTGATGCAGAAAGCTGACAGTAAGCCGTATGAATGGTTAACAGTACCTGACGTTTATATCAAGAACTTTGCATTACCATTCAACCTCGTAATGAAAAAGATTTTTAGAGCCCGCTGCGTTTTGCTGTCACACGTAAAAGTATGATAGCGGGGTAATTAGCACCGGAAAGTCTTTGGACTTTTAAAACATTTTTGGGTAGAGAATATACCTACATGTAGCTTTTTGAATTTTTGAACATACATTTTGCTAAAAAAACTGAATAAAATACATATTTTAAGGATTCTGCCACAGCCTAAGATTGTAACACTGCTCTATCATAATGGAGGTCTATCTTTTGCGATTGTAATACGAGCTTAAAAATAGTTCCCTGGTATGTCCACAGTAGATTAACTAAATCACAAAGACAAACTTCCAAGCTTGGTAATTGCAAGCGTCAAAGTTAATAGTCACAAACAATTTATCGTGCTACACAAATTAATGTTAGGTACACGGATGGTTAATTAAGAACTTGATTAAACTTTAAATTGCAGAGATCAGCTTTAACAATTACATTAGGAATTCTTTCCGAACATGTACATAGTATCCATCGCATATTTCTACGTTACTTATTTTTCCATTCTAAAGCAAGATGGAGATTGTGACATTTTTGGCTACAGTGTTATGTCCTCAGGGCTTTTAGCTAGGTTCGCAAGCAAATAAATCAAGAAAGATAACAATTTATGTCAAGTCCGAGCAATTAACGTCACGACATAAATAAATTTTCATAATTAGTTGAGATTTATTAAAGGCTTCGCTAACAGATAGCTTTGTGTTACGCCAAGGGTTTCAAATTCGAATGCCGAAGAGACGTTCGGAAAATAACAAACAGCCGTTAGCGGTTCACAGAAAATTATTTAAGCTCCATTATTTCTCTTAATTAACGGATGTGAAGCGATTTTGCTTTGTAGCGACTTCTTTGGTAGATTTATTGGACGAAATTGTTCGAACGCGGTAAAAAAAAACTGGTGGCATTTTAATGCGATGATTTCCTTTCAAACGTGCGTTTAACCGATCCGAATCGAATCTGCCGATTAATCTTATACTAATATATAAAGCTGAAGAGTTTGTTTGTTTGTTTGGTTGAACGCGCTAATCTCAGAAACTACTGGTCCGATTTGAAAAAATATTTCAGTGTTAGATAGCCCATTTATCGAGGAAGGCTATAGAACATCGCGCTATGAGAGACGGGAGCGGAGCAGTACCTAGCCTTAAAAAACGCGGGTGTAACAGCGGGAATCCTCTATAATTCATAAAAGGTTATAATTCATATAAGTAACACTCTGTCGCAATCGAATAAAATGATGTGTCTCTTTTCCGTGACTATAGCAACCTGTAAACTTTAAATTAATCGTTTTCAAATGTGTGTTCATTCACAAAATGAATAGCAACTAAAATTATTGCATTTAGTTGGAAAGCCTGCGTCATTACGTTTTTGGTAAGAAGCCAATAAAACACGTGGATGTTTGTATGTTTAACTGCACCAGTATGTGGATAGTGACTAATTAAATTGTTGTTTTCCATCTCAGTCAACTATAATACTTTATCAATATTGCATAAATATGTTGGCAACATTGTTGAGAGTAATATTATTTTGTGCCTCGGTCATTAACTTAATAAGAAAAGCGTTAGATCATAATGTTACGATTGATTTCTGTATAAAGCATTGTCTTGATGACTGTGACTACTGATGAAATGAACGTTTATAATGCTGAAAACAGAAATGCTTTATAATAATATTTAGTTGTAAACTTCCCCAGACAGACTTATTCATAAATGAGTAATAAAGTACTATCTCCAAACTTTAAGTCATTCGAGTCCCGTGACCTGTCTTATTGTTAGGAATGTTGAGATAAATTTGCGGGTGCTGAATGTATAATTAATTGTTTTCCCTTTGCATAGAGAGTTTAACTTTCTGGATCATCATCCAGAAAGTTAAACCCTCTGCTATCTGGGGATTATACTGTCTTATAAGATCTGTAAAACTTCTGCATGGTGGTCGAAAGAAGTCCATTGCTGGAGATAAGTCTCCTCCGAGGCTTTCATGTCTGCCGCCACATAGGTCGGTCCAACTTGTAAGTTGGACCGACCCATGTATGTCTTATGTTTTGAAAAAACTAAAATATCATTGGTGTCATTCATCTGTTTAACCTCAAAACACTCACACACAATATTCACGAGAACAGTATTTTGTTACCAGATGCTTCATTTTTATTATCAGATCTGTCTGGGTTGTCTTCGTGAAGATTCGTTATCGAAATTATGCAACACTGAAAACTGGTTCATTGTTATTCCATTCGGTGGCGACGTTTGAGAGAGAATTGCATTTGAACTATGATTAAATTAATATTCTACAGTAAGTGGGTTTTAGTCGGATTTAGTTCTATAAGTTTAGGCAGCCAACCTATCGCTGGTTTGCAATATGAATTGGGAAACATTGAGAAAAGGAATTGGATAAAGAAAGGGTTAGAATATGTATTCAAAATACCTATGTATTGGGTTTTCGAACTCGTAACATCAGTTGCAAATTTTCAATTAGGTTTTCATGCGTTTGAAATCCTCAGCCAATGCTTATAATAAAGCCGTACCTGAATACCGAACTAGCTCTACAAAACGCTACACAGTTCCAAGAAATCAAGAGCCATAGAAATTCGTACCAGTACGTACTGAAGTGTAATTTTATCTTTGCATAAGGTTTAACCTTTCGGTGTCTGCAAGTAACGTTTATGGTACAGTGGTACTGTGTACTTAAGTATTGTCCTGTCGTTCAACTGGCCCGTGTTTACGGTAGGCGGGGTGCGGGGGCGTCGATCAACAATGATTTACTACTACTACCTTCATTCATGAATGACATTCCATTGGAACGTGTACCGACGATTAATCACTGACAATGTTTTGTTCTTCCATTTGTTTTCCGGCTATTCTTTTTTAACCTTTTTCTCATGATTTATAAGGGCTTTTTTCCATAAATATGATTTGAATTAACAATGGATTTTAAAGAAATTGTATTTAAGATTTTGCCAGGTATAGACCATAGTGCAGGAAAGTGTTAGTAATTATCTAAAATACTTCTAGGATCGTGATTACTACAAATAATAGTTCTCCATAAGCTTTTATTTATTTATAAAATTTTAATATTAAATGGTATTATAAGATTCGAGCTTCCGAACATACTCTCTAATAATAACGTAGACAATAGGAGTGATTCTTTTTTAATACGCAATTTACTTTTTAATATTCTATCGTTGGTATAATAAAAACTTGGAAGTGTAATGTTCAATCTGAAACAAATTGTTTGAACTTAAAGTGTGTCGGAACAAGGTGAATAGAGGTTTAATGGACGTTTAGCTCGCAAGCTAAGTAACATTTAAACTTAAAGACTATACCTACGGTGCAGAGCGCCTCGCTGCCGCTTTTAAGAAGATTAAAATCTGCATAACTGATGCCTTTGTTGTTTCGATATGTACGCAAACAATCCGTACACGATTTTGTTCAAGTTAAAACATTTTCTTTGAAGGGAAATGAAACTGCATACCGTTCACAATGTTGCCTTTTAACATGAGTCAACAAAAATGTCTGCCTTCTCATACCTACATATGGTTACGTTGTATTTGTGAATTGCAGTTGAACTATGATAAAATTAATATCCTACAGTAAATGGGTTTTAGTGGGATGTAGTTCTCCTATTAAGTTTGGGTAGAAATAGGGTATTTCCGGTTTGCAATAGGAGTTGAGAAACGTTGAGAAAAGGAATTGAAAATTGAATTCACAATGTTGCTTTTTAATATGAATCAACAAACATGTCTGCCTTCTCATACATAGTTACGTTGTATTTGTTTTAGTTCTTTTTTATAAAAAGTTGAATCTACATACAAATTCGTATCCTTGGGCTTACGTAAGATTTCTTAATTTATGTGGTTGTTTGAAACCAGTTGGTAAATAGATTCAACTCGCAGTGAATACATTAAATGGATTATGGCTGATTAAAACGCTAAGTGACGTCAAGTAGTTAAGTCATTGCTTTTGTGTCATTAAAGTTATATAACAACGCAATAAGGTTTACCTTAATCATAAATCATAACAATCACCTATCACACCTCTATTATCGATTACAGATAGGATCTTCGATAACAAAGTTGTCGAAACAAACACTTGAACCTGATCGATTACATATTTATCATACCTTATTATTTATTATCAGACAGCAGGTCACCTCAGATCAATATTGTAAATAAATAATAAACGGTACAGTCACGAGCATAAATATATTACTATGGGCAGATTAGCAAAAATATCTGTCCCAAGAATGAGTTCAATAATATCTGTCTGCACGTACGCAGCAAAAATATCTGATATTATCAGGCAGCATAATAAAGTGGCATCAAAATGATGTGATGACAATGTCGAAGCATGAATATCTGATGTGACAGGTGGCAAAATGTTATGAGGCCTTGTGGAGAGCTAATATATGTAACGTTTTCTATTTGTGTAATTTGCATTGATTCCGCCCTAAAAGCATAAATATGTGACACCAACTAGGTGGCAATAATATCTGACATACAATTTATAAACAATAAAATATTTGATATTATGTATAGCGCCGGTAAAATGGGCCACCTTTTTTTTAATAGTATTAATATTATGTATTTTGCCGGGCAAAGAATATGAAAAAAAACACGTTATACAATTTTTTAATTTCTTTGCCTAATCAACTTAATAAAATAATGATTTTAAGCAAGTAGGTATATATGTCACCGGAGAATGACAAGAACCGCAAATTTATAAATTTCCTAAGAAATGTATAAACTTTCGTAGGATTCTAAACGAGAGATGAATTGTATTATTTTACGCCCACATTTTCGCAAATGGCGTAACTTACGAATTCACGCGTAAAATAATAAGTAAGCAATTACCAAACGCCATGTGCGCTCTGATTGGTTGAATAAGTCACGTGTTTTTTTCCTTCCTCTCCACCGCCATTGTTCGCCACTTTAACGAATAAACTGGAACTTTAGCGATGTTTATGAGCCTAAGTTAACGGAACCATGCTTCGCAAGGCTCCTATTTTCTGTTTAGGGCCACAAGAAAACCTAACATAACCTATTAAGTTGAATTGATTCCGACCTTCATTATCACCGACCGACGAATCAGAGAGCAGTATGTTATTTGCCGTATTTTAAAGAAGCGTAAATTAATGCGAAATTTCTGTGATTGGTTGAACCGTTTAGAATCTTACGATTTGATATCCGTTAGTTTATAAATTTACCATGAGACGTTGCGAGAATATGGGCGTAAAATAATACAATTTATCTCCCGTTTAGAATTTCCGAGTAAATTTATAAAGTTATCTTCCGGTGACATCTAATTATACATAATGAATTAAAATCGAGTAAATCCACCATTTGCATCATTACGTCCTGTAGCCTCTCTTGCATTGTAGAACTATATTAGCTCACACTTGCGAGCCTCGGAGTGACTCCCAAATGTCAAAGGTGTGACAACGTAGAAAATCATGAGTTCCAGCCAGAGTTGGAACCTATTGTTGAAACATTGACAACAACAAATCAGGGCTCTCTGAAGGGAAATTGAGGAACTTTAAGGCCTCTCTTTGAATATTAACTTTTAAACCACTCACGAGTTATTCGAGAGCAATGAATGGAATATGTGCATCAAATAGTATTCATGTATGTATTCATACATATATACTATACGATGTTTCGATTTCATTGGATTGACGATAACTCATCGTCAATCCAATGAAATCCAAAAAAATAAGTAAGGTCCGTTAACTTCTTAATATATAAAACCCTTACGTTACTGACTGACTGACAGACACGCTACAGCCGAAACTATTGGGCGCAGGAAGCTGAAATTTGGCATGTATGTTCCTTGAGGACCGCAAGAGTGCACTAAGAAGGGATTTCCCAAAATTCCCACGGGATCGGCCAAAACGGGTAAATTAAAAAAAATGCAGGCGTAGCTGCTGGCGTCTTCTAGTAATACTATAGAAACAATAGGGGATCGGACTTGCAAATTGTCATTTATCAAAAAGATTGTCTCAAATCACCACTATAAATGCTATAATTCAAATTTTGCTCTTACAGCAATTTCATATAAATACAATCATAAAAAAGTACAGCAGTTGTTAGATACAAAACTAGCGTTTCGACAGGTGACAAAAAGTTACTGATTTGACTAGGCAGTCCGATACCCTATTCCTAAACTATTACTCGGCAGCCGTAGATAGAAAAGATCTACTCACTACCTGCAATGAATAAATAATTTAATTCGGTCGTAATATTGAATATGTCTACACATAAATATAGTATAAAACGACAGCCTATATTAAAACAATGTAAAATAACATTATTTTTTAATTATTTCGTATGAATTTTAAATTAAATTCTGAAAGATAAAATAATGTCAGATATTATTGCCACTTAGTTGATGTCACATATTTGCTTTTAGAGCGGAATCAATGCAAATTACAGAAATAGAAAACGATACATGTATTTGCTCTCCACGGGGGGTCGGAACATTTTGCCACCTGTAACGTCACATATTTATGCTTTTGCATTGTCATCACATCATTTTGATGCCACTTTATTATGCTGCCTGATAATATCAGATATTTATGCTGCGTACGTGCAGACAGATATTATTGAACTCGTTCTTGGAACAGATATTTTTGCTCATCTGCCCATAGTAATATATTTATGCTCGTGACTGTACATCACGGAATTTTAAACAGCAAGTTGTATCATAAATTAACCGGTGTAATAGTGTAAAAAAATGTGTAATAAATAGTGGTGAGCCAGTGATGTGAATGGAGTGTCGATGAAAAGTATCGAGATGTAGAGGACTGGTGGCGCTGTCTGGTGGCGCGGATGGAGACTAGAGCGAGGTAGCGCCCGCATGGGGCAAACGGCGAGCATGTGCCGCCTCCACGGATCATGTCTTCACCAAAAGAAAAGTACGTATATAAATAAGTGTGCACTGTCTATCTGCTTGTACTGAGTTCCTTAGAGTAAACCTCCCGAGTGCTTCGCGAACACCTGACGACGGTTCCAGCGCGCTAGACGTTCCCGTATACCCGTGTGTTCGGCCAGCACTGGGCGGGTTAAAACACAACGCACGGAATATCGTCGTAATACATGGTCACATTTGTCACGTTACCTTAACGTTTATTCTTATAAAATGGCCATAACCCTAAATCACGCACTAATTATATCAAAATACTGTCCTTTCCAAAATCGAATGAAAATTTGAATACCTACCATATTTATTCTTTACCGAGGTTTATTTTGCAAAAAGAAGGTAATGAGAACAATTAAATGAAATCGATATAGCAATTTTATTGATCATAATATATACCTAGTCCTTCAGTTGTTTATACTATTCACGAAGTTGCTTAACAATGGATGACCCCTAGTAAAAAGATTACATTGCATGCCTTTACCTGTTGATGAAGTAATAATAATCGTAATAATGTATACACTTATAAGTATTACGTAAGCAAGAATGACAATCATTGGTCGCGTGGTCTATTAAATAATTCATTCTTCAGCGTGTGTTATCCACTGAAAGGAATCTTCCATTCGTTAAGGCCAAGGTTATTATTATACTACGTAACCTTAAACAGCTGTATAACGTGATCACGTGAAAAACGTTGCTTGTTTTTTTTGTTTACTATAGTTTAAAGTGTAATCTATGGATGATTATTTGGTGTCTTTAAAATAAAAAATGCATTGGGCTCGCTCATTGGTCGTTCAGATGACTTGAGAAATAGAAAAAAAAAACACTTAAGTAAGGGAAATAGAAAAAAAGCACTTAAGTAAATTGATTTTTATAGTCGAATTACTTTTTTGTTGTGGAGATTAAACACAATAGTTTAATTAATAGGGAGAGCATTGCGCTTTATATGAAGTGCGAGTGATTTCTTGAAGGATACCTCTGTGGGTTTTCAATTTCCGTGTTGTGAAATTTATACCCGTAAACGAAAGTAATCTTTAACACGAAGGTCCTATTGCTCAGTTTTAGTTTATTCAATAAGTACCTACATTAGTTATTTAAAGTTTCAAATAATTCATTCGTTTTCTTTGGACGTTACTTTTGTTTCGTACTGCCATCATACATAAACATGGTCACGTGGGATGTGATTACTTGTCGAGTGGGAGGTCAATGTCTGATAATGCCGTTTAATGCTTTAAATCCTAACGTTGGAACGGGTACAATTGTCTTACTTCTTTATTTATATAGGTCGTTTCCATGTTAAGTGCAAATAATCTCGGGACTGGAAATGTGACTAAGAGATTAAATAAACCGGTCAAGTGCGAGTCAGACTCGCGCACCCAGGGTTCCGTACAAACCTGTAGGTATACTACATAATTATTTAAAAAAATATGTGATGTAACAAAAAAATTAAGGCTTTCGAAATTTTTCTTATGTGCTATAAAACGTTGTTTTATGCCAAATTTCAAGATTCTAGATCGACTAGAAGTAGTTTTGACTTCAGCATTCGATATGAATTTCAATTTTATACCTCTACGGGTTCATGAGGAAAGGGGTAGTACCTTGAAAATTATTAAACATATTTCAATTATATGATGTAACAAAAAATTACGGTTTTCGCAATTTTTCCTTTATCTGTGCTATAAGACGTTGCTTCGTCCTGAATTTCAAGTTTCTGAGTTCACGAGAAGCAGGTTTTGATTCCCTTGCGAGTAGTTGCGAGTTTGAAAATGTGCTTAAATTGCAGTTTCTGTTGATTGCGTTGACAAAGAAGTTTGATTTTATTACAGCTTAATGGTGTTATAGACCTGAGTATTTGATATGAATTTCAATTTAATTACTTAACGCATTTATGAGGAAAGGGGTAGTAACTTTAAAATTAATACAAATATTTTTTTACATGAAATAACAAAAAAAAAACCGTTTTCGCAATTTTTCCTTTATCTGTGCCATAAGACATTGCTTCGTACCAAATTTCAAGATTCTGTGTTCACGGGAAGTACCCTGTAAGTTTTGATTCCCTTGCGAGTAGTTGCGAGAAAATATGCGGCTTAAATTGCTGTTTCTTTTTATTGCGTTGACATAGAAGTTTGATTTTGTTACAGCTTAAAGTTATTATAGACTTAAGTATTTAATATGAATTTTATTTTAATACGTCTACGCGTTCATGAGAAAGTGGTAATAACTTTAAAATTATTAAAAAAAATATATGATATGATGTAACAAAAAATTTACGGTTTTCGCAATTTTTCCTTTATCTGTGCCTTAAGACATTGCTTCGTACCAAATTTCAAGATTCTAAGTTCACGGGTACCCTATAGTTTTGATTCCCTTGCGAGTTTCGAAAATTTGCGGCAATTTGCAGCATAAACGGCTGTATCTTTTGATTGCGTTAGCTTAGAAGTTTTCACAGCTTCAAGGGACAGTAGACTTGACTATTTAATATAAATTTCAGTTTGATACCTCCACGCGTTTCTGAGAAAAAGGGTCTTGACGGACGGACAACAAAGTAATCCTATAAGGGTTCCGTTTTTTCATTTCGAGGTACGGAACCCTAAAAAGTGGGTGTAATTTCGGGATTGTAATGCGACTAAGTGTTTAAAAATGAAATATATTGCGCTGCAAGATTTAGGAGGTTTATAAAACCTTATTACTTATAAAAAATAGAATCACGAGCAATAACCTACAGCAATTTAATAGTACCTACCTAATGACACGGTAAGAATAGGTAGGCAGAGAGATTTCAGATTCCAGAATCGTAAATATAAACAAAAAAAAATTCATGCGTAGGATAGCAATATGCCGTTCTGTATATTTAAAAAAATATATAAATTAAATGTAAAGGTATTGGCAGTAAAAAGGATAATGACTTCTTCAAAAACTACATGCATGTTTATAAGATTCACTACTTGCTTTACAAGTAACAATCTGCTTTATGGAAAACCAGCGTTTCCCTAGCGTACTTGTAGTGGGATTTTCCTTTTAGAAATAACATTTGTGTCCTGAAAAACTGAAGTTATAGTAGATGAGATTTTCTCGAGGAAATGTTACGGCCCAGTTCAGAAACTCTTGAAGTGGATTACCTAAGTTATTTTCACTTCTATCTGTTCTAATTATTTGAAGTAGTTTTTATTAATTAAATGTACATTTCATATCCCTTACATAGCATAAAACACGTTTACACGTTTAATCGAGGAAAGCAGCTATTACAATTGTTTCAAAAAACTTACTTATTTTGACAAAAAACACCAGCTATGGTCACAATGCTAGTTAATAAGGAAAAATAAATTATACAAAAAGGTTAAACGCTTAGCGAAAATATTTGTTTTATATCAGAACATCGAATCTATAGATATTATTATCAAAATACCAAAAAATATATTAACCTTTTGTGAAGAATTAAAAACATCAACACGGCTGGTACCTACTTCTTCCTAATTAGCATAAGTAACAGGTATGACGACAAATTTAAATGTCGCGTTGCTGAGCACGTGAGCTGTTTTTTTGTGTAAACTCAATAGAATTAAATTATACTTCATCGTTTTGACCTGTAGTTATGGTAATCATTTATTAACATATAAATATTATAATGCGAAAGAAGCTCTGTTTGTTATGGCCTCGTAGGTAAATATTTGAAGCGATACTACTTACTTAAATTTGATGTGGGCCTACCTCAAGCCAAAACTTTATAATTTAGTACGTTTATTTTACGTGACCTTTTGGTTCTGTTTTTAACGATTTGATGTCTGTTAATATGAAGTTCATGCGTTACTAGCTAGCTGACGGACAACGCACAACTAAAACTATTGGGCGCTTGGAGCTAAAGTTAGCATGTATGTAAGTTGGGGACCGTAGGGGCACTAAGAAGAGATGACTTGAAATTCTCACGGGATCAGGAATAAAAGGTTAAATAAATAAAAAAGAGACTTCTCTGGTATACTATATTCACATAGTCAATCAGCTATGATATACAAGTTTTAAAACAGTGCGTAGGAACATTGATAAAAGCAAGCGCTCGAATAAATATGCCCTAGAATCTAGATATTGCTTTTCAATGCGGTATGATTATTCCAAACGTTCCAAAGAGCCGATACTCGTAAGGTTTTTGTATACTAAATATCGAATATCGATGACCAATTTTCCGGTTGAATTTCCAATATTTTGCTATCGCGTTCGCCCCACACTTTAAGTTTGTATTTTCCGGTGATCGTTTTAGAAAATGTTGAAATTCTGACCGCTTGGTTCTTTCAGTGATATCAAAAATACGGAAATGTTAACTGAGGCATTGGTGTATTTGGCCAAACATGTTATGTTATGTTTTATTATTTTTGCAAACAGTGAACAATCTTTTATACCCAGCTATTTGAAGTTTATATAATATCTAAAACGTGTCGCAATTACATTACGTTTTCTTTTAGTAATTAATATTAGTTCAAGTTTCGCCTCACCATTGCTACTGCACGTTGTAGGTTCGGTCTTAATACCTACCTCACAAACAGTTTTTTTTGTGGTAATACAGAGAACGCACTTCTCTGTATTTCTGAATTATGGGCTGATATTCTATTTTTTGTTCTAGTAATAATAACTAAAGAATACTTGATTTTGCTACTACTACAAGTCTGGTACAAGTCTAAATTGTAAGCTGGCACTGTACTATATACAGTGCCGGCTTAGAACCAGCCCCTTATCGATACGAGCCATGAAATAAACATAGAACAATTAATTTGCCTTGTATAAAATATTGGCCACATATTTAATCATTATATGTAGGGACTTTTGGTATGCCATCCAGTAGTTTGTCAAGAAAATGTTGGAAAATTGAGGTACGTATCAAATATCTAACTGTAGCATAAGAGTGTTTACTGTAAGCATTGTACCATTAATTATCTTGTTGTAGAAGCTTCTGATCTGGACGATAGGCTGCCGATATTAGCTACAGCATGACAAACAATGATTTATGTTTTATAATTAATTTTATATTCGTTGCTTTTAAAATTTATTACTTATAGCGGCACGTCCCGGCTTCGCACGGGTGATTCCTAACATTTTCTAGAAATAAATATAGCGTATGTCA
The DNA here is from genome assembly GCA_944739405.2 of Euclidia mi. Lineage (NCBI taxonomy): Eukaryota > Metazoa > Arthropoda > Insecta > Lepidoptera > Erebidae > Euclidia > Euclidia mi. Next base: position 37,193,410 of record OX123202.2, on the reverse strand, counting down.
CTCGGAGATAATGTCGTATTATAATGGTGCAAGAATTTTAAAAATCGGTTTAGTACTTTTTAGTTTATTCGTTACAAACATACAAAAATGCAAATATTTCCTCTTTATTATACCTATTATTATAGATAATTACTTATAATAATAATATAAATTTGTGAAGTGTGTAATTTTAAATGCGTTTTGCATGCTATTTCATTGACTATATCTCTACTACATGATATAGGTACGTCCAACCAACTTCTATAGAACATTTTTTAAATCCCAGCAATTCACTTTTCTTTTACTAGTCCTACTGTTGTATTTATGCAAGTACCCTTCTTTGTAATACGGCTTCGCTTGTTAAATATTTAGCCTTCAGCTTAGTTTACGTTTAAATATGATTTGCCGGCCGCTGAGGCACAGTAGAAACTCAGAGATAAACCCACTTGAATATTTAAAATGTACCGGATCTTCATAAATTTCCTACAACTGCTTAACGTTTCCCAGATTTACATTCGTACTCGGAAAACAACGTTTATGTCATAACTGCTTTCTGATAAAACATATTGTTTACAGATAAACAGCGTTAGTAAACCTGTTAAACTTGTAAATTTATGCATATATAGGTATAGTACGAACATGTGGTAGACAATAACATCAAATTGCAACTGTCACTACTAGAATCTGGGGGCACGGCAGTGCCCTCACCAAGTCGAGCAAAACAATCGGCATGGCCGTACCATCCTTTTCTCGAAGCATTTCAGGCCATTTTCGACCCCCTATAACTTCGTTGTGGATAAAACTAGAAGCCTGATTGTTTAGTAACCATGCAGGCATTGTATAAATATGGTGTATTTGAAATTTCATTCAATTTGAACCAGTAGTTTAAGAATTATAACGAGTCAAAATTCTTAATTTTGTCACTCACTGACCGATCATCAAAAGTCTAAGGCACTTCTAGCAATTATAGAAGCTTCAAATTTAGGAAACAATTAGTGTTTAGTGTATGAACCAAGGAAAAACTAAAATATATTTCAATTTCGGTCCAGTTTTCGAGATACATCAACTGCATTAATAACTTTGTAATCCCATATGAATATAAAGGATTACAAAATTACATTTGCAGTTAGAGCTTTAATTAAGAAAATACGTTGTTGGTGTACAAGAAGTAGAAGCTACCGGAAAGGACAAAAATAGGACTATCTACAAAAAGAAATGAGATCCGATAAAAACAATACGGCGTCCATGTGCGGCGGCGGTAATTGCTTACCATCAGGCGATTTGTCTGCTCGTTTGCCGCCTATTACTATAAAAAAAAAGCCTTGGACCTTTTAAAATATCATTTATTTACTAGTAATAGTATTTCATACAACTTCTGTGGATTGTTACTATAAAGTGAATATGCAAACAGTTAAACTTACATTGTAGAGTGGTGTTTGAAACCGCGGGACACGGCTAGTACCTATGTATACTGTACCTCTTAACACACTTTGCCACACTCCCGTGAGATTACCTTCAAATTATAAAAGTACATTTATTATTTACAGAAGATTGCTTATATAAAGAATATTTTCTTTGGTACAAAAAACCTTGTTTGCCTACAAAGCTAATTCAAGTTAAATTTTCAACTCCGCAGAGATCTATTATCTAAGGTTGACATTTGAAGACAGATGGTTGCTTGTACCACACTTTCCTTTGTTAGCGAAGCCTTTTAGAATTCTTGTTTAGATGCTTACAGGGATAATAATGAAGGTATAAAATTTATGATCAGTAGGTTTGTAAAAACACCGTCTTATTTACATTAAGCCCTAAATGTATTTTTGTATGGTATTGACATGTATTTATAATATATGTGTTTACCTGGACAGGTCATAGAGGTCTAAAAGAAGACGTAGTGACAAAGGTGACGTACTGAAAAGGGCCAAATTAAAAGACGACGCGCATGCATGATGAGGTTAATGAATATCGAGGAAGTGAAAGAGGTATGTTTAAACCGAAGCATGTGGCGTTCCATAGCCTCTGCCTACCCCAATGGGAGACAGGCTAGACGATATAGATAGACCCAGAGAATCTGCAAGTATATTCGCAAATTGTATCGAAATCCCTTCAGCAAGTTAACGATGAAAACTTAAGAGCCAGAAAGACAGAGATTTGTCTTCAATGTGACTCGTTCTTTTTTTTCGAAGTGTTGCTAAGCTTCTTTAGCTATATGATATATTTTTGTTTACCTAAATATTATATAGTAACTTCTATAAACAGTTACGCCCTATGAAAAGAAATATGTGATCCCATATATTTTTTTATGTAAGAGGTGTATAATGGATTATGTCATTCATATATCAGACGTCTTCCTGGAAACTGATATCTTGTTGATGATTCAAACGGCGTCGATTATGGTAATAAGCACTTAAACGTTTCTCGTCACTTGAAACATACACATACATGTACGTATATAACTAAGACAAGTCATCTTATGATTAATCTTCATAGCAATTTCGGAATCAGAATTTCGCGTAAATGTGTATACCTAAGGGTAATTTAGAATTTCATTTAGGAAAACGAAAGCTGTCTTGCTCTTCAGTGTCTTAAATACAGGTAGCGTGGCAATTGCTTACCATACATCTACGAAACTTGCAGACACACAGAGTGATACCCTACAGAGTATTAAAACTTTTGAAGAGCTTTATAGTTCTATAGTTCTCCACCCACACGTCCTGTTAAACCGACAAAGTGTATTTAATTCTAAGTTGAAGCATGCAGTAGAGAAATACACTCAAACTCGAATTGAATTCCAATTTAATAGAACAGATGTATCAAATACAGTTCCAATCGACGCCATATTATTGAAAATATATATTAGTCTGTCGCCCACGGACGGGAAAATATTTCAAAAGATTTTTTTTGCGTAATAGAACTCATTGACTCGGTAGTCCTCGGAATTATTCAGCATCACAAATGTACCTCTGATAATCTCATAGATCTCATTTTATTTTTTCAACCATGCTCCTGAAGAATGTGAAATACATCGGTCTGTGTGGAGAACCTTGGGGGAGGCCTATGTCCAGCAGTGGACGTCTCTAGGCTGACATGATGATGATGATGATGATGATGCTCCTGAAAATGTGACGATTCTGTTTCACCATGTTTACGACGTAACACTATTTATTAAATAACGTAAATTAACTAGGAAAGTCATGTCAATAAAGTAAATATCAGTAATGTAGAATGTGTGACTGCTCTTGATGAAAATGAATTCATTACTTAATTACAAAAAAAAAAGTATTTGCCACGTAGAAACAGTGGCGTTGGCCCTGACTTTACTGGCCCAATTTTTCTCATCCTCTGGCATTGCGAATGAAGCATAACATATAAATACAGCAACATAACGTAAGTAATTAATATTTAAATTTGACGTTCAATAAAGGTGCTGATAGACTTGAGCATTTTCTTGTAACATAACATTTTCATGATCTTTCTGGCGAACGCTCTAATCGGCACAAAACTAAAATGCTCATTACAAGTGAATGCTCACGTGTACTAACAGCACCTTTTGAATCTCATTGTGACCTGTGAGGAAATACTTTTGACTTTGTCAGTGACTTTTACATAATAATTCAGTTAATATGCTCTTCTTTGTTGCAAAAAAAGTGGAGTGACGTCGTCAGAGGGCGGAAGTCATAACGGGCTACCTCTGAAGTGTCTGTTGCCTGTCTGAGTACGTTTTGAGTCCTCTCGCAGACACTAGACGGGAAAACTATTTCATTGCAGCATTTCAATAGCAAAGGAAGTGCGTTCGATGCATTATGTACAAGGACAATGTGGTGGTGGTTTTGCGATGTATCGGCATGTAAAAGAGATTAAAATTTTGAATATGGCTCGGATGGTTGATTTGTATTCCCTATTATTTAATTTGTATTTCGTTAAAATTGTATTCCCACCGGTTAAAAATGGCATGACACACAATGACAAAATAATTAGAAAATTGGCGTAAAACAACTTCTCTACTACTACAAACAAAAATTGGCTGATGTCTGCCATATTTACATTCGCACGCATATGTATCATATTTAATTAATATTACGCTCTAAAGTGACTTACAGTGGTCTTAGTGCGAAACTAAGTGTTAAGTTTGAATAATTTAAGAAGCTCTTAGCTTCTCCGCGTGCCTGTAATTTAAATCCTTTGACGATCGCAAATCCACGAGAATTCATTAAAATAACCTATCGTATTCAGTTCCCACAGTATTACCAATTTGCGGTTTAATTTACGATCCTTGTATGACGTCGATTATAAATTTCATAAGTGGTATACTTCATAAACAAAGCTCACGTATAAAAGCGATTCCGAGCGCAAGGTTTGACATATTGTACGCGACGAAGCTATTATAGGATAACGACTTCGCTGCCACTCGAAATGATTTTTACGGGTTATCAATGTGATAGAGCGGCCAAGAATGATGGCACGTGGGCAGATAGTTTACTGCGTTGTAAACATGATCGATAATCGGAACAGTTTATGGCCTATCGGTGTTCGCCTCTCTGCCTCAATTCTAGTTATTTATTGGTACTACAAACGTACGACGCGCTGTTAAAATATTGCTTACGATATATCCATATCCCATCTTTTATTACACCATCCCGCAAAAAGAACATAATGTATTCATAACAAGATCAATATTTAAATGAAGGCCCTAAAGACACAACGGGTGCCGTTATATTCTACTCTGTTATCTAATATTATACGACTTTTGTTTAGACTTCGTAATATGGCTTTTTATATCAGTGAATATAATGTAGTCTTTTGAGTACAGGATATCTCCAAAGAGTATTTTAACGCAAGATCGTTGAGAAACTCTATTTCGGCATAACCTTCCACTTACTTTTCAGAACACTCATGGGATGAAAAGGGACCAAGAACATGTAAGCAAGACTATGACGAAAGACGAAGTCCAAATAACATGTTTATTATACAAATACGGCAAAAACAGATTTAGAGTATTTATAGTTCATCAGCTTATGTCATAGAGACTTATATAAACGCAATTTGTTTGCGTATTTTCTTTGATGTTGCGTTCATCCTATTGTGCCAATATTTGTTCTGTTTATATCAAAGCAAATATGACAACAGACTCAATACATTTTGGGTACGTCTTCGTATTTTTTCCGATGCAAATATCTTACAAAATTGTGAGGGCAAACCGCTTTCTTCACTTCGTGGCGCAAAGGCATTTATTTCGAGAACAAAACGTCCATCCCTTTTTAAGCAAAAAGCGACAGCTACTAGAAGAGGAGATAGGTATTCTAAATAGTTGTCTTAGATTTTATCCATATACCAACGTTTAGTGATGTAATGAAACAGGGCCAGTCTGAACATTTGCCTTTCATCTATTCTGTTTTTATATGCACGCGAGGGTTGTCGTTTATCTTTTATTTTCATTGCCTCTTTTTCTAGTTGGGCCTTTTTCCAAAAATAGCCATTGTTACTTTGCTCGTTATTTGTATTCAGATCATTCACATTTTCCATTCAAGTGAAACCGAAATTAGGACGTTTCCTCAGTTCTATTTTAAAATGTTGCTAGGAATAGAGGGATAATATTAGGTTTAAATATTAAGGGAATTTTCCATGCAATGTACGTGCAATATATACAGTTTGTATGGATTACGTCAACAGCTCTTTGTCTCTGTGTGAGGATATAACTTGGGATGTGAGTTGTGAGGGGAATCCAGCTCTGTCCTTATACAGTTTTAAAATTTTCTGTATTCCAGCCTTATACACACGCATCTTGCGTTCTTGTTAGAGTTTAATGACGCTAGCCGGCATTCTGCGGTCGTTATCTTTGCGACTTGATGGACAGATCGATTAAGTAACTTCATGTTATATGGCGACAAAGGTAATTAATTTTGTTATTACGTTGTACATATTCATCTATCTATTGTATGTTTGAGAATTGTTTCTTTTTTGGGATAAAATGCTCGACCTCTGAGCTGGAAGTAGAACACCCAAGACTTGTAATTAAGTTTTATTTTAATACGTTAGCTTGTTGCTTCCGTAGAACTTTGAAAGATAATCAAACTGTCGAAATCAAATCGTCAAAAAACGAATCTGGAGTCCATTAAACCGTTTGATCATTAAAACTTCCTCATTAGCGGTGAGTTAATGGAATTGGAAAGCCATAATGGACTTTCAGTAACCTGAATTGGAATAACCGTCTTCTGAATCAAGCAGAAGGTTGCCACAAAGCAATTTAAACTTGAAGAACAAATTGTCTGGTCGGTTCGCTGGCGACGACGACCAGACAAAATCCTACAATGATTTGAATACAATAAAGCTAAGCTTATTGGGTCACTGCTTCGATATTATACTGTGTAATATAACGGGACTAAAATCGGACTCGAATATTATCAGCAACTTTAGCTGAAAGTCTTAAATATTACCGAGTAAGTTGAACTGTTCTGCTCCAAAACATTTAAATAAGAGCACAGTACATCGGTTTTTAAAAGCTGTGCTTTCACGTGAAAAGAGGGTAGGAGTTTAAATCAATTTGTTCCTCCTTATCTAGTCCAATTACGTTCATTTCGATCTTTTGTCAAGCCAAATTTGACGTCAGCAAACAAAGCACCTTTTACGTCAACTTTACGTAGGACTCCCGCCAACTCGGCAGTTTATTGTTGATTTTGGAACTGAGTTTTTGGTGCATTGTTTTTCAGTGATTCTGATACAAAACATTAAACAATATGGTATTTGATTAACGTGGTAATTCTTTGTTGAGATTTGAGAGTTGTTATTAAATTCAGTTTCTGACAATTATCGATGGATGTTTGTTTATATTGGAAGGTCTTGCGTTGTTTTTTAACTTAAATGGCAGATCGTTGACTAAAGGAATCATGTATGTATTGACCTTTGGATTGTAATTTGAATATGAAATACATGGTAAATATGTGGTCTAGGTAAAAAGGTTACACGGCCGATAATGTTTATTTGAACTTTGATTTACCTGTCTACACACTACGATAAAACCGCTTTTAATTGGTTTGATTTCATATAACAAATTTTAAATTATTTATGATGATTTAATACTTTCATTTGGCAAAACTCCATTGGAAATGAGCGATATTACGTAGGTAATGAAAATAATAAAATACCAATTAATAATTTTACCGATTTCATATCATTAATTGTTTTTAATGGTTCGGCTATATTTTATTACTAGATAACTAAAGAACGAACATACTATAACGAATCGGTGTAAGGCAGATACGCTTGCACATAAAGCTATTTTTTTGTGTTATAAATTTTTAGGATAAACCTTGTCTTTGTTTGTATGCTTTTAATATTTAAGTTATTAAATATTTTAAAAATGCATTTGAAATTATAACTGTACCACTGTTACAATGACCAACATACAGTTACCTAGCTTGGTGTGGAACATTTCGTACCTGAATTAAAGCAGTAAATAAAGTCTAATAACCTTATTATGATGTAGGTCTAAAATCGTATTATTTATATCATACTAGAGGACGCCAGCAGCTACGCCTGCAATTTTTTTTAATTTACCCGTTTTGGATGATCCCGTGGGAATTTCGGGAAATCCCTTCTTAGTGCACCCCTACGGTCCCCAAGGAACATACATGCCAAATTTCAGCTTCCTGCGCCCAATAGTTTCGGCTGTAGCGTGTCTGTCAGTCAGTCAGTAACGCAAGGATTTTATATATTAAGATGAAGCGAGCCGTATGCATAGCAAAAACCTTGCAGTACGTATTATTAATGTAAATGTTCAACGGAGTTGTTTTGTATGGCTTTGTTTGTATTTAGAGTCATTGTCCTTCCGTGACCGTATGCTACTACTTCCTGCTACGCGACCAGGTGTTATTACAACTTGGCTATGTATTTGTTTTTAAAGACAACTGTTGCATGAAGGACAATCACTGCAATCGACGTAAACATATAAATCACGATCATATGGTCATATATTACAACTTTTTATGTACAGATCGCTACATCGTAGCGTATGGTAGGTATGTATTATTTTAATCCTGGATTTAGAAAATCGAAACTGTTTTATTAACGAAATGCTTGCCTGTTATATGTAAAGTTGCGAATAATTTGGAACTAAGCAGGCTATATCCAAGGTTTTTGTAATTATACTGTTTGTATGCTTTTAAAAGATAATAAATAAACTGTATAAACTATTGGTCTTCTTTCTCTTAGCGTTATCCCAGTTTCAGTCTGGGGTCCGCTTTCTAGACTAACCGGATTTGGCTGAATATTAGCTTTTCCATGGAGCCACCATATAAACCATTGCTATTCTCTACATAAGTAGTGATAAATAGATACTGTTCATTGCCCTCTAAGCAGGGATTCGACACAGTCAGATCCAATATAATTATGTATAAAGTTGCGAGTTTATATTCTGTTTGAATTTGCAACCAGTATAACAAAAAATATCCTCAATTATTTGCTTAACACTTACACAAATTACTTACACAAATGTTGCGATAAAACTCTATATAAAACATGAAGTTCTGTAGTCAGCATAAAAGTTTCCGAGAAGCGATTGTATTGTAATATTCGCAATATGATAGCCGTTACTAATGGGGAGTTTTAATAGTTCGCGCGATGGCTGTCTGCAGGTGGGCTATTGCCGACGGAGATTCAGAGAAGCTATTACATTCTGTGTTTTGTGTGATATTAAATTTGGTATGTGAAGAACTTTGTAGGCAGAATTTGTTGGTCATATGGATACCAAGTACTAGTATTCTTGTACTTATATTTGTGATTTAAATTTGGTATGTGAAGAACTTTGTAGGCAGAATTTGTTGGGCATATGGATACCAAGTACTAGTATTCTTGTACTTATATTTGTGATTTAAATTTAGTATGTGAAGAACTTTGTAGGCATAATTTGTTGGGCATATGGATACCAAGTACTAGTATTCTTGTACTTATATTTGTGATTTAAATTACAAAATTCTTATTACAAATGTATTTGTATTTTTTTAAGTCGCAGGATATTTTTAACCCTACTGATTGTGATGATTGTGCTGATGTGCTGATAAGATTTTTGTATAAATTAGTAGTGTTTCTGTTTATTATAAATTGGTAGCTATCTCACATAAGCAGGGTTTTCTAAATTCTTATGATCATGATAAAGGTCTGTTAGAGTGGCCTAGTGAGATAAATGTAAGTCTAATGATATTTACAACAGAGTAGAAACCGGTGCCTGGTGTTTATAAAGACGCGACTTTAATTTACGGACGACACCAAAATCATATAGAATAAGTTTTCTACCCAAGACATGCATTGTACATATTTTCATCAAATTTAAAGCACCAAACTTCAGAAAGGATCAACATTTTATCGCGGTTCATATTTCTTTACAAAATTTTATTAAGCAATCTTCCGTCAGCATCCAAATGGTATAACATTTTATTCTTCGTCCGAGAACCACACGATCGAGGTTTCTTTCCACTCAAATAAAACAAACTTCATTTTACAGTGCACTCACACAAAATTAAATTACTGCAGTAGGATTCCGAACACTCTTAACTTTGAATTACGACTCAGCTTAAGATTGCAGCGCAGAAGCTCAAACACTTTATAAAAAATATCTTACGTGTTACGTTTAACAAGTATGAATAATCCAGCATGAAAATTATAATGTTGATAGGTAACTGAAAATGTTGATTTATGAATTTGGAGAAAAATAAAATCGGTATTTCTTCTTAATTAAGAAGCAGACGACTCCCTAAAGCTGCTTTGCATTTTACCAAAAAAAAAAAAAAGAATATACTAAAATAATTTTATGATATAGCGTAATATGAAATATAACGCAATTTTTAGATTAGTCAAATCAACTGAATCCATTTGAAAGAGCGTGCGGGAGTACTCTCCTTTCGATGTGCGATTGTGATAAGATTTTAGATGGAAAGACTTTGCCTTGTACATATTGATTCTATCTATAAAGACAGTATCACATAAGATCGCTATCTTGCATCTGTTTCTATTTTCCTTGTGCACAACTTATGAAGTCTTTTCCTTAATTATAATGCTGGGTGACCTCTTGTCATGGAAACCCTCATTTGTATATAAGATGTTTATAGGGTTTTCTGAACGGAAATTCAAATGGCAAAACGTTTTGTCTTTTTGCATCATAGAATTAAAATTGGAACTTCAAATTGTAGAAATATTCTTTGTCATAGTTATATTTAAAAAAAATCTGCACTCTATTTACTGCTTAGTATGCGCTGAACATTGCCTTACCACTTACATAGGTACATTGCCTTACCACTTACCATACAAAAATGTATGATAAACATAAGTCTTTGTAACATGACATCATGACGTATTCTACTTACCTGTACACAAATTTATAATAATTACTAGAAAACATTGCGTAGTTGTTTTGTTATCCAACTTATAAACACATATAGCAAGCGATGTTAATACAAACTAATGGCCCTTACACGTAATAGAGTTGGTAACAAAAATGTTGCTCTAACTCAGTAGTGGCACAGTCCCGGGTACCTCGACGCATACAAAGTGTTCATTGGCCTTAACACGAAGCATAATACATGATACTTAAGTAGCTGCACTATTCATTTCAATACTGTCATTGTTGGTAAGTAGGTACACATTGTTTGAAATGGAACGAGAACTGTTACATGTGTTTGCATAGCGTCAACTGGTACGTTATTGAGAAGATGCTATGATACCTTAGTTTGTTTATTTTAGTAATCAATTACTAATGTTATGAAGCTGAAAAGTGTGTTTGTTTGAAAGCGCTAAGCTCTGCGACTCTCTGACTACCAGTGTGATTTGAAAAATTCTTATTAAAAGTAATAGCCACAGCAAGGATGGCTATGTAACATCATGCTACTTTGCTTTCAGTAGCCTCACAATCAATGCTTATAATCTTAAGATACAGTGGACAATACAAAATAAAGGTTATATGAAATAACAATATAAGGGTCTCCGACATCACGCGTACCAATGCTACCGTCGGCTTTGAGGGCATTCGCTGTCCAGGCAGATATTTCTTCGATTTGTGTCTGGTGCAGCTTGGAGAGCAGCTAAAGTACCGATTCGTTTATACTTATTGAGTCAATCATATGCGCGCTTGCCGTTTCTTAATTTTCACTTCGCATATTAAATATATGTATGTATAGATTTTCACATGAATATAATTTATCTATCGCTCTGGTTGCCAACGATGAAAGGCTAAAAGCAAATGTTTAGCGTATTTTATGACTCAATAATCCTTTCGATCTGGAGCTGCTTTGAAAAATACCCCAGTGGGAACTTCACAAGCGATACCATTTTATGGTCGACTTAATTTCCTCTATTGAATGCCATTTTATGAAGAATAAAAACAAGCATCGTTTTACGATGTCATATATTTCGGCGTGAGTTTATCAGACCAATATTTGCTGTGCCAGTCGGTACATTTATAACGGGTGCTGCCAAAGCCTGTCCTGCATTACTGAGACAAATATATTAAGATTTATAACCAGTTCTATACGGATTCTTTGTACGGTTTTTGACTTTGAGCTAGTAGCATCTAAGCTTATTATTTGTTCGTAACTTGTCCGGTAATTATTTGCGTTTGCTCTAGTGAAAGAGAGCTGAAATAGTACTAAACGCTTCCTATGATGTCAAATAGCTTTGTACGTCTGACCAGACAAGGTATGTCATGTTGTAACCTTGTGACATACTAGCAGAGAAAATGGAATCCCATGACGAATAGATATTAAAAGATTTAGAGTTCAGACTACAAATCTTTTATATCTATTGAACGGGGAGAGATCAACTATCCATCAAGCTATAGATTCTATTAGCAATTTTCCACTTTTATCAGAAGTTTTTATAGTTCTTCCTTCAGGTCACATGTATTTTTTAAGCTGGTGACGCTGTAATACATAAATCCGCACTTGGCTAGCGAATAAGAATACAGTAACCAGTCCAGCGGTAAGACAGATTATAAAAATGGCTGATAATGGTGATGACGTCGTAATATCATATCATAACAAACATGGCGTTATCCATTGACGCTTACAGTAGACTTTACTATTAAATGCTACCTTGGAAATACCTTGTTCGTGATATCAGTTGCAATGTACATTTTAATCTCCAAGTGGAAATACTTGCGGAGATCCGGCGTAGTTTTCCTTGGTTTTTCCGCAACACCGGAACGCATTATACAAGTTCTATGAACTGTGATTTGTAATTAAATTTGTACATGTGTTTTGTAATTTGATAAGGTACCTATGGGTTTTATTTAGATTTCCGTAAGTACCATGACAGTTACGACTTGTATTGCGTTCATAATTAGCCATTTCATATCAATCCTGACTGTAAATAAAGTAAATAAAGTTATATTGCTGGCTGCACTGTTTATTAAACTAAACATAGATATTTTTAACATTTAACGTGCTCGTATTTATGCACACTTTATTGATATACCTAAATGTTGAGTTTTCATTGTTTTTTTGAATGTATCTTAAAGCTTAACTTTGAATGTGTTTGTCGAGATATAGGTATCTATTCATTAATTAATTTAAATCAAAGTAACATGCAAGAATATGTATTGTTTACCATTTGAATTTGTGTAGTGAATAAAACTTTTCAGCTAGACCAGCGGACTGCTTCACTAAGTTGTAAAACTTTTGTCTTATTAGTATTTCGTTTGCAAACAACACTCTTGGCTATGACGAGATGTAATTTGGCTACAGTACTTTAGATCGTTTTTGTTTTCTATTCAATGTATCAATACTATAAACTACTTGGCCGCGTATTATTTTTAGTATAATCTGTACTTTTGAATAAATGCTATCCACTCCACGTATTTTTTATCTCCTTAGGCTTTGCTAAGTGCTTTTGAGGCGATATCGTATTTGGTTTATCTTTCATAGTGTTAGTAAAATAAAACAAATCGGTTAAAATTCCTTTTCGGGCTTGTTATCATGTAGTAGAATTTCAAGAAAATATCACTTGTTCGCAAGTAGGTAAATGTTCTTATCATTTAACAGAGCGTGAATAGCTATAACGAATTCTCGAAAATAGTAAATCAGTATTTAAATTCCGATGTTAATAGCGCGCTCAAATTATGGAGAAATACAAATATAAAATAATAAAAAATTGGATCTTGGTTAATTTCAATTTTTACGCACGATTCAAACGACGGTACGTGGAAAACTAGTCAATTTATAATTTCCTGTTTGCTCCAAACAACTGGAACATTAAAGCTTGTACATTAATAAAGAATGTTCGTATGAGAGATTACGATCTAGTAGCCAGTACGTCAATAAGTGGGCGGCGAAACGGCTGGACCGAACGCGTCATCGTCAATCTCATATGCCGTGTATCCGTGTCAAGTCCATGCGATCATCTGATAACACAGCATTGCTATGAGAACTGACACTTTGAGGCTATACAAATTGTAATACATTGACCACTTTAATCAGATGAATGCTTAACATATCGCCATCTTAAAACGCGACTGGAGCCACAGATAAAATATTTCAAAGCGTCGCATGATATCATATTCATACTTTTGGTGACTTTATTGGATTTATTTGGAATTATTACGGGACGTTTAAATGCGAAGTGCCGAATAAATCGTTGAAACGAAAGTAGTATTCCGCAGAGCGATGGCATTATGTATAGATACTCAGTAATAAAGTGGATTTAGTATTGAAGTGTCAAAATTGCTTTCACCCCAGTTCATTCATGACTAGATACTTGCTAAAATAGCGGCATATCTTTATACTAGAGGACGCCAGCAGCTACGCCTGCATTTTATTTTAATTTACCCGGTTTTGGCCGATCCCGTGGGAACTTCGGGAAATCCCTTCTTAGTGCACCCCTACGGTCTCCAAGGAACATACATGTCAAATTTCAGCTTCCTGCGCCCAATAGTTTCGGCTGTAGCGTGTCTGTCAGTCAGTCAGTAACGCAAGGATTTTATATATTAAGATATCAGCATATCGGCATATCTATATACTTATAATAAAAATAAGTGACCTTTTCGTATTGTGTCCGTCTGTATGAATTCGATAAACCGAAAAACTACCGAAAGGATTTTATACGGTTTAATCGATTTAATCTTTCGCGATTTGTATACATCATACAAAAAGCGGGTCTTAATCGCGTCCAATTAACTTATTTAAGGTATAAATATTTGTTTCCGACTTTTCGCTCGTCTTGCACTGAGTGTGGTCGCGGAGAGACATTGTATTTGAACGGTTATCAGTTATAAATATGGTGATTCCTGAGGAAGGTATAGGTGTACAATTCACGCGGGCGAAGCCTGGTAACAAATAAAAAGGCGACGAAATTGTGTAGAACCTATTTTCTACGGTACTGATTACTAAGAATAATTTAATTTAAATGTTAAAATATTCTGTATCAAGTGCTAAAAACTGTGAGTTAGTGTTTTTAAATGGCGTAGTCGGGACGCAATATTTGCGATCTAATTTTGTTTGGGGCCCGTAGGGAGTGTAACTTGTAGGCTTGCGGTTTATTTAAGAAATTGTCCGAACTAGTTGCCCTCCGTAACTTAGTGTGTAGTTGTGTACTAAATGGTGAGATTGTTGGCCAGATGACATGTTATGTATAATGTAGAAAGTGTTTCTTTTTTAATATGTCCCTGGGTTTGTAAGATAACTAGTATATTTTTAGGTCATTTCCAGTTCTCGCCTTCTATGTTATACTTATTCAATGTTAAATTGTCTGTCAACATTGGTGCTTATAATGTGTTTAGGACGGTGAAAAATAATAGAGTAGGAACTAGAGAGTGATTAGTAAGATAACAGTTTTTTTTTCATAAAGACGACAAATTGTACTGTAGAGTTAAACCTTGGTTACATCGACATTAAGTCACTATTTAGTACCTATCTATCTAAGTTCATTATTTGAAATCTATTGCCTCTCATAGTTATAAGTCCGGCAGTCCAACCCAATGAACGTGTCACGTTATTGTATATTATATTAAACTGGATGTACACGCAGAAACTAGATTCAGATTTCAGGACTTTGTTTAGACTAGTTTGTATTTACTAGAGTTTTTTTACCGAACTCGAGTCACACCGTCGAGTCGTTGCGAATATTTTTCTCAATCAGTCACGGGGTGACAGGATTCAAAGTGACTCGTTGAGAACAAACGTTATTCTCCACCACTACTATACTACCCATATTTTGTAATATAAAATAAAGGTAAACGTACTTATGTTTTTTACAAATGAGATTAGCAAACATATCATGTTATGTAGAAGTAAATACTTGAGAGTTTCACACATCGTCCTTTACACAAGTATTCAATAAGTAAGCTAACAGGCTTAAATATTGTATGTGTGACATTATCCAATATTGAGACTGAGCCTTACATATTTCATTTTAAGTAGGCAAACAAGCTTAAACATAGGTTATGTAGAAGTCATAGCTGTCATGGCTACCTGTTGTTGTAATATATCTGTTTAAAATGTTTTGATGTGTTTATCTTTGTTATTATTCACACATTTATTTTATCCAAATGTCATTTTATTTGCCCCGTCATAATAGTTCTAGTGCTATCCCGGTTGTATTCAAAACTTGCGCCTTGGAGTCGGATCCACTCTAAAAGCTAAAGTGAATATTACATGCCCTAAATCCTTAGCTTAGTCTGACTGCACGGTTATGAATATAAGATTACATACATACATAGTCTCACGCCTATATCCCCGAAGAGGCAGGCAGAGGTATATTGCTACACCCAATAAGATCGATTACTAGATCTATAAATATGGGAACTGTACATACCAAGATATAAATAAAAAGAAATTAAGTAGCGGAACTACAGTAACTCTCTTTCAGAAAAACGCATAGTGATGCTATCAACTAGTATACTTATAGATATTAGTTGCTATAGCATAAAAATAATAAAAATAATGAAGTGCCGACAGTAATACTGTATCGCGGCCTTAGATATTCAGCATAATGTGAACGCACTTATTGTGTTTAAACGGAATCCCTGTAACCCCGTATACATATCTCAAGTTCACAAGTATTCATGTCGAGGTTCAGTTAAAATTCCTTCCCTTGTTATGTAAATGTTAACAACTGCTCCCCTATAAGGGCGTTATGCAAACACCTAGAAACTTGAACAATTTTATGTATGCAGGCAATGTTGGATGAGTACTTTGATCTTGTGTCTCTCTCTAATTTAAAATGTTTGCGAATCGTCTGTTTATGCAGGCGATATTAGGCTTTGTGTTCATGGGAGATGTGCGTACTAGCTAAGGGATACAGGAGGAACACATTCACCAATCACTTGAGCGAAGCGTGGTTTGGCAAAATAAAGTGATAATATTGCTAGAGATTTTCCTCGCATACCTCTAGCTCTGTTAAAAACTCAGCTTTAGTCCTCTAAAGCTGAGTTTTTAACAACGGACTATGGACTCCTGTCCATTGTCCTGTAGGTATTTCCAGTATGACGTTGTATTTAAATACGATTGTTGTGGTTAAATGGTTATAAAATTATCTGCTACATACCTTAACAGTGACGCAGGAGAACGGAGGTGGCAGGTGCATAATAATAGGGAAAGAACAAAAATATTACTTAATTTGTGCAGTTATGCAGTTTTGCACATGAATATTTTTATTATTCGACCTGTGAAGAACGAAATCATTCATATAATAAAATTATACTTCGAACGGATTTAATTCCCTCTATAGAAGTTGATTTTTCGTGCGACGATGACGTAAAAAACCGCCCGTTCGCTATACAAAATCAAAACATGAATACTGGCACTTGGTGACAGAAAGTGATCGTCTGAATATTGAAGGTAACACCTACTTAAATATTTTCCCTTTCAAAAACCCGAGAACAACATCACCTTTACTTTGTAACTCCTCTCCGAGTAATATTACCTACTGAGAAAAAAATGACAGATATTTTTAGATAAAACACGGTGATGGAAGGCTTTCAGTTGTCCAAACAACAGACCAATGGGTTAAAGATATAATATACTTTCAGTAATAGCCTTTTATATCGTATTACAAGGCTTTTAATAACAAAGCGAGATATGAAAGATGGCGGAAAGTAAATTACTTTCCATTACCTAATTCACAAAAGCCTCGAAAATATCAAAGAATAACAATTGATAGATCACAAAAGTCCTGACATGTATTTAGTGAAGTAATACAAAATTGGATACTTTTTCCTTGACATATAAATAGAGTTGGAGTGGGAGCTTGTATTGTTATTAGGTAATCTCTGAACTGTTTCATACAAATATTTGTAGAGCCTCCAAATCGCAAACGATTTATGATTTGTTCTCATACATTCTATATTATTCTTCAAAACAAACTTAAGAGCGACTTTTGCTTCTCAGTAAAGTTGTAAATCTTTTCTTCGAATTGTTTTCTCTGTAAATCATGTTCGGTTTTATGGTGATTATATCCTTTTATGAGGTTTCTATCCCAGATCGGATATGTGTAACCTACCATTACTTCTGGTGGAACTAAAAAGTCTGTGCTGGGCGACCGGCGAGGTACTATTATATCGTTAAACGTCTCTGCCTGCAATTATACAACACCTATACTGATGAATGGCTATTCACTATGACAATAATAATAAATATTATATTATAGAGCTAAAAATATCTGAAAATAACGGTTACGTCTTGCTATGTTTCCTATATCTTGATAAGTAGGTCTCTAAGGGAGTTCAACTCGTGAATACAGTCTCTAGCTCTCATATGTATATTATATAACCAATAAGTTTGTATTCAACCTCGTCACACTTTCCACGAACATGATCATATCAGTATATTATATGCAAGGTAGTAGAGCCTCGCTGATTTCAGCATGAATGGGCCGACTCGACCCGGGAAGTACTATCCTCTCACAGAAGATCGACGTAAAGTAACAGTACCTAAACTGTTGCGTTTCGGTCGGTTCCTATCCCCTATTCCTTCTCCCTCATCCCACTCCTCATCCTATCCCTTTTCCCAACCCCATCGGCGGCAACGCACTTGTGACTTCTGTGGTGTTGCTTGTGTCCATGGACGGCGGTAATTGCTTACCATCAGGCGATCCGTCTGCTCGTTTGCCGCCTATTACCATAAAAATAATGATCTTGAAATGTAACATTGTTGGATGCCTGCACTTATGCTTATTAGTAAAGCAGCTACATATTACATGAAGTTAACAATATCAGCAAAGTTTCATAAGTAATATGTGTGTATGAGTGTATTAGCAACATATTATCCTGAAAACATGCTTCTGAGAAATAACATCAATTTCATGGAGACGAATAAGCGGATAATGCATTCTGTAATCATCTCAAGGTATTACTGAGAAATGTTCTGCTGTATTAGTCAGTTCACAAAACGGCTTAGTGCATTGTGTATTGGAGTTAACACTGCTGAGTAACGGGTAAACCTGCTCTTGGGAATTCTTACAACAGATCCCAAGATACGGCGATTCTTTTGTTACGACGTGTACTGTCTCAGTATAAAGTATACCGGTATCGCCTGCACATTTTTCATTATGGCCGTAATGGAACAATCTTGGAGATGAGACACGGGATGACGCGGGCGCTATAGACGCGTAACCTAATAATACTGACGTTAGGTAAGTAGGTGTATACGATATTTACGTCGGCGACGAGTTTCCTTCTTATTGAAACGCTTTTGTCAATTTGTCTTGAAGATTGGACTTTCAAGAGTTAGGGCGCGGGCTGGACGTCTGTATATAGAAAGACTTTAAAGGGGATTTGTATCTGAGATGGTACCGAGATACATAGTCTAATAAAAAGCAAAGTTTTAGTTTATGCGTATTTACTACGAGAAAAATATCTACATGTATAAGTTTAGTGTATTGTAGGGTGTATTGTACTCGGTTTTTTTTTACTTGGCTGCCAATTTTTATGAATAGGCAGTATGTATTCCTAGTTATATATTGTCGTTTTATCTAGTTAAACTGACTTCTTGGGATGTTTGTTCTCTTCAGATGCGCATTAGATAAAAATGGTACTCACAAAATAAATATATTTAAAGTAAGATGGATAGGAGACTTCCAGGGTAAAATAATTTTAAAAGGAACGTCACCACTTTTATATATTCGCCATCTTTCAATATACAAATGGTTGGTATTCATGAGTCATAACTATTACCGGACGTCAAAGTTTTCAGCATCCGATTAATCTAGATTGATTTTTAAATAACTGCGAACGATAATTAAAGTGGCATTAATTGGTATTTTAATCGAAGTCCAAACCTCAGTATTTTAAATAAATTTCATAAATATGCAAACTACAGTCTGCGTAAAACATTGAAAATAGTCGGGAATATGGAGATTTAATAAATATATATTTTAAACGCAGTCGGATTTGCTTTTAAATTATGCATCGTTTCTTATATGTACAGATATTTTTAAATATTTTTTTTGTATGGAGGCATAGAGATATAAAGCATAAATCGTACATATCTATAATATTAACAAACCGTTAACTCACGCGACTATGTGTTTTTTTTATAATTTTGTGTACCTTTTACCAGCGCTCAAAAGTATCATCGGGCGGACTAAATTTCGTTTCAACAATAATGTTTTACAAAGCATAAAATGTTCATTAGGACTTTTTGTTTTTTAACTCTATGATCATCATAATTTTTTTATTTATTCTGAGATATAAACCAGCAAAATATTCATATCTGTTCGCTAAGTCGAGCAAAAAAGCGGCACGGCCGTACCATCCTTCTCTCGAAGCAGTTCAGGCCATTTTCGACTCTCTATAACTTCGCTGTGGATAAAACTAGAAGCCTAATTTAGAAACCAAGCAAGCATTGTATAAACATGATGTATTCCAAATTTCATTCAATTTGAACCAGTACTTTAAGAATTATAAGGAGTCAAAGTTTCTTAATTTTGTCACTCACTGACCGATCATCAAAAGTCTACTTCGAGTAGACAAGTTTAAGCTTCTAGCTTCAAATTTAGAATACAATTAGTGTTGGCCGATGGCCGAGTCAATCTATTTATTTAAAACATTAAATTTTTTTTAATTAACCGACTTGGATTGGATTCGTTGTGGATCACACAACTTTTTACGGTTGCGAGACTTGGTTTTTTTGACAAGTATTGTTTTTATGAGATTTCATCTTGTTTGTAGGTATAATCGGCAATATGCTATGGTTACAACTTCAACACGGGTGCCAAACTAGTCGTAGCAAAAGAGTTAGTCTGTTCTAGACCTGCTACATAAAAATACTCTTATACTTACTTAAAGCAACTTCGTCTGATGTTCATCATTGTACCTAGTGTACCTATTGTAACCGAGTGCCTCTTCCTTATTTTTGCTACGCCGTGATTTGGCGTCATCTTAAAAACTACGTGAAAATTAGACAAAATCCTCAAAGAATATCTTTTCGGTGAACAAAATCTACATTTTAGTGTCTAGATCGACACTTGAAGCTAGTTCTATTTGGCCACCGCACCTCAACGTAAACGCAAAATAGATAGACCAAAAATGAGACAAGACCACAATAGAATTTAAGAGTTCTTTGTGAACTTTCCGCCCTCGCTATTGAGTGGGACGATTAATGGACAGGATATCATTATGAAGTTTCTTTGATCACTCTACAGTATAAAGTTTCGTTCAACAATATCAAACAAAATTTTACCAGATTATATTTTTCTTGGATTATCCACGTTTAAAATGTTTATACATAGCGGATTTTGTTACAAGTTTTACCATCCCAGTAGGTATAGCCCAGTTTGCGGTCCAAGTCTTTTGGATGCGATATGGAGCGTTTCTTTTAAATTATGTAATTAGATTAACATAGTTATTTATATTTATCTGCAATGATATTATAAGTAAAAAGAGGGCTATATATTTTATAACGCGAGTAAAAAATAAATAGATATACTTATGTGACAATTTATTTATGTCCGAAATAATTAGGTATAGGTATGGGTTACCACAAAGGCTGGTTTCAGAGTGACGCGCGCGGCACGCGCCGTCGGCCAGCGCGTCTCAACAGCGCGTTTGGCGCGCGGACCACTGTGAAACGAGTTCGCGTTTCTCATTGCAATGTATGAAGCTTCGGCAGCGCGGCCGGCGCGCGCGTCTCACACGCGGCGCGTTTGTACTGCGTGACTATGAAACGCTACTACTAATCTAGTGTAATTGTAAGCGCTCGCGTGTGGCCGGCGCCGGTCAAACGCGTGACTCTGAAACCAGCCAAAAAGCGGACTGCAAAAAGAAAGCATTTCGGAAAATTGTGATTGTTTCATAGGTCTGGTCGAATTATTATTGTACCTACTAGTATCAGTGGGTTATATTGAAGAAAAACTCTCCTAAGTAGTATAGAGTATTGGAAATGTGTCCGTTGCACGGCGATGGAGTCACATTCTTTTATCCAGCCTTAAATAATCGGCCGCAGTTCTAAGACAACCATTTAATTTCTACGAGAGTCAACTGAATCTAATTAAGTGGCTACTTTTGCATATTATAAATCCAGACTGTAGATTATGAGCGCGTAAATGAATGTGGAAAGGTTCATATTATCTATTCATTCACATTAGATTTGCCAATTAAGTAAAAGTGGCGACCGTAGAGGAGTTAATTAACAACTAATTCTGCCTGACTCACTGTGACTAAGTCGGACTATCTAAATTGCCTACATCTGTAATCTACATAATTAACGCTTATTAATTAATTAATTCAAAATGTATGTGGATATTTCCCACGACTATTCCAGTATATTATAGGTAGAATATGAGCATGTACATAAATACTTTTGCAGCGGGCTCTATTAATTTGCCGCGGTCGCGGTAAAATAATTAATACTACCGCGATTGGTCTGTCACCGCCGCTACGTAGCGTAGACGGACACCGCAGTGGTTTTCCATATAAGGGAGAGTCACACATACCCCCTTTGTCTACATCAAGGGCGTAAGATAGACATGTAATTAGATTTTTCACCGGCAAGACGAAAAAAAGGCATTGCTTAAATAGTTTACGTTTTAGTTTCGATTGAAATGCTCTAAGCGTTAAGTGCTTATATACCTACAATGATTGCTTGGTTATATCTATGTTAACCGAAGTAACTGGATTATTACTTATTCGAAAACAAATATCGACAACTACAATCAATTGGAATAACTACCCGTAGAAAAACGAATGTTCCTATATTTTTTCTCAAAACTATAATCTGAAATTGTATCTATTATGTTTTCTTATCTAGCTATTGTTGGCAGAGTAACGATAGTTTGGTATACTTCCTTAATATAATTACGTAGCGTATCTTTAAAATATTGCGGTAGAATAGAAAAAAAATGAGTGCAAATTAAGCTGGCTTTGGCTAGAAACTATACTGCGTACCTATATGAAATTCTCAAATCATATTTTTGTATTTTGGCAATGTGGGAAACTTGCTTCAATTCAAGTTACTGTATGCTATAGCTAAGTCGATCTTCACGTAAATCTTATCTGAGATCATGTTAGTAGGTATATGGAGTAGGTATCTGCTTGTATTCAACCAGAATCAATAATATAGGTAAGACTATAATCAATAGTCACTTGATGGTGTTATATCTTAGAATATAAATTACGTAAAGAATGCGACTTAGAATTAGAATGTACTTCTAGCGTGCATTATGATTTCTAAGCATATTCGATTTACTGTATAATTTCTGTATTATACAAACAAAACGCTGGTTTGGATGTGTGGATTTCGTATTTGCCCTTGAATTGGTTTAAGTTAATCGATTTTCACGTGTAATTTTAAGGCCTAATTAGCGGTCCCCCCCGTGGGATCTCCACCTTGTCGTGGTGGGGGCTCAGTAACCGTGGGTTTGAGGTACACCCACGGTGAAGCTAAGCGGGATCCCGGGAGGGGACGCTCCACGTGGGCTTGAGTGAGGCCTGTGTAGGATGCGTCCAAATTGCGGGTGCGGGGGACAGTTCTGTCTGTCCCTCGCAGTCGGGTGCGGTCGCGGGAGGAGAGGCGTGTCGGTGTTGCGTTGCCGCGCGCCCTATCTTCCGCGACCAAATGGGGGCGCACCATTGTTGCGTCGCGGTGGGGCCGCAGAGGAAGAGGAGATGCGGTGTTGCGTTGCCGTCCTCCCTATCCTCTGCGGCCGCTGGGTGTTTTGGCGGCGGAGCCTATCACCTTCATCCGCCGCCAAGGGGGTTTTGTTCGGGGCCCGCCTACCCATCTGTCGGGGGGTTGCGACGAATGCTTCGGCGATACCCGACCCTCCGACACACGGGTACATGAGAAAGTCGAGGTGGTTTTTAGTGGTAACACCACATACTCCGGCTCTCATTTCCCCAAGAGTCGGAGATCTGAAGGGATTTTCCACCTCGTAAAACAAAAAAAGGCCTAATTAGCGGTGATCATTTTCCTTATTGCTTTTTTATTTATGCCACTATTGTACTGTACTGTACATTCTAGAATATTGTTGAAAAAGCCCAATATAGCCACAATAATAGACGATAATTACGGAATCCGAAAAAAAACAGTCTTAACTTTTTACTCCTCTTAGGAATAAGAACCTCAGTTCAGTGCCGCTGCGTAGTTGCACTATTTGGAATACAGATACATGTAGCTTGTTTCAATATAGTATACAATGTATCAATACTACAACGAAAACACCAACATCAAACGCATATGAGACGCAATATTCGTCCCTGAGTTATTCATTGTTAGCAGCTAGTCTAGCCTATTATAACTGCCATAGCCAATTACTGTTTAGATCACCACTATCTTGTGTCAATTTCAATTAGTCGAAAGCAAATGTTTATCCCCACGGCTTCAATTAACAGTACGATGATATAACGTGTACGGTATGAGCCATCGTGGTTCTACGTACACATAGCGCTAACGAATTTGTTCCATAACATGCTTTCAAATATTAGTATTCATAAGGTAAAGCTTCTTAGACAGGTAATGGTTATCAATAAGAACTATTGTCTAACTCGTAACTGATTTGTAGATTTCATGTTCAGATTAAAGTGAGACTATAAACATAGGGCTGTTATAAAAATTACAGGTAGACTTAAGATAATCTTGCATATTTATATCCACTTATTCATTGGCGTATTGATTTCAAACTGAGCATACGCTTAGTATCTTGAAGTTGAAATAAATACGCAATAAACAATACAATCTACGATCTCGACAAATTATTATAACCACGGATCATTATTCACCTCACCTTCAATACCCATCTCAGATATCATCTTAGCCACCGGATGTGATAAATATTCATTCATTAAACAATTCTTTATAACGACTTGTAAATGCTCGATCGAAACTTTAAAACGATTTCTTACATGTTTTAAATGATCCATTACTGATTACACCGTCTTATCCTGTCGGCAATAAGGATACCAGGTGACTTGTCTCAATGTCGACTACCGTTATTTTGAATTCATAATAAGAATGTACTTAATAAAGAGTCAGAAGGTTACTTCTGACCTTAACTGAACAGTCAACAGGTTGGCGGAAGGGTCAGCGCGCACGTACCATACCAAAAGCAATGGATGTCACGTTCAAACTCGAAGGAAACGATAAAGGTCACCGTGTAAAATTGGTAGCATTATTGCATCAAGACGGTTAAACTAATTATCGAGCCAATATTAACTCGGACGAGAATCGCGAGAAAACGTTTTCAGTTCGCACACACTTGAGACCTGTAAGGAAAGATGTTGGAATTCAAAAGAATTCTTTTGCTATACGAATTCTTTTTTTCTGGCGAATCTTTGTTGCTAAGAATAGAAATTTTTCTCGAGGGTGTCATACAAATGATACAAGGCCGTTCATACGAAGGTGGAATATTCAAGATTTAGATTGAAGTGTTTTTCGGCATAAGTACCTACTACAGAACCAAAGATTGGTATACGCTCACAAGGCACTTACTCGACATAGTTCAGCAATTAACCTACATCCTAAATATCAATCATATGAAAACAATCTTATTCCCAGCCTTATTATTCGTAATCCTATTGAGGTCGGTTCTACATATATGACCGAATATTAGCTACCTAAGTAATATTATAACAGCCAACTGACCTACTCCACTGTCCAATGACATATTCTCAGTAAATATAATTTATAAAATATATTTATCGTATACAGGATCAAGCAATATTTTATGTGGTTTTCACGACTGGATACTAGCATACAGTTTTTATCTCTTGGAAATGAGTGCAGTTATTTTAACTTGCAGACATCGATATATATGTATATGTCAATGCTTGCACGTAACTTCCACGCATAAACTGAGATGCAATTGTAAGAATCTGTCAACTTACTGCTGCAAAAACATACTGCAAAGCTATAATCAATACCGGAAACCTGATTTTTTTACGTTACCTACAGTCATTAATAGTCTTGCTAGCATTCACTCAATCATTGCGAAACCTTCGGCTTGAAATCCGTAAAAAAAAATTACTAATGACGACAAAAGAGACTATCCGAAACGATAATAAACTTTTTCATGAACATTTATATTTTTTTATGGTGTAAGATTGACAGCTATCAAATGTGACATACCAATGTTTAGAAAGTTTGTTTACCAAAAATATTTGTTGTGCTTACATAATATTTATATGGCATTTTTATTGTTCTGCCCATGGTGGCGAAAACGTGATTCAAGTACGCGATAGATTATAATTTACTATTTCTGCATGTGACTATTAAAATATCTAAAGAGAGGAAGGAAGGTTTTCTGATAAATATAAATAGCCGACTTATTGTGTTGAAGTAGATCTATTTAGAATAAGTAAGGGCTCTCTAGTTCCAGGGATTGCTAATTAGCATCAAAACAAACTCTAGTAACATCACTTACTTCTAAAAATAGGGTAGTAAACATAGTATTACAGTATACGATGAAAATCGTCATCAGTTTCGTTTTCATTTAAATAGAAATTGTGTTATTAGAATCAAATTACAAATCTTCTGCTTCGGTATAAATACTCCATAACGATGCCTTTAGAAATATAAATTTAATTAAGGGAATGTGTAAGGATTCTTGTTTGCACACCCGTGACTTAATTTATTCTGATTAATCAATTATTATTATTTCTGTTAAAATAAAATCGTTATTTCTGTTACCCAGCTGAAAAGAAACAAGATAAGGAAACTAAGAGCATACCAGGTTACGTAACATTTTTTCTTTCCATTTCCGTTGCTTCCCGAATTGACGTACTGTGATTTAATTGTACCATTGATGTGAATTCCGTTGGCATGCTATATTAAAACTTCGGACTGAATCCTTGGAGTCGTAGCCCTGACCGTTTCAACAAGACTGAGTCGGACTGACCGAGAAAGTGTAACTCTTCATCCGAATATACCATATAAGAAAGTGGAAGTAGCTATAGTCGTTTAATCCTTCCATTCCGATTCATCATCCTGCCAAAGAGCAAGAAGCAGCTCAAACAGAAGGCTTTTAGACCTTCCTCTTGGTATACGGTGTTTAGATGTACTTCCTTGAAATTGTTTAAATAGGACAAATGTAATGCTAAAGCTATTCTTAGAAGACAGGATTACCGCTTACCACGAGCTGGACGGATAACAGTTGAAGAGTCTATCTATCTATCTATATAGAAGCGTATTGCTGTTCTACGACCAAAGGGTGTTCTCTCGACCTTTCTTCAGATGATCGAATTTAACGTATCTTTAGAAGATGGGGAGGGGTTACCGCTTGCCACCAGCTGGACAAATAGCAGTAGAAGAGTATCAGAATCTCTCCTACAACCAAACGGTATCCTCTCTACCTTCCTCCAAATGTTCGAATTTTTTGTACTAAAAGTGGTTTGCCATTGTTGCAGGCCTACAGTTGCGGAGCATAGAGGAGCCGGCAGGTGGCGCGGGCGCCGGCATGCCCGCGCCAACCTGCTACGACTCAGAGTGTGCGCGCACCGAGGCCTGGCTTGACGAGAACCAGGAGTTCGTGCATGATTATTTCTTGAGGTGAGCACCTTGCATTTTTTATCAACCTCCCTCTCTCTCTCTTTCTCTACAGCCTCACGCAGTCAACTACTGGACTAAAGCCTCGATTCATTTGCTAGGAGGCAAAATATATAATTTACATAACACCTTTATACGTTATGTCTCTTCGTGAAATACAGTATTATGGTAAAAACTGCATGACAATCGCCTCAGTGCTTTAAGTTGATACTGAAAGGATTAAAAGTAAAACTTACATAAAACTTTTATAAATTATACACCTAAAAGTGCCTCATAAAACACTATGCCTGTCAGAAGAAACAGCGTCAAAATCAGTTCAGTAGTTTTTGATAGATTTCGTGAAAGCAGACAGGCGCGGTAGGTTCCTTTGTTTCGTAATATGTAGTGAAATGCCGTTCGACATAGAGCTTTCGACGATCGTTACCAATATTTCGGTGGAAGTTGACACTTTTTATTTATTTCTTTTTGCGATAATCAACATTTACTAGAGGCGCCTTGAAGTAAATAGCACCTCAAACTGTCTAACATTCTGAAATTGTTTCGTAAAGTCTTATAAAGGTAACTAAGATATTACTTTGAAAATCGACTCAACAAAAACTTAAAACAGTTTAAAGTTCTTCACAATCTTCATGTTTCAGTAATCCGAGCTAGTCATTGTAACTGAAATACAAGAGAACATTAAAATAAAACAACAATGTTGCACCAGAAATATAGTACCTGGAATTTCGACAACGACGCTGCAGTCACAAAGTGCCTAATTAAATTTCATTGTTCATTCAGAGGTTATAATTTACCTGATTCGCCGATTATTGCACGCAGCATAATTTATTATAATTTCATGCAAATTCTAAAATGGGTTGCAATTGGTAAACTTTTGCCGTAAGCAAATTAAGCCTTTATTGAATCGGTTTTCATGAAAAGCTAATCCAGGGATATTTGTCATTTCAAACGCCGGGAATATTGCCTGCTCTTTATACACAGGTTATTTGTGCATAATATGTGCAGAATGTGCTGTATTCCAGGCCATATCGTATTCAGTAAACAACGTCTAATTCAAACACAGGCCGTGTTTGTAAATCTGCGATATATGTGGCATCGCGGCAATCGTAATTCGAAAATATTGAAATAATATGACCGGTTTAATTTTTATTTTTGTTTTGCTTATGAAACTGTTGTTGGATTGTGTTAAAGATAATTTTAGTGCTGCAGGATTATCAGATTAGTAACTCTGACTTTTAGCGTGATTTTGGAGAATACTTTTTCACTCTTGGTGTTATTTTGCAACTCCGGCTCCATCTTGTTCTTTGTGAGGGACGGCAGAGGTAGACAACCGGGCTTATTGAATAGTTTCAATGTGATTCCCGACAACAACAAGGATCCGAAAATTAGTTCGAAACATAAATAGAACTTATTATGTGGGAACTATAAAGTACAGCTAGAAATATGTAGTTGTAATAATATATTTGCCTTTGTACCTAATAATTCAAGGTTACACTTACACGTGTGAGTGAGTCAATAAATGTACATTTAACGAAATTTGATATTGATATTATTTTTCGGCTTCTTTGAACAAGCAGTTAAAAAGCTGAATAATTAAAAGATGATGTAAATAAATATGACACATATGTTTTGAGCACATTTTATGCAAAATTAGAGAATGATAAATGTAAATTCGCTTACTCGTGCGTAACAAAATACGTTTACAAAACTCATTCGCACGCCATTTCACCGATGGGATTATGTAGAATGAGTGCTTTATATGTCTGGACGCTCTCATTGTACCGAATGTCCTTTGTTATCATATGCCATTTATGCTGGCTAATATACGTATTTTTAATGTGAACGTTGAATGTACCTATTGAGATCCCATAGTTGTCTGTAATTTCTGTTTTCCAAACATGACGAACTGACTGAAAAATGATTATCTTTTTACTAAAATGTATTTTTGTTGATATCATATTCAAGATGCATTATACATATTCGTATGCCTGCAAGAGTCGTATCCTGTTACTGACCCAAATCTGTTTTCCTTGAAAGGAACCTTCCGTAATCATGGCTACTTACCTGACAGAGATGATTATTATCTGGCATTGGTTATTTTTTATTTGTATGGCCTAATGCCTCACAATCAGTAATCAACTACTTTCTTACGACATGAATAACCAGTAAAGTCAATAAGGGATATCATCCAATTACCATTACCGTGAAAACGGCATGGTACCAAAAACCTAATTCTCCTTAACAACGGCTATACAAAATGATAAACGATTATAGCAATATTAAATAACCAACCCTCTTGTCTCTAACACATGTGTACATAATATTAAAAAACGCTGTCTAGAGTATATTATGAAATAAGCGCTTTTCTCTCGCAGCACGGTTTCAGCTCATTATTGACACAAGTTATCGATCTACAAATATATAACGTACGGTCCGACCTACAGGGCTTAACGCTGACGAATAACGTGAGTTTTATCTCGTGAACGATGTTATTAAAACCTTAAAGCCTATGTAAACAATGCTTTATTAGTTCTACGTTATAAATATTATTTTACATAGCTAACCGTAATAATAAAGTGGATGAGTTGTAATAGACTGACTCTTTGGTAGCTTGTATACAATAATAACAATCATCGGGTTTAGACAAAATCGTTGTTTTTATACACATACACTGTGTACTGCTTTGATGATAACTAAGAAAATATCCTAGTCAATGTGATTGTTTTCTACCCGATAATCGATAGTTAGCAGTAGATTCGCAACTGTACTTGACACCTCGTCGGTGATACGAGTCGAGGACAGATGAGCTGTCCGAAAACATACTGTCGTGGACATACCTATTTGTATTTTTGTTTTTTGAATTACGACAGATTATTAGTCATGTACTTGTACATTCTGTCTGGGACTTAGCAGACAGATCAGTGAAGAAGAAGTGCCCTTAAACGTGTTCGCTAATGATTCAAATGTACACAATTTGGTGAAAAATTTAGTGAATTTGTATTCATACATCGAACGTTTTCAGAACATGTTCTGGGTAACGTTAGATACTCTCATTATGAAAAGGGATCCGTGCCAAGATGTCAAGACATTTTATTTGCATAATACAGTCACTTGGCCGAAATCGAATGGTAAAATATCGATGAAGTGTTCGATGAGTATTTTAGACGTGAATATTTTTAAACTTATTAAATTACAAAAAGATCAGCAAATTACTTAATATGCATTTCCTTTTTTGCACGTTATGTAGTGGAGTGCCTCTACCGCTATGTGATTTAAGTATTTTGAATTAGCACGAATCATAAACCTCTCTCTCTGTGTGTCGTTTCCTCATTACTGAGGGTCGCGACCTCCCTTCAGGATCGTATCTTTTATAATATTTTTCCATTTTTTGCGATCCTGAGCAAAGTGAATGGCGTTGTGAATGCCGGTGTCGAGTATGGTGCGAATCTGGTCGGTCCATCGTATGGAGCTGCGTCCTCTGGGTCTACGACCTTCAATTTTGCCCGTTACTGTTAGCCTCTCTAGATTGTCAGGATTACGTCTCGCAATATGCCCGAAGTATTCCATTTATTATAAACCTACCTACCTATAGTTATGGTCGAAACTATTCACGTTCGAAAACTAAGATCTTACACGTGGAAAACGTCAACAATTTATTTGTTTGCAAAAGCTTAGTGACAAAATAGTATAAATGTCTTTGTTTACACACTTTGTCTTACAACACTCGGCGCAGTAGTTGGAAGCGACCGTTCAAAGACTGCAGTCAGTGGTAGCGTGTCCAAAAATAATAGCGTTGGCCACATGTCAGCTATTGTGATAGTATGTTCATTGAGTCGGGTCGGGTGTAGTAAGAGAATATCCGACATGCAGGACATAGCTAAGCATTCAATGACAGATGAGGCTGGTCTTAACACGCAAGCCGGACACGTGCCAACTAGGCCAGCCGCATTTGTTACGAGACACAGACGTCGATTGATATTATTTCGCAGAAGATTGAGGTATTTCACACCTTTATTGTAGTGCTAGAAAAATAAATGTGCAGATAACTTACTAAATGCTTTTTTGGTTGACCTACAATACAACTGATGAAGGAATTTAGGAAGAAAACAAAGATACAAAATAGGTACTGAAAAGATTATTCCATACCTTGTCAAACGCTTCAGGATAATTATATACTATGTCTTCAGAAAACGCTTTATGTAATTATAAAGATTTTCTTTTGTGTCATTAAAAAGTTTTGAAATCAGATTTCGTAAAAGTTTTAATAAAATATTAGTTGAAAATTAGGAACAGTCTTGTTATCAGGTTGGCTCAACATTTGTGACCGTTTAACAAAATATTGTACTAAAAGGGAAACTTCAAAGGGCTGTTCAACTTCGAAACATTTTGCGGCTTTTTAATGAAGAATAGAATTTGCCGTAACGATTGGCTTGGTTAAAATATTTTGAGAACATTTATGTAAAAATATAAAATTGATTTTAGTATCGCAAATAAAATGACCATATAAGCGTATATACGACTAAAAGTGCACGTCTTTATATAAATATATAAAAATATAAATATAGCAATAAATAAAACCATTAAAATACCATAAATATTTATTTCACGTGTTGATATTAACTGCTTCATTAATATTCCCTTTAAGTTGGCAGCAATCAAAAAGGATTCCAATTCAGCATTTGCCGATATTTTTTACTCAAATTAAGTTTGTAAAGCTCGTCAGTTTTAGGTTACGCTTTTATTAAACACATTAATTATTGTTCGCTCCTGTTACTTATTCGTAAATCAACTTTTAGTAAAGGAAGGCTTTAATTTAATTTCAGTGCCATCTTTTATGTTTCATGCCATTAATTAAGCCTGTCTTGTTCCCTCAAAGAATAATTCGAATTTTATTTTCTGGTCGCTTTCACTGAGCAAACTACAAAGAATAAACTTTTTATTATCCCTGTATTTTGTTTGGAGGTTTCTGATTTTGTGGACCCTATGGCCATAATTTAAGGGCTCAGCTTTAATCAACTGCACGGGTGGCGTATTGGTTTAAGCTGCTGCATCGCCGTATAAAGCAATAGTCTAATCTCCATGCGATATAATAGTTTTTATTTTCGAAATTATTTCTGTCTGAAAGTAAATTTTATTAACAGAAAAAAAAATGCAATACTTTCAGGTTAATTTTCTTTCAATATTTTTCACAGAAATGTTGATACAAATGTTGTCACTATTCTGTTTCAATTCCATTGTCTGATTCGCTTATTCTGGCCCGTAGCGGTCGTATATCAAGTTATCAACTCGGCACTCGTTAGCCGCCAACTTCGGCCCAAGTTTATTCGCTAGTTTCGTAACTTCTTTTAACATCGTCAACTCTGTAATCGTACCTTCATTCGGGGAATGTTTTGAGCTCATTGCATGTGTACCAACGATGTTACAAGTAAAAAGAAGGAGATACGTTATAGGCGTACCAAAAGCAGAACGCTAAACATAAGCCAGTTGGCAAGTCTGACATAATTTGTGTGTGTGACGTCGCGAGCTGGCGTCATAGTGAAACTGACACATCTTGTCAACCGAAAATATAATATGGAGTTACCGATGTGTGCGTTAGTGTACCGTTTCTACGGATTGATTACTACGTAGGTAAGGTATCTACAACTTTTCTAATATCATTGATTTGTACAGACTAAGTATTACTTTGAGTCGGGTATGTATTTAAATAAGACTTTGTTGATTTGATTTCGGATAAAATGTAGTTTTGTTTACGTATTTCTGGATTTATTGTGCCTAGAGTATTATGAATGATGTATCCGTTCGGTGATTCGGATATTACCTAAAGCCCGCAGTGTTATGATTATTGTTAGATATTATTTACTTTTATTATAAACTCAGAAACGTCGATACACATATTTTAATGTAAAAGAATTAATTTCCATGTCGCAAAAAATCACATGTGTACTGACACGAGACTTATTAGTCATTCATAACATTGTAAACAAGTTTTTAAATTAACAGAGTATATCAAAATATTAGCAGCAGACTTTACATAGTCGAATGTAAATCATAATTTATTGTTAGAAGGTCATTCTTAATAGTTTTGTTTAGGAGTTAATTACTACGTCCCAGTTGTTCTGAACCCCGCGTCTCAAACTTTCCGTTTATTTAGGCTTCTACTTTAATTAATATTGACTGCTTCTATTTAAGTATTTTAAGTATTTAAACTAAAATCAGATTTCTCTCTTTTTGGAAGATAAAATTAGCTCACCGGAGTTTGTATACCTACCTAAGTGCTAAGTTCTTATTTAATGATTATTTTATGTCTAGCTAGATCGTGATGAATAAACTGTTTATGTCTCGTAATTAAAGCACGTGACAATTAATAATACTAGCCGCTTAAGATATGGCTTGAGATTAGTACTTATGTGTGATGGTTGTGTGCATGTGTGTGGTATAGTGATGATGTAGCGGTTTAGGTGGTCGCCTCATCGGCATCGCTTGCGCGGGGTGTTGTAGGTTCAAACTTCGACCGCATACCGAATCCCTGTTTCGTATTTGGATATTTTTTATGTCCGTTGGCTGATACTTTGAAATGTATTATTTTTAATTCCTAATGCGAAATAACTTTTAAAATAAAAATCATTGAATATTGAATTCTTTTTGAAGATAAAAAGAATTAAGCAAGTGGTAAAATTAAACTGCGATAAAGGTTTGATACCAATGCAATTGATTATTACCCAGATTTCAAAAATTTATTGAGAATTTTTGTATCTACTGTTTTTGACATTATACAATTAAGCCATAAAATTATAAATCTCTTTGAATGCTTAAATAATTTTATTAAAGCGCGTGTGAAATTCAATCCTCAGTTTGAAGTTCATAATATTATTTCTCGCTGCATGAAATTTTCCGCGGCAATCATAAAAATTACCCGGCATTTTTCTTTAGTAAATTTAGTTTTACGGTTAAATAAACTTCGGACATATGAAACAACAAATCAATAAGGAAACTTGGTTATAAGGAAACTGATGCTCATAACTGTCAGTCATATAAACTCTGTTATAAGCATGTGTATGTTTATTGAATATTATTATATGCCTTTTATCGATCATGCCAGTTATAACCGGTTGAAATTGGTTGTTTCAAGTCGACCTGTGTGATTTCGCAGGAAAAAGGATTATATTATAAAGCTCTTTACTCGTAGTGTCGTACTGTAGGTAGGTAAATTTTATATGACTTCGTAGTAAAAGATCCAAAGGTATGTTAGCATATTACTTGTGTGGTTCACTATCAAAGAATATTGTGGCGAAGTATTTTAAGCAGAGAAGACTGTTTATATACCCAAATTCATTTTAAAATAATTTTTATTACGCACCATATTCTTGTTAAAACTGTGTATCACGGTAGCGTTATCCAACTTTTAAGCCCAATTCCCTTATTATTTAACTCAATAGAGTTACCAAACAAGAAATTAACTTAGTAATAAATGTTTGCTTGATAACAAAACTCAACTATGCCGAATGTTTCAGTTCGGTAATCTTTCTTTTTTAAATATATCTATAATAGTAACATTAAA
This sequence comes from Euclidia mi, assembly GCA_944739405.2. Lineage (NCBI taxonomy): Eukaryota > Metazoa > Arthropoda > Insecta > Lepidoptera > Erebidae > Euclidia > Euclidia mi. Next base: position 37,158,919 of record OX123202.2, on the reverse strand, counting down.
GTTTGGTACTACCAGTACATTTATATACATATTATAATTTCGCAAAGCAAGCTTCCTGCTCTTTGACTTTCACAAGTAGAACTCCAGTTAACAGCGCAGTTGCCTTTTAAGTTACCATTGTCCACATCTATTCTCGCTGTAACCAGTTCAAATTAAAGTAATTTTGTAAAATCTGACACATACTAACGTATTCCGAACATTATTGTTTCAACTATTAACGTGCCCGTTGTTCCTTGAATGGGTCATAAACCGTTTAAGATCAAAACGACATGATTAGTTTTATGAATGAATGAATTCGCTTAAATAATATTAGTATACAACTACGCAGTAGTATGCATAACAATTAGATCGTACTTAGTTCTCTATTGAGGGAATTAATAGGTACAAAAAATTTATGTATCAGCTGTTCAAAGCAACTGGTTTGTTATTGTTCGTTAGCGGTGAATTGACATCTTGACACTTGGGCCCGAGTAAATAATGAACGCATGGGTTAAGCCGGGTTGTTGATACTGGTGGCGATTATGTTCGTAATTTTGTTCTTTGTTTTTAAAAACATTTGCAGCTGTTTGTTCTGCTGTTGGTTTTACCGCTGTAGAATCCATTGAAGAAACCCTCACAAATATATACTATACAAGAGAACTTTGTCTTTATCTTCTTTGGTTTTTGCCTGTTTTCAGGCGTTATATGTATACACGAGTACAAAGCATTCTATACCGAATGTGATTGGTGGTAATACCTTACAGTATCATCCAATTAGACGGGATGGTAACGGACTACAGGAAACCTCCAACCGGCTTGGTGTGGCGTAAGAGAATTTTCGTATTTCTTCACAAAAGCGATAGTGTGAGAGCGATGCGGATCACGTCCATAGTCGGATTGCCCCACCAACTCGTGTCCAGTCTATAATCTGAAAGAGCTATTATCATCTGAATATCTTAGGCACTTCTAGGTATTATTTTGTTAACTAACTGCGAACATTTCGTCGCTGTTTTAATAGCTGATCAATTTTTACCAAAAAGAAAAAAATGTGGTCATCGATTTGACGTCAACAACATACCTACCAGCCTATTCACTAATTTGTCAGGTCAAAATATACTCTGCAATTTTCCTGTCACCTTGAAAATGACCAGAAACTAGTTCTGTCGTAGCAACAGACGGCACTTTTTATCTGTGTTAGTGCCCATTGTGTTTTATAAAGCCCCTTATGTCTGACGAAAAAAAATCGAGTGTTATTGGTACCTCTTAACCTTCTTTCAAGTGTCGTTGTCTGTTCCCGGTCTAACCGGTTTTTTTATTATAAAATAATGGCGATAAGGAGGTACGGCCCACCGTATAGTATGGGGCTAACTGTATTGCATAACATATTTCCTTAGAAAAGTGACATCACTTGCACGTTGCCGTAAAGAAAGTGAGAAGTTCTCTCTCAAAACTGTTTTCACCTAATTCCCTCTCTTATTTTCTTATACAAAAGGCAAAGAATAAAAACGGCGGTTGTGGCACGGTAATGGTACCTTTACCACGGTAATGTAATCTATACTGTATTTCAACTTCATACAAGAGATCGGAACGCGAGTTATACCTGCACGCTACGGGTTCGGATCGCACTCAATGCTGAGTGTGTGCCAAAGCCCCGTGCATGCAACGACCGTTGCATCGGGTTCGAATACAATTGTTAATTATAGCTTGCCCTCCGCCTCGGTGTGCATGTTAAGCCATCAGTTCCGGCTGTCATGAACATCTTTGACACTCGTTATAAGGAGTCAGTACAAATGAACTGACGCTAGTCTGAACCATAGGATATTGCTATCCCATGGGTCGTATATGTCAGACAGGCAGTCACTCTGTGGAAACGCTTATATTCACTCAAGGGTTGCAAGTGCGATAGCGCCAGGAGGATGATGATGATTTGACAAAACTCGTGTATAATACGGAACTCTAGTTAGGCATAGTTTAATTTACGTACATTTTACGAATATTGGGTTGCGAGCCACAGGACAATGACTAATTATTTTGAACAGTGCACATAAATTGACATTAGAGCTGAATACATTGATACCCGCAGCTAATTTGCTCGATAAGAATGTGTTTTTATATTGCCACTTGGACGTTTGTTAGGCATAAAGTTTGGTACGATATATTGATTGCAGAGCATAAAATAGTTACGTATGGTCATACGTAACTATTTTATGTACATGAACATACGTATGGGTATATCGTTTTAATACAATTCATCGGTTCTACTTAAACACACCAAATTTGTCTGGGTTTAAGACGACCTACGTATCTATACTCTTTTACGTAATAAAACGTACCTACCTTATAATAGATTCCACTCACACTTCTGAAAAATCAGACAATATCTGTTAGGCTTTCAGAGCTCTCCTTGAAACACATTTTAAAACAGACGGAGCGTATGTTATAAATGAAACTTCACATACAAATTGTAACATTGGAGAATTTCCATTTGTTCTCAGTTCGACGTCCAGAAAATGGGAAGGAGGATGTCACTATTGCACGATGTGGAATGAGCAAGCTGAATATTTATTAGTTTAATATGTCCGTCTTTGTTACATACAACTTCATTTACCCCTTCCACATTTTTCCCTCTTCTGAAACCTTTATTCCACAAAGGATCTCAAGTCTTAAATAAAGTTTGACCGTGGTCTGTTATGTTTTACTTAGGTACCTACATATATGGTAGGTACTTGGAGGAAAGTAGTCGAGAAATTCTTTCGGTGGTAAATAATACCCTTAGTTGAAAATATAGGTATCATAGTGCGCTGTAATGGACTTTTGTCGTATATGTATAATGGCAGATAGTTGTTGGTAAACTTAGGCTTTATATAATTAGTCAGGATCTGTTTTCGAAGTGCTTTACTTCAGTCAAATGGGTCCGTCTCGGTAGTTTGTAGTTAGTTCTGGTATCGGCTTTCGCAACATGCCACTTTGTAGATGGTGTTTCGGTTTGTTTCATCACTATTATAAAGTGGAATGTATATTAGGTATACTCGGTATGCCGCATCTGCGCTTAATGCTTTGTTTTTGTGTTGTTTGTTCTTTAAATGAATAGTTATGAAGAATGCAGAACTTACATTTAAGTTACGTATTTCCTAGTCGGACTAAAATGTGGCTACAGATCAAGTAGCTATTAACAAAGGGAAGGAATTTACAGTGTTAATATAATCAAGTACCTATTTAGTTCTATTTTATAAAGACGCTTCAGATTTAAGTGTCCAATCTAAAATATCAAATATAAATTCGTTTAACAAAGGCTTGTTTTGTACCGCTGCTTCCTCAATGACCTCTCGACATCAGTTCACTTCATTTTCGCGTCCTGCGCAATAATTTGTTTCGTCTCATTACTAAATCCACGAAGATATAATTATAACAACGTTAATACTTCAAAGGACTGCTGCGACTAATCTTATTATCCTTGAGAGCTTTTGTCTGCGTTCAATTTAACTCATTATAATTGTGAAAACAAAGGAACAATACAGAAATGTCGCAGTTTTTTTTTAAGATTGTGTTGGTAATTTATTTGTTATGTCAGAAAACATACATCGTTATAAAGTTCTTTATTCTATGCGAATATCATATTAAAATTTAACTAGTTTTGCGGTTTTATACGATAATTAAAGTATTCGGCACATCGGGCAGACAAAAGATGACCTACCAAATTGCCGTCGATGAAATTTATAAAACGCAATTATCATTTTACGGCTTTTCTGTTATACCGTAAATCATTTTACTATTGTTTCGTATCGCGTTGGGTAGGTACATACTGAAGAATATAAAATAAATAAATAACGTCTCAGATAATCTGGTACATACTTAGTCATGAGTTTCCTGTAAGTTTTTTTTAATTTATTCTACACGATTTATGCCTTCTTATGCGATTTGGAGCCAAGAATCATGCAGCATTTTATGTATGAAATGTAACTAAAACAACTTTTGCATTTATAATATCTATAAAATATTACGTAATGTGGAGACGAGCAGAACAATCAATAGTATTTAATCTAAAGTATAACAAACCTTGCAGTTTAATTGGAAATTACCTCTCGAAACAGTTGTTCGTGCACGTATATCACTAGTAAGAATATTTCTATTCCGCCATTAATTGCCCATAGACATGAAATATATGCCCATTGCCCATAGACATATTACAAGAGACTACATCCATTGCAGTCTTTATTTTAAGATTTAGTTTTCCTTGTGTGCAATCATGATGTTCTTGTCCAATACAAACATAGAAACGCTCCTTGTTGCATCAACTAGTTAATATGAATACTATTGTTATCAACATGTTTCCGTTACGATTACGTATGTGTCTGCATGTATATGTCGTGCCGTCCTTATCTAATTGATAGGGTGTAAATGAGACGGGTAATGCGTGTGAGATTATAGAGACGATTATGTCAATCTTGTGTGAAAACTTTTATGTAAATATTTCTTTGGGTTCATAATTTCTGTAGAGGATTTTTGTTAGTATGTTTGCACATTGATTTACAATATATTATATTATTTGATGGATATAGCTTTGTTTTTAAAATTTCTAAGATTTTTTAAAAATAAAAGGTTATCAGTAGCAAGTGGTTAGATGTTTGTTGTAACTTTAGTAAATTTATAATACACCGTCTGACAAATCCGATAAAGAGATTGGCATGGGCAGCAAGCTAGGAAATAAAAACAGAAGGTTTATTAAAATGAAAGTTGAAGATTTTATGTTTTTACTCTCATTACAATGTATTTATTAAGAAGTGATAAATTTTAAATGTTTCACAAGAATCATCGTGAGTTAGTGGCTTCTAAAATGGCGCCGGTGTATTTCAAGTTGAACGATAAAGTACTTATGTGGCAGACAACACATTCTCAATTCCTAGTTTGTTATTCATCCTACTAATATTATAAATGTGAAAGTTTGTGAAGATGTATGTATAGATGGATGGATGGATGGATGGATGTTTGTTACTCTTTCACGCAAAAACTACTGAACGGATTTGGATGAAACTTTACAGTAATACAGTTTATACATCAGAATAACATATAGGCTACAATTTATAAAAAAAAATTATAATGTTGCCATACTATAAGGAAAAGTATCAACTAAGTCGGCGAAAATCCTGTATTATCTTTATTTGTTTGCTTGGGTCAAATTTAATAATTGGAATTTTCCCCTTCCTGATGATTGATCTGATATTTGGTATACACTCATATTGTCATCGAGATTAAAATATATTATTTAAATGATTGTAAATCCAAGATGGCTACCGATACAAAATGGAGAATCACATATTACTTCACAAAAACCTCAATATGGGTATCAAATGAAAGGGTTTGATTGGTAGAATGCAGCTCACTATGAAAAATCTATGATGGCCGCTGCCACAAAATGGCGTCTTATTTATTTTCCACAAATACCTCGATATGGGTATCAAATGAAAGGGCTTGATTCGTAGAATAGAGCTCACTATGAAACATCCAAGATGGCTGTCGCCGCAAAATGGCGTATTACATATTTTCCACAAATAACTCAATATGGGTATCGAATGAAAGGGCTTGATTGGTAGAATAGGGCTCACTATGAAAAATCCAAGATGGCTGCCGCCACAAACTGGCGGATTCCATATGTCCACAAATACCTCAATTGGGTATCTAATGAAAGGGTTTGATTGGTAGAATGGAGTTCACTATGAAAAATCCAAGATGGCCGCCGCCACAAAAAGGTGAATTACTTATTTTCCACAAATACCTCAATATGGGTATCAAATGAAAGAGCTTGATTCGTAGAATAGAGCTCACTATGAAAAATCCAAGATGGCTGTCGCCGCAAAATGGCGGATTACATTTTTTCCACAAATAACTCAATATGGGTATCGCATGAAAGGGCTTGATAGGTAGAATGGAGCTCACTATAAAAAATCCAAGATGGCCGCTGCCACAAAATGGCGGATTATATATTTTCCAATAATACCTCAATTTGGGTATCAAATGAAAGGGCTTGATTCGTAGAATAGAGCTCACTATGAAAAATCCAAGATGGCTGTCGCCGCAAAATGGCGGATTACATATTTTCCACAAATAACTCAATATGGGTATCGAATGAAAGGACTTGATTGGTAGAATGGAGCTCACTATGAAAAATCCAAGATGGCCGCCACCACAAAAAGGTGAATTACTATTTTCCACAAATACCTCAATATGGGTATTTAATGAAAGGGCTTGATTCGTAGAATAGAGCTCACTAGAAAAATCGAAGATGGCTGTCGCCGCAAAATGGCGTATTACATTTTTCCACAAATAACTCAATAAATATCGAATGAAAGGGCTTGATTGGTAGAATAGGGCTCACTATGAAAAATCTAAGATGGCTGTCGCCATAAAATGGCGGATGACATATTTTCCACAAATACCCCAATATGGGTATCAAATGAAAGGGCTTGATTGGCAGAATAGAGCTTACGATATAATTGACCTAAGCGCAGCGTTATTAAAAGCGCGAGAGTATGAGTTGGTGCGCAGAAGCGCAGTGGGAAGGAGGGGCGGTCTGATTTTGTACTTTCTAATGCTTAATGCTTTCAGTTTTTATTTTTGCTGCAATTCTATTCAGTAGGTATATAAGCTCTTCAATAACTTTAATATTATACACTACATACTAGTGAGGTATGTCAGGATCGTTGCAAATGGCGTTCCGTAGTCTCTGCCTACCCCTCCGGGAAACAGGCGTGAGTCTATGTATATGTATGTGTGTACATACTTATCTTTACCTGAAGTTTGACGACTATAAAAACAAACGTTATTTTAAGTACCTACTTATTATCTGTTTATAATATATGTATGCACACGCCTAATGTGCAGATCCGTTTGTAATGAAATTTGATATGGATAGTCTGAAACCTGAGGAAGTACAAAGGCTACTACTCTTTATTAAAATTTCATGCGGGCGAAGCCGCGGGCGAAAGCTAGTAGTACTATAAGTTTCAAGTACGAAAGTTTTCTCTAGACGTCTTGTTCAAGTTACCAGAGTTAAAATACTTTGTATTTATGTTATACCCGTATTTGGATATGCTCGCTTGCCTTAGGAAGCGGTGAAATATCCATTTGTCACTAGGAAATACCCGATAGTAAGTAGGTACTTAGTTACTTAGGCCATCTGAATCGTACCAGTATAATCCTGAGGTCGGAAAAATAATTAAAGATAAAATTAGCTTATCTTTGGGGAATACCAAGTATAGTTTGTTTATCTGTATCATTAAGAGTATTAGAGTAATAACTTGGAATTGAATGAATCATGCGAATTGCCTATGACTAGCAGTTGATTGCTTTTGAGGCAGAGTAGTAAAGACCTAATTGGAAAAAGGATAAACAAACACACTTCCGAATTTCTAATATTATTATGGATTTTAAAGATCAAGATAATTATAGAGATAAAACATCGGATGAAAATCTATATAATATGCCCAAAAATGCCACTCATTCAATCTAAACGTTTTGGATTATAGTATTCATGGGCTGTCTGAGAATTTATGCAAATGTGTATCCACCTTTCTTTCGGAGCGTAGCATTAAAATCGTAGTAGACGGTTCATGCTCTGACCCCAGGCCCATGAATGCTGGTGTTCCTCAGGGCTGTGTACTATCGCCAACACTGCTTCTTCTGCATATCAATGATATGATACAAACCAGTGACATACATTGCTATGCAGATGACAGCACTGTGGATGCTCTGTACCCCGGTAGTGCTAAAATCTCTCAGGCACAAGTCATTGAGTGTCGGAACAAACTTGTCTCTTTAACGGAAAGCACACTCGACCTGGTTTCCGATTGGGGTCATCGTAATCTGGTCACTTTTAACCCCAAAAAGACACAGGTTTGCGCGTTTACCGCAAAAAAGACCCCCTTTGTCGATTCTCCAATATTTCAGAGCACTCCCCTTGATATTAAGCCGGTAATAGGGATTCTCGGAGTCGAGATTACGCGAGACGTCCAATTTCGCGGTCATCTGGAAGATAAGGCTTGACTAGCCTCTGAAAAACTGGGTCTTCAATAAAGCAAGAAGATGCTTCACATCGGTGCAGCGCCTCTTGCTTTACAAAGCTCAAGTTAGGCCCCACATGGAGTACTGCTGCCATCTTTGGGCTGGGGCACCACAATACCAACTGCTTCCATTTGACCGCGTCCAACGTCGAGCGGCTCGAGTCATCGACGACGCGGTCCTTACAAACCGGCTCGACCATCTTGACCTGCGTAGAGATGTTGCGTCTCTCTGCGTTCTCTATCGTATGTATCATAGGCAGTGTTCTGAGGAGTTGTTTGGTCTGATACCCGCTGCAGAATTTCACCACTGTACAACTCGCCTCAAATTAAAATTCCACCCTCACCACCTTGATGAGTGGCGTTCTTCTACCGTACGATTCACACGCTATTTCCTGCCTCGTACGACCAAACTGTGGAACCAGCTACCTGCAGCGGTATTTCCAAACCAGTTCGACATTAGAATCTTCTAGAAGCGAGCATATTCCTTTTTTAAAAGTAGGCAACGCACCTCTGATCCTTCGGGCATTGCAAGTGTCTATGGGCGGCGGTTAATACTTACCATCAGGTGACCAGCTTGTTCGTTTGTCTTCTTATGCCCTAAAAAACATACTTTTATACTCAAGTTAACTAAAATCCAACAGGTTTGTCAATTTTAAATGGGCTTTTCTGTACCATTAAACAAATTTCCCTTATGAATACCTAACCATTTACCTCATTCGAAGTAAATATCTCAATTATAGCTACGTTCTATTTCTGTGCAAGCGCCGGTTATAATCCTTTCCGCATATTCGTGTGCATTAATGCTATAATCACGCGTACAAAATGCTCGATAAGGCTATATTCATACGTAACATGCAGCAGTAAGCAGTTCTAGTGTCAAACGAGTTTACTGGAGACTTTAATGGTCATTGTTATAGGAGGTACAGTGTAGTATTGTTTAAGCTACTGCACAGGTTGAGACGTCGCTCGCCATTTTTTCAGAATCATAACACACATATGCCTCCGAAATAGTAAAGCTTTATCGGTTAACATATTCTCACTCAAGTTTTAAACGCATTCCAGTACAAAATTGTCACCGATCATAAAGGCTTCCGATGAGATCGGCAAAATTGCTCCAGAACGAAATATATACATACCTATAATCATATTGAAACAAGAAGTGTAGCTTCTGTTTCACTAGCCATAGAAATGTTAACTACATATCAACTACTGCGGTACGACAAGTTGACAGACCTTGTATGGCTGTGCTTGAGGCTTTAAATTTTTGAAACGGTAATTCATCGGCTCAAGGTAATGAATGAAACGGTTAATGTAGAGAGCCTTGTTGGGCTCTGTGTCTAGCAGTAGGCGTCTTTTGGCTGAGATGATAATACTCATCGGTAATGAACTAGAATTTCTCGCGGCTGTATTCTCGGACGTAGAACTTTCTTTGTGTATTCGACCTAAGTTGTTTCTTGGAAGTGTTTAATGAGGTAAACGCGCCAATTGTCGGCAGGAAGGCGACGCGGCAAGTTGTGGACGCGTGGCTGGTGTCTCACGCGACGCCTCCGAGTGCCGAGCTCGCGTCACCCTCCCGTACCGGCTCCGGCTCAGGAGCTACCACACCAGTCAGGTAAGACACTAATGCTTCTTATGCAACTGTAAACACGGTTCAAACTCGACTAAAACAAAATGTTTTTAATATCAGGTAAGATACTGCTTATATGTAGCTGTATATGATATGCAGCTTATAGGTATGTAGCTGTATATACGGTTCAAAGTCGCCTAAACAAAATGTCAACATCTTCATGTTGCTGTATATACGGCTCAAAGTCATAAAACTAAACAACATATATATGACTGTTGCAATATCAATACAATCTTCTTGTATTCATAAAAGTTCAAATTGAATTCCGATGTTATACTCATTGATGTCACGAATACGATCAGCCAACATTTTCGGAAAATATTTATGGATAGAACTGTAGTATTTTTCATTAGTCTTTAAATACTGATGGAACTGGTAATAATGAGATTCCTGTTAATATAGTTTTTTTAACTTACAAGAAAGCAAGTCACGCATTTAAGATTCCTTAAATTGTGAGCAGCCTTACAATAATTGAAACAACGGACTCAACAAATACCCAAACGATTAATTGGTCCAGACTCATTAGAAGCTGATTTGATTTGTCCGAAACTTACAAATAGAACGGATGGTCCAACTGTCTTGCTAGCGACCACAAATTGAAATCTAGAATCGATGGAATTGCTGTCCTTGAATTATCTTTTTAAAGATAATTTTTAATTATAAGTAACTTCCTAGCAAAGATTTGCATAAATTGTAGCTTAAAGTTATCTCTCTCTAGTCAGATTTCATATAAAAAATACGTATCATTATTCGCAGTGCATCGTATAGACAGACACACCAAACTTATTACACTACTCCTTTTGTTTCTCTGTTTGTCTGATAGTTTAAAAGAATTTGTCGCTTAATAAGAGGGACTAAGGCTGTCTCATTTATTAAACTTTACTTACTTTTAAAACGTTACTTCAGGAGAATGTTCGAAGGTGTTGAAGAAATAATGGAAATTCACGTTAGCAATGAAATATTTCCTTTGTTGTCTTACAATATTATTTGCCCTGTTTCTTTGCCAGTCGCATTTGCAAAGTGAAATGTGAGTGTAGAATGTTAAAACAAGTATTATTTAGGCTACATATTTATGCATTGATTGCTTTTGCCAATGTAGTAAATTAATGGAGGAATTTCAATATATCTGACATCCTTTCCTATTTACCTTTTTGATTGAGCCGCCCTACAGTGAGAAATTATATGACGAATTAACATTATTTCACATTTTCCTGTAACTGTCACAAATTACCGTAGCGGGAATTCTCTTCAACAAACAAGTTGAGTTCATGAAAGACAACATTTTAGTTTATTCCAAGAAGCGAGCTATTAATAGTAGTGTGTACATACATAGGTACTATACTATTTTAGATCATCCATCAAAGGAGAACGTTATTAATTTCTATTCCTCGAATATTGGAGACACGAACAATTTTTTCATTCAGAATCTATGTAAAGTATATTTTATACATATACTTTACATAGATTCTGATTATGCCTGGGTACAGCAGATATCAATTATCAAGTTACAGAAGTATATTTTTTCTGTAAGTTAAGTGTTTCGCCATTTAAAAAGGAGTCACGAGTCTGTTTGAAATTTGGGTCCCATATGTTCTTTAAAAAATCCTCTTAAGCTTTGGGTCTACAAACTCAATGGTACTTTTATGGTACTAGTCCAGAGAGACAATGTACGAAGATACCGCAAACGTTGCCGAAAGATAACAATGATATAAAATAATTGTTATGATACTTCAGACTCTTTGTCGGCGTTTTATCAATCTGTTTAGCGCGTTATAGCAAAGTACATGACACTCGTCACATTAAAGTTTATTGATATTGATTGACCTGATTACATTATTGGGTTAGCGGAATGAATAGAAGAAAATAAACCTCATTGATGGCACTGGACGCAAACGAATAATTTTGCAATCTAGAAAAATGTTACTTAAATGTAGGGCAATAAAAATGAATTTTAAATGATAATCATTAGAGATGCGCCGAGTAACACTTTTGCCGAGTAACGAGTACCGAGTTTTACTCGGCTCAGTTTTTTCTCAACCGAGCACTCGGCCGAGTAACTCGGTTCAATCAAATTCCCATATCGCGCGCGTCAAACAAGTACAAATAGGTTCGCGCCGGTCGAGAGGGCCGGCTCGCGTTAATACACCCCTCACCCCGCCCGCGCCTTTCAACTACCAGTCGTTTGATAGTTTGCAAAAAAATACTTCACGTTGCGCGTCATAGTAGATAAATCATTGGAAAAGTTTGTTAATTAACGATATACCTAAATATATTGCTTTTCTTAAACAAAGTATAGTCGGCATTCAAACCGAGTTATTCGGCCGAGTACGAGTGTCAAAAAACCCGCCGAGTACGCCGAGTACCGAGTATCAACCGAGTACTCGGCCCATCTCTAATAATCACCAATGCCGAGGCATTCTGAAGGCCAGCGAGTCACCAAATTTCAATTTTATTGCTAATCCATTAAGTTTATATTCTTCTCTGCCGCAAAAATTTCGTAGCAGAGCCGTACCGTTAGTGGATGCAATGACATAGCATGCTATTGACATTTCAAGTGTTATACAACTGTTCTATTTTTGTCTTGAGTCTGTTAAACTTATTAATAATATTATGGTTTATTGTCACATTTTATACATGATGCAAAATAGCTATATCTTTCCATTATGGGAATATACGATCTGTTTTGTCATAAAATTAGATTTTGTACGTCACTGATGTTTAACATGTACCTATTTGTAATGTTTGTATGTAGATGTTTGTAAATATTATATAAAAGTACTCGTTGCACAGATATGGACTGTAAAATCCATAGGAGTATTGTATCTTTGAATTCGCTTCCTACTCATTTTGGGAAGCACTGTCCGCCAGATATTGTTAATAGGCAGTTACATTGGCGGATTTAAGTGTCTGACGTCAAAGGTAAGACGGCAACCGTTCTATAGAAAAACTAATATGTTGTCTATCATCATATCAGCCAAACGACGTCCACTGCTGGACATAGGCCTCCCCCAAGGTTCTCCACACAGACCGGTCTTGAGCCGCCCGCATCCAACCGCCCCCCGCGATCTTGATGAGATCGTCGGTCCACCTTGCGGGCCTACCTCTGCTGCGTCGTCCGGTACGTGGCCGCCACTCCAGAACCTTTCTGCCCCAACGGCCATCGGTTCTTCGAGCTATGTGCCCTGCCCAATGCCACTTCAGCTTGGCTATCCGGAGAGCTATGTCGGCGACTTTGGTTCTACTGCGTATCCCCTCATTTCTGATTCGATCTCGCAGGGAAACTCCAAGCATAGCTCTCTCCATCGCCCTCTGAGTGACCTTGAGCCTTCTGATAAGGTCCATAGTGAGCGACCACGTCTCTGATCCGTAAGTCATCACTGTGCAACACACACTGGTCAAAGATTTTCGTCTTGAGACACTGCGGGATATCGGACGAGAATATATGTCGTAGCTTCCCGAACGCTGCCCAACCGAGCTGGATTCGACGATTGACCTCCTTCTCGAAGTTGGACCTACCTAATTGGACTACTTGTCCCAGGTAGATATACTTGTCGACAACTTCGAGCGTAGAGCTCCCAACCTGAATAGGAGCAGGTACAACATGGACGTTCGACATGATTTTCGTCTTGTCCATGTTCATCTTAAGACCTACTTGTTGGGAGACTCTACAGAGGCCATCGAGCATTGTGCCTAGGTCTTCCATGGTCTCAGCCATGACTACGATATCGTCTGCGAATCGAAGGTGAGTGATGTACTCGCCATTGATGTTGATGCCGAGTCCATTCCAGTCCAGAAGCTTGAAAACATCCTCCAGCGCAGTGGTAAATAGTTTCGGGGATATGACATCCCCCTGTCTCACCCCTCGCTGGAGTTGAATAGGTTTCGAACTCTGGTCCTGGAGGCGGACTGGCATAGTGGCGTTTTCATACAAACACTTCAGCACTTCGATATATCGGTAGTCAATCCGGCACCGTTGGAGAGACTGTAGCACCGCCCAGGTTTCGATCGAATCGAAGGCTTTCTCATAGTCCACATGTTGTCTAAGGAAAAACATATAGGGTATTTGTAGTCTAAAGGGCGGACTTGGGTTCCAAGGCGAAAGTCTTGGTCCGCAACGTTAAAAGATAAATAATTCCTCATTCTTCATATACGAAATAGTTCTTCGTTTCAATAAAATATTATATTCTTTTTGAACGTGGCAAGAGCACGATCCTGCTCATATCAAGTGATTAAAAAAGAGATTCTGTTTGATAATTAATACACGTTTAATTTATTTTTCTTTCACTTAATTTATATTCGCAATCAATTTCTAGTTAACTTTTACCAATAATCAAGCAATGTTTGTCACAATTTGTTACAGCTTCTTAATTTATTAGTAATCAAATAGGTAATTATAAAATTTTATTGAGTGCTCGAATTACATGTGAATATTGCTAATTAAAATTATTTGCGTCGCAAATTTATGATTGACTTCATTTATAATTTGTAATGAAGTATGTGACGTAACTAGGTGATAAATGAAGTAAGGTAAATCAACACATTCATATAAGGATAATGAGAACATGATCATAGGAGAGACTATGATCAGAAAATCATAGACTCTCTCCTATGTCTCCTCTTTTAAGTCCAAAAGGGTTGGCAAAAACCATAGATTGCTTTGTTATTACTGGTGCATAAATACTATAGTTTATATCCCTACATAATGTAAACATTTGGTGGCCTAAGAAACAGTCGACGATTTTTCTGCGTCGAGAGCTATAGGTTCGATTTACAGCAACATAAGTTCTATAAAAGTGTAGTAGGTACTACTTCGCAACTAATAATAATAAAAGTATTCTATTAAAACTTAATAAATATTGTTTACAACAAATAATATACTTCATTAATAGTAACTGTTACGTACACAGTAACAGTAACATACAAATGCCGTTCAAGTCTAATTAATGGAAGCGTGGGCGGCACCGCAAGTAAACTCATCCTAAACAAATAGAGCTGTCCCACAGCTGGACAAAAAGCGGCCCGTTAGTTTAGGCTGCACAAACAAGCTTTACAATGTCAGAGATATAAAATAAACAACAGTTTATATTATATCATATTTTATAGTATCTATAATTAATATGGTATTAATTGTGTATATAGTATTAAGTGTAAAGTATTTATGTTAAATCTATTTACTACGAAGATTATGTATACAAATCTATTATGTAGTAGGTACACCATTAGCTACCCGATTTCGCTTACTTAATTGAATATAGTCCATCAGGTTGTCTGGAAGAAATCGCAACCTGCGATAAGACCGCCCATGTACAACTAGACCTAAGTTATTATATGTATATGTCATTTTTCTGTTACTATTTGCCTCTGGTGTACAATAAAGCATTTTCTATCTATCTATCTAACAGTGGCAAATAAATAAGTCACCTCTTTCAGTAGGTATCTTAAACTTCGTATGATTTCGATCAATTTTATACCTAATGTATTGAAAGTGACATCTGCACACTATACAATTGAAATAACTATCTGTGAAGGAACTATATTTCAGAATTTCTATTATTTCGATAACATATTGGAATGTTTTGGCATTCAAAGTGATGTCAGAAAGAAACTTGTCATTTTCCTTTCTCTATGTTTTGTGCGTCTCTTTAATTAAATTAGCTTTGACATCTTTTTTTTTAGGGTTCCGTACCTAAAAGGTAAAAAACGGAACCCTATTACTAAGCCTCCGCTGTCTGTCTGTCTGTCTGTGTGTCCGTCTGTCCGTCTGTCTGTCACCAGGCTGTATCTCATAAACCATGATAGCTAGAAAGCTGAAATTTTCACAAATTATGTATTTCGGTTGCCGCTATAACAACAAATACTAAAAATAAAAAAATTAAAATATTAAGGGGGGTTCCCATACAAAAAACCTGTTTTTTTCGTATTTTTTGCTCAAAATTACTAACTGTAACAGGTGTCTACCTGTTACAGTTAGTAATTTTGAGCAAAAACTCGCTTTAAATTTTCACAGAATATGTAGTTGTATATTACCTTTCAAAATAAATAATTAAATTTAAAAAAAGTAAATAATAAAGGGGGGCTCCCATACAACAAACGTAATTTTAAGCAATTTGTTACTCGATCTTAATAAACAGGTAGAAACTTATAAAGTACTAGCTGACCCGGCAAACGTTGTTTCGCAAAATTTTTTTTTTTTTTTGAAAAATAGATGTTGGCCGATTCTCATAGATACCGGATAAGCACAAAAAATTTCATCAAAATCGGTCAAGCCGTTTCGGAGGAGTATGGGAACGAAAACTGTGACACGAGAATTTTATATATTAGATTTAAGTATACATACAACGAACGTGATTTTCTTTTATAGATGATGGTACGGAACCCTTCGTGCGCGAGTCCGACTCGCACTTGCCCAATTTTTTATTGAATTCGTTTGTATACAAGTAGGAATAGTAAAGTAATGCTGTGTTTGTAGGTTCATAAGTGTGAAATAGGCTGCTCTTTTTATACAACATCTGATTCTAGGATATCTTGAATGTAGGTTATTTAATGTGTTGCTTATTAGTCATCATCATTCTATCGTCATATATACCTGTACCTCATAAACAGATTTGACAAATATTAGCGTTAGATTTAACTCGCAAGTTTCTGTTTTCAAAGTTCTAATTTTCGCGTTGAAAATCTTTATAGCCGCATCGAAAGTTGAATATCACATTTAACTGCAGAAATACGAGCACACTTAGCTACTCTATACGGCAACAATGAGGCAGTCAATCGAAAATATAAAAATGATATTTCATTTACGAATAGCTTCCAGCACGTCTGAATATCGCTCGTAATTAAATCTATAATTGGTACGCAAAACAATAATACATGCACGAGTAGCACAAAGAACAAAGATGGGTGCCTGATATGGAACATAAATAAATTTCCTTTTATCCTTCGTGAAAATCCTACTGAAGAGGTTTCATCAATCTTATGTCATCTAGGCTCTATCCACCACCTTAAATCACCCACCGAATAGATTAGGAGGACTTACGTTCTTACTTTAACGGCAACCTACATGCATAGTAATGAAGTGCTATTTATAAAGTGTAATACTAAAGGAAATACAAGTTCAAATGGCACTCTTTGAAGTGCCAGTTCCTTAGCTCGGTGATTGATTGATGTACTGAAACTATTTGAGGAAATTCTATGCTTTTTAAAGGCAGGTTTCAGAAATGTCGATATACGCGAAAGTTATTTGCATTTGTAATGGATGGTTCTTTACTTTTTAAATCCATAGTTAAAGAAGAGGGCGCGTGAATGTATATTTCTGGTCAATCGATTGTGAGATCGTGTTCAGTTTACTTTCGGTCGGCGCGAATAAATCTGCAGGTATTAAAAGTAGCGTTTTAACGATAATTATAATAAAATCGGGCCAAACAGTCACTATAGTTCAAGTAAACACTTAAGTTCTAGTCAGTGAAGAAATGTTAGCCTATTACGCATGAGTCTATTATATCACTAGAACACTGCCTACATATCCACGCCTAAACCATTCACAATTTAGGTACAGGTACCTATTGATTATTCAACCGAAAAACATAAATAATACCCCAACTAAAAGAACTTCACAAATCCGTTCCAAAACTTTCTCAAAAGCACATTTTCACCGAAATGTTAAGGGTTCTCAAATATCTAAAAAAAATTCAAAGGTAAACTTTAAGCTACCCTTCATAATCTTGGAAGTTAGCGGCTATTGAGAGAAGTTTGTCAATGTGCCAACTACGTTTTGTAGCCAACATTTATATTCACCTAATACAGGCGACTCGAAAATAACTTGGCAATTCTTTAGCCTTTATGTAAACTTTATAATACTTACCGAGGCTATGGGTGATAAAACTACTTTTTGTAACACGATATCGCACTTAGTAAATTTTATACACACTTTGCTTTAGTAAACCAAGTTACCTAGTTCTAGTAAGATTTATTTGCGAAAGTTTCAAAGTCAAAGTCAAAATCCTTTATTCATTTGGGTCACAATGTGACGCTTATGAACGTCAAAATAATGAATTCATAAAATAATTACTTAAAGACTCTACATTTACATTTACTGCCACGTTCGCAAAGCAAGGGCGTAGAACCATGAGAAAGAACGGGCAATAAAACTCACGGTCACTCTTTTTCATCGCCAGGTTTTGCATAATACACATAATTTACATTTTGTAAGGTGCTGCAACTGTTACACCTTCTATATCACTTTTATATATTTACTGTACATAATAATAGTCAAGCATAATTCTTAATTTTAATTTTGATGTTCATTTAGTTAGCCTCCTCAGAATAGACATGGTGAAACAGGAGCATCCACTTACATTATATTATATACCTAATAATGCAGGCAATCCGCGAAAGTGATCAGAACCATGATGGAAAGGATGCAGTTAAATATTAAAATGTAATACCAGCCCGCAAGACCGTCATCGACCAATCATCGCAAGTAGCACCCGTTCACGAGTATGACGCATGTGCCAGCCATCATCCCTCTCGCCATATTAGAGGGACTGGGATGACCCGACACACGACGCCACCACAAGAAATTACATTTTAGTGAGCATGACGACGAACGGTATACGAACCGGCAGTAAGAAACAATCTATTGGTATACTGACCATGACAGCCAATTACCTCCATTTTCCAGATCGTTATTATTAACATAAATTAGTGTTTGATTTGAGATTTAGAGATTGAAGTTTCATAAACCTTCCTCTTGAATCATTCTATCTATTAAAAAAGACCGCATTAAAATCCGTTGCGTAGGTAGTTTTAAGATTTAAGCATAGGTACATACGGACAAACAGACAGAAGACAGACTTTGTTTTATACTATGTAAAGATTAAACTGACATAAATGCAACGTGGCTTTATATTAAGTTTATAATTAATTTCATATTAATAACTTTCATACCACTTACGTATTTTCGCGTTCATGGTATTTTTAGCTTTCTAATGAATCTTTAATTGGATTATGCTTCGGCGAAATGTGATTTTATTATTATTAAACGTTATCCACGTGTTTCTAATTAAATATACTTATTTGTGTTAGTTGATATTATTTCAAATAATATATGGTTTTGACTTGTATATTGTAAAACTTTATATAATCTAACTTTCAGTAACATGTTTGACAGAATAATGTGTGGAGTGTAATTGCTATATATTTATCAGTTTATTAATTTATGATACTGTAATTATATTGAATACACGTGTAACACTAGAAGGTTGTTACGTTGTTATTAATCAGAACAATAGAAAACCTTGCACTTGTTCCCTTTATTTGCGATATAAGTTTAGAGGCGTTTCGCATTATAACCCCTAAAAGTAAATCCTTCTTTAAGTAGTATGTGCAGCCAGAATCACAATAATATTACTTTAGTAATATGCCAGTGATATGTCCGTGTGGTGACGAATTAAGAATACGGAATGTCACCACCCCATATCATCCCATGGGTGTCGTAAGAGCCGACAGAGGGAGCATATTATGCAGAGAACATCACTGTAAGAGAAGGAAAACTTGATACAAACCCTATACCAACCCGTTTGGCCAGCGTGGTATAGTAGGCCAATTTCTCCTTTCAAAGGACAGGCCTAGTCCAGCAGTGGACTTTTAAAGGCTGATGATGATGATATGCCAGAATGTCCAAAAGGAAAATTTACCGCAGTTTTACAGGACAAAATTTGCTTAAAATGTCGTCCTTTAGATAAATTCCATATTAAGTTACTGTGAAAGAAAAGCTTTAATTTTCTTTTATATTTCCCACGCTTAATTACATTAATTTAGATGGCCAAGAGTTAATCGTTTTACTTTACCCTAAATTCTTAGGCCAAACGTTAAAATTCAAAGCTTTTTAAATGTTAATTAAAAATGAACCTTATGAACTGCTCTGGTGATTTCAGAATATATAATTGTGTTTTTTTAATGTTTCCGCTGTAAAATGCTTTGTAGTATAAAATTCTCTATCTAATCATAAATTGTTACTTCCTTAATGTTGGTAATATATTTCAATGGAAAACTGAAAATGAAAGGTATTTAATTATTTTGATGAATAAACACTGTTTTAAATTAATAGAAATAAGGCTTTACCTAATTTTATTTTACTCTCCCTATGATGTTAAAAGTACTTATTATAAATAACAGCTTGGTAGAAATTACATAACCTATATAAAACAGTTTTGAGAGGAGTTTTACGTTAAGAGAAACAATATTGAATTTGGTTAAAAACAAGGTATTTACTGAATAAATTGAATACCAATATTGTAAAAGTCCGACAGAGACAGTAGTTGAAAATCTCATTTGAGTAACAAGTGAATCTCGTGGTTTATATTTTATTATTGTCATCTCAATATATTGTGTCATAAAATAATAATAGATGTAATTAAAAACATACAGCGATCCGTATTGGCAAAAGCATTCAATTTTGACCGTTTGATCATAAACAATATTTTATGGAGTAATTATAGCTTTATAGCTACTAGTGGATTTTAATTGTTGTGTCGTGGGTTCGTAATATAGGACTAATATATTTATTTTTCGTCGTACTGAAAAGAAATTGACTGCTACCAACGACCACGTTACCAATTAGAGAACTTTACGCGAAGGTCGGCGCCGATGGCGTCTTGAACAAGTGCAGTAAATGAACTGACAGAGGAACTAGGTATTCTGTCAAAATGTAATTAAATTCCTTCAAAATCTTGTAAAAATTTGTTTACAGTTCGCGCTAGTGCTTATTCTCGTATGTAAGGCAGCGATAACTGAAAAGCTCATAATCCGATGAATCTGGTTAGGCTACATACACATAGCAGACCCGGGGTTCCGTTTCTGTCCGACCCAGTGAGAATTTCGGAAAATTATTTCATAGTGAACCTTTACGGTTCCCATGGAACATACTTACATCCAAATGTCAGCCTCTTGCGCCCAATCGTTTCGGCTGTGTTGTATGTAATTCAGTCAGTAACGCAAGTATTTTATATATACAGATACGTATAGTAAAGTCAGTGTTACTACAATATTTTTACAAAGTGCTCCGTCTACGTCTTGGTTAGTAATCGCCCTAAAATTGTACAAGAAGTCTACGGAACGTAAGAAAATAGATTATTTCGATGTCAGACGAGGAGACCTAGTAATATGTCACTGTCGCCTGTACTTTTAAGTAATAACTTACGTTTGGTCTTAGTGTTATAAAAAACCTTAGTATAAGAAAAGACGAGTGACCTGAAATTCACTATGATTATAACAAAAATTCTGTTGTTTAGCAAGTCTCTGTGGCAAATTATATGCCAACGTTTTAGACAAACATGTTCAAGGGTTCCTTGATATGGTCAGTCACGGTCTGTGGATTTGTTAGGGCGATCTAGCAACATTCTTTTCCACCGAGAGCTGTCTGGTACTTGGCAGGTGGATAACACTCATCTTCACAACGTGTGGGTCTAATAAACTTACCCAGCAAAGTGTGCGATCATAGTATCTTCCCGAAATGTGGTTATGAAAATATCTCTGTTTCATCGTATGATAAAACGAAAGTATTAATTATTAAGGGAAGTTATAGAATGTGTAAGAATAGGAGTATTAAAATATTTTGAAATATATAGGATACTTGCTGTCCATTTCCTACTTAAGACCTTTTATGATCTCTGCAATTAAAACACACGTATAATTCGACAGGAAGATCTCAGCTCACGAGTTTGAGCGGGGCGGTCTTCTGAAGCCGTTGGTGACAACGGTGGACGGCACTCCTACCTTCCTTGGAGACCAGCCTCCACACGCCACACCCTCCAGGCCACAGCGGCGGTCGAGGCACGAGCTGAGACAGCTGGATGAGAAGGAACTTATATTTGAACTAGTGAGTATGGACTGCTTTTTATCTTCTATACCTTTCTAGGTTATACTGGACTGTTTAAACATGAAATTTGTCGTCTCATTAAGAGTAGTAAGTTACTTCTATTTCTTACACCCCATTTTCGATCGACGAGTGTTGTCCTCCTATTATTTCGAATACAAAAGATAGATTAAAGAAGAAGAGGATAGATTTTTGAATGGAAGGGCTGTTTGTGCTTCTTTCATCACGCATCTTCATCATTACTGAACGGGTTTTAATGACTTTTGCCAGTAAAATGCTCGTATTTGCTTGTATATCAAAATTACATACCTATAAGCAGCGTCAATAAGTTCCAAAAGTTTGTCCATCATAAGAAAGAATGTATTTTTTTTTATTACAAGCTATTAGTGGTAAAATTAATTAGGTTAGGTTAATTTTGTATATCTTCTTAATATATAAAATCCTTGCGTTACTTACTGACTGACAGACACGCTACAGCCGCAACTATTGGGCGCAGGAAGCTGAAATTTGGCATGTATGTTTCTTGGGGACCGTAGGGGTGCACTTAGAAGGGATTTCCCGAAATTTCCACGGGATCGGCCAAAACGGGTAAATTAAAAAAAAATGCAGGCATAGCTGCTGGCGTCCTCTAGTTCTTTAATTATATATATATATATATTTCTTGTGTGCGTGTGAACTCCTAAACCACTGGACCGATTTTAATGAAATTTTTTTGTGTGTTCAAGGGGACTTGAGAATAGTTTAGATTCACAATTTAGTCCACTGGAAAATGTTTTATTTAGATAATTTTTTAATTGTAAGTAGTAATTGTTGATTTTGGAATGTTTCACATTGAAACCTACTGACTGCGCTACCATCGCAGTGTCAAATCTATATTAATAATTTCGTGATGGGGTACGGTAGACTAGATCGAAACCTTAACTGAATAATTAAACATTAAAAAATAAAGATTTCGAGTCGACAACATAATTATACCCGCAAAATTCTGATTGTCGAGTATTTTGTGAAATTCTAACGGTTCTGACAGACAAATCGCAGTCGCTATATTGGACACTCTAGCGAAACGTCACTGATACCGGATAACATTTGAGTACTACCAATGAATACAGATGTAAATATCTGAGCTCTTTGGTACTACCTACCTACTAAGTCTTAGTACAAAGAAGTTTGTATGTGTAAATACTTTTTGCAGTTATATTTCAAAAACAGTTAAAACGACAATTAGAGTAGTATCCGCGAAAAAAAAGAGATAAAGGAGATTTGTGTTATCCCGAACATAGATGATATACTATAACTAGAGAACCCCGAATTTACGCGAGCGAAGCCGCGGGCAAAAGCTAGTATCTACCTAAATATTTCACCCAAGTCACGCTTACATAGCTTTACTTAGACAAAACAGAAATATGATTTATAGTGGTTGTAAGTAATACATAATTTTCTCGAGAGTAGTTGACAAGGTCACGGTTACTAAGGCCCGCTACGCAGGGATCAACTTACTAGACCGTGTTTTCTTAATGATGTCGGAACATTGAGATATGTTATACATATTATATTTCAACGAGAAGCTTTCACGGACTAACATATCGCTGTCAGGCTTTCCGAAATAACAGGCGATTTCTAGACCTTAATGTAATCCATACTAATATTATAAATGCGAAAGTATTGGTCCTTCTTTTACGTCGCAATTTAGCGATGTTATAGTTTGGAAGCTGGAGAGTGACATAGGGTACTTTTTACCGCAATTACTGAAACTCACGCGCGCAGAGGCAAGGGCAAAGTCTAGTATTAAATTTACTCAATAAAATTGACTGCATGGCGCATGGCGCGTTGGTTCCTGCGGTCGCCTCACTGCTCAGAACTGGTACTGAGCAGTGAAGCGACCGCAGGACTTCTGCTACACTAGACAACACTTTGTGTTATCCACCAATAATTTCAAGTCTGGGTGTCAAACGGCACAAAATCTTCTCCTAGTAAGGGAGTTTTCTGTAAAGGCAGTATTTAAATAAAGGCGTCATATTTCGTCTTTAGGTATTTTTCAAATATATACGTAATATAAACAGACTATAATATGTAATATTATTGTCTATTCATGGAGTCTTAAATTCAACTGTGAGCTCACGAAAATTTTCATGTTACAGTTAAGTATTTACATCATTATTTTATTTATTCAAAAATAAGTTTTCTCTCGTTAATATTCAAGTATTTTATTAAAATGTTACTGTCCCGAACTCAAGTACTTTGCGTTCTAATGTTAATGACCAATTAAATACAAGTGCGTTCGCATTTGCACATAATTCATATTATACGAATTATACTAAAAGTTTATTTTACTATAAACAAGTTAATGAACTCGTTAGGTATGACAAATAAATTAAATGCTATGAATTGTTTAATATTTGAGCTGCTGAGAATTTTCTTTGTATTTTAACCAAGGTGTATGGTGTTGCCAATTTCAACGAGAATAATCTCGGAATGAAAATTCGAGTTTAAATTATCTTTTTTTTAATTTATTTTAAACCCCAGTACAGTTGCAAAGGCTTACAAAAAACACGATACAATAATATTTACAAAGAGATTTTGTACCATTTAATTATGGACAGAATGTAAGAAAAATTGTATTAGGTATTTTTACTCAGTCTTCCTGCTCCAAAAGCCATGAAAGTATGTATGTAAAATAATAGCATTAGGCTACATAATCTCAGATAAATCGTGATGTTTCAAGAATCTGAAAATAGTAGGTAGGTACTTATAATCACGTATTTATGTAAATAAATTAATGCTATACCCTTTTCATTGTTTCTTCACGCACAGATTATGCATGTAATGGTTTATCCTTATAATTATATCGTAAAATTGCAATTGTCTTATTAGTAGCTGCTATTATGACATCATCATGATCTAAGAGTACAGTAATGGTGTAATGCCGCTAGGCGCATAAAGACATTACATAAATAACGACTGTCATGTTTATTCATAACAGCTTCAGCTAACGGAAAGGTCATTTCCACTGTTTTATGCACAGAACTACTCTTGTATGCAGTTTATATAACTTTAGAGCTGTCCGAATAAATCATGAACTCCAGTTCTCAGACAACGCGACATTTCACTTTAGCATTACAATCTAAATCATTCAGCTAAATTTTCTAAGTCTAATCTTCTAATTATCAATTCAAATGATCCTGGATCAACCTTTCAGTGCCGTGTTCCCCGCGAAATCCTCTTAAACAAATTAGAAAAGATTACTTAATCAGCTAGGTACGAAGCTAATCCCCATTTGAACTTATATTTTTTCGGTAGACAGAGCCATCTGAACAGAAAGTTAATAACAGTTTAAAGGGAAGCTTTTGTCGAATTGATTTATGTATTTTCGCTTTTTACTTAGTCGTTACAGAGTGGAAACAAAAACATATTTTTTTGCTATCCCTACTCAAGGATTTTAATATTAGCGGCAGTTCAGAACTGATTAATTGCCATGATTTTTAAAACTGATGATGTGTTCTTGTTACTGCAAAATAAGTAAAGTGATGTAATCGCTACAGTTTGTAGACTAATGTAGACGTTTGTAGTGTTTAGGATTCCGGTGCAGCCAAAACGAAACGTGCTAGGAATAAATCCCCTGTCACATCCCTACTAAGCTGTCTCTTGAACTGTAAGGTCAACTGAGCAGCGAAAACACTTAAAGTGACTATATTGCATTGCAAACCATCAATTGGATCAATTTATTGAAAATATTTATAGCATTGTGAGTTATAAAATTGCTAGTAGTTTTGCTTAGGTATTCGGTAAGCAGTACTCTACTATCATCTAAACTTAATTCGATAAGAGCGTTCACGTTCGTATAACAATGATAGGGTTCGTACTCACGAGCACTCTTTAGTGAAACTAATGTTTGTCTTTAGTGCGAAACTAACACGTATGTAAATAACGATAACCTTTTAGATCAGTTCATTTAACTTCATATTTGCAATTAGTAGGTACCAATTTTGATGGTGGCTCAGAGACAAATATTTATGAACATCATTACCCATTTTCGGTGTCAATTAAAAGTCAATATACGAAACAATCGGGTGTCGTTTTACATGTGTACGTACCTAAATTAGGCCTCTGTCGGCCCGCCACTGACAGCTGAGGTCAACTCTGATAAAACAACCGCCTGATAATTACATGTAAACACCGCTTGACCCAAACACACTGCTGGATACGCTAATTTATTCAATGAACTTTTATTCGATTTCAATCATGTTTTTATTGTGTAGTGCCCGCGTGATGACTCAGCTACTTGTCTTGCGATGATTCATTGTAGAAAGGACATTAGGATGTAAACGAATGAGACACCTTTACACATTCAACACCTTTTACTTAAAATGCATTGCCTGTAGTTATATAAAATGTCAATCAGAAAGTTGATAAGACATTTAAGTACAAATCTGATTCTATAAACGGATTTATTCTTATTACTCTCTCTACACTCGAGATTAGATTGATCCCTCCCGCCTAGTTGTCTTGTCATTGCCACAAAGAGGGCTTGTAAATAAAATTATCACGTACATTTCTTTCGTCAATCAAGTTAACATTATTCTACGGTGTTACAGATATGTGAATTATGCAGACCACGTTCGGTTTTCGTAAAAGCGTTGTACTTTGTTCTTCCAGTTACTTTAGTTCTGTGTTTCAACTACTGACTGCCGACAGAGTGCCCGCATTTGATAAACGGGCGCCACATTCACCAGTACATATGCACCTATACTTCTTAAACTACAACGTTTTTTATTTCATATATTTTGAATGTGTATATTCTTTTTTACGCTGCGAAATATTATGGACCAGAGTTTAGCCACCAATTGATTAAATCCAATATGTTAATTAAATTGGTAAGTAACATATGTGTTACAATTTTCACACGTATTTGCTTCAAATTAACGTTAACATTATTGCCACGAATGAAGATCGGAAGGCAAAATGGTCGGCTCGTGCCTCATAAACTGACTTGTTTCGATATTTTTGTATACTAGGATGAAGTAAAATATACCTACAAGTCCTACTCGTGCGTAGAATTTACGTTGTATCGATGTACTATGCGGTGTGGCCGGCTGGTTGACTGGGCAGTTAGATAAACACCTCGGCGGCGACTGTGCGAGTGTGTGCGTAGGCGACCGTGAATATTCATAGCACATTCATTGATGCCTGACGTCTACTAAACACCCGTTTATCTCTCCGATATAGATAAGTAGGTGCTTACTAAACCTTTCATCTTCGGCTCATCCTTATCACAATGTTCTTCTTTGAGACTACTTCGTCAAGTGCAAACGAATGGGAATAAACATCCCAAATAACCTCGGATCAATTTTAAAGAGAAAAACAAGCTGTTTCCACACAAATGTACGTCAACACTGTGCAAATACGGCGTTCACCAACTGCCGATTGAGTTATTAAACGCGGTTCCTGTCTAACCTAAATGTTAGGTTGAGGGTTCTCGGATTACTGGAGCGTCACGTTCGACCCAAATTGACGATAATTAATCATTTCGTTTACGTATTAATTGAGACAGAGATAGATTGGTGGGAGTTCATTTCACTAATGCTAATCTTTCATACAGCGGGCGCTATAAATTCAATCGACATCTCGACAAGTTACATTGTAAAGGAAAATTTATGTTTTCTGTGAATCCGAATTGTGCCAAGGATGCTGGTTTGTTTTGAAATAATTAGGTATGAATCAGATTTACGAAAGAACAATATTCATTGCACACATTTCAATCTCCGTTTGTGTACAGTATGTGACCTGTAAACTTGTTCATAAGATTGATTACTGCATAATACTAGTTCAAGGTGAATTTTATAAAATCAGGTCGGCGTCGCTTGCGTTTGACATCAATGGGCTTTCCTCTTAATGAAAATATTTTGAGTAGCATATAATGTGCAGTAGCATATAATGCTTTGATGCCTTAAATGAAAGGTATTTTATTACGGCAGTTTGATATCATGCACTATTAAATTCAAGCATCTCTGAGGATCACTTTGAGCGTTTCATAAATTTTCATTTACAATTTCATTTCATTTCATTTTCAATTACATTCTAAATTATCACTGCGTCTACTATCCTACCGTATCCTTCTCTTTCATCAAAAAGTTGTTTGTGAGTTATCAACTGCTAAAAAAACTGATTTAAGGATGCCTCTCTTCACGGTTTAGTCAGTAGTAGGATCAGGGGGCCAATTCTCCTATTTTTATATGACATTTATATTATATTTTGAATGGATTCAGAAGAGGTATTCTGATAACCTAATGTCATTATCGTAAAATTTGAAATAAACAGTTCGTCGTTGATACATATTTTGACACTTGTTTCATTTTACGATCTCGTTACAACTTCGTTCAATTATCAGGTAATTTAGAAGAATACGCTTTTTGTGACATATGTATGACACTGACATGATATCAAAACTATATTTATTTAGTAGAACTGGGCCCCTGATGCAATGAAAACACACTTCGTGCGGGCCACAAAACTTATTAAAAAGTACAAAGTGTTCACTCCACAAATGTAACGTTTTTCTAATATCTGTAAGTTGTCAACATCACATAGGTATAGCAAAAATTTCAAAAACCATTTAATATTCAATAGCAACACACACGATGCTAAAGACGGCGGAAATATGAATATTTGTGAATCATATTGGTAAATATTGTAAATACACGAACGCAGTAGAAATACATGGCGGAAATTAGTTCGGAAATCATATTCGACTTCGGGAATAACCTCTTGGAGGGCGTGGGTGGACACGGTACAAGTTTGTTGACATCCCTCTATTGCATCTTGACATCGGTCGCTGAAAGAATACATAGAACTCATATCCTTTATGTAGCGCACAATAATCGTCTAGAAGTTTCGAATACGAAAACTTTATAACAGACAAATTCAGGGCGAATGTCTTCTGATGTGGGTTTTTATTGTGCTCTTTGTATATATAATTTATAGTTTATTTATATATATATATTAGCTTTTCTTCTGATAGTCAACTTCCAAAGTTTGAGGCGAACAACCGTTTAATACATTGTTATTTTTTATTTGAATATACAAATGTGTTTAGAAGCTCTGAAGTAGCTATCTATTTAATATTTCGTAAAATATTTTGTAGTGCTTTTCTTGGTTTTCTTTCCGAAGAAACGCACTGTACTACGGTCGAATTTTTACTGTCCAAGGCCACTATTCTAAACTTTAAATGTTTGTTTGCAGGTGAAAGACATTTGCAACGAGCTCGAAGTCCGTGTGCTGTGTCACAAGATTCTTCAGAATGTCTCCATTCTCCTTGACGCCGACAGAGGATCACTGTTCCTGGTGCAAGGAGAAAGAGCATCACCTAACCCTCAGAATGGCAGGTCAGTTTAATATTATTGTTTTGATTTTTTCCAATTCTTACGCTGACGTGGACTAAACGATGATGCATCTTGTTGTAAATATATTTCGAGAAATACCTATAGAGATTCTTTAGTTTCATTGGTAATGATGGATTGGATTTACGGCGACATATTTAAAGACGGCGTACAGGTTAAATATTATGACACAACTGTTACAAAACATTGCTATATAACATGGTTCAGTAATCATCATCATCAGCCTGCTATTGTCCATGGTTCATTAAAGGTAGAGACTAAACTCCAATTTTCTTCACTCTTCTTTCACTGTCCAATCTATCCTTCTTTGGAATGCCCTCCCTCTTGAAATCAGGATGGCCAAGACTAGGTATACATTCAAGACTAAGGTGAAGGAACTTTTATCTGAGTCGGCAATTGTATCATAAAACATATAAATTTCAAATTAATTTAATATATTTATGTATATTTACTTATATATATATACTTATATATTATATTATGTACTAGTCATGTATATTTGTATGTAGGTTTATAATTTGGATATATATATATATATATATATATATATATATATATATATATATATATATATATATATATATATATATTTGTGTATAATTTGTAATTATGTGTTATTTGTTAAGTATGTATATAAAATATGTTTATTTGTTTGCATGTATTAACCTAAAAATTTATGTATTTTGTTAGTTTAAATTCTTTTTCTTTAGTCATACATTACACCTACTTTATTTCTCTCTGCACCACTTTCAGGTAGACTGGGAGAAAATGCCTATGGCATTAAGTCCGCCTGTATACATTGTGTATGTATATGAAGTTTAAAATAAATAAATGTTACATAATGTGGACGTATTAAACAACAGAAGTTAAACATGTTACATTGTACGCATCTTAATAACAACTCTTTATATTTTTGCGGCATAGCTTCAGTTATGTTGTCTTTTTACTTCAAGTCGATCAAATCCACCAAAAATAAAACGTTCATCTTTTTCGGTCACGATACTCTCCGCGTACGGATTACTTTGGTCCTTAAGTGTCTCTTGAGAATTATATTCGTTGGACGAATGAAAAGTTGATGGCAGACGCAACCTAGCCACTTAGACCGTCGAGCCAATGGGAACGATTCGCTGACAGTTTAAATAAACTACCTGTCCCTTGAGCTTACCAGTTTTATAACAACTTTGGATTAGCTTTAACCAACACAAACTCTGCAGTCATTTGTGTAAGTCAACATTTTCTTTAATCTAATTTTAGAACTTTATGATGCATATAGCTAATAAAGTTTTGCACTGTAACTTAAGTTACAGTGGTTACCCAACGAACTTTAAGAATACGACAATAAAGGCAAATGTGTGATTTAATTCTTCTGTTTTTAAATAAAATATATAATTATATCTATTGGTAAAGTTGGTCTTAGAGAAATATTGCCGTCTGTAATGAGGTTGTTATTTTCACTAGACAATAAACATAAACTGAACGAAGCAATTAATTGGACCGCCACTAATTAGAAAAGCTTACCACAACAATACAGAGAAAAAGAACATTTCCAATAAAACGTAGAAATCGAAATGAGAATTTGCACTTGAATGCAAGTCGACCCGCTCGTAATCAGAATTTATTGCTTTAGGAACGAGTTTGTGCCACTGCTACGATGAGATGGATGCCTGCGTAATTTAAGCGAACTTGGAGACGTTTAACTCCACAATAATATATCTGTCTCATTCCTATGTACGAAAAAGTGACGTCAATGAAAGGGAGAGAATTATGTAGCAGCTAGATCACAGGCACATGAGTTCACGAGCGCTTCCATGGCAGTATTATAAAAATTGATCATGCAGCAGCTTTCTAGATTCATGGCACCAGTATATTTGAGTTATTTTACTGCCGGCTGACATTTATGAGATTGTTGATTCATATCTAATGAGAATTGTAATGAAGAATAGATTGGTTTTATGAATACTGCGCATAAATTTTCTAATGGTTTTATTCTTTGTCTAACCAAAACGCGACTCGTCTAGACGGTAGACGTTCATCAAACATTTAAGGCATTGGTGTTAAAAGTACTCTTGAATTATCATAGTCTACATACGAGTACGTTCATAAATCAGTGTTTGTCTGACATCAACAAGGGTTTAGGGTTCCCTACGCGAGAGGTTCGCTCCTCATTATTAAGCTCTCATTGTCTTCCTATTATACTGTCCTAAGTCTGTCACCAGGCTGCATCTCGTGGGCCAATGAACAATGTAAAAACAATAAATAAAAACTTAAACGGGCAAATTTCAAAATGGCTGTCAAGCTAATGAAAATATATCGATTATTAAGTTGCTAATGGGCACCATGTTCGGTATAACTAATAGAATACCAATATGAATAAAAAACTATGTATGTAGGTAATTAAAGAAGTATGTAGTATTTGTCCATTATCTAGTACAGATCGGTTCACGAAAGTTGACCACAAATGGCGGCCGTCGCGCATATGTACATTCGTGCACCAATGGCGTTCTTTCAGTTTCTGCGCAGTGGTCATCTTTCATGAACCGACCTATACCCAGAGTACAGGCTCTGCTTAGTTTGGGACTAGAAGGTGTTGAATGTACCTGAAAGAATATGTTATAAAGAAATTGTCCAAAGAAGAAAATCTTTAGGTCCCTTCCCCTAAGAAGAATAACCGAAAATTACTGCAAAGATTTTTCGAATAATAACGTGAATAATTAATGCACCATTCACTCTGATTTCGGTGCCAGAATTATTGTACTTATTATGTCGCCATAATCTTAGTATGATGTAATGCAAAAAAACTGTTTTATATTTGTCTCGTATGTTCTGCATATGCTTGTGATATTGAAATGAACAAGGATTTGACTGTGTTTCGTTTGCATATGTTAATAAAGGTATTATTGGATAGTGATCGTTTCGTTCTTCATATTGTCAAATCTTCATCTGTTTGGGAGGTGTTTTGATGATATCATTGGTGGTTTTTAGGTGCATATATATAAAAATATCATTGCAAATTTATACAGTATATTCCATAATATATATGCCTGCTTCTATGGAAGAGTATCCAGAAATGTCTTTTTATTGGTGAATTATTTACGAAACCATGTCTACATTACTATATTTTAACTTCTACATAAGTTGACGATCGCACACATCGCAAGGAACTCTTCAAAATACAATTCCGTCTAGACTTCGTGAACGGTGGAAAGGTCAAATTTAATTACGAATAATAATTTTCGTCGTGTTAAGTCAGTCAGTGCCCTTCAGTTATTGAACTTAGGTACTGCCGGACCCTAGACTGCACAGTGTGCTAGCAAAGTGAATTTTATAGCTATTTTACTTTCACAATGTAGTAATTATGTTAATGTCAACGCTGGGAGCAACGTTCGTGAGTAGAGAGAATGTTAATAAACGTTTTATACACAGGTGGTGATTAAAGTTTTCGCTTCGCTGTTATCTAGCTAAATTGTGAGTGACTGCTGTACCGTCTCATTTTGTTGGCTTGCTTTGTTTACTTTTACTTTCCTTTAACATTGTATCGCCTTTGGCGTGGTTTATTAATTGAAAATATCTAAATTAACATTTGCCTCGGAGTCTCGATATTGTGCTTAAAATCCTCCGTCTCTGAATGTCTATCGAAGATACTCAAATTCAAATCTACCGATGTCCTCAATAGAGGCAAACACTTGTCTGCTTCGAATGAGTATAAAAATGGGAGACGAAAAGTATGTAATACATTTACTATTTCAGAAGTATTTCGCAATTTTGTAGTGATAAAGTCTATGTATATATAAAAAGAAAATATTTGCAGACAGAATTCCTTCACTTCAAAATGTCTGAGCAGAGCTTAGCTTGATTAAAAAGGGACCGTGTATTTTTCTAAATAGCGCACATTTTTCTGTCCGAATCCTTCAGTTCAACGAGCCAACAGCAAAAGTGCAGTGAATTATGGCCATTCGTCTGAAACACAAATGAATATCGTGACCATGCATATTCTCATCAGGCGCAATTCACTTTAGTGAACCATATTGGTCTAGCTAACGTAGTTTGTATGCCTCGTGGCTCCGCTAACATATGCTCTTAACATATTGACAAAGTTCATAACAATACGAATACAATGCGTCGCAAATGCACCTATACACCCCAGATTTAGTATTCATGTTCAGACAAATGACAAATTATATGCTTTGAATTCAACTGCTCAGCATATCGATTCTACATTCATACGTATCGCCGTTCTCGTATACGGCTATATGTATGTATTTATAAACATTCACCCATACGCGTTCTCGAAAGGGGAAACAATGGTAGATGATTCCGACATATCGCCAGACAAGTTTTTAAGTTTTACGGAATAGTATACGGCACATCCTACATGACACGTGTGGAATGTGCCGTATAGTATTCCGTATTCCGTATACTATTTTTCTTATATATTTGCAAAATACCCAATTTTCGTCGTTGTAAATTTAAAAAAACTTACACTGTATTTCACCTTGATTAGTTTTAGTAATTGAATATACAGCTTCGGCACATAGTATTTATACAATTTGGCATTGTTCAAGGTGAAATGTCTACAGGTTTATACTACACAAATACAAATGCATTCAATATTCAAATTTTGACTAAATCAATACTTACAAGTGTATCGCACAGTGCTACTACTACCGTCTTAATCTACAACTTAATAGGAACAATACGAATAATCAGTCGGTAGACAGTCTACCTGTGACGCGTGTTACGTATGTGTTGAAAGTGCCAAACATCTTGTGTTAGCCGTTCTTCCGGTAATAAGAGTAATAAGAATTTTAGTGATTCTCGTTCGCAACTAGAACAGCATTTTGTATTTCATTAAAATAAATATATAATACCAGACATTCTAAACACGTAATCTGCCGACAGAGGTATGAACATTAACTTTACTGTGGCTAAGGATACTGCACCACTGTGTACGATTCTAAAGGGACACAGTGGTAAACTTTTCTCAGAATGTGTCAGAGTACTTTAAACGACCAAGACTGGATGAGATTGCAAACCTCGAAAACTTTAAGTGACTTTGTAACATCGTACTTCTTGGATTCATAACTTTGTATGTGGACACGGTCACGTTTCTCAACTCTTTCCCATTTTATGAAGCAGAAATCCTTCAGTGTGCATTGGGACTTAGACATTTGTAGTATCACATGAAAGCCGCGTTTAGTTCGTGTGCGGTACTTTTATTTGTAATACTAACTCATTTTATAGCCTCATCCACATTTACGCGTATGGTGGGCGTTAAAAGCAAAAAAGGCTTCGTAGGTGGTGCATACACTTTATACGAGCTCTATATGGAGCTTGAGTACAAACGCGTTCATAAAATATTGCCAACGTTTTTCGTTTTGTACACTCGTATAATTTTTCTTCGAGTTTGAACAGCACCGACCTCTTTGAGGTTTTTCTCAAATGAAATTTCACATGGAAATTCATTTGGAAAAGTACGGAAGGTGCCATTAGTGGCGGTGGTTTTACGGTATTCTACGTACTCTTTGCTTCGCCCTTTTACGACTCAAATGAAGTTAAGCAGCTAGAATTGATTCGCAATAAAAGTCACTTCTCTTAATGTATCATTTATTCAGTCGACAGTAACAGTCCATTAAGGAAATAAAATCAAAATAAATTGCCAGGAAATAATATAACGTTATCCTATTATCTGGCGAAGCAAATAATTTTCTTTTGAGTTATTTTTTGTTTTACGCGTGAATTTGTGTTAAAAGAGAAATATGTAGTAAACAGCCTCTTTGTACGGTGGTAGTGTCAGGTAAAAAAAGAACCGGTGAACGAACGTCTCAGCCTTTCTGCTATTTTTTTCGCGGCGACATTTTGTATGCTTTCTGTGCAAATGGCGCAGCATTTTACATAAATTTTGATTTCGTCCCTATTATTTCCATGCCATTTTGATGCCCAATGTGCGAAGGAAATTCTATTTATTACGTGCTATTTGTCTGAGTGTGAGCTAAACTTATATTCGTTGTTTGTTTACATAGTACCACCATGAAGAGTACCTCTACCCAATAGGCTTGCTGTAAAAATTAATGAAAAAGTAATGCAGTTCTCTCATTTATTTATTCATATACCTCGTTGGTATCAATATAATTTAGTGTCAGCACTAACATGCTTGTTTAGAAATAAAACAAAGCTTCGGCGAGACTGCAGCTACAGTTAATAAAACCTAGCTTACTCTAGCTTCACAGTAACTGGTAACATTACTCCTAGTTCCGTTTGAAGCTATGTACAAGTATATGCGCTTTGTATTAATGCGTTAGAACAAAGTAAAAGTACATCGCAATAAGTTTACAAGAGTGTGATACAAGAAGTGACTTTTAAAGTGCTTTCGAATTTATGTTTCTACATTAGATACAACGAAATAATCTAACCATACTATTTAAAATTACGCCGTGTGGTTGACGGCATAGAATACAAGTGTCACCACCCCCTATCATCCCGTGGGTGTCGTAAGAGGCGACTAAGGGATAACACGATGCAAATACCATCTTTGCGTAGAGACGGAAAACTCGACATCAAACCCTATACGACTGCCTCGTTGGTCTCGCGGCATAAATATGCACGTGGGATCGGGAGGTCCCGGGTTCGATACCTGGGTCGGGCAGTGTTATTGGGTTTTTCTGTCACGAAATTCTCAGTAGCAGCACGGAGTCTGGAAATGTGCCCGGTACGGCAATAGGCTCGCCCCTTATTACGTGGGACTAAAGTATATCTGGCGAAAAGTGGGTGTAGAAATACACCTCTGCCTACCCCTTCGGGGATAAAAGGCGTGACGATATGTATGTATGTATGTACTATTTAAAATTTTAGGGGTTAGTTACTTATTATCTGTATATATAAAATCCTTGCGTTACTGACTGACTGACAGACAAGCTACAGCCGACAATACTCGGCGCAAGAAGCTGAAATTTTGCATATATGTTCCATGGAGAACGTAGGGGTGCACTAAGACGGGATTTCCCGAAATTCTCACGGGATCGGGCAAAACGGGAAATTCGAAAATATGTGCGTGCAAAGCCGCTGGCGTCGACTAGTTAATTATATAATTGATCCATCTGAAGCCATAATTATACTAACGTAACGGATCTCTATCGTATATTTATTTGAAAATAAAGGTGACCTTCAATTGAAACCGAGGTTTCGACTCTGGTTACACCACCATCATTTTCCTTGTTTATCATCATAACCATATACTCGTATATCCAATAATAATTCGTCTCGATCTCCATAATAATATTATCATCGCAAACCTTAACTACCATAAATGGACCCACTTAGGAAGGACTGTTTAATATTCCGTCACGAACGTGGCAAAATGAAAGCTTGTTTGAAAACAGCATTTTTTTAAATCATTTACTAACGGAGCTTCGACATTTGTGACGATGACGCTCCATTTTTCTATCTCCTACAAAAATAATATATACATTAGATAGTTTGTATAGTGTCTTAGCGTCTCCTGACATGGGACTAGCCAAAGCACTATTACAAGCTCCGATATCACTATTAAAACATAGCCTCATCCGTATACTGTCGTTTCGAACACATTTCATCAAAATGTGGTATCGTCCTCGACAACGTCAAACTCTTCACAATTAGGAGCTAAAGAAAACAGCATTTAAAGTACAATATAACGATGCGGGCAACTGCGAGTTTGATACAGAGAGTGGTTCTAGTAGTGTGCATAAGAAAACAACACCTTTATTTTTATAAAGTTTGACTGTTACGTACGTGTACGTGTACGTGTGTAATAATTACGTGTTTGACTGATTTTTAGATGAATTAGGTTGTGTAAAATCGCGAGTGTTTGAAAGCATAAGTGAAAGTATAAGCTCTACAAAAAAAACATTAAATACAATCTTTACATAACCCCTTATGTAAAGCTTGTATTTTTAAGCTTAGCTTGTATTTACATGAGGGGATCAAAGTACCTACTCGTTAAGTAGATACACACTCGCAATATAGAATTGCATATGATTTACATATTTATGCCTAACTTCAGCTCAATAGAAAAACTAGGAATTCGATCTAACATGCAAGATTTTATAACAGACATGGGGACAGGTCAAAGTAAACAAATGCTTGTTATAATTAGCCATCCTGCGATGTTTTATTTTTTTGGAAATGGTTTCAATATAGCAAAAAGGTCGCAAAATGTGCGCCCGAAGCTTTATTTTATATTTTAAAATATTCACTATATTATGTATAACATTTCTGAATCTTCACATTTTAATAATAAATGAACTCGATTGCGGTATCATAATTCAGTTTAATTAAACTAGAGCTCTGCAATTAACACCTGCCATACTCGTATTCTGATGCGTTGCTTTTATTTTACGTCTTCACGTATCGTGCTATAAAATAAAGTTAATTAAATAATCAATTTGGTATGTGATAATTGTCTTACCTTTAATTAAACCTTTTTTTATATAGGTAATTGAAGTAACCCAAGGCAACTCTGAGTTTTAATAACACTAAACGATAGTAACTTGAATGGAACGATGGAATGGGTTACTGGACTGTACACAGAGACACGTATCGCAAAATATTGTTTTTGCCACTGAATATCTAAATAGATATTCAGTTCATAACTAAACAGACGATTAACGTCGTTTTTTATATCATCAGTTATCTGCCAGTGATAGTCTCGGCAAAATCGGTTACGTCATTTTGGATGTAAGAATGGATGTAAGGCACAAAGAACAGACAGATATTTAAAATTTGTTGTTTTTATCTTATGGATACTTTCATAAAACAAAATGCTGTTATTTTGATATTACATAGGTACTAAAATATTACTCATTTATTGTAGATAGCAGGCAAAAAATATTCTGCCATCCATTACCTGCGTAATTAACCACTCCATAAATACGCACTATCAGTTTGTATTATCAGTTTTGGAGCACAGGAGCCCACATTGCGGCTCTCGATAGATAAATCACATCCCCGTGGGAGCCAGAGTTAATGTGAATTACTGTACTCCAGGCAAGAAATGCGTCTTTTGACACCGGTGTTAATATCACGAACAAGATAAAAAATGTTGATGTCATTATTAGTTTGGTAATAAAAGGTTTTACAGCCTGAAACATGCGGCGAAAATATTGGGAGTATAGGCTGTTTGTCTTGCCTTGCTCTTACGTACTGCGGGCATAATAATATAGTATGTTTGTCTTCATACTAAGTACAATTTGTCTAAAGGTGTGACGAAGTATTTATAACGGGTGGCGCACAAGTAATGACCTACATATTATACCTATTGGTTCAGCTACAACTTCGTTTCTAAATTAGAAAACTAGAATTAGTTTTTTAAATATATATATTTGTGCCATGAAATTTAGTTGCATTATGATTTAAATATGATGTCTATTAGTAGTAGTAGTAAGACTATCTTAAGATATAGAAAAGAAAAGCATCGGAAAGTAGGCGTTTTGATCACTGATATGCCGATAACTTTAATTAAGTCTTGATAAATTAGATCCAAGGATAATTTCTTCGTCAGTAATGTGATCACGCACGATTTCCTTAATTTGTGATTTCGACAAGAGATGAGAACATCTGAGAAAGTCGTTCTAATGAATTTTAAACAGCTCCAATTCGCATAGAAAGAGATTTAGGATTGATAGTTGATAGCTTTACGTGTTTTAGTCGAGAAAGAGCTCTCTATCAAAATAACTTCAACTTTAACGCTCCAAAAAAATACTGTCAAATAAAAGATTATTTGACAGTATTTTTTTGGAGCGTGGGCGTACCGATACTTCCTCGACATATCAGTGTCAGAATTTATAATTGGAAAAGTTTGGAAAACCAAACTTTTGCATCACGTGCCAGTCAGAATGTCAGCGGCCTTCGCTCCGTCGCATTTATTGTCTCTTCATTATGAATGGCCGATGGAGTATCAAGGCGCCTGATTAGCGTCAAATGACAACAGAACTTTCTTTTTTAATGACGTCATTGTTCCATCCAATGTCTATGCGGCTTGAAAAGGTAGGAAGTTTATCGCCGTGTCAAGGAAAAGTGTCAAAGCTCATACGTCCCAAAAAATCCCCCGGCGACGTAAACGGGCCTTCTAAATGCCGTCCCGTTTCTACTGTAAAACGTTATTTCACGACCAACACCGCAACTCTGCTGGTAACCATTAAAAATAAACTACTCGCCCTCTAATTGTAAACGTACACATAGGGGTATTTTATAACGGAGCAAATTGTCTGTTGCGAAATTTGCTGTATGTGGACTTTTCAAATCGTTTTATTGCAGTAATAAAGACCACAATTGTACTCAGTAGATTGTAATTAAAACATTTCCCTTTAATAATCTGCTTTTGATTGACTTCACAATAAATATGTTATGATACCATTTTCGAACAACGCATGTCTAGAATTGGCTATCATCAACTAGATACAATAAATCCGTCTATGTACCCAGCGATTTGAATCTAAAATTACTTGAAATGTTCTTACTAAAATTAAATCTCTAGCTGTATTGAGAATATTTCAGCGCCTACGCAAGGAGTGCAGTGATTGGTCGGACTTCCGACCCAGTCCTAAATTCATTGCCGAAGCCGTTGGTATTTGATTAATGAATCATTGGATGTACTCCCTGCCCTCCAGATTAGGGTCCGCTAATAAACAGTGACTTACACTTTTCCCAGTGAGGAGTCGTCCTTACTAAACAGAAACTTTTAATTAAAGATCGCGGTTTTCATTACAAAGTCAAGAGGTAATTATATGCCATGTTTCATCGTGAAATAATATTTGGTTCATGTTCAAATAACATGGTGTACCTACGTATGTTCTTATTAAAGGGCTAATTACAATAATAATCATTTTAATAGGAATATTTTATAGATCGTATTATTTTCCTTTGCCGTTTCAAATTAGATATTTCAGTTTGATTACATAATATGTACGTTCAACATATAAGTTATTGTGCGATTGTGTTAGAAAGATTACAACTTAAGTATGAATGGACATAAGCCGTATTTTTAATGTACTACCTTTTACCTGCAAAAGGCTGCCACTTAATTATATTTCATTTTCATTCATTCATTCATCATCAGCCCTATATATTATAAACTGTCCCACTGCTGGGCACGGGCCTCTTCTCACCATGAGAAGGTTAAAGCCATAGTCCACCACGCTGTTCAAGTGTGGGTTGGCAGACTTCACATGTCTTTCAAGAACATTATGGAGAACTCTCAAACATGCAGGTTTCCGCACGATATTTTCCTTCACCGTTTAGCAAGTGTTAATTAACAATTTAATACGCACATAACTCTGAAAAGTCATTGGTGCGTGCCGTGGATTTGAACCCGGACCCTCTGCGTAGCAGTTTGTCGGTCTCTCCACTAGGCTATCGCCGCTATTACGTTTCATTATTGTCATTACATTATATTTCATTACTGTAATTAAATTATACGAAAGATTTAATTTATCAAAATCGTTTACAATTTTAATGTACCAGATATTAAAAAATAATTTGAGCATTACTGTGCTGTTCTTTAAAGATACGTGGGTTGATGTAAAGTATCATGTATAACGGTTTGTTATTGAATATCATTGCTTTTGAAAGTACAAATTAAAATAAATGCGAAACATTTTCAAGCTATTTAAATTGATAAAATTCGTTCACCTCGCTTGAATTCACAGTATCTGAAAGAAAATAAGTGCTATTCATTGAGTTCAGTACAGTATCTGCATTAAAAATCAATTTCAACTTATTTCCATCCATCCAGACGTGATTCAGCTCTTTCTGATGTTTTCGAATGGAAAACAACATTAAGTAGGTACCTATTCCAGTTTGTTCAATGATTCCTAATAGAACATTAAAATTTTAAACTACAGTATTAGATGAATGTTTTGACAAAATATATACCTATCACTCTACGTATGTACATTGCATGTAGATACCTACTTTAAATAGCTTGTGTGTAAATTGTTGCTATGCGGTGTAGTGCAAAGTCATCAGTATTCTTGATTGACAAGGCTGTTCGCAAGGTGCATGTGAACAAATATGAAGTATTCTTTTATACGAAAATTTTAGAAAAGTGCATTCATAGATACGTACATGTTTACATTGGTAATAAAATACAATATTTCTAAATACCGCAACCCTGTTAACGCATCGATTAGTCAAATAGAAAGACGACGGAAAGAAACTGTCGACAACTAGAAAGATATCCGAGAACCTCACTTTATCCCTTCTTTGCTATAGACTGTCTTCCAAAGTCTCAGGGGAAGCGGACGAATAAATTTTCTTTCCTACACGCGCACCAATACTTTGCAAGAGCTTGCATGCTGTAGCATCGTATTTGATTTTTCTATGGGCTCACTAAACGCGAACGCATGCATGTTATCAATTTAAAATTAAATAAAACTCAGTAGCTTCCTTGTTTTATAAAATTCATAATACAAAAAACGTCTTGATTGTGCTTATATCTTAGTAAAGATTTTCATGTTTATTATCATGACTCTGACAAATAACTTACAGAATATTTAGAATATTCTGTAAGTTATTTAAAAACGCGTGAGTTAGAT
This sequence comes from Euclidia mi, assembly GCA_944739405.2. Classification (NCBI taxonomy): domain Eukaryota; kingdom Metazoa; phylum Arthropoda; class Insecta; order Lepidoptera; family Erebidae; genus Euclidia; species Euclidia mi. The sequence goes on along the minus strand of OX123202.2, from coordinate 37,117,421 downwards.
TTTACATACAAACACTCGTGGGCTGCGTGTTGTGTATCAATTAAATACGTCATTGGTTCCAAGCTCGTGGTCCTTTGTGTATGAATATTAAGTATTACATTTTAAACCAAATACACGTGATAATATGCGATCAAAAATCAATCAATCAGGCGGTAGAAATCCACTGCTGGGCATCGCCTTCACAATTTCAGCCATAACACCCAGTTTGCTACTCAACAAAATTTGTGTGATACATATGAATAGAATTTATTTTGTTCAACGCTTTTTATAATGGCTACCTCGTGATGATTCTGGTTCAATACTGTTATTCTTGTATAGAAATGTGTACATGCACATCCCACATTAAACAATTTACTGTTCATTTGACTTATCACGGTGCCGCACTTAGGAAGGAATCAGGGTTACGAAACCGTTAAGTGAGCGTTGATGTATCTCGTTTTGTAAAATTATTCGTATTTAGAATACAGTTGTTGTCAGCCAGTGTTGGTTATAGAATTAATTGAATAATAGGTAAGTGATTTTTTGTTTAATGTTAGGATAGTATTTTCTTGGGTTTACGCGAATGTTACACATTTAAATTAAACAACTAAAATCCGTAAACTGTAGTTTAATTTTAATAAAGTTTGGATTTTATCGTATGCATTTTTACCTTTGCGAAACTACACGTGTACTAGCTATGTATTTAGTTATAATGTACCTTATAAATCTAGGGTCAGCAGACTAAAGTACATAAGTCAAAAAACCCTACTTTACAGGAATTAAAAAAAACTGTTTATAAAATCATAGATTTGGATAGTTTTAAATGTTTTTATTAACTTTATGTGTATTACAATGACTTATTACTAAGATACAATATTTTAGGGGAAATTTTTAGTTGTTTAATATTTAGATGACTTAAGTTATAAGGAACATTATGTGGTAGGTTAGTAGTATGGCTTATGTGAACAATTAAAAAATTCATGAAAAATAAAAAAAACGTTAAACTAATAAAAAAAAAGTAAGTAAACTTGTTAGCTAGTAGGTGTCACTTAAAATTCTTGATCTTCTTCCGGTTCTAGTATATCTGGATCAGTATTTCGTACACTTTCCAGAGTAGGAAGACTTAAATAAAACTGATGGAAAATATCTGGTATTAAAGGCAGCAGTGAAATTAAAACATTTTTTTTTCTATAGATATGGGCAATGGCTGAATAGATATATAGGAATATTATCAGGAACATTGGACCCTCTTCTTTTATAGTTAAAGATGAAAAATGGTGCATCTGTATCCAACGTATCTTTATAAGAAAGGATTCCAAATTCTTGTTCATATCTTAGCCACCTTTTATCGAGCCATTTAAATTGCCGCCCATCAGAATCTTTGTTTCTTAAAACTAAAGCACTTTTCAGCAGGGATGAAAAGTCATAAAAAAACTGTACTTTTCATTTCTACAATCTTAAACTTTTTACTGCTAGATCGAATCAACTGGATCCAATCATGGGGGTGAAATATTTGTAATTCAGTTTTCTTCTTTTTTTTTTCAATGATGCCATGATCTGTATCCACTTCTAAGTGGCTGTGCCCAGGAATCATAAACTTATGGTCAATTATTTTGATTGATCGATGTTTTTGCAATGCCCAGCTAAACATACAACTGACATGAGAATTCCTATTCTGGCCGCCGCATGTATCTGAATAAAAGATGACATGTTTTGTATTATCTGATATGGAAGTCTGTAAATGCTTGTAAATACAAGAAGCAATTTGGTTAGCTCCACGAGCAGCAACCGCCTCGTGCCACACGTAGCAAACAGCTTCACCAGTTTTGTTGTCATGGATAGTTAGGTTGAATGTCCACAACTGCCGCTTATAAAATGCTACAGAAGAACTTAGCGCTGGTTGGGTAAACACTGTTGTAAATCAAATGTGTACACCTGCAACGTGTCATCATTTTTACACATTTGAGTGTCAGCTCGCTTCATTTCATAGGCTTGATCAGCTAGAAATTTGTGAGTGTCATGTTGAACCATGAGATTGTTTTTATGTGATTCCTCTTGACACAACTGTATCTGCATCTTAAACTTGTCACAGGTGTAACAAGTATCGACACGCGGTTTTTTAAATGAAAGCCCTAATTTATGAAATTCCTGACTATAGATTTTGATTGAAGGTGGTCTATTACGATTCTGGCAAAATAACTCGTACATTTGCTGCATTGTTAAGTGAGATGGTAAGTATTTCTTCGACGTACTTTTTCTCGTATAGTGACTTTCATATGATGGAAATGACATGATGTGCGTCCTAATTTCGAGACGTTTTTCGTCTGAAATCTTGTGTTTAGGTATAATTTTACCACGGTTATCATCGGTTTGAGTACCACCTATAGAAGACCTCTTTTTCATGGCAACTGTCTTTATAAAATTGTCACTCTCGTCTAATGTTTTCAATAAACACCCTCGACAAACAGGTTCACGTTTACCATGCACAGTAAAAAAATATTTATACATTTTCATTCTAAACTTTTGCTTTTCTGGATCATCAGTGCGTATTCTTTGCGTAGATTTATCTGCAATTTCCATTAAAGTCGCCATGTATGCAGACCTTTTTGAGTAGGAACCCATTTTCCAATATTCCGTAAATATGGCATGCCTATCAGTTAATGATAAACGTTCTTTACACTTCATTCTGCATAAAGGTAACTCTTTCATGGCACGATCTGGTATAACCTTTCCTTTCAGAGTTTTGTACGCCTGCCCTAAGTTACGCTTTAATTTTTTCTCACTCTTTACAGCACGTAAACTCATTTTTGGTGGTACAGGATCAGTCGACTCATCACAAGAACTTGATGAAGATGGAATTCTAGGTACTAAAAAAGACGGATCTTGCACGGAGTCATCACTAGAAAAGTCCAGTTCAGGATAATATGTAGAACTACTGACATGCCCGGTGGATGTCGATGGTGTAGGATCGTCTACTAGGTTGTCTGTATTCAACATCGATGTTTGTAAATTTTCTGAAATAGGATAAGACAATAGGTAGCTAGTTTAAAATGTACCTATCTACCATTTATACATAATTTGCATTTCGATATCTAAAAATATTGAAAACATACCTCCATCGCCTTCTTGGTGAGTTGATAACGCCATTTCAACAAACTTTTTGCTTCTCTGGGTATTCATATTAATAATTAAAATATTTGAGCACACACCAGTAACAACAAGCTAACCCTTCAACGAAATGCTTACAATTGATGCCATTGGTAAATTAAAACACCGTTCCAATTTTTGTTTAGATCATAAATATTATTTAAGTACCCACATTCTTTAAACACACATCACAAGTGATGTTCCTTATAACATAAGTCAGACGTCTTGCCTCCAAAACTTCACACTTAAGAGTGAGTCCTTATAACATAAGTCAAGTTATGTTTTTTTGTGCGTCCGACCTATATTAGAATAGGATAAGGTTGATACGGTCCACCACTTGAATACGCCATTAAATAATTCAGCTTGACTTATGTGCTTTAGTCAGACTGCGAGTGGAATAAAAGGAACACCGAATATGTAATAAAAAAAATACGAAAAATTTGACTTATGTTCTTTAGTCTGCCGACCCTAGAAATATATCAATGAATATCGCCAGTAGGCAAATCGCCAAGCTCATGATTCATATGCTTTATTTTAAATATATCATACGAAATAGAGATAATAAAAGCAAATTTATACCAAGTTTGCTAGTTATTCGGTTTACAAATTATTACCTAGTATTTCATTAATCTTCTAGTTTATCTCTATATCTCTCTCGATTTTTCTCTCTTTCTCTCTGCTCCACTAACATTTGTAGCCAGTAATGGAATTGAAAACTGTGTTATAAATATATGATCAAAATGATGCAAGTGAATGGAACGCTGGCAAGAATACACATTCTAAAAAATATATACAATAAATGTAAATTCAATAAAACTGGTCCGTACATTTAAAGTATAACAGTTCCAGTATATAAACATTTTAAAGTTGTCTCCGTAAATGCAATAAAATTGGTCCGTACATTTAAAGTACAACTGTTCCAATATGATACATGTAGTATGTATCCGATAGTTTGTCTCGTGTCCCGGCGGGGCGGCGGGGAGGCGACAAATGTAACGTGTGCGCCATAACTCTGTGTCGCGCGACAAGAAGCCGCGACCTTTGTTTCTATACAGTCTCCCGACGACAATTTAGCCGACAGCCGTGATACCGCCCCATGTGTTGTGAGATTTCGTCCTATGTGTAAAGCACGTTTCTTTCTTTGATGGACTATGACCTCTTGAACGGTATTGATGCGCCATTACGATTTATTGATCCTCTCTGTAATTTATAAAAACTAATACATTTGAATATGCCAAAAAGCTACATAGCGATATCTGGCTTTGTAGCCAATTTAAGCAATTTCTAAGTGACAAAATATATTGTCCAAACTTTAATTAAGAGACGAATTGAATACCTACCGCAGAATACCTACTCAAGGTTACCGAACGCTATCCTTCGCGGTTTACGAGGCATTGCAAAAAGGCAGTAAATTACCCTGGGTTTACTCCCATTGTACTGCATCGAAGGCGTAAAAGTCCAACTGAACTTTGTAGTTATTGGCTGTGCAATTTAGAGGCCATTCAGCCAATATCTTCCAGAGAATATTTAAGATCTTGCGCATAACCGTTAAAATGCGGGTATCGGCACCACTCGACGCTCAGGGGTAATGTCCAGTCTCCAAGATATTCATGTTCCTACTTTGGGTTAACGGTTAACGCCTTGCCAACTACGCCTTGTTTTAATGTATTTTGGATGAGACTCACAATGTAACTTTTATAAAGAATTTTAGTTACTGCGGCAGTTTGATTAAATTCGATCGCGCGGGATTGGTTTAATTTTATGGAGATTGTAGCTAAACAATTCCAGTAATGTAATTTAATGTAGATTGATTATTTCAGTCCAGTTTAGTTTGAAACTGTTTACTGAGCGTTGTAAATTATGAGCAAACTATTCACGGTCACTTTAGTTTTGACCGTTTACAGCCGTTGAAGGGTCAGCGTTCCTTCTCCGTATTAACTAATGTAAACTATACTTTTAAACCCATTCGTTGAACAAATAAAATAACGACGACTATGAATATATGAATATACCTTATTATCGAACGTAATCGTTTAAAGCGAGAGTCAGTGTAATTACATATTAATTGGAGAAAGAAAATGTATTCCTCTGACTACAAAGGCTTTCATCGAATGAAAAAGTACATATGGAGTAAATGAGCTGGTAACATGAAGACAAGGAAACTCCGCAATTAAAGTACGTTAGGTATATTATATTTTCATTGAAGTTTACACTAGAACCTCGATTGTATTTCGCGTTTTTGCCATTATTTCTAATGGGTGAACAGAATTTATAATACTATTAATTAAAAAAGTAACTGCACGTGTTGGGTAGGTAGTGGTTTAAGCGGCTGCCTCGCCACCGTTTAGTACTGCGCCGAATATCGTGGTCACTTTGTGATCCTCAAATTGTTGTTTCGAGTCTGTGTTTAGGTACTTTGTATCCATTGATTGAAGGCTTGTAAAGTACTTCGTGATACAGGATTTATTGTTAGCGCTGGTTGTTTGGTGTCTTTTAAAGATGAATAACGGATTTAACTTAAAAGTAATTTATTTCGAATTTATAAGTATAAGTATAAGTCAAAAAATGTAGCACCATTTTGTAAAAGAAGCAGAAATTTTAATGAAAGCCAGAATTCACATATGTCTCTATTTCAAGCACCTACTCGGTATACAAATAAACAAAATATGCTGCAAAATTGCAACTTGGATTTACATACTAGGGGTTATCCACAGAGTCGTTGACATTTCTTCAGAATGCCTTTACCCTTTGCGGTGGTTCAAGCGGTTCACTCTTAACTAAGCCACAAGCATCTAACACCCACACTTTTGCATTTATTATAACAACAAGATTCCGTAAGAACTGTTAACCTATACCCCACCTGCAACGTCAATAAGTGCATTACAGCTAAGAAGAAACTGTATAATGAAATCTTGAGAAATTGAAGAGCAAAACTCTTGTAACTCAAATAATTAAACGTTCGCACTACCCACGTCTTTCCGATATTTCGAGCCATCGAGTAAAGATACAGCTTGAAAATACCAACACCTAAATCCTAATCAAGGAAATGGACTGAAATAACGTTGCATTATCAAAAAGTAAAGGTAGGTATCAACGTCGTCATAAATTTTGATGTATATGGTCAGTATTCTTTCTAATAACAATCCAGATGATGATGTCACGTCTCAAAGGCTTAAGTAACAGCATTTCAGAAATCCGCATAGAATATTTAGAAGAACAAAGCTGGCTGTGAAATTTACTGAACATGCCTATATACCAGTTGGCATCGATCCAAAATACTAAAACATATTTATATGTACATGTTAAATGGGTTTGCATAAAATATTTCGTTATAACTTACAGCTCTGCGCCAATCTTCATCTGGTGTCGATGTTCTTATTTATTTATGTAATAACTGCGGTGCCTGTATAGAATTATCTGTACCTACACGATAAGATTACCTTTCTAGAAATTATTACTAACCAAATTATATTTTCAGCTCGAATTTTAATAGTAATTCGTAATGTTCTCTACGGAACCTCTGAAATATCCTGAAATTAACTAATTACAAAATAATTGTAAAATAAACGATTATGTGCAAACAGTGTTTACCTCTTTATCTATTCAATTAAAATGATAATCTATTATACACTGAAAAAGGCAGCTTCAATGAAAACTAATAAACAGATCTTACAATTTTATCCCTAGTACATATTCTTGTTGATTTTCTCCTAAACTAAAAGAGGTGTTTAAAACTCGTCCCGATTGAACCAGCAACCGCAGGCCGCGAGTTCAATTTCGTACCAAATACACAGAAGCATTTTCATTAAAATACATACGTTTTGTCGCGGTCGCACTAATTAATTAGTGGTCCAGAAACATGGTGTTGATTTATGAACGTTAATTGATTTAATAATTATGAACATCAATAGCTACAGTAGAGGTGCTACGAACACTGCTTTTGCCGAATACCGAATATTCGAAAAACTTTCGGACAATATGTGAGGCCGAATATTCGAAAAACTTTCGGCCAATATGTGGGGCCGAATGTTCGGCAAAATATTGGTTCATTTCGCATGTAAGCTTCGACATTGCGGTACAAGGAAAAATGCTGGAAATTGGATTACATACATCGCAACTTACCACTTAAAACTTACCAATTTGAAGTCATAGTTTGAAGAATCATTTTCTAAAAATAAAATAAAAGACTTCACCCTCGAAGTCTCCAGATTGAAGTTTAGTATCCACATGTATACAATACAATCACTTCTTTGCGATGTGAAAGAAAAATTAAAAACACACATTCGCCTTCATATTATTGGGTATAGATATTAGTATAGAAGCAAGGATTCGGCGACCGAAACATTTGAACCGATATCAAATAATATGAAATCACCGGTTAGGCCGAATACCGAATAATAACTGTACATTCGTCGCACCTTTTATTAATAGTATCGAGCTTGCTATTACTGAACATTCATTTGTATAGATATTTACATTGTAGCACGTTGTTTGTACGAAATGAATAGCGTTGATTGATTTTATTACATCAATGTATTCAGCTCGTAATAATTCTTGATATATGATGTTAAGTTATAATAGTGATGATCTGTATTCGCATTTACAAATGACAATAATAAATTCCTTATAATATAATGTAATGTATTCCAAAAATAAGTTATGAAAACGTATATGTTACCCATTGTATTGTTGCCAAGTATTTTTAATAATAATAAATTGTATCAAATATTATTTTTATTATTCTCTTTTCGCGTGGTGTATGATTATTTTTTATCAAGAAAAAAATCTGATGAGTGCAATTTTCATTTTGTTCAATTCGTATCATCCGTATGCAGAAACATGCTAGGCAAGAGTTTAAAACAATTACTTCAGAATTTAAAGTTTCAGTGTCGGCAGCAGAACGTTAAAATAGCAAAGTCCTGTTTCGTTTTTGCAAAACCAATTAAAAGTTAACCAGCTATTACGCTTTCATTAATACAACGTGCTCTTAGCTATATGAGATTCAATAGAATTTGTTTATACTGGCTGGTTCTCGCAGTTGGAAAAGTCTGCTATAAGCAGACATGACCGAAAGACGACAAAACAATTTGTGGCACATACAGATTATAGGGATTGAAGCCATTATACTTATGCGGCGCTGTTTTAAACGCAGAGACCAGCTCTAAAACCATCACGTCATCTGCAATCAATTATCTCGGAGACATTCTATAAAAAATCTCTCTACTTAGAGTTAGATATACCCCGCATGTAATATCCATTAATAAGACATTATTTATGATCTTTGTCAGTTAACTGTTACAGTAATGTGTTATACTGATACAATGCAAATTACAACGAGCCTTTTCAAGTAGAAGGTCGCTATGAATCAATGCCAAGGGGCCATGTTATACTATACTCGAAACGGTCCCAATTACTGTTATTACGTTTCTATTTGAATGTTTCCTTTCAACGCTCCCACTCAAAAGCTGTATTTTTCTTCCATTTGTAACGAAATTACAGAAATCTTTCTAACATTAGAGACTAAATTATTGGTCTTCAGACACAAAAAATACTTAATATCCTTTTTATACGAAGTCATTACACCGTCTATAAGTTGCGATTCAACCAATTTCGCAATTTTATTACTTGCTTTTAAAAATAATCAGTATTACCCTTCTTCGGTGGAAAAAATATATGTTCTTTTAGACGAGATCAGATGCCAACAAAAAATATTCCCAATCTTGAACATGGACACCGACTGAATAGTAAATGAAGAGTGACACTTAAAACTTTCCCCTCACTCGCGAATTGAGTAAAACACTTTTATTGGGCAACCTCTCAAGGTCAAGGACACGAAGGTTTCCGAACGCCTCCGATTTATCCCGAACGCGGAAATCATAACGAAATGAACCGAACAACCGATGAAGTTTGAAGGGCCGTATACTTTCTGAAATGTACTCATATTTGTCATCGTAACAAGGATTTTATTGCCGTTTTTATATTATTGCCTCCTTTATCGCATATAAAAGTTGTTGAATACTGTTTTGTACATAACTCAAATCGCAATGTTTTGTTGCGATATCAATTTTTATGAATTAATAGGCTCCTTGTTAAATTACTGATAACTGTTCTTATTTTTTTTGGTTTGTAATAAACTTCAACCAACATGCAATAGTACACTCGCATAGCCCATCCGTTCTCAATTCCATGCGAATAAATAGGTTTATTGTTTAACGCTCCAAATTCCAGAATCATGTAGGTCATAATAAAAACAAATAAAACGCTACTATCAAATGATCTTTCAGACTTCAATACAATTGCTACAGTAAAAGCTAAACACATCTCCAAGTTTCTTGGCAGATAACAACATTATATCTGTAACGAAAATACGATAATGTAATGTGTTATATAAACAACAAGCGTCAATATAAACAGTTTACTTACTTAAAGCGAACATGTGAGCCGTCAACAACGTGTTTCTCTTGTAATGCTTATCCAATTATTCAATTTCAGTGAACGAAAATGAACTTACGTGTGTAGTCGCCACTAAAGCCTCCCGCCTGCGGGGTTATTGAGTTTGCGAGAGCTCTTAAACACGAGGTTTCCTGGGGACTCCAAAATTCGCCGATGTTACGTCATTGTACCAATGTATCGTCCACGTTTATTCGCCTGTGAAACTAGTCTAATTAATTGAAGAACAACAAGTTTGCTTCAACTACGTTTATACTTTAAATGTTACGAAACAGCGGATAAATAATGGCGATCAGTCAGCGGGACCCCTAGAATACTAATTCGTTTTTCGTTGAAAAAAGCGGTTGTCGCTCGACGTGCTAAGCCAGAACAAATTGGTCGCAAAAATCACCATTCTTCGCACTACCCTGTGTTATGACTATTTCAGTTTCAGTATTACTATAATTATGTAATCACATTTAGCCTTACATCATACAATATTATTTAGCGGATCTTAGTCGCGATAATTTATTTATTTCAAGGCATATATACCTCCGTTATTCTATATTGAAATAAATAAATTATCGCGAATAAGACCCGCTAAATAATATTGTATGATGTATACAAATCGCGAAAGTTTAAAATCGATTACATTTAGCCTTTATCACGCTTAATCATTTCCATCTGGTCAACAAGTCTTCTATTCTCACCCGAACTATAATTTGAAGATAATCGGATGCAAATTAAAACTAAGTAAGTCATACAGTTGAAATGTCACGTGTATCGCATTTTACGTCCGTGGGCGTAACCACATGCGCCAACGACACACGGCTCCCGAGGTTTTATTAAACGGATTCTTCTTTCTATTCGCCGATTGGAAAATTCCCGGCGGCTCTGGGAATTCGATTATGCCTGTCGTATGCCTGTCTTGTTTGCTTGTCTCGCGTTGATAGTAATGAAATGTAGTGGCTCCGTTGTAAATCTATCCTCGGTGCAATGGAAATGACCGTCGCATCGCTCCAATATTTTATTTAAACACGGGACGGCCGTTTTTCGTGGATGTTCAATCAACGTTTTTGTGTAATGTATGGATGCCTTTCGTGGATTTTGAGTGACGAATGTCGATGTGTTTTCAGCGCTTTACAACGTGTATTTTATGTTACGTTTACATTTCATTTTAATATTGAAATATTTTCGGAATTCGGGTAAAATTAAGGCGCTTCTGAAATGCTGATAAATCGTATACATTAAAATGTTAACATCATCATCATCAGCCTGCAAGAGTCCACTGCTGGATATAGGTATAAATGTTAACATAAATAGACAAAAAATTACTTTACATAGTTGAGATTTAGATACCATAATGCGATGCGTTGCTTAGAACAAGGATGATCGTGCCGAACAGAGTTTGACGGGTGGTTTACCGTAGTAGTCTTACTACAAAGCGGATTTTGACGGGTGGTTTACCGTAGTAGTTTTTCGACAGTAGTATGTTAACCCATGCTTGTCATTGTTGCAGATGTTTGGTGTCAAAGCTGTTCGACGTTTGCTCGAAGTCGACGCCGGAGCAAATGGAGCAGCTGGATGAGATCCGGATACCTTGGGGCAGCGGCATCGTCGGATACGTCGCTGAGAGCGGCGAACCTGTCAATATACCTGACGCGTATAAGGTTAGTTGAACATACTGTATGTACGACGTGTTGTCTTCATTTCTTTTTTGGCCGCCGAATTGAGTGACTACACGAATAGCGTAGGGTTCAGCGCTTGTCTCGCTGTTAAGTGCTGCGTCGATTTGTCTGGCTTCGATCCACTCATGAATTAATACTTGTAAAGTCTGCCGAGATACTGGATTCGGGAAGTTGTCTTAAGAAAATTCAAGTTTAATTTATTTTATTTTTTATTTATAGTCTCACGCCTGTATCCCAGAAGGGCTGGGGTAGGCAGAGGTGTAAATATTACACCCACATTTCGCCATGAATTTTTAGGTCCCACGTAATAGGGGGCGAGCCTATTGTCGTTACCAGGCACATCACCTGACTCAAGTTTAATGCATAAAGATTAGTATCTTCTTGGGTTTACGCGAATGTTACACATTGAAATTAAACTACAGTTTACGGCCGGTGTCTACAAAATTGTCTGTGAATGTGGGCTCTCATACATTGGACAAATCAAGAGAAGCATAGGCATTCGACTCAAAGAACATATAGCTGACATAAAACATAAACGCTCAACAAAGTCTGCTGTGTGTGAACATGTGGAACAAGGACCCAACCACTACCTGCGATTTGATGAACCACAGATACTCGCAAAAGAACATCTTTTTCTTCCAAGGATGATACGAGAGGCTATTGAAATTAAAAAACACCCTAATTTCAATAGGGAAGATGGTTGGAATGTTCCTCCAGCTTGGGACCCTGTCATAAGGCTAATGAAACCCCTGAAGGACAAAGTCACCAGAAGACCTAAGGACACTGTGAGCTCATTCTGCGTAAATAGTAACACCTGTAGTTGAAAAATGTTCGGGTACTTTGAGATAACTTATACATTCAAAAAAAAGACAAATATCACCTCAGTCTGCCGTGAACATGAATTCTGTAAAGAATTCGAAACGTCGGCTAGTAATAAATTAAAAATATAGTTTCTAAATCTTTAGTTTCAAATGTAATAACTTAGTGAAACCAATACAACGCGATAAAATCCGTAAACTGTAGTTTAATTTCAATGCATAAAGATTAATTCACTATTCATATTAGTAAAAGTGGTAAGGTAAACGGCCCAATAGCCGTGAAATTCTGAACTTCGCTGACTTTGCAGGTCTGCTATGTTAAAGTTAAAAGACTAACAAAAATGAAATTTACGGAAGTTTATAGACAATTTATTCTTGTTTTCTCATAATTTTATAGTTTTTGATATATACGGCTGTAAGAATACTTTAATTTTAATTAAGTTTGAAAAGACCCATTTGTACCAGTATCCGGTAGATATGTCCTAGTAAACGGTAGATTGTCCCAGATACCGGCAAATTTTAACCGCGAATTTGAACTCTATTTGCTTAATGTTAAAGTTTATAATATTTGAACTTTTTATTTATAAATATTTTGTAATGTGATTGTTATGTATTTAAAGGGGCCGAAGAAAAGATATTTATTTTTATTGAAATGTACATATTTCAAAGGATATCACAAGCCAGAATTAAAATTGTCGCAATACTAAATTTATTTATTTTAAACTTTTCTCTAAAATAAACTAAAACAAACAAAAGTATACCTACGTCACATTATTTTTGAACTTTTAAAATTACTGGAAGAAGTGGCTTCTTAAAGTTATTTTCATTGGATTAAAGTTATACAACAAATTTGTTTTTTAGGTTGCTAAACACAGATTAAATCCTACCGTATAAATCAATTTAACAACAGGTACCTACTTACCTACAAGAAAATATCGTATGCGATTGGTTTAATTACAATTTACAAACAATTTATAGCTTTGCAAGGCCCTTTCTTTAATAGAACAACTCACGCACTAGGGATAAATCCTGTGTCCCGAGAGTCTTTACCAACATACAGCAAACGGGCACGATGAACACCCAGTATTGAACCCACAACACTAGGCAAGTGCAAAGCGGCGAGGTGGCCTCTTAAACCACGACGCCAACCGTGCAGTCAGCTCAACAAACACTCTTTGTTTGCCGAAACATGGTCTCCTCTCTAAGACTTGTCTGCTCCATCGATCGACGAGAAGATCCGACGTAGCTTACCGAATGCTGCCCATACCAACGGAATCCATTTATCGATTTCCTTCTCGAAACTGTGTCCACCCAACTGTATTATTTTCTCCAGGTAAACATTCTGTTGCACAACTTCGAGCAAGGAACCGTCAATGCAGATCGGTCTCAACACGACGTGTTCATTGATCACACACCTTCGTTTTAGCCAGGCTCATGCCAAGACCAATCCACCGGGGAGGCTTCATTAAGGTCGTACAGCATTCTGCTAAGCTCTTCCAACGTCTCTGCTATTAGGACGATGTCGTCAGCAAATTGAAGATGTGAGATGTACTCGCCGTTTGTATTCGTTGAGCCCACTACAATGTCTTGAAGACATCCTCAAGTGCGTTGGTGAACAGCTTGGAAGCTATTACATCCCCTTGCCGGACTCCCCTATGCAACTCTATGGTGTTTGTCCTTCTGTCTTGGATCTGAACGGTCATGTTCGCCAGTCGGTTTCATACAAATATCTTAACACTTTGATATATCGCCAGCTAATACGTCATCGTTGCAGGCTGTTAAGAACTGCCCAGGTTTCGATAGAGTCGAAGGCTTTCTCGTGGTCCAGGAATGCCATACACAGCTGCTGGTTGTACTCATGGGTCTACAGTATGGACGTGCTCCACAGTGATGAAGCCTTTTCGAAACTTGCAGTGATGGCTGGAAGTCGTCGAGTTGTTTGTTACAACCCTCGATAACAACTTGTAGATGGCTGAGGAGTGAAATGGGTCTGCAATTCTTCAATAAAGTTTTGTCGCCTTTTTTGAAGAAAAGAGCCACCACACTCCCGCTCCATGCCCGTAGTTTTGAACCTTCGTGGATGACGGTATTGAAAAGACTTGCTAGCTCTCTCAAGGTTGTGTCCCCACCTGCTCTGAGGAGTTCTGCAAAGATACCATCATCACCAGGTGCTTTGTTTTTCCTAAATTGCTCAAAGGTCATCCGTACCTCGCTCTGTTCGGCATCCGGGATAGGTAACTTCGATGAAGTGGCTCATGGTCGAGGGCTCTGTGGACGCCCAGTTGGTCTGTCACGTTGAAATCATGTTTCAGTGGAACTCATCTGTCAGGTGAACTCAACTATGATTTGAAATCAACTTTGAGTTGAAGTTAACTTTGACCACGCATCATCAAAATCTGGTTGCTATATAGGATCACTCGTCAATACGATTGAAACGAGCCCAAACTCGATGGGCTTGTGTCGTTTTATTGCGGAGTTCCTATGGCCACTTTCCAGCTCCATCATGCGATTAGCTCTATACAAATTAAGAAATAGGAGCAGGGCACCGTTCTCTTATTTTTCATTATAAATAAGTATTATGCCTCGTAATAAAATATGTTTTGAAATATACACACCAAGCCCTTTCATATGATAGGGTTTAGAATCGTAAAAAGTGGTAGTGTACGTCCCAGCATCAGGCTGAATATATTGTTACTCTACTACTCCACTACTACAGTGTCAAAGGATAATGATACTTATGCAAGGCATTAAGGTGCAGTAACGGGCTCCGGTGCCATGGGTAGTACGAAGTCAACTTGTGTACCAGTAACCGGTAAAAAAGGGTATAATATTGCCGGGTACTGGGTCATGTTACATGTAGGGGTTTCTGAGTCCCAGTAAATGTAATATGCCAAAATACTAACTATTTCATAAAATTCATCGCAGCTTATGGACTATATCGCGAGATAATTAACTCAAATATTTAAGCAAATAAACACTGTCACTGTGCCGCTATCCGCAGCAATATGATAAGCAAACCAATACAATGTGGTAGCTTCGTAGTTTAGTGACAAAACCTCGAAATTCCACAAAATTTTCGCACCCCACACTTTCATAGTAGTATAGTTTTGCCACCATTTCAAATATTGACCAGCTTTAATATTATAATTATACGAAATAATATCAAGTATTAATTGCAATTCTCACACTTTAATTATATTTTGGTAAAAACTTAAAAAAATATAAAAACCGACTAGTTACCGGGTACCGGGACACTGCCGGAATTACGTACGTTTACCTTAAATAAAATATTGTGGATTTTCTATTCAGTTCAAATCGTTTAATTTGAAATTTTGAGGCAGTAACCTTGCTCAATCTTGAGAGATGGCGTTTATAGTCTCTAAATTACTTTTATATTCAAAGTGGACTACATTCATGATCGTGTACATCAAATGCAGCGTCGGTATATTTTTGAACTCATCCAGATTAAAATTGTGTTTCGTCCATAAACTTTATGACGAGTGAAGTATATTACGGCGAACGTCATTGAAATGTCAAACACGCACCCGTAAAACTCAATGTCATTATTTGTCACGCGTAAAAGCTTTACTGACCGGACGAATAAAATATATATTTTGCATTGCAAACGTCGGATTTTAATCGTCTATGTCGACAATATTTAGATGTAAAAGATGGAAATAGAATTCGCCCATCCTCAAAAAATATGCCTTTTAAATTCAAACAATCCTCCCTTCCCGCTCACCACAAACCATCGTACGGATCTGAAAAGCAAACCTTTTTCCTTTTACAAGTTTGTTTGCATTCACCGCAAATGCTATGGATAGGTCCGATCGCTTTAACCTGAGCAAATTTTATCAAACAAGAGAGGTGAACCAATACCATTTAGAGAATAGCGTAGATCGCCAAATGAAAATGCCCGACTACTTTGGCTAACGAACATCTGATGTAATTAGGTGAAATTTCATGAAAGGAAGTTTTCTTACAAACAGTGTATTTGCCTTCTCAAGGCGGGTAATGAAAAGAGGTAAACATGGCCCGGTTGGAAGCTATTTCGTTTTACCATCTCACTTGATTCCTAAAATAAACTCGGTAATGAAAATCCGCATTTTAAGAATGTTTGGAGACCTCGGCGGTACAAAAATTGTAATTTCGCCTTATAATACATTCATTACTTTATTTTTTAGGGTTTAAAAAATTGGGTGGATTTAGCCTGTTTGCGGTTTATTAATGGCTGTAGATTAGGTTATACGCTTGGAAAAGACCCGTTATAAATACTTTGTAGAAAGATTAAAATCAAATGGTTTGTCACAAGGGTCCAGGTGGCTAACCATAAGTCCCAAGGTCTCTAGGTCGCGAGAGCTGGGATCTAGCCTACACGGCCGAATCTCCAGCGCAAGCCAGACCTGTGGGGCACCTGTACGGACTGGTTCCTGCCTATCAAACACCACCTGGACTTTTAAGCTAGTTCGATGCTACAACAATAAGTCATCCAACTATGACAGAATATAAATTGAAAAGAGTGGCCATGAGTTTTATTGCCCGTTCTTTCTCGTGGTTCTACCTATTGCATTGCGAACGTGGCAGTAAATGTAAATGTAGAATCAATCATTAAGTAATTAACTTAAATTTTGACGTTCATAAGCGACATTTTGTGACCTAGATGAATAAATCATTTTGACTTTGACTTTAAGCATTCATGGTTGCCAATGACTGAGATAATCTTGATGTACCATGCTTACGTGTAAGTTTAATGATTACACTTTTACCGATACCTAGCCAAGAACTTCAAATCGAACATTTACTAGAAATATTCTATATATATAGAGACTTAAAACTCTTGTCTCTCACGCAATTAGATAATTTTCAAATTTGTTGAATATAGCGCACCACCAGACATAAATGAATTTTATTTTCATTTTGAATTATTCAAAAAATGTTCATGTTTGATATTATTTTATTGAACTTCTGCTTTGATTAAATTATATCAGTGTAATTATTTCATCATAAATCACAATGTTTAATTTTGATAACTCGAGATGTTTTATCTTTGAACAATCGAAAAATTGCTTATCCATCCGATTTATTTGAAGTATAATTGAACGATTTACAATATGCATGCTCACGTCAAAATAAGTAATAAACACAAATTATTACTTTACCCTCGTAATTTATCCTACTCACAATACCGCTATGAAATATTTATGACAAGCGAAACAAAAAATGTCACTGTAATATCCTTTTACGAGTGGTCATTAAACAATGACAGGAGCAAGGGCTTACACGGCTAACATATTACACCAACTGTTTGACATGTACGGCGTTTAGCCGGAGAAAGTTTGTTCGTATTAAGTTTTGTAATCGGTCGCGTTGCCGCTAATGTTCTATGCCAAGTTTATAGTGTCATCGCGAATATAACTTACCTTTAAATTGTCCAGCAATTTTCCTTGAGATTGTTTTTAATGCCGTACATTCGTCATACTAATAGGATCATGTACCTACTACGTAATGATAGGATACCATTTACTAAACGTGGATTAATTTGGATTTTCATCATGATTTTAACGGACTCAATCGACTTTCATATAACGTCGCTGAGTGCCTTGAAGACATCGTAATTTGTTATTAAGGGAGTCGATCCCTCGGTGTATATTTTTAAAAGCTATATTAAGTGATGGGTACTTACTTGTACGCCATAACACGCCTACGCTATAAGTACAATTTTGTTTCTATATTTATGCTATTACTTTCATGTTGAATTTACATATTGATTATGATTTAAATGTTTGATTTATGTTTTAGTAGAATAATTTTTCTAAAAACATCTTTATGCAGATTTTACGATTCAATAAGGGATTCGATAAGGGTTAGGCTCCATGCGACCACGCTGACCAAATGCACGTTAGCAGACTTTACATGCCCTTATTAAGGAGAACTCTCAGATATTCTCACAACATTCTGCTGCACCGTTTAGCAAGCGAACATTGACTTAACGCACAAACTTATCTACACTAATATTATAAAGAGGCAAACTTTGTATTTTTGTTTGTAATGAATAAACTCAAAAACTACTGGACCCATTTTAAAAATTCTTTCACCATTAGAAAGCTACATTATCCGCAGATAATGTAGCTTTCTAATGGTGAAAGATTTTTTTGCGAGTAACATAGGCTATATTTTATTTTAGAAAAATAGGGGCTAGTATGAAATATAAGAAAAGTCGCAAGGAAGGTTAGAAGGGCGAGCCTTGAATTTATACCTGAGACCCTCTGCGCAGTTTGACAGTCTCACCACTAGCCTATCGCTTCTACAATAAAAGAAAAAGCTAAAATAAAAACAAGCCTTATAAGTATTCGTGAGAGAACACTATCTGTACATGCGTCAGAATGCATTACTTTGTGTCGAAAATACAATTCTGTGTGTATTTGCTCGCGACGTTGATATATAAAGTACAGTTGAGTATTTCTCACAGACTGACATTAGCCGCTGTGTTTTATCACCTGGCGATTTATCTACACGCATTTATATTTCTTTCTCTCGCTACTCAGCGAATGATCAAGAGACTCAACTTTTTTCTAGATGGACGTTGTAAATTTCATGTGACATCTTTTTGAAAAGGGTGATCTGTTTGTCGCAGGCTAATCATTTCGTTTGTATTTCGTATATTATGTCTAGTTTATATTTCGTATTTCATTCCATTTTGTATTTCATGTTATTTGCTTATATTCTTGGCAATCATTTATGAATCATGCTCCGCGATAATTGGACATACTTTCTAATTTTGCTACGAGAGCAGTTTAACTGAAAACACAATATAATCGTTCACAGTGTATTGTTATAAAACTTTTTATCCTGATACTACGTCATTTTATGTCCAAGGAAATATAAACCCCAAGGGTCAATACGATTTGACCAAAATACTTTTCGTGTTCAGCCCAACCGTTGCCTATGAATGCGTTAAAGCCTTAAGGTCCAATACCTTCACTTGATATTTTTAGTTAAGTTCCTACAAAGGAAAATACATGAAGATAATGGTTTACAGATAGGTCTAATACCGAAACGGATTTGTAGCCATCTTGACCATACCTTTGATCCTTGTTTGTGTTCTTCTAATAAAGCGTATTACGAAAAGGTCATCTTATTTGGAAATAAGACGACCCTCGATGTTCCGAAGCAAAACTTATAGGTATATTTGTCAGGCGCGTTGTCTATAAAAGGATTTTGGTCTCAAGGCCCACACATTGGGTGTATTAGTGTACAATCCAGTTATACGGTATGCTAAGCTTTTAGATACAGACTTACACAGTTTTTCATTTAACAGATTTATGAGTATGGGATTGAAATCTATCAGTTGTTTGGTTTATAGCAATTTTTGTAACATTTTTAAGTCTTCATATCAGTGTACTATAAAATAGATAAGTACAACTAAAATTCGTATCTATGGTTCAATTAATATTAAGACGACGAGTTCGCCGTGAAAACCAAAGATACTTTTCAAATATATTTTTTATGTGATACATGACACCATATCGTATAATAAGTGTGTAATACGCATATTTAATGTCAAAAAGCATAGCGATAATACAATCCCATAGTTATGAACTCTTTAGACAGGCTATAATTTCATCAGCTCTTGTCTCATATTCTATGGTGGTATAACTGACAGAGCCTAACGAAAATCGCCACAAAAAAGTACTGTTATACTGTCATTTTGTACTAATACTATGGTAAATTAGATTCATAAAATTTAAAGCTCAGAGCCAAACCGTTTAGTAAACAGATAGTGAATAAGTAACTTTCTTTACTGATTATCAAAGGCACGCTGCCATTCTTAGATACATAATTATAGGTATAACATGTAAGATTATGTAAGTATATGTTAGTCCGGCCAGCAGAAATTGAATGTATACTACAGCCAGACATCTTAGCTTGGATTTTCACAGTCGCTACCGAATATCGTTCCACTCTGAAACATATGTATTTATAATAGTTCGATTTGTATTTTATTAGTAACCGTTCTCACATGTCATGAGCATTGTTCTAGCTAGTCGTTCGTAAGTTATTCACGCGCTGTTGCAATGTTTTATTCTCTTGCGATGAGCCAAAATACACGGAGATTTGAACAATGGCTGACCTGACTCGCTCTGTTTGACAAGCACCGAAATAACTGCCCGAATAAATTGCACTGCTTAGGAAAAATGATAGAGGCCCGATCGTAAATTTTTTATGTTTTCTATTATTTTGGTGAGTTTTATAATATTCTTTTTTAAACCGATTAAAAATATCCTTTCTTATTGCTTGACAATATTATAGGTCAACTCAGGTGTCGGAGTTTCCAGGCCGAAAGCCTAACAATACTTATCCTGAGACAAGAACCGGGGCAGAAGTTTTACGTGTAATGGACAAGCCGATAACGGCAAGACAACATTGTGTAAGGGAGTACAATTACTACAGTAGTTCATAATCTATACCTATCGACAGAATCCTACCAATTTATCTTAGTATATAAACGTATATCAGGAATCTTAGAAATATAATCTATTCGTACCATGTTATGTAGCATCTTATAAATTAATCTTAATCATTTTCACATATGAACTGTCAAACTTCATGTGTCTGTGTTATTGCTAATTATGAAAATTGCGCCAGATTGTAATAAAACTAAGACATAAAGTTAATAGAAACAGTGCGGTATCTGTGTCAGCGTACATTTAGTATACCGTTTTCATAATTTTTGACAAGTATCATGTGTTTGTAAATGTCTTGAGCTCTGAATTCATGACGGTACGAGCTACAGCCGTTATAATAACTTAAGCGATTAACAAACTTGGAGTTCTTTACCAAAATACTTCATAATTACTTCTCATCCTTGTATATTATAACACAAAGTCCTACGCCTCATCTGTCTGGCTGTCTGTTCGCAATAGACAGTAACTATAAAGCAACGAATTTTGAATGCTGTTTTTACCAATCACGGCGGAGTGTTGAGGAGGATCGTTTAGGTGTAAAAACTATCGCAGCCCGACAGACCAGCGGGGAGGCCGCTGGTGGAGGATACATTGTAACTTTATAAAGATAAATAATCTCTCTTATATTAGATTATATGAAGTTGTATCTTAAGAAGGTATTCTGTTTCAATACATCGTATTATAAGTGAGTTACCTGGCTAAATTAAACCTGTTAGATAAGCTGTAATTGAATATTTCATCTTATTTTCTTAGAATTATATCATGAATATCCTTGAGATATATAAATAACTTGCTCTAAGATATTTACTTTATTACTTAAATTAGTTTTTTTGCTATATTTTCGTCCGAATAACTTTAATCTATATATTTAAGTTTGTTCGTTACATTCGTTATTGAACTAAACATAACAAATCAGTTTATTTTAGACAAGGACTAAGGTAAAATTGAATTTATCGTAAGTTCGCAGTTTCATTCAACTATTAGGTAGCAAAATTTAAAATATATTTCATTCTGTGGGTGTACTCGAGTCTAAAAATAAAACATAACTTAATTTTTGTAACCTAAATTCTTTGTATAAATATTTAATATTGTACTCTATTATTTTTATAAGAAAGGTACTAGAAATGTAGTAGGTAGTAGTAGCGTAGGTTACCGAAGCGATACCTATTCATGAACTAGACAAAGAATAACAGATAGCTGGCTTCTTGTATTTCTAGCGCGGGATAAATTAGCTGAGGAACCTTCTCGCCAAGTCGCGTACATCAATTTCACTCTCGCACCTGTCAAAACTTTAGCCAACGGTACGGTAGATAATTGTTTGCGGTGTTTCGCCTTAAGGTAGCGTATCCATAAAAATGAACGACAGAGCTGAACGAAGAAAACGTTCGTCAGTTGTAGTTATGACTGTATAGATAGCGTAAGCAATACGCGCTTAAGCGGTCGCCTTGTCTTTTGACACCGCACTGAGTGTTATGCATTCGATTCCTACACGAGACAACACTTATCTTAAAATTTTTGTTTAGAGTCTAGGTGTACTTTGTGTTCGTTGATCGAATGGCTGTAAAGTCCTTGGAGACACGCGGAATATTCCTATTGAGGGAATAGTCTTTAAAATTAAAACTTTATTTCTGACCCTACCTGAGCTAAAGTGCTGCAATTTATTAATTTTTTGCCACATCCTCCGCTTAGCTCTTTCGCACATTTCTACCGCATACTTAGTATTATACGACGGAATTCCAGCTGAACTGTCAGAATTATACGAGTACTGCTAAATACCAGTGTGGTAATGGTAGCATTACTTTCGTGCTTTGAATGATATTTAAGTTTTAGTTTGGCTTGTTTTTGGAACGCTGGTATCGTTAAGTGGGTAATTTTCACGCTGGCCAAAAGATCATAAATGAATATTACTTTTCGTACTTATCTAATAGTATTATATACTTTTGAAAAGGTCGATTCTATTTGAAAGTAAGTATACACAAACGTAAGTATTTTAAATTAATTAGTTTGTTTGATTACTGGCTTCCCCTTCAAAGTACTTACAAAACCTGTTTGACATGCAATTTGTTGAGCCTATAATTAAGCACGAACGTATGCCAGAGAGGCTTCACTGCGACTTTTTTTCTGCTTTGGCTGTATGTTGCAAATGTTAAAATATATATGCATACTAGAGGACGCCAGCAGCTACGCCTGCACTTTATTTCAATTTTACTCGTATTGGCCGATCCCGTGGGCATTTCGGGAAATCCCTTCTTAGTGCACCCCTGCGGTCTCCAAGGAACATACATGCCAAATTTTAGCTTCCTGTGCCCAATAATTCCGGCTGTAGCGTGTCTGTCAGTCAGTCAGTAACGCAAGGATTTTATATATTAAGATTACCAATGTCTTTAAAGTATGGTTAGTAAAGTTTATTGTTGACGGCTACTTATAGTTTGTAATAAACGAATTTAAATTGTTATTCCTGGTGTGCGAGAGATTTTCTCCATTTAAAAAACTGACGCAATGAACTGCCTGGTTTGATTCTATGGATTGCACAAAGCTTTCTACCTTAACTCGACTGCACACGCCAAGTATTAGTTTATTATAATTTGTAAAAAAATATCAGCACTTATATTAACTTCAAACAGTAGCCTTTGTTGGTCAATTATACTTCGACAGACATTCCAACTTTCTTAAAGTCATTGTACAAACTTGAAGTAAGATTATCAGAACGTTTTGGCGGCATCCAGTGGATAATTTGTATCAATATTTATAACGACGGGTCAAGGTATCTTTTAATTTTACACGTACTAAGCGCATTGCATAGAAAAAAATATTTTTATTGGGTAATTATATCTATAGTTTCGCTGAGACCACTAGTCAAGGTGGGCTGTCGTGTTCTCTAACTATTCCATGACGTTTCGTACACGTGGATGCAAAATAGTGTAAGAGCCGCCTCATGTCGCAGCCGCTGCCAAGTCAAAGACCTCGACATAAAATTTGATTTTTTTTAACGGTATGCACTAAGCTTAGCCCATATTTTCATATGCAAGTAGATTATACTTTATTTGTTTTGAATAAGAACTTGATTAAGTGGTAAAAGAATAAGTAAATTACTGTTTGTATCAACCCGTTACTATCGTCCATTATTGGATATAAGCCTCTGCAATGGCTCGCCCCTGGGTACCATTTCGGCCCTTCGTATCCAGCTGCTTGCCGCTATACTTCACTCCGCCTAGCCGAGCTTCATAAGCTACTTCTCCACAAATGAAGTCTCCACTTCAGAACACGTCTACACCAAACTTGTCTTTTACTTACGTGGTAATTATTTGACCACAAATCGAAGAAGAAAGCTCTTGGTGTGATCTAGCCCATACGTAGAAACAGTTCTATGTTTGTATACGTCTGTAGTGTTCTTATTTAAATTTTTAAAAGCTAAGAGCCTGGATGCTGGCAATCTCAATTTCTCCGCATTCAAGGTAAGCACACGGTTCACAAACATGGTTAGTACATGTAATGGAATGAGGCTCGGCTTTATAAAGCTAAAAGGACATTTTGCTACATAGAAAGGACGGCATTGAAGCAACCTGGTCCTTTCTTGCCGTTTAGAAAATTTTCGCGCATTGCAACAAAACGACGGTTAAAACCATGGGCATGGGTGAATTTCTATTTGTCTAATAATTTGGCTCGTATTCCTAAAATGTATTCTTATCTACCTACCACTTCAAACTTCAACTTCTTTATTTATTTTATGCTAACCACTTCATTATTTTATTGATCGCTGTAGGTAAAATATAGACAGGTCGTCTGAAACAATAAAGCATATAATTAACTTAATTTACGTAAATATAAATTATCTATTCAAACATTTTGTCAGACTATTTGAATAACGTAGAGAAACTGAAAATTAAGTAATGAATATTATATTTTCTTTAAATATTTTTGTAGCGTAGGTAAGTATGTCTTAATTAATTGCATTCTGTGAAACTCACAGTATTTTAAAAAGTAAAATTGAATACAATATGCGATGAATTAAAAATTCAGTTCGATGTAGCCCAATTAATGGAAAACTTTTTATAATATTCGTCCGTTTGCAGTATTTATTGATATTTAATCATGATTTCGTGTCGTAAGACTGAACAACTGAATTGGCATTATTCTGATACAGGAGAAAGGTCGCCAAGGATTAAAAATTCTAGCGATCTAAATTGAACCCACCTAGTGAGTTTTGATTTCTTATACGTTTAAATTATACTACTAATTACCTGATTGGCCCAGTTGTATTGGTAGATTCGGATCCTCGTCAAGCCAGACACTTTGAGCTTTGTACCGTTCTTATGGTAAATGAAATAAGCATCAAATTTGTACTGTAACTGCCAAGTGTATCAATTTTAAATCTTGAATCAGTGAAGTTGCAATAAGTTGGGAGATCACTTGGGAATTCCTGGAACCCAAGTTACGAGAAGTATGTAAAAAGAAAATTCTGTCTGTTACATTCTTATTCCTAACATTGCTTTAAACGCTGATGAAATAGTGAAAACATCGAGGAAAACTTTTAAGGAAATAATATTATATGATCTCGTTTTAATATGCAGTTTTTCTCACACACACGGTACACTGTTTTTCGCAGCAGTTTCCTGTGTTCCAAGCATATATCATAGCTCGGTACATTACACGTTTTAATACAAAACTAAGAAGCAATAAAAGCAAGTCACCCGGCTGTTCGCTTTCTGGTTCATACTTGTAAAGGCTTCCTCTTCGCTTACCGCCTTTTCGGATTTATTCTACAGTGATGCCAGTGTCCAGAAAAGAATGGAATTGATTTTTAAATCATACGGGCTACTTTATCTTATTATACGGCTTCACCCACTTGTGGTCGGATATTAGGACAAAAGGTAGCTCATGTGTTGTTCTGATGTGTAAGCTATAAGTATTATCGCAAATTTGTATCAAAAGCCATTCAGTCGTTTTGCGTGAAAGAGTATCAAACATCCATACATCCACCCTTACAAGATTTTACGTTTATATTAATAATAAGATTACATATACATTGTTTGTTTTAAAGTAACTTTTATATTTTTTGAATAGTTGCACCCACGACTAATCGATTAAAAATCTATTCTTATGCGAAAGTTCATCTAGTTCGGTTCAGCTAATTTCACGTGAAGGACTAAATATGTATGTATGCAACATAATACACTAATGCATTAAGTAAGAAGTATAAATCCTTGCTAAATAATTGCTTTTATCGATCTTGTTCCTAGTTGTGGTATTTAATTAACTTGGTATTATACCTATTTCACTTATCGCGATCTGTGCCAATTGAAATGCATTAGGTCGCCTTATGATTACAATGAGTCTTTGTTAGAAAAGGTTACCTAGATTGATAACGATTTTACTGTTTTACAATGCAGTAATAATTTTGTGTAATTTTATGTTGCTGTTATTGTTTTTGATATGCTCTGAACACTCGCAAATTAGTCATAACTTCATAAATCATTTCAATGGTAGAGGTATTTACATTATAATATAAGGAAGCTCTTACAAAATGTCAATGCTTTTAGCCAATTCATTTAGATAATATTGTTTTGTTGTAGTACCTAGTACCTACTTTTTGTTGTTAAATATTTACTTAGAGCCTTATAGGTTCTTTGAAGCTGGAAATATGAAATTTGGATAGTTTGTTTATAACGTAGGTACGCGATTGTTAGTCATTGTATATTAGAAAAATACTTGTCCTAATTGATACATGATAATTATGTCAAACTGAGCCTAAACTACAGAAGCACCATGAAATTTGGACAGTGGGTTCTTTTAATGATGGAGGCACCAACTTAGGAAAGATTTTTAAAATTCCATACCTATGCGGTACAAATAAGAGTTCAAAGTGTGTGTGCAAACTTAAAAGAACGATAAACAATAAGGATTGGTGGGTGTAACCGTGGGTATGTCTGGTATAAATTAATTTTGTATCACAGATTAAATCTTCGTGATGAATGCCCTGTCATTTTATGTTTGTTAATCTTGCACGTTTATGTCACAGATTATTATTATCTATATGCTCAATCATTTAATCCGAGCATTGTAATATGTTAAGTTGGGCGGGCTTAACCTGATTTATAGTAACAAATGTTCCTTGTGAATGTTCTCTCGAAGGATTAAATCTCAGGGATTACTAAGGGTTTAGTCGTTTGACGACTCACTTCGATTCGATAATATAATTAGCCCGTTACGAGTACTACTCCGTTCTGAAGGCTACATACGAATTTTACGATGCACGTCTCAGCTCGATCCAAACGGGGTTAATTACACTGATTGGTTCATACCGATTTCTTCGATTTCTGTCTTGAGAAAAGTAGTAACCGGAGTTCTATTGCCGTTCCAACTCACGGTTCTACGCATTTGCATTGCGAAATTGTGGAATCTTCAAGTAATTTATTTAAAAAACTGACGATCATCAAGTTCAAAATGTGACCTAATCGTATAAATGATTTGACTTCGACTTTGGGCGAGTTTATAATTATTAGTTTTATAATTAGTGCGTCGAATTGTGGTGAGACGCCATAATAATATGGCTAACATAACTAAACTCTGAATTTGGTGTGCGTCAATAATAGCGTCGATTTCCGATCGAATCGAGATAAGTTCCTCTAAACCCGTGGTAGAGCCCCTTGTGATCTGAGCCATTCACGGATCACGGTCGAGCGCAAGTGTTATTCATCGCTGTCAATCTTTCATTCTGCCTCGCAAAGATCAACCTGATCTCATTCATCAGGTCCTTCAAGAATTCTCGGCGGAGGTGATTTTACTTATGTAAGCGGTTTTTGTTGCCGACCGGTTTCCTCTCTTGAGATTTTATATGTGAATTCGTGATTTTCGATGTTACACTAGCCGATATTTTATTTACGAGGTTTGAGGGTAGTTCTTTGAATTGGGTGTATAGATATGGAGTGGGCTTTTATAGATCATTGCAACTTACGATTTCTTAACTAGTATTATATTATTCTGTTTCGTGTATTCATGTTTCTGAATATATAATGGTCGTAATTATCTTGAACTGACAAACCTAGTAAAATGTTGTCTGTTACATTAAAATAACTCGAGAAAAGGCAGGGTATATTTTAGAATGTTTAAACTAAGTTCCGTACCGAATCTGCAATTTTTGCGACGTGTCTTAAATTGGTTACTAGCTTAGACAACTCTAATTTGTTTGTTCTTTTATCAAACAGAGCAAGAGGTCTATAGTCTGATACATGTCTCTACTGAGACGTGTTCAGATAAAAATAAACCGTTTGTTTTTTAACATTTATTAGTAAACGCTCCTAATGCCACATCATTTATCATCATGTATGCATGAAAATATATTCCAATGCTAATACACTCTAAACACAAGCGACGGCAACAAACTCTTAAGTGTTGTTTTTGAAACAAATATTATTTAAGTAATACTGCGCAGTATAAAGTTGAAATGCAACAACAAATTCTTGCACTGAAACAGTTGTAAAAGATAAGCATCGAAATTATTTGTATCTCCCTGGTCTCTGGGAATTTCTCATTTTCATGTAATCCTTGAAGCAGGGAGCGCTGAGCTGAGATTCGTCAGTACAGCGAGAGCACATAAATTATTCGTACGAACACGATCCCACAGCTGGATAAATTGCGCGCTTAAAAATGCTATCCCTCTTTAGTCACTTCATGAATTCGCTGATGCCGACCAAGCTGAATTTATCAAGAACCAACCTTTTAAAGATAAACAAGTTTCGAAGTACCTTCTTCAGCTTATTTATCTTAAACGACTGCTGAAAAGGCAAATATAACGCGTATTCAGTTAAGTAAGAGATAACGATGACTTTGAACATAAATATTGCGACGTTGTATTTCAAACAAAGATATTGTGAAGATAAAATCACGAGAGAAACATTAGTTTGTAGTGTTAAAATAATTCAAATATTGTAAGAACAATAACACATACCTAATCACCGATTAGATTCGTAACCTGTCAAGCAGAATGCAAGGCTTATAAAATGTAATTTGTCTCACGTGATATTCCTAAATGAACACTTGGCTGGTGGTACAATTTGGCATATCACGAGCGTAGTATTTTGTGTGTGATAAATACGCCTCCACGCATGAATATTTAAACGGCATATGTTTTCTTTAGCTCGTTTAGAATTTGGAAGTGATTTATTTATCTGAAACAAATAAGTACATTATAATGGCTAAAACTGGATCTTTATGAATTTTTATGCCTTCTATAAATATAGTTTCCATTTCTTCTGATTGCGTTTTTTCTTTAAGGAACGATACTTGTGGCGATTAATCCCTGTCTTAGCTTGATGGTATCTGCAGAATGCCTATGGCGGCCACTCCTGGCCCGCCTCCAAAACCGTGACCTTGCCAAGATTGGTAGTACATGCGTGCTCACGTATCCACTGTTTATGAAAACCATTTGCATACAAATGCCTCTGAAAGATCGCACTAAATAGATAGTGCAGACGCTACACTGAGTTTATTTAACACCATGTTGTACCGTCTATTACGCTAAGGCGGTTTGATACGTACAAGATGTGGTTATCGCTTGACAAGGCGGTGTGTTCATGTCATGTTCGTCAAGTTGACTGGAAAATTGACATTTAGTGTCAACGTTGCCCCTTTTTCTATTTCACGCTCCATTTCATTGTGTGATTGTTTTATAAAGAACACTTCATCTTCTTTTATTTATCTATTTGCCGTACGTGTGAACTTGACTAATAAATCTATAAGTTTTTATGTTAGCTTTTTAGTTTTTCGCTGTTTTCTTTTAGTTGCTAAAACATGCTATCAATAACTTACATTCAATTCTGTTGAAAACCCATTTGCAAGTCAAAGTTGAATGTTCTCCGTACTTCACAAAAACGTTTAACAACTGGAAAATTCCATTCAAAGCTTATTGCAATTTTATTATCAGCTAAATGCCGATGGCTATCTTAAAACGCAAAACGTTTTTTTACTGTAGGCATAATAATGAAATCAACGATAATTACCATAACAATACTGTCGGTTCAAGGTTGCGGCAAGTCGCCTTTTTCGTACCACACTCGAGTATTATCATTTCCCAAGTTAATATTTCAAAGAAAATTACGGATATAGCAATGCTAGCCGCGTCGACAATGCAGTTATGAAAATGAAACGTCAGTATAATTTACACCTAATTGTGCGATTATAGCAGTTTACGTTGGTTCACGGCAAGGAAAGTTAGCATACGTGGCATTTATCTCGTGTCCGCATTTTGAACGAGCTGTCACTTGAATATGCGGCGCGGGATACACCACATTTATTATACAACACATCACTTTTATCTCAGTAACCTTTGTCTACGATACAACTAAAATATATAAAGTACTAGAATTAGTTTCTTTTAAAAGGCTCTATTCAACGCAACCTAAAATGTTACTTTTATTCTGTTATTTGCCAACTTGTCCGCAAAGTAGTTCGAAGACAATAGTATTAGTGCGAAGCGTGTAACTTTCAAAGCGGATAATGGATCCTTTAGAAAAAAAGCCTAATATTAGCACTTTTACGCTAACCTGGCCACGGAATCTGTTACATAGCGAAATAAAAACTTCTTCTATTGTTACAAGCTTATTTGAACTGGCAATGTCTGCACTGGTCTGGGATGAGCGTTCATTATTAGTGGTGATTCTATGCCCCATAACTTTCAAAGACATGTTTATATGTACTATCTAAATAACTAACGATAAATTTATTTATATTCATTTGCATATAAATAAGTTCTACACATGTTCCATTCATGGCCTTTCCGCAGGATATATAGCTTTATGTGGTATGATTGTCTTGTTTTGCATTTGAATTGGTGTTATAAAATATAGAAAAGAAGTATGCTAAAAGATTAACATACATACATAGAGTCACGCCTGTTTCCCCGAAGGGCTAGACAGAGGCATATTAAACGCCCACTTTTCGCCAGTGTTTTGATCCCACGTAAAAGGTGGCGAGCCTATTGCCGCTTATTGGGACATTTTGTTTGCCATAGCCTCGTCCGTTGATAGGCAGGTGCACCACTTGCAGGTGAGGTTGGCTTCCCTAAGTTCTTGGTGGGAACCCTATGCAAAGATTAATGGGCGGATTAATGTTTATACATACCGCGTGCAAAGAGAATAGGTAAATACACTTGACAATTTGTTTCCATTCCATGAATGTTCAACGCTGTCACAGGCAGTCACTTGAAAGAATTTAACATCCCTGAGCGTTCAATTGTTGCCCATTACTTTTACGATCTCTCCAAGAACGGAATCACAAATGAAACTTCGATCTGAAACATTTCAACTTTAGGTTTTGATTTCTGTAAAGTCACCCGGGGTAAAGTTTGCAAATATTTTACTTTTCGTAATATATACAATTTACCCGCTGGGAAATGTGTTTCATGTATTTGGTTACAGCTAGTAAGATTTTACTATCAAATAATTCTATATGCGGTTATGCTTCGTTGGCATTGTGTTTGACAAACTTTAGTGAAACCAATTGTTCAGAAGAATACTTGATTCTGTGCCAAACATTCCATAAGAAAATGAGTTCTGCAAGTGACATAATTCAGAATATAATTTGTCAGATTTTATAATATTATTAATTCACTCGAGTAATGTCCCGCTGATCGATTTATACGTTCACATGTATGTGCATTTATTGTATATTATTATTATTCAAGGATGACATCATTAATTATTATTTAAACGCCGTTTGTACCAACGCATAAAATATACCTGCTATTTCCTTGATGGCATGCATGCTTACATACCTTATTAAAAATCTGATACGGGTACTAGCCTTATTTTCGGATGATTCTACAAACTATGTTAGCCTTGAATGTAGAATAGTATTGAAGGCAAAACTTTACAGACTTTAATATATGTGTTTAGCATTTATGTTGTTGAAGGTTTTATTACCTCAATTTTGGAATTGGACGACAGATTTATGTCGGTCAGACGGCAGACAAATGGCCTTAAACTACAAAATGTTTGTGCGGCCTGAACGAAAGTGCGAAATGTAAGCCCGACGGACGGTGTAAGCCCAAATCTTGCTAGTTGACAGTCACGTCGCGTCTAGTGAACGGTGGCTCTCGATATAACTCCTCTTTTGGCGGTGGGCCATACGATCGAATAGGCCACACACATGTTCAGTGTTCACACTGCCACACTGCGGCGATGGTGCACCGTATCCAGTCGTAAATTCGCCGATACATGAAATTCCTCAGATCGCAGTCTCCACTGTTGAAAGATTTACAGTGTTAAACGTATAAACAAATCGAACATAGTTGCATGCCGCTTCACGTGACTGCTTTCACGTGCGTTCAAGAATATTCGGACGAAAATACCTGAAAGTTACTCTCGCTAATTACAGAATATTATTGCTGCGTTATTAATTTATTTAATTCTTATTCATACTTTACAAGTACTGGCAATTTCTTTTAGCACGGTAGATTATATTGAAAACGAGAGTAGGTAAAAATGCATAGGTGTATAAGCTGGTTTCCGTAAACGCGTCATTAGACTCGGTGTAAGTTGTAGAAGTACGAGTAACAAGAACATTGAGGGGCGCCTCTGCGGAGGACAGCTGCGGTTTGCGGTCACCACTACGACTCTGATTACTCTTGGTCCAGTTCCTATTATGTGACTTCATTTAAGACTAGCCTATATTCGAATACTAGTTAAAAACACGGTAATGGACATTGATGAAAGACAATGAAATCACAGATAAAAGTGATGGCTCGCAATTTGTTTCGGCTTTTCTTCAAGAAGTTATTTAGCTACGAAGAGCCAGCATCGTATAGAATAGGGTTTTGACTTGTATAAGTGTTGTAAACAACCAAAATGCAGAAATAAATGTCTTAATGTCTGATTTCAATCGCCTCGTACTAAGGTCTTTATTTAAACGATGTGTCTGATAGTATTATTTTTCTTGTTTTAGGACGAGAGGTTTAACCACGACATTGACCAGCAGACGGGCTATAAGACGAGGTCACTCCTCTGCATGCCTATCAAGGACATCAACGGAGAGGTTATCGGTGTTGCTCAGGTATGGAACCAAGTTTATTATTCTAGTTAT
This sequence comes from Euclidia mi, assembly GCA_944739405.2. Lineage (NCBI taxonomy): Eukaryota > Metazoa > Arthropoda > Insecta > Lepidoptera > Erebidae > Euclidia > Euclidia mi. Next base: position 37,084,817 of record OX123202.2, on the reverse strand, counting down.
AATTTCATTATGGAATAACACATTTATTTCAAAGAATTATTAATTCAAATATATGTTTTTGTAATTACTCTGGTCTATTTGTCACGGTATAAATTTTAGCACGTTTGATTGAAACATTTTTGAAAATTCCAAAATAAAAAGAAGCTGATGAAATTAAAAACTTTTTGACACTCTAAACTTATTAAAATATAAATATTGCGACGTAAAATTGAAATTGCTTCGTGAAATGTTTGTAAAACTTGTTATTATCTCTTGACATCTGCCTATTGGCTACGTTCCGTAGGCACACTGGATGTCAGCGTCAGCTCAGAATAAGTAATATAACCCAAACGATGATTGATTATTTTAATCAAACAACACTTCTGCACATAAATTTTGTTCTGACTAACGAGTGTCAAACACTGGACGTGTTTTTCTGCCGTTTTTCTTTTATGAAAGATTCCGTTGATTGTTCCGAGATTGAACATAAATCCAACTTGACTTCTCGAAATAAATCTTAGCTGTTGCTTGAAATTTAATGCGTTTTTCTTGACTTTTATAAGACTTTAACGATACAAAAGAATTATGACACGTGTATTTGATTTAGATGTTTACCCGATTTGATGTACGGTTCTAAGTAAAACTATGAGCATTAATAGTAATCACAATATATCTTTCAGGTGATAAATAAACAAAACGACGGGCCTTTCACGGTAAACGATGAAAAGGTGTTCGCGTCGTACCTCCAGTTCTGCGGCATTGGGTTACGGAACGCTCAGCTTTACGAAAGATCGCAGTTGGAAGTCAAAAGGAACCAAGTACTCCTCGACCTCGCCAGAATGGTGTTCGAGGAGCAAAGCACCATAGAACACATGGTGCTAAGGATACTTACGCACACACAGAGCCTCATCCGATGCCAACGAGTACAGGTAACGTATTTCAACCTACCAGATAATTCACAACAAACTTGCTAAATGTTGCTTATCTTGTTAGACGAAATGGAAAGTTAGAATGGGTATCTCGGCATCCCTAAAAACTTTGTAATCCATCCAAACTTAGATAAAGCGAATCTGTACACGATTTGGAAGTTATAGAAACTATTTACATGTACCTATGTATGTTTATTGAAGGATGCCTAGATAACATTAAATATGTTAGTAGAACGATAGAATAGCTTCTGTCTTAGTATGGCTCACGGCTAGTTTGATTGAAAGCCTCAAAGACATCTTGTCATGTATTCCAATTATCTCTTTGAAATATATTGAATCCAATTATCCTTTGTGGGATGGCTGTTGCCACCAATTTCTTAGTGGTATTTGTAATTTCCGTACTTTATGATAGAAATCGAATTTCATTATCGAAATAAGTTTTGATAAATTTATTCATTCAATCAACGAACAATTTGGGCCAACTGACTTTTAATATCAATTTCCTTTTAATTCGAAATGGTTTTGCGACGAGCAAAATTAATTATATTTGTTTAGCTAATAAAATGTTTAAATTGAGGCGTTTTGTTTACCGTAAGTACAGAGTCGGGGATTGTTAAGCAGTGTACACATTACGTTAAACATCTTGACATAGTATTGGGCTTCATCTGCCTGTGTATTAACAGGTTTACATTAGCAATTGTGTATGTTTAGTTGACATACGTCGTATCAAGTGGTTTGGGCATAATGAACCGCAAATCTGTCTATAAAGACCGCATCTAGCCGTTTTAGTTGGAAATGTTGTTCAAACATCTCAATACAATAGGTACGTATAAATGAATATTAATCCTCTTTCAGCGCCGATGAATAGCTTGGCTTGTGAATAAGCTTCAAAAAAGGGTATAAAGCGCAAAGGGGCAAGGGGTGAAAGGTGTTAAATTTACATCAGCGGTATTAAAATTCATACCTTTGTCTGAATATTCGTCGGTCGGTCGTGTTTAGTTATTAGATTTTGTTTCAATAGATAATGGGATCGATTTCATGGTTAGCTAATTAATACACTTTTGTTTATCTATCTATTATTATTTCTTGCCAAAATAATAGGAAGCAATTGGATAAGTATACCTACCATAACCGTCAAAATTACTGAGGCAATTTTGCTCTGATTGACCAAGAAGTAACACTTTCTTAATTATTTTACATAAGATAGTAAAATATATAATAAAGTAATTGTAGAAAATGTCTGCTAGAAAAATTCTTTATCTCTGTACATTATTTTTATAAACATAATAATATATCGTGTCTAGAGAAAATATAATCTTCTGACGTAACAGCTAACTAAGTAATGTTTAATTATAATATCTGATGCGTAATATGTGTCTTATTATCCTTAGTTATTCGTATTGCGAATAGCAATCATTATGTTCCAACATTCCACGTTCCAACATCAAATAATATAATTATAATTGCGCAGTCGTCTTGTAACGTTTTTGTATCATTACAAGGCTTATTTAAAATTGACGCAGCACTTTTTCACAGAGATAAAGAGAATCAAACTTTAAGTAATTTCTTACAGCTACAGTCTGCCATTTATTTACGTATCTAGTAAAACCTAAGAGGCTTTTAACGGTTCTTCACCAGTCGCCATTACCGAGTATTCGGCTTAGTGGGACATTAATTTTAGTAAAAAACATACTGTAGATAAAAGTGGTAATAAAGTATATGCTGTGGCTAATGGTCCGCTACTCGCCAGTCACAATTCATCTTCACGATTTTTGCTATTGTCTGGGTATGTGGAATATTACAAGCAGTTACTTACGATTCGCTGGCGTTTCTTTAAAATATGGCAGTGCAGGCTTTATACCGATTTTCACGATAGATAGTTCATTTATATGTGATTTAACACATAGGTCATCAATGACGCCTAGGTTTCTGCTTTAAGGAAAGTTTAGAGATTGAAAATGACAAACTCGCAATCTTTTATTTCTTGTGTACAAGCTGCCATAAAAATAAAAGAGAAACAAGACAGCTTTCTAATTAAATTCTCTTGTTAAGAATATACAAATAAGCCTAAGAAGCTGAATATGATTTCTAGTTGTTATAAACTGTTCTTTTTATTCCCTCGGTTATAGTAATTGCTTACAATGAAAAGGGTTATAATTATCACCGTTGTCTATCACTTTGCTACCCATATTAATTATTTACTTGAACTTGCCCGTAGCTACGCCAGCACATTTTTTATTTATTTATCCGTTTCTGTGCAATCTCCTGAGAATTTCTGAAAATCCCTTCTTAGTGCATCCCAACAGTCCATAAAGAACATAATTATGTACCTACATGACAAATGTTCTTGCGCCCAATAGTTTTGGTTGCGCGTTGTCTGTCAGTCAGTCAGTAACGCAAACATTTTATTATATACAGAATATTTACAAACATAACCATGATCATGGCTGTATTTTCATTTAAAACAATAACTAAATTAGTATCGATTGTTTTAAGGCTTTGTCTTTGTTCAGTATTTGAATTGCGATGTCAAAGGAGGTTTCTATTGTTATCAGATGAAGGCTGTAAATAGGCATGGATAAACACTTTGAAAGGAATACGCATTGTGAATCTATTATGTTATTATGGAGTTCAATCGTTACGTTGATACTTATAGCCTTTGATGATAACATAACACGAGAATAGATAGGATAAAAATAATAAACAATGGTGGCATTTAATCTGAATGGAGGTTATTGTGCCTATATCCGTCCGCTATTCAAAGTTGACGAACAATAAAAACATTGAAAGCAGATAAAATAATTGACAAACCGAATCCGCTTGCGAATTCAGCTTTCACGGATCGGTGGAACAATTTACGCGTATTGTTTACTTAATGTCTTATCTCTTTCTCACTTCCTACCGCACACAAACGACGGCTCACATGATATGTGCTATCTCTATTTGAACTCACACGCATACACATACATACGAAGACACGCACACGCGCGTAAGTACACGCCCTCACGCACACATTGAAAACGCACACATGTTAGAACATAAGTAGTCTAAGAGACTGTTATTTTGAATTATCTTGTAAGCACATTATATTACTCTGAACAAAACATCTATAGATAAACATTATTATAGATGCTTGGTCTTCCTTTAGATTAGCTGAGAAAACAGTATCAGTATAAAAATAATATTTTATGAAAGAAATAGGTAATTACACTTATCATCGCAGCTTACGTTATAATAATATGTCTTCTAAGAGTCCGCTATGTATAATAACTGCGTTATTATTGTTCCCTCGCAATTTTCCTCAAGATTAGCCTCCATACTTTTATATCAACTTAGTGCCGCAAGCCTAACGCGAAAAGTATTTTACGACAATTACACTGCCATCTTATATTCTTGATATGAAAGCCTTAATGTAACCTCCATGTTGTTCGGCAAAACTCATTTGTTTGAGGTGCAAATTATTTTAAAGTATCGTAAAAGTTAATGTACCTTAATTCTCGCGTTGTTATTGGAAATTTATTCGTTCGTATCAGCTGTTATGTACTGTGTTATGACAATGATAATACTTTCATATACTTCAAGCTGAAGTAGCTTGAAGTATATGAAAGTTTAAGATACTTTATCCACAGTTCAGTAAGTTTTGATGGTACTACTATCCTCTATATTCATTTCACGCTACTTTTGTCTATGGGTCTATCAAACATTACGCACGGTTTGACACGTAATTTTGTTAAGGTCATAGATTTCTTTATAATTAGATCTGGGCGGGTAGCTTTATGTGTGAAAGCGATATTGTAATGCTATCAGTCTGTAAGTGATACTCACCAAAGACCAGCATGGTTACCTCGTGTAGGTGTTATAGCCTATCTTTAACTAAATGTATGTCACTATCTCTATTTATAATAAACATATATATACATTTTCCTCTATCAAATGACCTATTCTCTTAATATTTTTGTTGCAAAATTCACTTCTGTCTTCTACTTTACTACAAATCTTTCTGCCAAAACCTCCGCAGGCATTTAGCGTGATTTGAATTGAACACGATATTTCACTATCGGCTATTATACGCTTCGAATCGAATAATCAGTGACTGGCCCTCATTATGACAAGGGTCAGACTAAAGCTGGCCAATTGCTTATTAAAATGAATAAACTTCACACACCTTTAAAACTGTATAGGGATTTGTCGTTAAAATTCCTTAATTGTCCTTAAGAAAGGCGTTTTATAAGAAACTAGCTTTTGACCGCGGTTTTTCATGCAGTTGCAAGGTATCATTTTATCAAAGAAGTATTATAAATACTTCTTTGATAAAATGATACTTCCTTAGGAATCACACTATATATTGGTGACAAAACCGCGCAAAATTCCCTTAGGTAGTTGTTAAGTTTATAGCGTTCATGTAGACAGGAAGTAAAGGGGACTTATTTTTTTAATATACAGGGTGTAAAAAGACCCTTAACGAAAACTGAAACCCCATATTATACCAATCATTACAATCATTTTTTACTTTGGCACCATACCTGGCAAATTACTGGTTCATTGCGGCTCAAAGTTACTATGGAATTTTTGTAATTAGGTCGATCGATGCAATTACCATGCCAACCTGTTCTATGGATGTCCTATGCAACCATGGATAAGTAGATATTTCGAAAATTGTACGCGCACAATTTTAATTGCGGCTTAAAAATGTGATGATTTGAAAAAAAAAAACATATCCCAAGTTTTATTTTTGGTTAGTATGACTTGGCATGATGTCCAGAGCGAGTAGACTTCGGCTTGGTGATGGGTCTTGTGACACCCTGTATATTGACTTCTATTGCCACAATTTACAAGACAATGTAATATAATAAATTGTAATCATAAAAATAATGTTGCATTTGTCCTTTCTTAATTATGAATTATGCGTTGTCACTAGCACAATGTTCTGTGTTATTTACTCGGACATAATTCATTGTAGCGATGACGGTCGACAAGTCCACCCCTGACCGTGGACGAAACGAGACACAGTTTATGTACTACGTGGCGTTTTATTGTTCAGATATTTTGAAATACTAGATAAATGTTTTTTCATTTTTTGGAGGTCAATGTTCAGCCGTGGACTGCGAAATACTAAATGACAATTAGTGTTCAATATGACAATACATAATTATGCTATAAAACGGTAGTAGGCTCACTTTACATACAATTAATAACAGAAATGTCATTTTATAATTCACAAAACAAGCATGTACTGAAAGGGGTATCAGTTTTTACATGATAGTAGACACTATTCGTGTGCTATAAAGCAACATTATAACTGTTAAAAAAACACGTTTTTCGTGCTTGCTGATGTTAATATAGGGCAAATCTGGCTTGCTTAAGGCGTCGTCCAGATAGAGTCCAATCAAACAGATTCTCTGACAGACGTATAGCATAGAGAGATAGATACATAACTGACTTAATGTGTAAATTCTGTGTCCAATTATACAAGATTTATGTATGTATGTAATATGTTTGTATTAACATTCAATTAATTGCCGTTTCTCTACGACAAACAAGTTATGCTTAATATTCTTTAAGTCAGCATTCCTCCTAGGACATAAAGATATACGTAACACATAAAATAAAGTTTAATCAATAAACAGTATATAAGCCAGGCAGAAAATATATGTTAGTTTTGTTACGCTGGTAGATAGATATTGGGGCTCCATTATACTTACTTTATGTACCTACTAGAGGACGCCAGCAGCTACGCCTGCATTTTTTTTAATTTACCCGTTTTGGCCGATCCCGTGGGAGTTTCGGGAAATCTCTTCTTAGTGCACCCCTACGGTCCTCAAGGAACATACATGCCAAATTTCAGCTTCCTGCGCCCAATAGTTTTGGCTGTAGCGTGTCTGTCAGTCAGTCAGTAACGCAAGGATTTTATATATTAAGATGATTAAGGTTGCGTACCGGTGTGATCATTGCTTACATTCTATGATCAACTAGCCGTGCCCCGCAGCTTCACCTGCCAAACCTCTATTGAACTACCGCGACTTATCTACCATTACATTTATCTCGATTGCGATCTCATTGTTTTAATTGGCTCCTAAAGATTTACATATGCGTGTTCTTACACAGCCTAAAGCCTAGCTCATAAATGCTATCATATCTATACTTCCATGTTAATATTAATAATGTGAATTTGAGTTTGTTGGTTGGTTTGAATCTTTGCTGTATTATAGCTTAAAGATCAGAATAATACAAAGGCTCACTTTTGTCGTGGTATAATTATGACAAACACGCGTGCGGAGCTGCGCGCGTAATTTTTTTATAGACTCACGCCTGTATCCCCGAAGGGGTAGGCAGAGGTGTAATATTACACCTACATTTCGCCATGAATTTGTAGGTCCCACGTAATAGGGGGCGGATTGCCGTTACCGGGCACATCACCAGACTCCGTGCTGCTACTGAGAATTCGGAATAACCCAGTAGCACTTTTGCCCGACTCGGGAAACGATCCCGGGACCTCCGATCAGCAGTCGCATACGCTATCCACTGGACCATGGAGGCAGTCTAATACAAATTTCCATTCTTTGTGATATCCGACTAGTGGTTTTATAATTTAGTGCCTTTATACAAACAAACGAACTTTTCAGCTTAATTGTATTATAGTATTGATATGTATATTAGGGCCTCGTGACCTAGATGATACTGATTTAGATTAGGTACATTCAAAGTCTAGATAACACTACGGTGTTCTATTGTAATGTTATTGATGCTCTCATTCCTAGCACGGCAGTGGTTTATCTTGGTCATATATAAATACAGTAAAGTATTTCGTCAAGTATTTCTTCGCTTGAGAACACGCAATAGGTATATTGAGAAGTTTGCATGGCGAAATAAATTCAATGAAACAATTGGCATATTCCAAATATCTGGTGATGTAAAAATATATTCAGTTTAGCAAGTAAATAGAATGTTTAACATTATTTATTCACTTAGTGTTAATGAACGAATAATAAGTAAAAGAATAAACTAATTTTATCGAAGAAAAATCCACTTTCGCTTCGTACCAATCGTTTTAATGACTTTTTCTAGAATGTTAAAAAAACAACGTAGTAAAAAAGACAATATCAATAAAAAGTAAAATATAAAAATATAGACCATATCAAAAAGGTGCCATTCGGGAACACTTAGGTCACAATGTTACGCTTTAGTATGAGCGCCTAATTTCCAAATTAATTGTATTAACATTATTATAGCTATTTCATTAGTAAATAGCCAAAGTTCCTTATATACAACTTTCATTTTAATTGATATTGATAAGAGCGTTAATACAAAAGCTCAAGTTCAGGGATTGGTCATACATTCTAGCGAATACAAGAAAATTTCTAAAACTAGGGATCGTAATATAAAATCTAGTAAATCTGACAAGCTGTAGAAAACATCAATTTATAACACAAGATTTATGCTTGATCTCTATAATTCTAAGGCGCCAGTGCATTTAATCACCGCTATCTAATGATGATTGAAGCGTCGCCGCTAGGTGGCGCCAACGTCGCTTATCGCGGTCATCGCGCGAACGGTAGAATACTAATTCTGATATCTTGTATTCAGATCTCAATGATGAATCATCAAGGAACAAAAAATGGTGTAGCTTTCCGTTCGTAAACATGGGCCTTTCCAAACGTAGGGTACTTATAAGAACTTTACACACACATGTATACTTAGTGCCTCTGTGTAGTTTAAAGTTTTTTTATTCACTATGGGATAGACGAGAGTCATCATCATCCTAGTCTTATCGCGGAGGTCATCGCCCATCACTCTGTTACTAAGAAATCTTCAACAATATACCTATGTAAAGATACTTTCCGATCTAAAAATCAAAAGTTTTAAGGTTCGGTGCCAAACTTCCAAAAAAGTAACTGGCTACAAATGAGGGAAGGGTCTAGCTTGTCTGAACTTGGGTTATGTACGGAGTGTTCGTATATATTTAACTTTCGCATAGAGGTTAGTTTGACACAACCTATCGGTACTCCAACTTATATTTTAACAACACTTAAACTATTTTAAATGTGTAACTGTCTATAAACTTTTTCACTTTAAATTGTCTGGGTATGTATGTACCTACCTCGTAATTTGTTTCGAGTATCTGATACCCGAAAGACAAGTTATGGCTGATTGCTAGATTAGTACGGCGCTGCCCATACACACAACCCGATCGAGCTCATCATCGTCCTAGCGTTATCCTGATTGTATCCAAAACTTTAATCCGCTTTCTAGTATAACTATATTTCATAGAATATTCGCTTTAATATACATTAACCCCATCTAATTACCGGAAAACTAAAAATCTCTCGTGTGCGGGCATTTTCTTCTCTCACCATGTAGATACATAGATACACAGATACATACCACATGTTGCCACAAATTTCATCCTCAAAACACAAACCAAGACGTACGTACAATGTGAGACACTTTTATTATGACACCATTATTCACGTACTGTAGCCACACCAGCGTGCAGCTTTCAGTGAGAAAAATGTTTTATTCTGCACGACTCAGTGTTTGTACCTATAAATATTCTCGTTTTCTTTTTCTAATTAATTTATGACGACTATCTTTGTAAATGAAAGCGTTGATGGATAAGACAATATAATTATGTACTTTACGACTAAACTTAGTTTTATCGGTTGCTGTTTTTAAATGTGCATAGATATATTCAATGGGAGTAAATTATTCTCGAATTCTGAGTTCTACACAATCACAAGTATCCTAAAAACCATTAGACATACCGTTTTTAGATAGTATTTTAGATAACTAAAGGCAGTGCGAGCATTGAGATCGGAGGTTTAGGGAGTTCGTGTTACAAAGTTAGGCATCACATTGCAGATCTACATTATCTTAACCGCACAATACTCATATGTATGTATATATCATATTATATAAGCATTGCATTGGAAAAGAGCAACCCAGCCGTGTCTCATCTCAAACGACACCCGAGGGAAACGACAAAATGGCTATATGCACTATTTTTAGCCTTGACCACACAGCACGATTATTTTCACTGTATTTATAGAGCAATATAGTCCGAGATAAGATAAAAGTGGTTCGCCAAGCTATAACTCACGGAAGTCGGCTGCTGTGGCCTAGTAACGATGCACAATGCTGTATTGTGAGAAATACTATGAAATATGAAGACGCGTGAACTTGGCTTTATTTAATTTCGACTGCATTGCACTGGATTGTGCAAAACATTCACATCTCTAGTGCCAGAATACGTATCTTGATTGAATTGGTTTAGGGGAGGTTCATTGGATTAATATTTGATTAATCAGTTTATGATTCAGACAGTAATTAATCATAATCTCACGTTAGAACGTACAGAATTTCGGGGTTCGTACAAACTTGATTTAGGTGAATTATAATTAATATCGGTAGACGCCATAAACCTCAGACATGATTCTCTCTCTTTTTGCCTCCCTTTCTCTCACTCTCTGCTTGACCTTGTATCATCTTGAATATAAGGTAATTGTCATTTGAAGGATACTTCGTAATCGTCTGAACTGCTATTCTATTCTACACTTGATATTATTAACAGAACTTCAATGGGAGCACTCTCCTTACTTATTGAATTCAGGGTCACCATGATCATTGATCGTCCATATACAAAAGCGCTTACTAATGGCCACAAGGACGAACTTGAAGGAGTCTTTTGAAATATATGTAGATTTTCTCCGTTGATATATTTCCGTGGATCTTGTCCATGAACGGCTAAGCAGTGATCCTTGGAAGTACAGACGGCTACTCGTCAAGCTACTTTGACCTTTGTACCGTTCTTATGGCGTAGGTAATAAGTATCAAAATCGTGCTGCAACTGTTTAGCTTGACTTGGCGCCGTGTGTACATAATATTACATCACAACATAGTTCGTAGCTACAGGCGCTTAATCAGAAGCATCTTAAGATGATGTGATTCTATAGGATGCTCCGAATAAGCAAGCCTCTTATGGCATTATTTCGTAGGAGTCTGATAAAGAAGTAAGAAAGCATTTCAAGAGTTTTGAATCGATACACAGTATAATAGTAAAATCTAACAGTTTTAATAATTATATTTCAGTTTATCGTAACATTACCGTAGTAACCATGGCAAATTCATCTCACTTATTTTTTTGCGATGTTTTAAACACATACCGACATTGGCTGTTTAAAAAATTCCATTATCGGTGAACGCCAAGGTTCTTTTGTGGTATTATCGTTACATGAAAAAGTTATGCGCAGTTTATGTAACATGATAATGATATTGAATGCTACGTTTTGAGAACATTCAACGAAAATTAACCGCTTATCTAAAATCACAACGAAAAGGTTCATAAATGAAATAGACTGATTTGTTGATTGATATTTATGCTGAGGACTATTTGACGAATAAAACCACCTAACTTTTACTCGTTAAATATCTTATGTATACACATGTATACATATACGTTTTGTTGTCAAGAATTTGTATGCAAAACAACATCAATGTTTATTCGTAAACGGTCTTGGCACTTTTCCTTTAACAGTTGTTGGCTGACATTCGTTTTAGGCATACGTTGTATCGAACAATGTATCAGCTTATTGGAGTCACGCCAACGTATCCCAACTTGGGAATATGTATATAGAGCATTACCGTAAATGTATACAAGAAGCTCCAACGTATGTAATTCATTCATCAAGACTTATATGTAAAGTTATCTTATGGCCAGCCGTAAGAAACTCTTTGGAATTAGGTAGACGTTGTGTCTAATGCTGCTAGCATAATGAGGCTTGCCGAATTTGAATTCGGAAAGACGTTTCTCCGAATTTAGTACCGTTAAACCCTGTTTAAAATGGACGAAAACTAAAGGCTGGTATTATGCCGGCATTTGCTTGTTCTGCTATGATTTGTGGCAGTATTATATTGAATTGTATAATTGACTCGAATTACTATTGACGTAATGGTGTTTTGTTTTCAGTTTTGATACTTGTTTTTGTTTATCAATATCTTGAAAGGTGCCTCAAAAGGCAATATGCGTGGGTACCTACATGATTATCATTTGTGTGCTAGTGTTATACGTTAGTTTCTTAAGTGCAGCTTGCATTAGAGTGAATAGTCTGCAAGATGCTTGTAAATATACTCAAAGTGTAAAGTATATCATTAGTATATAGAGAGTAGACAGCATAATTTGGAGTAGTTTATCACTCGTGAGATATCGCGGCATTTTAACTAAGGACCACTTTGTCTAGGGCACCTCTACATTCTGCCTAAAGGGCACCTTTCAAGTGTCATAGCCCGTCATTGTGACTATTTTGAGAAATATGTAAATACTATGAAAATATGTTGAGCTTAAAAGGCTAGACAATTAGAGAGACTTGACACAGTTTAGCAAGAAATTGTTTAATCCTTTCTATAACATAACGGCTTGGGAATATCTGTGATATCTCACATATATCGAAAGACTACCAAATTCACGAGTATTGATCGAGACATTGGACTAAACTTACTCTCGGAAAATATAACATCATTTTATATAACACATATTCAAAGAATATTCTAGAATGATCATGCCTTTCACCCCCAGTGTCTCATAACTCCTGATCGATTGTAACTATCGCTCAAGGAATGATAGCCCCAAGTGTCAGTGAGAACGTGAAAAACGCCGCCAGCTTACGTTTTTATTACACACATGCTTTTTGTATTCCAATATGTGTAAAAACAGTTCTTTTCCCAACGGGTTCAGGTCTATATTTTAGCATTTTCGGCGCAGTATTGTTAATAAATAAGTAATTTTATGTTAAAAAAACCGAAGCACTCCAAGTCCACATTGCGTATTAGTTTTATTGAGAGCGAAAACAGATTTTATAGTAGAATTATTTTAGCTTTTTGTACCAGGCGTAGTTGTGTGTATACCTACCTACGTAGTCAAGCTTTTTGTCGAAATTCGTTGTAAAAGCTTTGCTGTCCCAGAGATTACTACAGTCGACGTAAAATCTTTTACTGCTTTGAGTTTTAGAGGTCCATGTTATTCCTGTAATATTATGTTTCTAGTTATGTTCTGAAAAATATAATACTCGTAGTATTATAATCTAGCTTGCTTACTGTTCAGTAACTAAATAAATTAAGGCAAGCCGTAGTTACAATTTAGCTGTAGGTACTTTTAGTGCGCAGTGAAGTGATAATTTTGCTGAGAAGACTAGAATTATTTTTACATAACGATGTCTAGCTAAAGCTGGCGTTTAAGTATACTCAAACGTTTTAGGTGCGAAATAAGCTAATGGCAATTCTTAATTATCCAAGCATTTTTATTGTCTATCCAGCTTCGCAAAATACTGACCAGAACAATGATAGCAGACGAGCACAAAAATTAATCCACACATAAACACTTCGCCATAATTGCGCACGAAATAACTTCTCGGTTAAATAAACTTAGGCGCTGTGCCTACTGACGGCACGGAGAGGCATCGAAGAATTTTCTCGAGGAGAGTACTACTATTACTATATTACTTAATATCATAACAATAAAAAACTTCAATTATAGTCATCGTAGGTGTACTGAGTACTTATGAAGGAGATGAGATGTACAAGATGTTGAAGTATTTCAAGGGTTGCTATCAAATTTGCAAATGTCAATTCAAATGTCGTACTATTACATCACCGTCATCATACGTTATCCCGCCTATATCAAAGACTTTCTATTTGATTCATTTAACAGAATATTAGCTTTTTCCCAATGTCGTCCTATAACATACTAATTATTCTACTTTGCCCTAAAATAACCTCGCAAATAACCGCACCGAACAACGCGACACTTTGCCGCGTCGCCAGTCGCCGTAGGGCCTTCTACCGAGGTTGGGTTGTACCGCAGTATCTAGATAAAAGCGTGTCATGAACCCTAATGAGAATGGAAAGCGATAAGCTTGCCAACAAAATCTTCACCCTCGGGGATACGACAAGGTTTTAGACAAGTATCCAGTTTATGCGACACAGTTACTACCTTTTTTGCGGTGGCTTCAATGTAACGATTTCTGAATTGATTATTTGTTTCTATAGCTCTTTTTTAGTTGGTAGGGAAGCTTATATTCTTCGATGTTCTAGTAAAGATATCTTTCTTTAATATTTAGGCCGTAAGATAATTTTAATTTAAGGTCTACTTAGTTTCGATACTAAAATTGTCCTTTGAAGAGAGGCTTAGGTTTTGTGTACATTGTGACGGTATGTACGTATTATATTAGCTACAATTTTGCGCCTATATTTTATAAGAAGCTTTCTAGGACTTTTCTTGATCAAACTCAAGACTTAATTTTCAAGAACATCAAAATTTAGCGTTACATACATTCAACATCTAATAAGTAGATCATTTAATAATAAAATCGCGCGCATAAGTGAAGTGAGTTAACAAATTAATTTAAAAATAATCTTATGAATTAAATGTAGGTACTTATTAGATATAAATTATAAAACTAATATTTTAACAAGCAGCTAATCCATCGATGACATGCCTACGATTGTCCAAGATATCTGAAAATGCTTCCAAACTCTTCAAATTAATTTTGATTCCCTTTCATACTCTTCCAATATCGTATCTCTCTATTTACGCAATATAAAACCAAAATGATGTAATGTATATAATTCATTGATTTTGTATATGTGATGTGTATGTGAAATGACTTCACCTACATTCAATGGCTTCAAAGTCTACCTGCACTTGGCTAGCGTGAGAATCGAAATTCTAGCTTGCGTGCCAAATAGTACGACCATAGATATTTCTATGAGTACGATAGTACTAAGATACTTGCTGATAAATAGAAACATCTTTGTTCATATCAAAGTGTTCAGTGAATTTTTTAATGCAAAAGTAACTCTGATCTTGTACTGAGTATATCGCAATTTGCCAAATTCCATACTAATAAGTTTGAACTCCAAAAAGGTAGCTACACTGTTAGTATTCTTTTCGGTAGAATCTTAAATAGTAAAATAATATAATTATTGCGTTTATCAATAATGAAAGCCCGTACAGACGAAGCATTTTGGCATGTGAAACAAAGTGGTCAAATATCTATTAACCACAGATTACTTATTGTGAAGTCATCGCCGATGACGTTGATTCGTTCATGTTGCTCGTCCACTAAGGGTCGTACTTTATTGGATCGTTTCCAAGGAAAACTTAATTATGAGGGAACAATGTGCAGTAATAACGCCAGAGCCCTTAATGGAAGTTCGCCTTGTTGTTCCGAAACTAGAATCGAACCGTCTTGTCTAAGTCACACTTAGAAATTTAGCCGCCGTGAAAATAATTTGCTCAGGCACCAACCGATAGTTCGTTAGTTTTAATGGCTTAGTTGATAGAACTATTGTTTACGACCTAAGTTACTAGGGAATTAAAACCTTACTTAGTAGTTGTAAGTGTTTCTTAATGGAGTGATGGTATTGTGATTAAAATGTATTTTGATCAAACTTTATAAATAACTAACGGCCCGTCCCGGCTTCGCACGGCTGGACAATTCTATTTATGACATAAATTTAATACATTACCCAACAAACTTCGACCCTCTCTAAAATGATGCTATGCGCATTCGTTGTTTCTTTCAATACTTTTCAATATCCTAAGCTACAATGAAACATTTTAAAGCTGCAGGAAGTTTAATAAAAGAAAATAAAAAATGTCTCTAGCTTTATGCTACCCTGGTACTTTTCCTGCGCATGCGTTGTTTCTTTCAATAGGTAGATTTGTCCCTATGAACTTTCGACCCTTCCTATAATCCCTCCCAGTCTAATTTTTGCAACTAATTGTATATGTGTTTTTCCTGGTTCTAATCTACCTCCCCACCAATTTTCAACCAAATCGGTTCAGCCGTTCTTGAGTTATAAATAGTGTAACTAACACGACTTTCTTTTATATATATATAGATACTGTCTGTAATATTAAACAATCTGTGTGATAACAAGTACCAAGTGAACTAGTTTTCTCGTAATTTAAATCATAATTCAAAAGACGAGCAGCAGTAAATCCCAAGACGAGAGAAATACATATATTCAAGTAAAGATTCAATTACCACCAAGCTTGAACAACTTCATCTACGTATGATTAGTCGGATTACTCGGGAACAGAGAACTGTATAATATAAACTTTATCAACTACTCAGTGCGCTGTATAGCGACATAGGTAATAGAATATGCATTGGCCAGGTGTGCTGTAGCCAGAATATTTACATAGCCAATTTCCCACGATATAGTCTATAGTAAAATTAGCATTCAAATCGAGTTCCAAAAATAATTTTAAATCCGACGGACCGCCAGTGTAAACTTGGCCGAAACGAATTTTGTGTGGACCACCAATTACCGCTGTTTATAAGTTTCATTTACTTATTTGATCTGTGGCTTAATATCGTTCAGTTACTTTATGGCCCGTCTGTAAAAGCCAGATAATTTATATTACATAAACTTCAAAGACTAGTTATAAATCGATTAACTGCTTCATTTAAAACCGAGACAATTATTGTCTGGTTATTGCACATATTTTTTGCACCGGTTTTATGTTTCAAGTTTAAAATCCGAATGACATAAAAGGCTAAGCTTTGAATAGTGGTACAGGTCGTAAAAGTGTCGTATGGCATAAATGGTCACTTAAAGAAGTAATAACAGATAATGTGGCCGGTGGTATCGAGAACGATCATAGAGGTGTATTCTTATTGCATTTGTGTGACTATTTCTACGCGGCTTGCGTGCCGGCGACGCGCGGCTCGCGACACGGTCGGCCACCGCTCACAGCCAGACACTTTAATGTTTTATTGGTACAATACCCTCGGGCCGACTTAGTACGTCCGCGACGAATCACACTGAGAAGGAAGTCCCTCTCTGTCTATTTGTAAGAACTGTTCTAATCTTAATCCACTCAACACTTTATCTAATCGATTTAGGTAGAGGGTGGATTTAAAATACGAATAAAGCTTTGTAATATTTTTGTACATTATGAATATTCATTAAATTAGTAGGTACCTAATTGTATAGTTTCATGTAAATTGGGAGCCAACTGTGAGCAGGTTTGACGCATATCATATAACAAGAGAATTGCGGCCCGCTTGAAATTCTTTGCGCGTTGCAGTTATGCTGAGTTCATAGTTTGCAAGTTCCAAATTATGTAAACTTAATTTACATTTAAATAAAGGAGCCGAGGGCGGAGTTATTTAATCTGCATATCATAGTAAAATGCACGAGTATAATCCTTTAAACTATAATGTCTTATTATTCAGTTTGCTTATTTTATATAATGAAGTTACTTAGCATGGAAATAAAACAATATGTGTTTCAAACGTAACAAGGGTCGTCATTAGCATTTGAAATTTTGTTTGAAAGTTATACCGCCATTAAAAATAATGTCTATTATTCTGATAATTTTAATGTAACCGGTAACAAACGGTGAACACTTTAGGTTTTTTTTTCCCGGCATTTCGACGTGGCATACCCCAGCCGCAGTTACAGAATTACCACTGCTGGAGTACCCACTCCGAATCGTCTGAAATATTAGTACTTATGTGTACGCGATTTTTTAAAGTATTTTTAGACTTTATTGAAGTAACAAATAACATATATACAACAGAATAAAACTACTTATGCAACTAAACTATCCTAAACTAAACCAATAAAACTAAATAAATAAAAATAACAAAATAGAAACTACGCGGCGTCAAAAAATTCCTCCGCAACGCTGTCGGCTGGTAGCGTGCCCAGAAGGCTGGCAGCATTGCCACGTTGTATGGCAATGCTTATTCTCTCTGCAAAATATAAAGCATAAAACATAATTTAAAAATATAAATATAATTTAAAGTATTTATTATTTGGACGTCTATTTGTATACGTATTTCGTATTTTAATCGGTTACTTTATTTATTGCCTGACAAAGTCAGACGTTTCATCAAGCATCGTAAGATTTATTACTTATTCACGTCAACGTTTATCCCGAAGAGATTATTCATTGTATCAAATCCAGGCACTCTTGCAATCCATACTCAAAAGATTTTCAAGAAATACATCAATCTCTTGAAAATCTTTTAAGTGTTTTTTAATTAATTGGATTCAATGCAGTATCTATGGTACAGATGTCGCTATTGGGTGTTATAGGTTAAAATCTCTATAAGTGCAAAAGTTATGTGTCTTTATGACTCGTTGTTCCCATCGTTTGTAAATTCTCTTGCTACATTAATAATCGACTTAGCTCTCGAAAAGTTATGTTTAACATTTAAATATCTCTAAAAGTATCTTTCACATAGACTGTCAATCAACTAGGTAATAACACTGACTGCTAAGTCGGAGGTCGTGGGTTCGATTACCACCCAATACGAATCCTTGTGTAGTGAGCACGATTCTATCTTTGTTTGGATGTAATATGTGTTTAAGCAGCGATAGCCTATATGGAGAGACCGACAGACTGCTACGTAGAGGGTCCGGGTTCGAATCCACGGCGCGCACCGATGACTTTGTGTAGTTATGTGCATATTAAATTGTTAGTTATCGCTTGCGTGGTGGACTATGGCCTTACCCTTCTTATAATGGGAAGAGGCCTATGCCCAGCAGTAGGACAGTATAAAGGGCTGATGATGATGTGTTTAAGAGATAACTTCCAAACACAGAACATAATATGTATGGCGGTTGCCTCGTTAGAATACTACAGGCTGTGTCTTTTTTGCGATGAAATATCGCATGTGTTTAGATATTAGTCTTCAGCAACGATTATGAAATACTATCTATCCGTAGTGGCAATAAGTAATTGTTTCGTTCTTTCCAGGTACTACTAGTGCACGAGGCGTCGAAGGGCAGTTTCTCCCGGGTGTTTGACCTGGAAGCGGGGGATGACACAGACATATGTACGCCGAGGACCTCCCCGTACGAGAGTCGGTTCCCCATCAATATTGGCATCACTGGATATGTTGCGACCACCGGAGAGGTATGTAATAATCCTATGGCTTATGGTATAACTTACGCAAATACTGCAATCTTCAAGAACTCGCTTTTTTCTCAGAAAATGTTTTTCTGAACGTATTTTCTGACTACAAAACTTTGCCTGTACAAATGCTAGAGTAGCGGCAATAGGCCTCAATGTAATAATACACATGCACAAAGAAATTATAGCTCACCGTGAGCTTAGTGTAAAAGACAGGCACCTTTACGAGGATCTGAAAGCATAATACTCGTATATGCATGATGTATGCTACTCAAGCTTGTCTTTCGGGCTTCGGGAACATTCAAGAAACGACCAATATCTTTTTTCTATTTAAGTAATGATTGATCTTTGAATCTATTCGAATCATTCAAGTAATTTCATTGATTGGCGCATTATGTATTGTTTTAACTAGTATATTGCCAAAGTAAGAGACAACCCTTACTTATTCAACCTATACTTATTATTATTATTTGTTCTACAATATATCGTTGAAGAATCTAAAAAGTCTCGACCTGACTTTTTTTCAGAAGGTATCTATGTGCTAGGTATATCTCACCGCTGCTAGAGCAGAGCTTTAGACTGAACGCCAAAAGCTCTCCAATTAATTGCCTCTAAAAACGTTCACACTGATGATGTTACCACAGAGCGAACTCAGCTTAACAGCTACGAATAGCGAAGCCGGCTCCGATAATATTAATACAAGTTTGAAACACTTCGAAACACTAAGATACAATATGAAGGTTAATTTCAAACTAGTAGAAGTCAGAAATAAACTTCAGGCAGCGAAACTAAGAGGAAGCTCCTGTTGGTCTTTAATTTTAGTTAAAAATAACTTAAACTTAGTGCGCTGCCTTAATTGTACTTGAACGTAATCTTGATTCTCTTTGATACGAAGCCAGAACAAAGTCCCCTTTTTTGCTACATTTAAAACTTGTACTATCATGAGGAAATTTGTAATAAACTTGAAGATATGCAGGAATTACGAAGTTCTCTTAAGTGCTTTTCAACTAATCGTGCTGATTCATTAATATTGTCTCGCACACCGAACTTGGAAATATTCGTGTGAGCCAAAGAGGTATACATTTTGCGAAAAAAAGGGTTTTAGAGTTTGTCTGCGTGAACGTTATCGCTTCGTAACGTGGCTGCTACTAGAAATAAAAATTTTGTGTTCATTTTCAGACGGTGAATATCGCGGATGCCTATTTAGATCCCCGGTTTGATCCGTCAGTCGACGATGGTACCGGATTTAAACACAACACAATACTTTGCATGGCCATTAAGAATTCCGAGGGGAGGATTATCGGCGTCATTCAGGTAAGTGCGGAATTTTACACAACCTTTTGTTATTTAACGGTTCACTCGCCTTCAGATTAACTTTGCAGTCCTTCGAGAATTTAATATTACTTTAATTATTTAAGAAGCTTGGTGAATTATGTTTAAAAAAATGGTAATTAGGTTCATAAAAATAGTCATACTTTTCCATAAACCGAAAGGAGTTACGCGAGAATCGTGCCGTTCGCCAAGTTGGTCACGTACAATTAATGAAAAATTCAAAAAGAGTAAAGTAACAATTGTTATAAAAACAGTAGCGCATTGCGGTCGTATGCGACACTATGGAACAGAATACGTGTGTATTGGAATAACAATCGCGACAAAGCCTACGCGCTCTACTGTAGATTTTGCTAATTAACTGTGTATAAATTCCATACAAAAGCGGTGCTTTGAAATGTTGGATTTGAAATTGTCGCGGCTCCGTGATACACCGCAATGATGATATATTTTAGTGAACATTATTTGCCTGAGAATAATTGTACTGTATCAACCATATAAGAACCAGAACACTAATAGAACTGGATAATAAACCTGTCGAAGATACAACTTATGCGGAACAAGTAATTATCCTCAAACGGAATACAATCTACAGAATGCTTGAGTTTATAAAAAATAAACTGATTGCTCATTAGCGAAATCAGTATGGACACAAATTTTTGCGCAATGCGACAGATAACATTTTTGAGAATAGCCGAAATGAATTATACCTACGTGCACCGAATTTTTGTAACTCTATATTTGTACAACTTTTTCCTTAAGACATTTTTGGCAAGACATGCAAAGCTTTTAAGAAGGTTTTATTCGATATACCTGATGCTAAAATTAGTATATTTACATACTAGACTACGCCCACAGCTCCATTTTATCATAGTACAAACAGAATAGTAGGATAGCTTCATACAAATCGGCCGCCGCCGCCGCGCTGGTGTGAATGTATGCGTGAGTCGCCGGGGCGGCGTGTACGCACGCACTTTTCACGCACACAATCTCACGAGCGCGGAACGCTCGGCGCGGATTCAGTACGGGATGCGCCGCGCGTCTGACTGATCGCGCGCATGTATGTAGGTACTACACTGCTCGCCCGCGACCATTGTTTATGTACATTCAGTTTTGTAATAAACGTTATTAGTTTTGTAAATAACGTTATATTATACAATGTGTTAAACGACAGTAAATTAAACTTGTTACATTTTTCTCGCTATAAAGGGCATTAAGATAGTTATATAACGCTTAGCTAGTCAGCAGGTATTTGAAAAAATATATATGCAAGCTTAAATTCTGTAGTATTCAGCGCAATCACTTAAAAAAACGGCGAAATAGCGCGCGTCGACAAAGCCGGCGGCGCCGCGGTGTAAACACGTGACAACCCGTGCGTCATCGCAAGAGTAGGCAATTAACTCGCCGAGCGGCCTTAGCTAGCTTACTATTCTGTTTTTACTATGATTTTATCCCATTACGTTGGGAATTTCCAAACATCCTTTCTTAGTGCTCCCTTACGGCCCGGCCACAGCGAACAGCGGAGGCGGTGGAGGCGGAAACGTTACACTCTCCAAAAAATAGACATGCCATTTTTCCGTTTCTTGCGTTCAGTCAATATATACAGATATACCTACATTAATTATATTACTCTGTTACACAAACATAAGTCATTCTTCGTTTCAAATGGCCACCCCAAAGTGACGGCGATATGGCTCATGATATTCATTGCCGAAGAAAATCCATTTTGTCACAAACTTTTCCTATTAATGAAACAGAGATTCCATAAGTTTCACCACCGAATTCATTGTCTATATTTCAAACATTTATCGCCTCATTTTGTAGGGGCGTTTTTAAATCGTAATAAGCCGATTAATCGTTTGTTTTTAATGTTCTTTATCATTTATTGCTTTCTAACATTTTTTTTTACTTCAGTGGCAATTTTGTAAATGTACTTCTATCAATCATGGCCCCTGTCAAGCACAGCATATTAAGTGTTTTACTTGAGTGGAAGATTGATTGTACTTAGTATTATAAAATAATTTGTAATGTGTTAGAGAATTATAATTTTATAATAATTCTCAATATACCTGGAGCGTCAAGGTATATTCTCGTTGCTTATTGTACAATTTAGGTAAACGAATTCAATGAACGAATGCAAATGTATATTTTAGATTTTCTTTGAGAATTGTAGTGAATTTATTCACGTCTACATGTAGATTTACAGCTATAGGTATTGTAGTTTAGATGACAACTCATTCATTAAAATAGGTACAATTATACTTACCTGCCTTCTGCAGACTTCTAAATCACCTCAGCCGAAAGACGCCCACTTCTGGACATGGGCCATCCACAAGGCTCTCCATGTAAATCGATATTGAATCGCATTCATATGCTTCCCACGATCTTAACAAGACTTCAGATGGATCTTCTTCTATGTCTCTCCGTTTAGCCATTATCCCATTATTTGGGGTCAGCTCTCCTAGTAAGGATCGTCCTATTTATATGACATTTTGTCTTTACCCTAGGTATTACTTTTCTTGACAAGAAGTACTTAAATAGTGTTTTCTCCGAAAGCTATTTTTAGCGATAAGGATTTACTTACTATCTTCAGCGCCCAAAAAGAACATCTCCTTTTAAGTATTAAAATTTAATAAAGCTGTCCCAAGTCTCAATTTTTGGTATTGCTCTACAACGTCGAAGTCACGTAAGAACGAAAAATATTAAAAAATAGAGTGCCGCCATTAAAAAAGTATATTATATCTCCAACATCTCAAGGGCGTCCTCACTGAAATGTAGTGTTCTTTGTTAATTTTCTTACTCCACCATTTTGTTAATAAACTTTGTTGATAAAACATTTATTTTACATCTGTTTGGAGAGTAGTTCACTTAGCCTAGTTTTGAGAATATTTATTTTGTAAATATATACTTTTGGGTCGCGTCGAAAGAGGTTGGAGCACTAAAGTGTGGCTTTCAAATAAAAAAGCTTAGATGTCAGTCAGGTGTGCTTTTTCTCTGGAGTGGGTCAACAAAAATACTATTATTGATATTATTGTAGAGAACTTACTTCAATGGTAAGCCTAAGCTTACTTCTTACCACTATCATAATTGTAAAATTTTGTGGGAAAGAATATTAAACATCCAACTATCCGTATTGATGTTTAATATTCTTTCACGAAAAAAATACTGAACCGATTCTGATAAAACTTTGCATTGATAATGGCCGAATTTTTCGCTATAACTGACACACTGGCGAAGCCGCATAGGTGTTAGTCCTATGTAAATCAAGATGGATACTTTTAAATTTTTAGATGACAGTGATTAAGTTTTATCTAACAAGGGTTTGCGGCTAGGGACTTGGAAATGAAAAATAAACAGGATTTGTAAACCAAACTTCGTTAATTATACCCTCAGTATAATTAGCTTCAAAACATTAAAATGTTCGCATTCATAAACAAACTTTCAGCGAAATTAATGAAAATATTCCCAATCCTCTAGAAGCAAATAAATTAAGATCGTTTGAATTAAATTTCGCCGCCGTTTATTTTATTACATTTAATTTTTATTTCCAAAATCTAGTTTATGCTATTCCTAGAGGATAGCCCCTACGCTACGCCCGCACATTTTATTTTAGTTCAACCGATCCCGTGGTAATTTCGGAAAATCCCTTCTTAGGGTACCTCTACGGCCTCCAGGGAACTTACAGGCCAAACAGGGGCCAATTCTGCTATTTTTATATGACATTGATATTATATTTTGAATGGATTTAAAAGCGGTATTCTGATAATCTAATGTCATTATGGTATAATTTAAAATAAACAGTTCGTCTTTGACACATACGATCTCGTTACAATTTAATTCAAATATCAGATAATTTAGAAGAATACGCTTTTTGTGACGTAAGTATGACACTGGCATGATATCGAGACTATATTAATTTAGCAGAATTGGGCCCCTGATTCTTGCCTCGAAATAGTATTTACTGTACTGTAATTTTATATCACTACATAGTATAAAACAAAGTCTGTCTTCTGTCTGCCTGTCCCTATGTATGCTTAAATCTTAAAAACTACGCAACGGATTTTAAT
Source organism: Euclidia mi (assembly GCA_944739405.2). Lineage (NCBI taxonomy): Eukaryota > Metazoa > Arthropoda > Insecta > Lepidoptera > Erebidae > Euclidia > Euclidia mi. The sequence continues at coordinate 37,060,587 of OX123202.2, read as the reverse complement.
GCGGTTTTTTTAAATAGATAGAATGATTCAAGAGGCAGGTTTATGTGTATAATTGACGCGGGCGAAGCCGCTGGCGACGTCTAGTATAGTATAAAGTAGGTTGTCGATTTTTATTTATTACATTTCTTATAATGGTTGTCGATTTCTTACATTTCTTATAATGACACGATTAAACTTTCTGAAAGCTATTAGATTTTTGTGGCACAAATATATTAAGTAGTTATAAACAACAAAGTTACCTCACAAAACTTCTGCAATACTCAAAATAATGCAATACTTTGAACAAAAATATACGGAACATTTTATAGTTGGTCAGTTATATTATCATATTTTGGATATCAGTGTATTCTATTGACTATGGATAGAAATACAAACTTGTGAACTATGAAACTGCCAGAAGCTACGGTAGTTAGATATTTATTAATATTGTTCTAACAGTTGGGAAAAGCAGAAAAGATACAGATGAAAAGTTATTTTTTTAAATGTTATTATATTTTTTTAAATCGTTATGATGCATTTAGAATTTTGTTGTAAATAAATATAAAAGAGTGCAAGAAAGCCTTGAAGCAGGTCTTGAACCTAGGACCTTGACGTACCGTGTCTACTTTTACTAAATAAGTTAGTCAGTCAGTTTCTAACACAAGTACCTACCAACCACCCAAAAACCCTTTCGTCAGTTTTAGCGCACTCTAATAACCAAATCTGGTTTGCATTCGTAATAGAGTTCGCTGATACTGAATTGCCAGGAATCTGTCAAATGGTTACACCAGTATAAATACATAGCTTAACCAATTACTGTTTGTTCCAGTTAATAAACAAATTCGACGAACTGCTGTTCACGAAGAACGACGAGAACTTCGTGGAGGCGTTCGCGATATTCTGCGGCATGGGCATACACAACACGCATATGTACGAGAAGGCGATCACCGCCATGGCTAAACAGAGCGTCACTTTAGACGTAAGTATTGTGCAATTGAACTTTCGAGATAAGGTATTGAACAAACTAGCAGATTTCGCACATATTTATTTTTAATTGAACCTTTTCCTCTTCTTCTTTCCTAGGGAATTTTAGAAAATCCCTTCTTAGTGCACCCTTACGGTCAAATAAGAACACACTTGGCAAATTTCAGCTCCATGCGGCGCTTTGTCTGTCAGTCAGTCAGTAACACAAGAATTTTATATACACAGACAGATTGTCAATAAGAACATCAATAAAATTATCAATTGTAGACGTTTGCTCGTTACGCAGAATAGTAAGAATATAAACTCATATCACTTTTCGAATTTACTACGTACGCTAGCGTCGATAAGCGATTTTATTTAAGCATCTATCTGAATATAAATCATGTTTATATCTCATCAGCTGACTTTACATTAGTTAAAAATATATTTACATATTCATCTGGATTTTATAGTGGTCCGATAGTTTTGCCAATAATTTCTATACATTGGTTATTGGAATGTACGATTTAATATACGCAGGACAGCGCGCGTAATATGCTAAATACGTGTGTGTGTACGAATTTGTACCTGCAGCGCAAAATCATTAATAGCCTACTTAAAAGTTAGCTGACGTGGGTCAGACCCAATAAATTATAATTTTATACATAATATATATTTAAAGCATGCCATTTGTAAGCGAATGGGATATCAACTATAGTTTTAGATTAAAATTCATAGTTCGTATGTTAATATATTCACGTCATTAATTTGCTCGTAAAACTATTTATCGGATATTAGCCATTATATAAATATTTACGTAATTACCTTACTAATCACCTACATAACTGTAACTAAATTCACGCGTGTGTACGATTCACGTTTAAGTACACGTGACATACGGCAGCTGTTCACACATGGCTGAGTTGCACTTCCAATGAAATAATAATACATACTAATACAAAGACTCTTCAAATACAAATAACATTAGCGCTATACAATGAGGGTGTTCTGAAATGACGCTCACTATGCGGCAGCACTGAGGCATCAGGTCCAGAAACCTGTCAAAACTGTCAAAGCCCCTATATTTTCGTACGTCTGTGTTCATTTTTATTATGTGTGTGTACGCGTCTGTACATATCTGACGTCAGTTTGGACCTGACGCATACTAAGCGCCGTCTGGTGGTAGAAGAAATATCAAACACCCTCATTGAGAGTACTACTCTCAATGAGTAGTACAGTAGTAGTCAGTCGTTTGTGGAATCAGTACCTTGGAATATACTGACCTCCGCAACCAATGGGGGGTTGCGGAGGTCAGTCTGCAGTCGCTCTGCGGCAAAATTATAAATCTGTCAAATCTAGTTAAAAACAGTAGGAGAACCTCGGGTTCCAAGACAAAAATTGTTTGATATGGCAGACGTTTAGACATTGACGATGAATTGAGTGTAGTTTTCGATAGTTTGTGATTAACACTGTGTGATACACAAATTGTTATTTCAATTCTTAGTGTATTTTGTGTCTTTTGTTTTAATGTTTCTAAAGTTCCTGCGACCTAGGATTTATTAAAAAAAAAGACAAATTGAATCTCTTACTGATTTCCTTAGTTATGCAGTTCTACTCATTCGTAAATTACTGTTACTCATTCGTAAATTACTGTCATAACAATTTTCGTACATCTTGCTTGCTGCGTTTGGTTTTGTGGGCGAGAGTCCAGGCCTTGTATCTCAATGTACTATTTATACACATAGGATATCTCACTTCGTAAAATGGACTGTAAGGAGTGTATCCACGACAGGAAAAGATTAAGAGATCTCGTGTCAGAGGCGAAGACTTACTTTGGGTCGCTGCGCCACCACGAATGAATAAACGAAAAAAAAAATGAGATTACTGACTCTACACCATCAATATACATGACTGCTAACCTACATCATTTCTGTCCATCCGCGGTTGCCTGGAAGAGATCGCTCTATTAGCGATAAGGCCGCCAATTGCACACTAGTTTTAAGGGCCGGAACATATCTGACGGAAGATCCGTCGCGTTTTATCGGTCGCGTAACGCCAATACATACAAATGTATAGAAAAACGTTCAACCATTCACACCTGACCGATAATCCGTTAGTACGTCGAGCGTACTAACGGATTATCCGTCCACGTCGCGCGCACCACGCACCACGTGAATTTTGACCATTGAGTAAGGAATATAAATGGAGAGGCCAAATAGTATGTACATATAGAAAAATTACATTATTCACATATATAATTATATTTTATATTTTTATAGACTCACGGCTGTATCCCCGTAGGGGTAGGCAGAGGTGTAATATTACAACCACATTTCGCCATGATTTTTTTTATACATATATATACGAAATCGACATAAAACCACCAAACATAGTGTTGTCTCGTTTTGTCTTAGGAATATCTCTGTCAGAAAAAAGAGATAGCCATAGTTTACTGAATAAATTAATCATGACGATATTTTATTAGAAATGTCATTCGTGCCACTATCGCCATATTTTTCGCCAAGGTTTGTGATACATCTGCTGTGAAATCGTTGTCTATCGAACATAATAATTTTGTTTTTGTCCATAAATATGTCTAAAAAACCGATATTGGCTCTCAGAGAATATTTTGTTACATGTTTCATACAAGGGTCGTCTTTCACTTTGCCATGTTCGCCCACATTTGCATTATGGAATAAACTAATCTGGCAAAAGATTAAAACTAACAAACGTAACTTACTACAAAATGTATTATTCTCCTCTAACCGGCTCCATATCGATAACGATTACATTCTGGAGAACAACCCAAATGGCAGCCAGTTTATTTGCCCAACGTTTCGTAGGTGTGCACGCTAATTTCGTAGGTGTGCACGCTAAATTCTTAGGTATTGGATATACCATATCCATGTCATTCACAGATCGGTAATTTTAAGATCGTAAGATTCCAGGGCCGCCAGACCTTACTTATTTTTTCAGAAATGAAATGTGTAGAATAATGTAGTGTTAGTATGTGCTATGAGTGTACGCATATTTGCTAGCTTGGATCGAGGGCCAATTTTTGGGTATGAGGTGCCAAAGGTCCACGGGAACAATTTCCATACATACCTATATAGAAAACATTTTGTGTCTTGCTCTGCAACTGTAGTCTGTAACCCCTTCTATATAATTTGTATAAGTTTTGTAAAAAACCGTAACCAAATCATATTATCGTCTTTTATTTTTGAACCTCCATATCTAAAAAGGATATAATTATATTCAAATAAGGCTTGTTGGCTACTATAAAAAATCTTCGAAGTCCGACATATTTTTAATAGTCAAACTTGAACTGCAATATAAATAACTACAGGACTTCAGGGAACACGAAAAATGATTAGGTAAAAGAATATGACAGTAAAATATTGAGCTGTCCTGAGTACGGCCCTGCACGAACAAACTTATATGTGTGCATAATAGCCACGCTTTCGGCGAACTTCGGCGAATGTGTGCAGATACGCTCGACGCATTTTCCGTCAGATGTGTACCGATTCATTTGACGGAATAGACGCGACCCAAGATACGTTCGACGCATCTTCGGTCAGGTATGTTCCGCCCCTAAGTTATATACTTCTGTAAATACTTTGTTTGTTTTGGTGTTCAATAAAGTATAATCTATCTATCTATCTAAATGAATATCTCACTTTTGTCAATCCCTGTAAAACAGTGATTTTCATAAGCCGTGGTTAATATCACCAATCGAAACGAAAGCAATCGTTCTACAATTGCCGAAAGGAATGTTCAAAATATTCCCAAAGTTACTCGTTACTAGGTATTATTTGAAATAGGTATATAATATATAGGTACCTATATCACAAGTAGCTATTCATTAATCCTAAGGACGACTAGAATTATTACCTACCATTTAACATTAATATCATTATTTGTCTTATTGCAGGTACTAAGTTACCACGCGTCTGCTTCATTAGACGACGCTCAACGTTTACGGGTAAGTTCAGCCAATGGACATTCTGGACCAAATCCATTAAACACCCTCCCAATACACTTACAACTTTACACTTACAGCAATAGTGTTCAATTTTGGATGTTTAGTTTTAGATAGCTGTTGTAATAATGCTAGCTCCTAGCAAAATGTATTGAGAGATAATTAACTGAGAATGTAATGAGATAAACATGCTTCCGTTTGCTTATTCAGTTGTCGAAGATGTAAACTCGTATTGTTGTTTGCGGAATACAAAGAACTACATGGTTTCTAACATAATGTTGAAACAGGGAACTATTTTGAAACATGTTTGTAAACATAGTAGGTACAAAGTAACATTTAGCTGAATATTTAAATCTGACTTTAAGTTGCTGACCCAACCAGTCCGTTGAGAATTCCTCTTAGAGACCCAGGAAATGCGTAATTCGCAACTACTTTGTCGGCATAGTTATTTAAATCTAGGTTTCATGTGAGTAGAATCTATAAGAAACTCGTGTCAACTTTTTGATAAGCCAAATTATCAATCAAATATATTTTCTGATCATAACCGAACCTGTTATTTGAACTCCAGACTAATCTAAACTATTTCTTTTTCTTTCCAAGCAGTCATTAAGGATACCTTCGTCAGCCCACTTCAATTTGCACGATCTATCGTTCGACGACATAGATTTATCTGACGACGACACATTGAGGGCCTGTCTCCGAATGTTCCTCGATCTCGACTTCGTGGAACGTTTCCACATAGATTACAGCGTTCTCTGCAGATGGTTGCTCAGCGTCAAGAAGAATTACCGCAATGTAACGTATCACAACTGGAGACATGCTTTCAACGTCGCGCAAATGATGTTCGCGATTCTGACGGTGAGTGTCTTGTAATTATCGGTGGGATTTGAGGGTTCAACTAGATTTATAGGTATTGGCGATGTTATTTTTAGAAGCCACTTCAAGTTTCGCAAATACCTTTACTTATAAATCGGTCGGCATATTTTATTGAACAAATCGGTGAAATTTGTTCCAGTCGAGATTTATTTGCCATAAGTGTAATTTTAGAGAAGAATTATTATACTTCTTGTATTTTTGGTATTTATGTTAGATCTGCCAGTAAGGCGTCTTTCCAATGTGTGTTTTCAATGTTAATATCAAACGCTAAGAAGTTTTGAATCTTGGGTAGTAAAGTTATTGTTGTAAATAGTTCCAAAACTATTATTTTAGTTTCGGGTGGCATTGTTTCAGGAGACGCAGTGGTGGAAGATATTTGGTGAGCTGGAATGTTTGGCGCTGATCATTGGATGTCTGTGCCACGACCTTGATCACCGGGGGACCAATAACTCGTTTCAAATCAAGTGAGTAACTGTTTTGGAGCGTTCTATAGATACCTAGATAAAAAAGGGCGAAGCATTTTTTGTGCTATTAGATTACCAATAAAATAGATATTGTAGTTTTTGTTCGACGTGTATAGGCTTGTGTCCGCTAAGAATGAATCAGTTTGATTGTAGTATCTATAGATTCATTATGATTTTAAGATGTCAATAAAGTTTATTTTTTATTATAAAAAGGTAAGATTAATGTTATTTTTAGGATTCTAAAACTAAAAATAATGTATTTATTCTTGTAACAGTGAACACCATTCAGAGAGCATTACGTCTAACAGTGCGTCCGCCATTCATGTTGTTGCCGTTTTGATAGTAAATACAACTAAAACGTCAAACTTTGTACCTGTCAAATCGAATAAGTATAACAAAATAAAATTAGGTACTTGTGTACACCAGACCAGACTTCATTCACGGTTTGTTTTGTTTTGTGATATCACTCAACCGCCATCATGGTTTACAGCGTTTTCATGTCAAATTCAAAAAGGTTTTTATAAAGCCGTAATTAGTAGCTGATCGATTTTTGAAGAAAAATCTGTTATTTCGGTTTAACATCTTATCTATCTATCTCTCTTTCGGTTAAACATAAAGGAACGAATCAATCGCTAATTACGTTTTAGGACACAAGCCTATTGTATGATCAAATTTATGTAAATAATTTGCTTTATTTTGCGTTAGGTATAGGGATTCTGACACTGTTTTAAGTACCTTAGTAATAAAATCATGAATACTGTTAGTTTTTAAAACCTTTCTGGCGAAATAACAGATCTGACCAGCAATGTTTCAGTGATTAGATGATTTGTAGATATCAAATAGTATTTATCTACCGATATTTTTATAGTGTATGCGGCTTTTAAAAGTCTCATTCTAGAGTAGATATATGTTCTATATGAATGGCAAGTATCTATAAAATGTGCCAATTATTCGTTATAAGCAATTAAAACAGTCGGCAACGTCCGCAGCTGGTTTATTCATGGACTGTTTTGTAACGATTTCGATGTTTGGACTTTATTTCGCTATATATGCCACACAAAGTATTTCCAGCTTCCCAATTAATGAAAACATGACGCCTTTTAATTATTTGTACTATATTTTTATAATTACTACACGATGGTGGTGATTGCGAATGACTTCATTCGATGTTTGCCAACTATGACGTAAAAGCATTTTGCAAAATAGGACTTTATTTGAAGCAGACACTTAAAGTAATGACGATAAAACATAAAACAATAACAGGGATAGTTTTCGAAAATGGTTGTCTTTCTTAAAACCAATTTTTTATTTTATACTAGAGGATGCTCGCAGCTTTTATGCACATGTTATTTAAGTTTAACCGCCTTAGCCCGATCCCGTGAGATTCTCGCAAAAACCCGTCTTACTGCACCCAACTCAACTTCCTGTGCCCAATAGTTTTGGCTGTGCGTTGTCTGCCAGTCAGTTAGTAACGCAAGACTTTTCTAAATACAGATTATATTTTATGTGACTCAATTCCATATCGATCCACCACACTCCTGACGTAAATGCACTCTTATAACAGTTCTTACTAAGACGAAAAAGGTTGAAACGTTCTTGCTCAATCAATCAAAACTGAATACCTCTTTGCTCTTATAAACCATCAAAGATGCTTTTATTGTTGAAGCCATTGCTAAAGACTATGGTATAACTTTTCCAGGGCATCATCGCCGTTGGCTCAGCTGTACTCCACGTCCACCATGGAGCACCATCACTTCGACCAGTGCCTGATGATCCTGAACTCGCCCGGGAACCAGATCCTGATGAACCTATCATCTGATGACTACGAGAAAGTTGTTAAGGTGCTCGAAGATGCGATACTGTCCACCGATTTGGCTGTGTATTTCAGGTAAATTGGCGTGATAATATGATATCATTTGTACATAATAATTATATCCGTGTAGTGACGGATTAATAATAAAAAGTGTCTTTAGTCACTTCCCCTTTTTATACTGTGAGCATCGTAAGAGGCGACTGAGAAAATACACGAAGCAAATAGTATCTTGCGGAAAATGCAAATCATCATCATCAGCCTTTAACAGTTCACTGATGGACTAGGCCTCTCCTTTGAAATGAGGAATTGGCCTACTATACCACGCTGGCCAAACGGGTTGGTATAGGGTTTGTATCAAGTTTTCCTTCTCTTACAGTGCTGTTCTCTGCATAATATGCTCCCTCTGTCGGCTCTTACGACACCCATGGGATGAGATGGGGCGGTGACAATCCGTATTCTTAATCCGTGTCACCACACGGACATAGTAGATTCTGTTGATTCTCAATGCCAGACATATATTATGTCTATCATAACCTACAAAAGGGTGCTGATGATATGGTTTGTTATGTCTGGTGGTTGAAGAGATAGTTGCCTACCTACTTGATAGTAATTGTAAGCCACCATTTAGGGATATGGATGATGAATGTAAAGTATATAATTAACATTTCGGTTGCTGGTACTTATGGCTCAGGTTCTCCTATTTTAAGTACCAGCCGCACATATATTGTAGCTAACTATATGTTTTCATTTAAAATTGTACATAATTTTGTTATGCTTGCTTGTGAAACAAATAAATAAATAAAATAAAATAAATAAAATAAAATTTCCAGCAAACGCAAGGGCTTCATCGAGCTAGTATCGAGCGAGCGCAGCGTGTCGGCGGCGTGGGGCGAGTGCGAGGAGCGGCGCGGGCTGCTGCGCGCCATGCTGATGACGGCGTGCGACCTGGCGGCCATCACCAAGCCGTGGCCCGTCGAGCGCCGCGTGGCCGCGCTCGTGGCCGGAGAGTTCTTCAGGCAGGGCGACCTGGAGAGGCAGAATCTGAATCTTACGCCTATTGTGAGTATTCAGCCGGATATCTACACTAATATTACATACATACATACATAGACTCACGCCTGTTTCCCGGAGGGGTAGGCAGAGACTACGGAGCGCCATTTGCAACGATCTTGACATATCTCTCTTGCTTCATACACTCCCATCAGATTCCTCATGCATACTCTTCTTCTACACTAATATTATAAAGAGGAAAAATTTGTATTTTTGTTTGTAATGGATAAACTCAAAAACTACTGGACCGATTTTAAAAATTCTTTCACCATTAGAAAGCTACATTATCTGAGATAGGCTATATTTTATTTTAGAAAAAATAGGGGTCCGTAAGATATTTGGGTTTTTCGGGTACGCGAAGTAGTTCTCTCAGGACGCGGGTGAAACTGCGAGAAGCGGCTAGTAATATATATATTTTAAGTGGCCTACGGGCTCTTAGGTAAAGGTCTAGGTTCACAACCAAGACAACGCTTCGATGATGATTATGATGATCCATAAATTGCGTACTACCATGTTTATGATCTTTTAGACCCCTCTCTCTGTCACAGCTGGTCGCATACATTGGCGTCTCATTATTCATACAGTCCACACTTTGTCGGCGCCCCACCTCTATATTATGTGTGACGTATTTCATCAATGGCCCCTAGGAGGTAAACAAGCAGAACGATAGCTATCAGGCTATCGGTAAGCGAAAGCGTTGGCAACCTGAATGGAATAGGAGGAGAAGCGTGATAAGGGAGAAGAAAAAGGGGATTGGGCTTCTAGCACTCTCACACTCCGAACGAGACGCAATTATATAAATATTGTTACTTTACGTCGATATTCTGTGCGAGGGTATTACCACCCCGGTCGAGCCGGCCCGTTGTAACTACTAATGGAACTTTAATGACCAATCATCTATCTAAAAAGTCTGAGATAAAAGTACTTTACTTCGCGAATTGCAAGACTCGTGCTCTTATCGTTTTACTACTTTGCCGTACTTTTTACAGCAATAAACCAATTGTTACACTGCAGGACTTATCCTAAATCCAACAGCCTATCATTTTATGACACAAATTGTTTGTTCTGTTTCAGGATATAATGAACAGAGACAAGGAAGATGAGCTCCCTGCGATGCAAGTCAAATTCATCGACACCATCTGCTTACCGATATACGAGGTAAAATATATTTGATGTCACTATTTAGTAGAAATAGTTGCGTTGAACACATTATACATTCAGGATGTTCAGTGAATCATCTTCTGTAATCATATAACATTCTTACGTTACTGACTGAATGACAGACAACGCATAGCCAAAACTCTTGAGGTCAAGAACCTGAAATTTGGCATGTACATTATTCTATGGGGACCGAAGAGGTGCATCACAGATAAGAGAAGTAGTATCAGATAGAGCGCATTCGTCCAACTAAGTGTGGCACGTTGACAGCTATGTGTGCGTGACCTTTGACGACTGGCACTGTACGGACACGCGCGTCTATGTGTGTGTAAAGTTGCCAGATTATGAATAATCTCCCAGTATTTTGCATATAGTTATGTAATATTCTTATATTAATTTGCGGATTTTGCGGTTTTGAAGAATTTACCATGGATTTAATTAATGCTTTTATAAATACATTTCTTAAATGTAGGTACCGAGTTAAGTTTTAACTACTTCGTAAATCTGTATATATATACATATAAAATCCTTGCGTTACTGACTGACGGACAGACAAGCTACAGCCGAAACTACTCGGCGCATGAAGCTGAAATTTAGCATGTATGTTTCTTGGGAACCGTAGGGGTGCACTAAGACGGGATTTCTCGAAATTCCCACGGGATCGGGCAAAACGAGAAATACGAAAATATGTGCGTGCGAAGCCGCTGGCGTCGATTAGTTGAGAAATAAATAGTATGTATGTACACACGGCACCAAGTCAAGCTAAACAGTTGCTGTACGATTTTGATACTTATTCCCTACGCCATAAGTATGTATGTACACACGGCGACAAGTCAAGCTAAACAGTTGCTGTACGATTTTGATACTTATTTCATACGCCATAAGTATGTATGTACACACGGCACCAAGTTAAGCTAAACAGTTGCTGTACGATTTTGATACTTATTCCCTACGCCATTAGTATGTATGTACACACGGCGCCAAGTCAAGCTAAACAGTTGCTGTACGATTTCGATAATTATCCTTTACGCCATAAGAACGGTGCAAAGGTCAAAGTATATCAAAACAATATTATGTAAGGTATATACTAATGGAAATTGAAATTCTATTACTATATTTATGAGAAAGAAGATATATCTACAATATACTTTTATAATACGGTAATGTATTTTTCATTAACATGACAATCATTATCACATAATCAATTGACAAGTGCATTTTCCCTAATTCAGGCAGAACGGCGTCGACAAAAACTGGCAACACTTACATATTTCTTGCACAAATACGAATTTTATCGAAATTAAATTCGGAAACAGTCAAATTATCAATAGTTACCTGTGAAAAGATATTCCATTTTCCTGTTTTTGTTTTTAGGAACAACTTTTACAGTGTTTAAGAACACAAGACGGCATTTTGAGAATTTAAAAGTTGAAGTGATCGTGACGCGTGAACTGTACGATGCTTCGTAGCGCACTGAGACGAGTTTGTATTCGCTTTTCAATTTTGTATTTGCTTTAGTGGCCGTACGCAACTGTGCCGCGCGTTCCATCTGATACTACTTCTCTTATCTGTGAGGTCCATTAAGAAAGGATTTATCTAAATTCCCACGGGTTTTATTAAAATACTAGTCGTTGCGTACGCTGTGGGAATCCTCTAGTATGATATATTGTTAGTATTGATCAGTTAGTCGATTCGTTGCTACTCCCGTTTAAAAAAACTTCTGGCTATGGCGGCGAACAATTATTTCTTGTCGTACCAGTTGATGACACGCCTATTGTACCAATCCAAACAGCGGAATATTTTAATAAAATCTGCTGTCGTATCATTTGCAACGAATCCGTCCTTTACGGGATCCGCAATGCGGTAGTGCTAGTGTCAATTAAGATTTGATCGCTACTCTGCATCATTTATACCAGCACAGATTTACCTACTCGTTTAATAACTGTTTAAATAAAATGCCTTTAATGCTGTATTTCATTTCGCAGGCGTTCGCAGTCCTCTCCCCAAGTCTACAGCCGATGCTGGACAGGGTGAAATCCAACCGCGCACACTGGATCGATCTCTCCGACAACGACAAAAATGGCGGCGACAAAATCGAGTACAACCTCGACAAAGAACTACCGGAGAAGACAGATAAGTCCAGCATCAGTTCACAGAACGTAGACGACACGGAGAACACGTATGAGGGAGACAGCAGTGGTGCTGTCAGCTTGTCTTCAGAAACTAACTCCAAATTCGACAACCTCGAAAACCCCGTCGTTGGACTCCTATGCACCAACGTAAACAAATTCTGTCACCTCAACGACTTCTAACCCAACCAAGACTATGTGATATATGAAGCGGCGTGTCAAGCCATTTCAAAGGCCAATAGAGAAGCCAAATCGTCCAATTAGGATGTTAGACTAAGATACTTTAAGTTTCAAGTATCTAGCATAACTCTAACATTTCAATTTTTCACTCGATGCGTAAGTTCTATTGCATTTTAGATTCTTTTCATCTATCCATTCTACTGACTTTCCATTTGTTTTCCATTCACCTCGTTTATTTTTCCTATTGGTCTGCTTGAAATGCTGGTCGTGTACGTTTTCTACGTATATATGGATATGCACTTTGCGACTTGCAACTGATAGTTGTGTGATATTCGTTTAGTAAATAGATGATTTAGTCGAATTTGAAATTTGTCTAAACGCATGGCGTAATTATTGTATAAGTTGTCATGACCATCGCCGCACTATTTTTATACACTTCATTATTTAGCTTTACATTTTTAAGTACCTATAAGATAAATTTTACAAGTAGGTATGTAATGTTTTTTTAATTTACCTCATTCGTCTATTCCTACTACGTATTACATGAAGATTTTTTCGTGTGTCGCTAGTTTTGGTATCATTTAAGATACATTTTACAGCTATATGAAATATTAAATTTCTCATAGAAAAGCAAATATTTCGACTATGAAAATACTCTAACCCACGCTAACCGCAGTAATAAGTATTATAAACAGGGCCTAACTGTCGAGACCTAGTTGTATGACAGAAATACCAAAAACTTTTTTTATATAGTTGTTGTACTAAAAACTTGTTTTTTTCGGTTTCGTCATTAATTCCTTCGTACTTGTGTATTACATATGGAAATTAAATTACGTATCGTATTATAACGTAAAATATCGGTCTACGTTGGTGTTAGTTCGGTCGTGAGTCGACCGAGACGATTCGTTTGTCAACTAATACTTCGAGTCGCACAACGTATTTTTGTAAATAATTAATCAATGTTATAAATACTATACTAACATGTTGTAATTTTGGTAAGTACTTATTATAAATTCGGGTTTTCTCTATTAATTATTCATCATTCGGTTATATTTATATTTCGTCTGCTTGTAGGAATCGTGGCCTCGCATTAATTATTTTTTCAAGACAGTTACGGCACCAGCTGATCCATTCCAATGCTATTTTGAACTTAAAATAGTCTACAATCGTTTGTGTCGTCCGATAAGCTTATAACAAAATGTCAATTAACTGCTAAACCTAATTTTTTTAATGAAATGTCGATTTTTATTTAAAACTGCTAACAATGTTTCATATTTTATTAAAGTGCAATATTTTGCGCGTATCACTTTAAATGGACAATCGATTGTAGTTGTTCTTCTAGTCTTTTATTAAATTTGACTTTAATGATCATGTCTCACATGGATATTGTTTTATAATTTTAATGATTATAAAATATTGCAAATTAATAAATAACATTCTAACGTACAAAGTTGAAAAGAAAGATTGAGAAATGACCTCTGAAATATGAAAAATTGTAACAATTGTGAACACGCTTAATATTTGGAAGCAAAACAATTTCAAGATTTTAATTCACATTTTGGATCAAATCCCTTCTTTTATACATAATTATGACCAATTCCTCTTTAGCAAAAGTAAAAAAAAAATATTTTGTAATTGGAATAATTCTCTCTATAAGCATTAGATATTTACATGAAAAAAAATCTCAAATTAATTGTGGTAATAAAACTATGTACAACATTAATTATAAGATTGCTGTAAGTATTATTAGAATGTAATTAGAAAATTAATAATTGTAATTCACTAAATGACGAGTTGTATGGTGTGTGAATAATTATGGAGGTTGTTTTGTTCCAAACAAAAAATGTTATTTATTTATGATTAAACAAATTTTGAAATAATGTATTGTTTAATTTCTTGCACCGAAAGTTTCCCTTTCAGAGTTTTGGTTATGACAACAGAACTATCTTCTTAATATATATAAATCTCCTGTCACGATGTTTGTTCGCGATGGATTCCTAAACTACTTAACCGATTTTAAATTAAATTGGCACACCGTGAGCAGTCTGGTCCAACTTGAGAGATAGGATAGCTTAGATCTTTAATTATAGTCGCAATTTTATTTTATTGCAAATTATTTGTCTATAATTAATTGACAGTCACACATTCACAATTATCTGTTAACTCAAGATTCTCACAGCTGTCGATATTCTTATATTAATAATGTCGTCAAGGAGTACATCGAAACCTTACCTGAATAATAAAACATTAAAAAATAAAGATTTCGAGTCGACAAGATATATCCGCAAAATTCGGATTGTCGAGTATTTTGTTAAATTCTAATGGTTCTGACAGACAAATCACAGTCGCCATATTGGCTCTATGATATTGGCCCAAGTTTGCTTTGTACTAAGTAGTTTGTATGTGTAAATACTTTTTACAGTTATATAGTATCCGCCCAATAAAGGAGATTTGTATTACCCCGAATATATACATATCTATACTATCTATACCAATATGATAAAGCGGAAGAGTTTGTTTGTTTGTTTGAACGCGCTAATCTCAGGAACTACCAGTCGGATCTGAAAAATTCTTTTTGTATACGATAGCCCAGTTATTCCGGAAGGCTATATAACATAACGCTTCGACCCTTTGGGGCTGGGCAAAAGGCTAAAAAGGCTAAAAGATAATGTCGGCTAATCTCAGGAACTAGCTGTCGGATTTTAAAAATTGTTATTGTCTATGATAGCCCAATTATTCCGAAAGGCTATAGGCTATATAAAATTACGCCACAACTTTTAAGGGCCAGACAAAAATAATATATATCTATACTATCTATACCAATATAATAAAGCGGAAGAGTTTGTTTGTTTGTTTGAACGCGCTAATCTCAGGAACTACCAGTCGGATCTGAAAAATTCTTTTTGTATACGATAGCCCAGTTATTCCGGAAGGCTATAGGCTATATAACATAACGCTTCGACCCTTTGGGGCTGGGCAAAAGGCTAAAAAGGCTAAAAGATAATGTCGGCTAATCTCAGGAACTAGCAGTCGGATTTTAAAAATTGTTATTGTCTATGATAGCCAAATTATTCCGAAAGGCTATAGGCTATATAAAATTACGCCACAACTTTTAAGGGCCAGACAAAAATAATAAAATGGTCAAACGAGAAGGGGGAGAGGGTTGGGTCAAAGGCAAAAAAAGGCTAAACGAATAGGATACAATCTATATGGGTATCGTTTTTGAGATTTTCGGGACGCTGATTAATAATATGAAATTTATTTAGTGATCCAAGATGGCGGACGGGAAATCAAAGATGGTGGATGAGAAAATTTTAAAAATCAATATGGATATCGCCTTCGATATTTTAATCGAAATACAACATCTATTTCGTGATCAAAGATGGCGGATGGGAAATAAAAGATGACGGATGGGAAAAATTTTAAAAATCAATATGCGTATCGTCTCTGATGATTTAAGGGATGGTGAATCCAAATACAACATCTATTTCGTGATCAAAGATGGCGGATAGGAAATCAAAGATGGCAGACGGGATTTCTTTTTAAAGTCGATATGGGTTTCGTGTCCGATATTTTAAGGAATGGGGAATTCAAAAATACCATCTATTTCGTGATCAAAGATGGCGGATAGGATTTTTTTTAAAATCAATATGGGTATCGTCTCCAATATTTAAAGGGATGGGGAATCCAAATCCAACATCTATTTCGTGATCAAAGATGGCGGATGGGAAATCAAAGATTGCGGATGGGAAAGTTTTAAAAAATCAATATGGTTATCGTCTCCGATGATTTAAGGGATGGTGAATCCAAATACAACATCTATTTCGTAATCAAAGATGGCGGATAGGAAATCAAAGATGGCGGACGGGATTTCTTTTTAAAGTCGATATGGGTTTCGTGTCCGATATTTTAAGGAATGGGGAATTCAAAAATACCATCTATTTCGTGATCAAAGATGGCGGATGGGATTTTTTTTTAAAATCAATATGAGTATCGTCTCCAATATTTAAAGGGATGGGGAATCCAAATCCGACATCTATTTCGTGATCGAAGATGGCGGATGGGAAATCAAAGATTGCGGATGGGAAAGTTTTAAAAAATCAATATGGTTATCGTCTCCGATGTTTTAAGGGATGGCGAATCCAAATACACCATCTATTTCGTGATCAAAGATGGCAGATGAAAAAATATTTAAAGTCAATATGGGTATCCTCTCCGATGTTTTAAGCTATGAGGAATGCAAATACAACATATATTTCGTGATCAAAGATGGCAAATGGGCAATCGAAGATGGCAGATGGAAAATCAAAGGTGGCGGATGGGAAAATTCTATTAAATCAATATGAGTATCGGCTCCGCCGTTATAAGCGGATGTGGCATTCGTATATAACATCTGTTTCGTGATCAAATATGGCAGACGGAAAATCAATATATTATTTTATTGAAATTTCCCATCCGCCATCTTTGATTACCCATCCGCCGTCTTAAGAAAGGTACTTTAAAAAGGCGATACGTAGTTCGCCGGGTCAGCTAGTATTTTATTATATTTCTAGTGGACCCGATAGGTTATTCTGCCTGTCCTGCAAATCAAATTTGGTCACATATTAAATGAAGCGCCACCTGCAGAGTACATTTGTATCTTTACAACATCCAGGAACCCATTGAAATATGTTACACAGAATTTTACCGAGATTAGTTCATCCATTTAGCAGGACTTACTTTGTGACCAGACCGGTCATGAGATCAGTCTAAGCGACGAGCGGCGCGACAGGGGCGAGCGATTTCGATGTACCTGGCGCGCTTTTCTACGCCGGGGCGACCGATGTCGCCTCAGAGTAAACGCGCCATGTACATCGCCCCTGCCGCGCCGTTTAGACCGATCTCATGACCAGGCCGTTATGCGACTTATACCTACTGTACCTACAGAAAAAATCTGTATAATTTGCTGTTTCACCTGCATTTGTTTCGATACCTAGACAACAGAGCTACCTACAGGATCAAATGGCCTATATGTTGCTCTACAAAGTTCTCTATCAACCAGTGAAAAGCCCATTATCGGTCAAGTCGTTCCAGACATTAACCCGGACTAAGAAAAAAGTTTGGTTTATGACTTGGTAATTGGTATAACAAACTTTAAGATAGTTGTAGCGACTAAGGCCGTGATTTATTACTGCTTTTTAGACTGATACTAAAACAATTTGCGGCTGTTTAGAATTGAATTCAGTTATATAGATGTCAGCTTTGTCTGCCTTGCTACTACGGCATGATAGCCGGCGATGGAAAAACACCAGAGTATGCACCGTATGGACAAATTCTTAGTAGGAAAACAATATCGTGTGGCTATGCAAAATAGAACGAGAGGCGGTGGATACTCATTGCGAGCCATCTTTACTCCGCCATTTGTTTGTATGAAATGTGATCGACCGATACCGGCAGTGTGTGAGAGTCTTCCCTAAAGGTGTTCGTGACTTACTCAATAAACCGCCGTGGTGTACCAATTCAACATTAATTTAATAGCAGGGTCACGCGCATCGCAGTTCGTAGGTATACCTACTATATCGCGACCCAGCCCACGCACTATCGTCAAATTGTATAATTATGTATTTGTGGCTTTGAAAAGTAGCCTATGTAACCCTGCAATCTTCCAACTACCTGCACACTTTAAAATAATACCACAGCAATGCTACTTGAAAGAAGATGATTTGATTATTTGTAAAGCGTCTAGACGAAATATCAAATATAGGTTTTGATAATATGCCGATTCCAATATTTAAGGCAGTTATAACCTAATGGAGCTACGGGTTCGAATCCAAGGCATGCACAACAGACTTTTCGAGATTATCAATCTGCCTACTGCAGTCTACATCTACATGGCCTCTCCTCACATGCGTCATAATGACTGTTCCTCTGCCTGCCGCATCCAGCCCGCCCCAGCCACCTTTTTGAGGTTGTAGGACTACCTAGTCGGGGGCATCCCACACTTCGTGTGCCGAAACGTAGTCTCCACCATGGTCTCCACACTAATAGTCTAAGTCTGCTCCATCGGTCGTCAGTCCTTCGGCACAAGAAATAATGATAAAAGTGACTTACGACCGATTGCGGCCATGGCAGCTTGTCTTTAAATGAGACTTGCCACCTGCGCGGGACATACTTATTATAGTGCACAAGTTTGTGCGCAAATACGAGTCCACTTTCTATTCCCTCACTCTCATAGTCCGATGGGACGCCATCGCCACAAGCGACACGACCGGAGAGAGATTGGGCGCAGGACCAATGGCTTTCCGAGGCACGGGGATGTGACACCGCCAACTCCCTGACTCCGGACTTCTATTGGATAATTCCTAATTGATAAACCCAATATCACTTCACTTCTTTCTTTCTTTCTTTCAATGAATACAGATTTACATAGAAGCGCAGTTCTTAAGGATTTCGTGTGCCAATTCCAAGTGGGGGACTGTCTCCAGTTTAGTTCGTAGTTGGCGCCGTTGGCAGCGCTGGCGTCGTTCTCCGTCTCTCTTGCTCTCGTAGTTAAGATACACAGGAGGAACATTCTTCTCTCTTGCTCTCGTAGAGATAGCTGTCGCGACTGCCACGCCGCCAAGCGGCAATTAGGGTCACAGAAAGTTTGGCTTCAGAGCGCCTATAAGAAAAGCGCCTCTATGTAAATATCTGAGCTCTTTGGCTGGGCCCTTAAATCACGTTAAACTGTCGGTCCCGGCTGTCATGGAGATCTTTGACATCGGACGGAGATTTAAAACCCTCACATGAACTGATACTGCTTTAAGCCATGGGATCATGGGATATTGCTATCCCTCTGGGTTGCAGAGGTCAGACGGCCCTGTGGAAAAGCTGATATTCTGTCGTATCTGGGGGGCGATTCAGAATCGTTCGATATCTCATTTGACATTCGATTCCGTTAATTGTCAAACGGGCTACCTAATTTTTTGTCAAAACTATCGCATTTCTTATCAATTTTATGCATTCAGTATGAAGTAAATTAATAAATAAACCGAATTCAATGAATATTTGTTTAAAATATCTCTGATAGGCGGCTAAAAGACGAGGACAATAATTTGACATATCGTACGATTACTTGTCGTGTCATTCTGAATCGGCCTGCTGGTTAGACTTGTAAGCGCACCTTTGGCTCCAAGGCGTTAGATTTGGATGCAACCGGCTAAACGGTAGGAGAATGATGATGGTTTTTGATAATATACCGTATTTAGCTTAGCAGACCTAAAAATTCAGTACCTACTTCTTCGATCAATTATAGCACCTACTAACTTGAAACTGTATTTGAATCTAACTTCTCTGCCTTCTGCCTTTAAATGTTAAAGCTAGCGACTTTGCATACACCCGTATGGCTGTAGGTATACAGTACGTTACTTCAAAAATAAAGGAAGTGTGGCTACCGTGGGATCTTGGACTGTTAGGCATAATATACTAAAATCCTGATAGCTGCAGAGTGTGAAAACCCGAACATGTTATAATATTTTGTGCGTTCAGTGCTTCTAGTAGATAACTGGATAGGTGCATTCCACATTATCGCCGTATCTTGATCGATGTCGCAGCAGACATGTCAACGGTGTAGGTAAACGGTGACAAGAAGCCTTGTAATCACGCCGAAAAGGGCTCACGACGTACCTTTATCATTCACCAATTTCGTATAGCTATTTTACAGTAATTATGGCTATGTATGAAAAATAAATTATAATTCGAAAATATATTGTTAATCGTTGTACAAATCAGCGTTAATAACTCGGTTATCGAGGGGGTTACGAATAAGGTATATATAGCTTGAACAAGAGGTTGTAATTGGTAAGGAAAATCAGGCTATCGAGATAAACAGACTTACAAGACCTGCGTGGACGGCCTACTCCGAGCTTGAATTTGCCTTCAGGATGAAGTACGAACAAAATGCACGTATAAAGGTGGTCCAGAGAGCTATTGAAATAAATTGATGGGCATTGCACTGAGGGGCCGTAAGCAAAATGACTGGCTTAGGCAACATAGCCAAGTCTCAGATGAGACCAAACGTGTTGCAAAGCTAAGGTGGGAGTGGGCAAGCTCCTGGTGCAAAGCCCTGGTGGAATGGAAACTATGAAGTGAGAAGCGGCCACAAGAAAGGCTTCAGATGCTTTGGTACGATGACATCAAGAAAACGGCAGGAGTGAAAAGAATTCAAGTTGCCCAAGACAGTCAGAAGTGGCATAAACTTAAGGAGGCCTACACCCATGCGGTCGAAAAGGCTAAGAAGAAGATTAATTATTATTGTAGCAGGCCAGCTGCAGTGTTTGAAGTTGGTAGTAAGGACAGATGGCAAACCAAAATGTAGCAATAAGCAGGTTCGTTTTCGCTTATCGCGGTAAACCTAATTTGTGCAATACATAATTAGGGGTGCATAAAGTGTCCGTTTAGTCTAAAATATGTAGATTCCGTTATTTAACATAGGTACTAAATACGTATTATTTTGACGCTTTACATTAGGTATTCTATTACAATGTTGTCGGAGTCCCGTTTCGCGGGACCCTTATCGGGTCACACGAAACCTCATAAGCATAGCAGAACTATGTTAATTTAGTTCTTAAGCCTAGAAATCTAATGTTGGACTAACTGCAACTTAGATCATCGCGAATTAGGTAAAGAGCAAATGTATCCAATCTTGAATAACGTAATAATTTTAAAATTATTTTCCTGTAGTTCGTTGTTGTATTCAAATTATAATGTGAATCTTATTTTTGTCACTATCATCATATCAATTGGTACAATAATTTGTGCTGACTGCCATATCATGCCAGAGTCTACGTTACTGAAGCTAGGAACATTACGTTCGAATATTGTTTGCCTGGTTCAACGTAGCAATTTTTGCATTTCCTTAGTATATGTAAGTATACTAAGGAAGAGAAAGAATGTGACCACCCTAAGGGGTAAAATAAGGATTGAAATTTTGGGCCACTAAAAATAAATCAAGGGAAGGTGAAGCAGCAGGCAACGTCCAGTGCCGCCCTGTGGGATCTCCACCTTGTCGTGGTGGGGGGGGCTCAGTAACCGTGGCTTGGATACCCAAGGTGAAGCTAAGCGGGATCCCGGAGTGGACGCTCTACGTGGGCTTGGGTGAGGCCTGCGTAGGATGCTTCCTAAGCTGCGGGTGCGGGGGACAGTTCTGTCTGTCCCTCGCAGTCGGGCGCGGTCGCAGGAGAGGCGTGTCGGTGTTGCGTTGCCGCGCGCCCTATCTCCCGCAACCAAATGTGGGTGCACCATTTGATGCGTTGCGCGTCCGCAGAGGAAGGGGAGATGCGGTGTTGTCAGGTTGCCGTCCTCCTTATCCTCTGCGGCCGCTAGGTTTTAGTGCCTACGGACGACGAGCGCTGGGGTTGCTCCCCGTCAGCCAAAAGGCAAGAAAGCAGTGTAGTGTCCGCGCCGCCTCCCAAGTAGCATAACGAGACGGGGCCCGCCAACATCAACGGCGGGCCAATCCCGGGCAGGGTCATGGAAAAGTATGCTATCCGCGAATCGCGTGACCCCGCCACTACACGGGACCCGTAGGGAAACCGCGGTGGTTTTAGTGGGTATGCCCCAAACGCCTTTAGGGGAGAGTCTCCACACTCCTCCTCCACCAGTCCCAAGCCCGGTCCATCACACTCTACCGGGTTGGCGTCGAGTTGAGATGGCTCATAAGGCGAGTTTCCCACCGTAGTCAACAAAATAAAGGCAACGTCTCGAATTCAAACCAAAATTAAGTGCGTATTAAATTGTTAAATTATCGCTTCGTAACTGGTGAAGGAAAATATCGCGAAAGAAGCCGGTATGTCTGAAAGCTATCCAAAATGTTTTCGAAACACATGTGATGTTTGCCAATGCGCTCTTTGCCATCGCAGTGAACTACCGCCTAACCCATCTAATTATGAGAATAGATCCCTATCCAGCACTGGAATAGATCATAAACAAGGCTGATGATGCTGATCATTCTTAAATCTGCAGTTGGAAAGACAGTCTCTATCTAATACATAAAAAAGCGTCACGCCTATATCCCCAAAATGGTAGGCAGAGGTGTAATATTACACCACATTTTGCCTTATGAATTTTAGGTACCATGTTAAAGGGTGCGAGCCTATTGCCGGTACCGGGCACATTGCCAGATTCCTTGCTGCTATTGAGAATTCAGAAAGACTCGAGAACACTTTTTTCTGACCCGGGACCTACTGATCGACATACGCTATCCATTGGACCACGGAGACATATTGTATATATTTTATAGAAATTGTCTGCTGCACGGTGATTCGTGTATATTCCTAACCGAGCTTAAAATTATACCAACGTAGGTTATTTTCATACTGCCGTCAATTTGTATCCAGAAAGTTCCATAATCACTTACACAGAAGCTCAGACATTTACAATGTTCTGCAAAAATGAGCACATACACATTCCACTTAGTATAAAATATGAAGATGGCTATAAAAAGTAGGCAGACACTTTTCACTACGTTGCGTTGAATGAATAAAAGCAACCCATGTCGGTCATATGGTCATAGGTACTCATACCGCACCTTCATACGCCATTTTACCCCATTCAGCCAGCAATATGAAAAATATTACATGACATATATCCGTTACATAATCATTAGGTAATATGTGTACAAGTCGCGAAAGTTTAATAGTATTTAATATAAAATAAAGAATATTAGAAATCTTAAAAACATCGCAAACAAGCTTACAATGTTACGAAATGGGTAAATAGATTGAGATAACTTTACTATAAAAACCAATAAGCCAGTAAGTAGTTCAAAGGAAACCGACTGCGTAATACGGAAGGATACCGTCATGATTGTAATGTTCCGTTTGCCAAATTTGTTCCGGAACACTAAAAATAAACAACCAAGAAATATCTCCGATGTTTTTATCTCTTAAATTCCAACTAAAAGACCGGTAGGTATTCCTTTGTCTGAATCGAAATGGCCACAATAAAAGGTAAAAATATGTGTCTGGTATTCTAAAAGTTTAGAATTCATTCGACTATAAGACGATGGGGCTATGGTAACTGGGATCGATGGAATTTCAAGGAACTGATAAAGAATTCCTATTAAAAGTCTAGACGGGACTCGGGTCAGTGATTTATTTCCGAGCTGAAGAAAAAAAAAGTAATGAATCATTAAAAGAGATTTCTGGAATGGATAAGCTTTCAGAATATAGTTTTGGAGACGATGGTCGAGAACATTTTATGTTACTGTTTATGAACAGACAAAACCTAATTACTTAGGAATTTACGACGTGGAACTTTGTTCGCGCATAAACATTTTACATCGTGTAAAACCATGTGAATGATCTTAACGATGAGGCCACAAGTGTGACTACAAATCCTAACGCTGCAGTTACAATGTTCCTTTTATAAAAATAAGTTACATTAAAGATACCCGTGATACTTTCTGATATCTACGCATGGTGGTCAGCAGCTTTAGATTGGACATTCAGCTACCTCGTTTGCTCACATGAATTTCAACTGCACGCTGATAGATACCTGAAACACTTCATGAATCAAAGTCCTGCAAATTTAATTTCGAACAGGTCAAAACATTTTGTGATCGGGATATTCTTGTACCAAGAATTGACATACTGTACCTATAGCTATGTCTCAGATTTGTCTTGTATGTCTACTTTTATTTTTATGCTATATATTACGTCAATCTCAAGGTTAGTAAACTATACTTAGTCTATATATTTCCTTGTATATATATACTTAGTCTACATATTTTATATTTCCGCGTCTAAAGTACTTGTTAGATCATGTTATTATATTTAGCCTACGTAAAGAACAAAGTTGCTTTTACGACAGGTGAGACGGACAGGCTCTTACAAAGCTACGTCTGAACCACACGCGTGAATATCTTGAAGTTCTGACATATGTACGACAAGGGCCGAAGGATGGGCTATTGTGCTGAACAGTTGTTGGCACTTCATATTCATTACGTAGTTATATATGGCTGCGTCGGACCCTTATTTCAAACGTCAAGTAGTTTAGTAGATGCTTAAGGTACCTATCTATCTTTAACATACGTATGCGTACACTGTACAGTGCGGTAAAATTGGCTTTATTAGGATCTGAGAGAATGATGGGTGTGAGAATTTGCTGAGACTATTTTCGTAATAGTTTCTACTTTACGCACACATGGAGGAATCCGGTGGATCATGAATCTATGAGCTTCTTCCTCGTAAAAAGAATCAGTTAGTAAATCAACAGGTCATTTGTTACATTACCATTAGCTTTTTACAGGTAGTAGAGCCTTGCTGATTTCAGCATGAATGGGCCAGCTCGACCGGGGAAGTACTACCCTTTCACAGAAACTCGACATAAAGTAACAGTACTTAAACTGTAGCGTTTCATTCGGTGAGTGAGAGTGCCGGAGGTCCTATCCCCTATTCCCTCCTTCATCCCACTCCCCATCGTACCCCTTTTCACGACCCCAAGTGGTGGCAACGCACTTGTGACTTCTCTGGTGTTGCTTGTGTCCATGGGCGGCGGTAATTGCTTACCATCAGGCGATCCGTCTGCTCGTTTGCCGCCTATTACTATAAACAAAAATTGCTGCTAGAATGTAGTCCACGGGACCCTTTGAACGAATTCTGCTGAAATAATATATTCTACAACAGCAGCGATTTTATTCTACAACAGCCGAGTGGAGATACTAATAGACTGCCATGCAGAAGGTATGGGGTAACTAAGTAGCGGACCACTGACTTTTCGAAGTTATGTTTATAGTTAATCGTCACTTGCCTTATGCCTCCGAGTGGACATCATGCTGTCGGTCTCCAGTTATAATATATATTAGTCTATGGCTGTCGGTTGGTCCCGACTGTCATAAAGATCTTTGACAGACGCTATAGGGAGTCAGTACCTCTGAATAAACTGACACTTGTCTTAACCAAGCAATATTGCTATCCCTTTGCTGAAATCAGACAATCAGTCGCTCTGTGGAAAAACTAATATTCATTCTAACCCGGTTAGACTAGTAAGCGGAACCCGGGTTGCAACTGGGATAACACTAGGAGGATGACGATACTTACGTAGTTTTTTAATTTATTTTAGAGAGCTCGGGTTATTGGGTTTTTCCGATAGGAAATTCTCAGTAGCAGCACGGAGTCTGGTAATGTGCCCGGTACGGCAATAGGCTCGCCCCCTATTACGTGGGACCTAAAAAAATCATGGCGAAATGTGGGTGTAATATTGCATCTCTGCCTATCCCTTCGGGGATACAGGCGTGAATCTAAAATAAAATAAATAAGCATTATCTAAAAGCTCTATTAAACTAGTTCGTTGCTATCCTGATTGAGTTTAAACAGGAAACCAACGGCTTAACGTGCTATCGGTACGGGGCAAGACATAATTAACAAAGCAATACACGCATAAATCCATAAAGTTGGTGCGCGTCGTGGAAGCGAAACTTATACCCTCTACATGGCAGTCTGTTGGTAATTGGTATCTCCACGAGGTAAGCATATTATTTATGTGTGCGAAATAGGTATTTTTACCAATGGTTTCTCGTTGATGACTACAGGGGGCCTAGTCCGAGCTGGATACTAGATGTGGCAGGCAAATGACCGGTCTTTGTACCGCAAGTAAGGAGAGGCCTATGTCCAGCAGTGGACTGCAATATACTGATTGATGATTTGCTTTATAACAAGAGGGTAAGTGTAAAGTTAAATCCCAATTCGTGGTTGTGTTCCACCATCTTGGCGAAAGTGGTGCAGGTTGTTTTTAGGTTGGTAATCTATTATTTGTTATCTGTATAATTATATAAAATCCTTGCGTTACTTACTGACTGACAGACAAGCTGTGGCCAAAACCATGCCCTGGTAACTGACGAACAACTTTTTTTTTGTGAATAATGCGCTCTAATTGCCAATCGAGGGAACTTTTTTGTCAGTGTTGCCATGGTACTCGACACAAATTGTCAAGATTGATATTTTCTTCGATAAATCCAAAGTTTAATAAGAAATTATTTATAAAAAAAACTTACTTTTATTACCATTATTATTATAATTATTTTACTAGTTTGAAACAATTTTGCATGACCACAAATATTTTTTGTTGGCAAACAATGGAAACCGTTACATAAATTAAAAACAAACAATAAATGAAACTAAATGTCAGTAATGTCATTGTCACAAGAAAATTTGCCGGCTGTGTGTTTACATGCTTTTTTCTTGTGATTCTTGGTATTTTATTGGTATTTACGTAGAGTTGAGCTTCAGTTCCTACGTAAATGTTCAGGAATACCTATTTCAGCATTACCTGTGTTGTTTGTGTAAGTGTTTGTGACATACTTAAGATAGGCCCTCCTAAAGGAGTTTGGACCATATATCTCAGTGTAGTGTTCTGCTCATTTTACTGACAAGAGCTTTTATAAATATGGTACAGCAGACCATGATCAAATGGATCCTATTATACAACAGGCTCGAAATCAATATATTAAAGGAAAGAGCAGAAAAAGAGAAACACAAACTGGTGTAAAAATTAATGTATAGCTAAATAAATACATTTGATATTATATTTTTGCATTATTTATTCCTAACTAAATATACCTATACAGCAGGACCTCTAATCCGAACCCATTGTAACTGATTTGGCCGATTCAGATTAGGAATTAACATCTTTATTTTCTCTAGTAAAGTGTTTAATTTCTTAATGTAAATCAGTCGAAATGATATTTCGTGAACTTTGAAATTGTATTAAAAATCAAATGTTCGTGATATTTCCCATGTAATAACATTTTTCTTTTGGGAAAACGTTACATGGGAAATATCACGAACATTTGACTTAACTTACAATTACGTATGTTATAGCGATAGCTAAAAAAAAAATCGTTTAGTTCCTTGAGTGGCATTCAGGTGGCGCTCAACGCTAAGATCTGATCAAATTGACAGTTGCCAGTCTATCTCCAGTTATAATATATATTAGTCTATGGCCAAAACTATTAGGCACAGGAAGCTGAAATTTGCCATGAATGTTTCTTGGGGACAGTGCGGGTGCACTATGAAAGGATTTCCTAAAATTCCCACGGATTCGGGCAAAAACAGATTTAAATTTTAAAAAAAGTCCGGACGTAGCCTGCTGACATCCTCTAGTCGAACATCAATCAGCCTATTGCAGTCCACTACTGGACATAGGGCTCTCCCAACATGCGCCACAATGACCGATCCTCTGCCCTCCGCATCCAGCCCGGCCCGGCTACCTTTTTTAGCTCGTCGGACCACCTAGTCGGAGGGCGTCCTACTCTTCGTTTGCCGAAACGTGGTCTCCACTATAAGACTCGTCTGCTCCATCGGTCGTGGGCCAGTTCAGCCTGCTTATACGGCGATCTATGTCGGTAACACCAGTTCTCTGCCGGATGACCGCATGCTGATTTGATGGATCTCTGCCTTTTCGCCGAAAATTGTTCAGCCGATTATCACTTGCCAACTAACGTTTCGCAGAATTTTATTTCGCAGAATAATCATTTGCCAACTTGTGATATAATTTTGTTTTTATTTCCCGACCTCAAAGTTGCCAACTTTACGTTTTGTCTTCCTTTTATTGTCGCAGTTCTAACCTAACCGATGTAACATATTTAAATGCCCTATGTAGTGAAATAAAAGCGATTTGGTTCTGGCACTGCGCCGGCCGCTGCCGCGGCACGCCCGCTACGCTCGCTCGGCTCGTGCGTTGTGATCGCATTTCTAACGTAACCAGCCATTGTTTCAGTTGACGTGCATTGTTTATCAGCATACTAACCTAACCTAACCGATTCCTTTCGATTTCACCTGAACTTCCCGAAACATCACCTGAACAGACGAAACGTTATTCGTCTAAAAGTTGTCTGGCCTAATAATTTGACAAAAGATAAATGCCCCAAACGTTTTTTGGCATTACAATAATCAGCTTAACCATAATTCTACCAAATGAAACGTTGTCATACAAAAATTTGATAATCGTTAGTCGTCGAAGTGAAAAATAGGCGAAACGTTGGTTGGCAAGTGATAATCAGCCAAACAATATTCGGCGAAAAGGCACGATCCCTGATTTGATAAATATTTTTAGTTGTAAATTAAATTCTCTGTAACTTTAGTCCTGTAACATTTAATTGTATCATCATCATCATCATCAGCCCTTTCTACTGTCCCACTGCTGGGTACGTGCCTCTTCTCACTATGAGAAGGGTAAAGGCCATAAGTAGTCCACCACGCTGGCCAAGACGGGTTGGCAGACTTCACATGTCTTTTGAGAACATTATGGAGACTCAGACAATAGAACATTATGGAGAACTCTCAGACATGCAGGTTTCCTCACGATGTTTCCCTATACCGATAAGCAAGCGATAATTAACAATTTAGTACGCACTTAACTCCGAAAAGTCATTGGTGCGTGCCGTGGATTCGAACCCGAGACCCTCTGCGTAGCAGTCTGTCAGTCTCTCCACTCAGCTATTGTTTAGTTGTATATTTAAAAAAATGTTAATAAGTCCAAAAAAATAACATTCAATGGACTATAAGTACATATTTCATTAATAACAATTATCAAAGCGATATATTATAATTATACCACTGAAAAGAAATATTACGTATACAATAATAGGTACGTGCAAGCATGCATGAATCTATAAATGCGATATATTTTCTCTTAGTATAATAAATACTCACTGTATTTATTTTCAAGTCTACATATTAGATAAAATAAATAAATTTTATTTTATTTTAGAATCTAAGGATCATTTAGATTACAAAGAACAGGACAGTGCAGTGCAGGACATTTTCAAAGCATTTTATAGATTTTGCTTCACTGAGATTATCATCATATTTTCTGTGATATGCTCTTGTTAAGTCAGTATTAGAGCGCAATTTGCGAATACCAGTGTGCACGATCAATTACTCTGTCACATTCAGCTGTGCCTGTTATGTCGTTAAAAATAACACTAATTTATTACATTTCATTTTATTGGTTACCAACATAGATGTAAAACAATATTATGTAGCTTGCCTTCTTACTTGGAGCAAAGTCATCACACCAGTGTATGATAATAGGGTAATATTATTGTTTCAATCTATAAATAGAATTCTAACTCGCAACAGTCAACAAAGCGCTACACGATTTTACGCATGCCCGTCAAACCGAGGTCCGTGCTTATTGTCAATTCAGCCAATCAGACGCCTCCAAAGGATCACCCCAGATGGCGTGTTTTCCCGCCAAAATTTTCATCAATAACACAGCGCATGATCCTACAGCATAAAGCTATCCCTTTCTCCCAAAAAGAAAACGAAAAAGGTAAGCAGATAACCTCTAAGTGCTCACGCATGCGCGGGAAACAGCCTTACGGAAAAATGTACGCAAGGAACCGCTTTCCACGACTCACACCATTGGAAATGCGGCGTGTATAAAATAGTGCAGTAAAGTGTAAATTATTGTAAATTTAATTAAATATGTTGTAAATAAATTACTAGTTAATAATTTGTAACATACGTAATTAAGTGAACGCGGTGAAAAGTGATTATAGGTACAAATATATAAATTTAGTAAAATTGCACTGCAACTGCATTAACAGTGATTATTAGGGATGATATTGTGTGATAAATAAATATTGCAAGTTTAATATTTTTGGTAAGTGTAAGTTTTAATCATTTTGTATTTTTTGTATCTCTGGGGATTCGCAAGTGTGATAATAATAACCTGTGTTCGCAGTACATTATTTTACACTAACACTGCTGGCCTTGTTTCGATAGTTTATTGTGGTATACCGTTATTTTTGTATTAAACATGTGCTCTTACCGTAGTTACTCTTGAGGACCTAATCAAAACGCTCCGATCGATATTTGGCTGCTCAATCTGTGCTTTTTCCTAGTACTATACATGATTATAATTAACTGTAATCATGATTATTATACGATGACTGTGTCAAAATCTAATTACATTAGAGAACAAGGTATCAAATATACGAGTATCATATCGAAAATAACAAACGTTACGCAAAGGCAACATAATGAGACGTTTACCTGAGTTTCTCTGAAAAGCCACGAAGCAATGTGCTGGCAGAAAATACCTTATTTCCTTTTTACTATTGTTTAAATACTAACGAGGTTTATAAAGAAGACATGTAACCATAAACTAAAGAAGAATTTGTAGCATGTCCAATAATAGATAATAAATAAATTGCATTTCACAAAAGAAGAAAATTAAAAGTGTCAATAAGAAAATATTTTTTCAAGTGGATTGTGAAAACCATTTTTACGTAATAAACTCAGTGTGCTAATGTTGATTGTGTGTGGAAACAAGTAGATATCTTGTGTAAATAAAATAGATACACATAAACATCAGGTATGTACGTACGTATATGCATCAAATTTCATGATAAAATCGTATCATTGAGTCACAGTGTATAAATAAGAGAAAACTGTGTATTTAAATAATATCGCCAGTGTACTGGAAGTTATCGGCATACCAGAAAACTTGTAGATTTGTGATAAGGCTAATTAATTTGCCCGCAGTAAAAGGCTCTTGCTGGCTTATCACTGCTTGGAAACCAAGTATAAAATAGAGTTTTCAATGAAAATTCTGACGTCAAGACAGTAGTCTATAAAAAAATACACGTTTCCCTCCACGGAGAGTTTATAGATTGACTTGAAGTCAGATAATAATAAGCTGTCAACAACAAAGTTTGTATATTCGCTACAAAAATCTGTGCACAAAGATAAAATGGTTCGATAACGGGCGTTTCACATTTATATTGACCGAAATAAAATGAAGAGGTAGACATATTTAATAGCTACATCAGGCCATTTTAATGGACATGATATTATGTAATGGTATGTTCCATTTGTAGTACATCGATCCGTATCAGTGATAGTTTACGCAATAAGTGTCGTATTTTGAAAACACCCGATGTAGGGTGGATGTACCAGTCATTGTTAGAGCGCAATTGTTTGCTCAAACTTCGCTGTATACTTTGCCGCATCGTTCGAGTGACGATGAAATAGTTAGTCGTTTTGTTTTGCTATAGGTTGATAATGATAGAAACAATTGGATTAGAGTAGGAGTATTGCGCAACTAACTTCCTTAAACTGGTAGCGAGATAGTGGATGACACAGGAATAGTTCGGTATCGTAGTTCTTACGTGTTAGAATTATAATGCTTGCCGGTTTATCATACGTTCACCCTATTTTCACTTGATGCCATCCGCATGTAATATTTCAATAATATTTGGACTAGTTATATGTCGCACAATAACTTGGCTATTCGTTCGGTTCGTACGTATTTAATACGAGATAATTATGTTCAACGTACTTGTAACTTTGATTAGTGACTTAAGTTTAATTTTTTTTTGTTCAAAGGTTTCGAAGTGAATAAGAAGTTTTTGGAAGATGTCAAAAAGTGAGTATTATATATTATATATATTTTAAAGAGGTAAGTGCCTACAACGCATAAGAAAAATATAATTTTTGGTCGATAATATACGTGCTTTTTTCCTTACACGACTATCTAGTCTGATTCGATAAACAGATACAAGTTTTAGGGGCGTGTTAGTGTTTACGTGTGGAACAGAAAGAGAGCAAAAATCTAAAGCTAACATATTTCAAGGTCTTTCCGGTGATTCTATTTCATTGATCTGTAACAAAATACTGCGGGGTTTTACTTGCGCATTAGCATATTATTGTGTACATACGTAAGCACAATATTTGTTCGTAATTGATATATTGGCCCACTTTAAAATACTGTTTACTTCAGTTTCCAGGTGCTCGTTCTTATTTAATACGGCACAAAATATTTATTTTATTTTATATTAGTAAGAATATTTTTTAGGATTCCGTAGTCAAAAATGGTAAAATACGGAATCCTTATAGATTCGCCTTGCCTGTTTATCTGTCTGTTCGTCTGTATGTCACAGCCGTTTTATTAAAGGCTTACTTATCAGAATTTATAATCCTCAAAATTATTTTCTTTTCCTCAGTTAGTATGTTATTTCAACAAAAGCCCAATGGTACTTACTTATTTATGATTCTAATCAAAAGCGTTACAATTTTTATTCTGACAGAACAAACCATATTCTATTCATAATGTAAACAGGAAGCTATTAGCTATTTTGATTAATATCTAACTTTACAAAACAGCAATTTTTCAACAGTCAGTTTTTCTTACCTAAACGATGCTAATCATAAAAATTTCCTCATGATTGCTGTAAAGCATTGCCTTTGCAGTATAAAAATAGCTACAAAGTGCAACTTATGTTGCATATTATTGATGTCGGCATGTCGGTTCGCTGTTTAAATAGGTAATGGGCACATAGATAATTTCATAACCATGCGTGATAACAGCTTTAAAAGAATGGCGGGACGTGAAGTAATCTATTTGATAGATATTTCCTCTTATAAACTGTAAGCATGTATATATTTTTCCATTAGCTGTTTTCTTTTACGCAGATAAAAAATACATTACGAAGTATTATCCGAATAATCTTGCTCAGCTGTCTTCGAGCATCTTTCATTCATTTCATTGGGACGTTGAAACGTACGTCTTGAATGTATTCTCAACTTGTTC
The DNA here is from genome assembly GCA_944739405.2 of Euclidia mi. Lineage (NCBI taxonomy): Eukaryota > Metazoa > Arthropoda > Insecta > Lepidoptera > Erebidae > Euclidia > Euclidia mi. Next base: position 37,027,440 of record OX123202.2, on the reverse strand, counting down.
GTATAAGGCTATTTCACAAAGCAAAATGACTTGTGAAAGCCTTAGGTATGTTGAAAGGCTGAATGACAAAGTACAACGTTAACGTACGTTAGCGCCTAGTAAAATATTCAGCAACATGACAGTATTGTTATAATAGGAAGACATGTTTAACGGTTTGAAAAATTATTTCAGGCGCTCTACCAAAGAAATAAATGCCTATTTGGTACTATCTTTAAGTCAGAGTTATGAGAAAGCAGCATACCTATTATAATTTATTAAAAAATAATACTAGAATTTGCATGCTTATGAATCTCAGGATACTATAGGTAAAAGAATTTTATTTGACTTTGTAATCATACTTACTGGACATGATTTGAAAAAAATTCAAGAAGGTCAATTTATCAGGTTGTCACTCAAAAGGTGGAAGTTTAGTGCCTATAAAAACTATGCTGCAAACATGTCTTTGGAAGTACAGCACTAGCTGCTTAAAGTTTTTTTTTCTATTAGTTTTGTGTCTACGTTTTATTTCACATAAAAATTTAACACATCAAAATAATTTTAAACATCAAACTCGATAGTCGATTGCAAGCCAGGGAATCCACTTTAACAATTTGTATAGTTTCTTACGGTAATTAGGCAAAAATAATAGTCATCGTGATGACTTGATTCATCTACGGATCATTGGACTTTTGCACTGAGGAACAGACTTTTTGTCCATAAACGCTAATTCGTCATGGCTTTAGCATTCTTTCTTTCGGGCACTTACCTTACTTAATTAATAAGGTGATGACGGCTTTTTTTTTTTGAACAAGCTGACTCGGCGAACTTTGTACTGCGATTTTTTTTTTTCTACTATTGTAGGGAAAAATAAACATACAAACCTCCTGACAATTACGAACACAGGAAAGAAAGATTTATCCGATTTGGTGCAGTCGTTTGGAAGCTATGCGCATACAAACACTACATAATATTTCGGTGATTAATATTTATGTATATCGATTTATGACAACGCTGCTTAGAGGTTTTAATATGTTGGCCTTGATGTTGCCGTGGTTTGTTGACAAGCTCACAATACAACTCAAGTGATTTGCCAACAGTAGAGACTTTGCTGTTCATATTAGTTATCGGATGCCTAGCCCACTGAAGGGCTATCAGTCATATCTCTACATCTAGGATATATCATGATTAGTTTTTAAAACAAACTGTAGTCTATATATTATACTCCCGAAGAGAATGCTTTATTACACTCTATTGGCCGACTGTAGTTACCTAGAGTGGTACGTGGTTCTTGGTAGTTACTCTTCCTAATGGCAAAAGCAATCATCTGTAAAATGAAAGTAGTCAATAAGAAAAAAGAAATTATCTAATTCCAACTCAGTTTTTAATGAACTTAGTTAACTACCAAGCTATAGCTAGATGAAAGTAAGCACTCACCACAAATAATCTAGGGAAGTTTACAATATAGGTAAAACATATTTTCATCAGAAGAACAAGTGAACAAAGTTGTACCCGGTTGAACATTAAGGCTTCTTATTCAACGATAGAAAAGCATAGCATTACCATTTCTGTAATAAAACAATCGCCCATTGCTGACAGTATAGTGCCTCTTTAAGGAGCTCTGCCAACCTTAATCACTGCAAGAATGCGACACTAAATTATCTGGACAGCAGTGGTTTTCTGTATCACTTTCTTATTCAGACTGTTCTATTGAATACAACGTCATAGAATTCCTGCTTCCTAGATTTTGAGATTGTAGAGCAAAACTTTGTCATAGTAACTGCTTAATCATGATACCAATTTACAGTTATGACGGGGGTAATCAGTAAACACCGAATTTCGCAGTGACATTTGAGACGGTACGCCATGAAATTTGTTTCCGCAATGTGGTGATAGTAGGGAAGTACCGCGTTTGATAAGATTTTAATAGAATAGCTAATTATCTAGAGTTTGTTTAGGGCATGTGCTTGTAGCGCCTACTGCGCCAAGCTTTGTGTGAAATGCTTACTATTATTGACCATTACAATTTAGAAGTTATCTGGAGTCTTGTAATTCTACGTGCGACATGCGCTGAGTTCACTGTACCTACACCAGTCAAAAGTACAGTGTGTCACTACACTGGAATTCTAAACAAGAAATCTTTATACCACTTATACCTGACCTTAAAATCTAGACCTCAACTTGTGATCGATCACAAATACATGAGTAAACTTATGCCATGGGATAAATAAACCAGCCTCATTAATCATATTTGATTTCGTAAAACTTTCGTGTAGCCCACGTATGTAAATCAGGCATTCTAATGTCGTGAATGCTTAGAATATATAACCAAAAAACTACGTCCCTAATCGTAGATCTAATCTTAATAGGTATTATTAATATCATGGCTTTAAAGTGACATGGACAGAACTGTAATCGTGGATTCTACCGAAGTTATCGGCTAAGCGGTCATTTATTATAGATACCAGGTATTACTCTGACCTCGGGTTGAAACATAGAGTAATAAATATAGATAGTATCTATAGTAGCAGATCGATGATAAACGTCACCTGCAAACATCGATATTTTATGGTATGACTATTTCCAGCTCTACTATTAAAATAATTATTTCACGGTCAGTATTTATGAACCATGAAATTACCAGTCATAACATTGCCCGTAGTTTAGGTGACTAGGTTTTGTTTGTTTATTTAGAACGGATTGCAAACGGTGTATTATAGTTATGAATCATAGACACAACCTGTCTTCCTGCAAGACATTTAGATTGCTGTTTGTGATATGATGTGGATTTTAGCAATAGATGAAAAATCAATGAAGAACAAGAAAGCCATTGCAGACTACGTTTTACTACAATTTCTTGGACATGTCTATGTTGCAAAAGTACCTAAAGATAGGCGAAAATATCTCTGTATTGAAATTCCTTAGTTAGGAGATCTTATTAGTTACCAAAATTATCCGCAGGGAAGCAAAGTTGGGGTATTAGTGTATTTTCTCTTCCGTGGTATTAACCAGGGGTGTTACGAATATTCGCATCCGCATCCGCAAATGCGGAACATTCGCATTAATTTAGACATCTGCATCTGCATTCACATCCGCATCTGCATTCACATCCGCATCAATCAATGCAGAGTTTTTACGGATGCAGATTTACATCAACAAGTAACTACATGTAAAGAAAGTGGGCGGAACCAGAGTGGCCTTCGCGCTTGTTTTGGAAATGTTCTTTGGAAAATAACAACTTATATGCAATTTCAAAATATTTAGATTCTCGCTATAAGCGTAATTTTTTCAAACTAGTCACCGAAGAAAAATAAAAGATTAAATAATGAAGATGGTAAATGACCCTGTCGTCACTAATTCTAATGAGAATGGGAGATTCTCTCGATCCAGAACCAGCAACGTCCCGTACGGGTAAGAAGACTTGCTTAAAAAGCGATCTTGCCATGGTTTTAGATTCATCGAGCAAGATTAACGTGAAGGAGAACCAGACAACAGTAGCACCGATGCTCTTATCCGCAAAGAATTAGTTACCTATTTATCGTAACGAGAAAAGACTGGATTTAGATGAAAATTAACTTAATTGGTGGAAAGTTAACCGTTGTGAATTTAAAATTCTCTCCAAATTAGCATGCAGATATTTATCACCTTCACCAGCCAGTGTTCCCAGTGAACAACTACTTGTTTAGTGGAGCTGAGTATAATCCACTTAGAAACAGGTTGGAAGCTGAGAAGGCTGCAATATTGCTATTTATTAAATATAATTCACCAATTTTTAAGTTTAATTATTAAACAAAGATTGTTTATAACGAACCTCGAGAAGCATAAAAAAATCTGTTGTGTCATAAGTAAAACTAAAAACTTGTGCAATTATGTTTCTAAAAATATGATTAAATAAATAAAAAGTAAAAGTTAAATTGATTTTCAGTTATTTATGTACTTCAAATTTAAATAATTATCTTTTTAAAAGCCCAAAATCCGCATCCGCATCCGTATCGCATCCGCATCCGCATCGAATCCGCATCCGCGGATGTGTACTTCTAATAATCCGCATCCGCATCTGCATCCGCGGTATTAACGGTCGGTTCTATTCGGCGAGATATATGTACCCATCTGTCGATGTCTGGCTGAATTTATTACTGCCTCTAAAGCTACATAAAGGTCACTGCATAATATGCCTGCACGTGTTCGTACTTCGTATGCATGAGATTTATTAATGTCCTTATGTGAACAATATTATCTGCTAAAAGCTTGTGTTACAAAGACGTTGTAACAATTGCAATGTTTGTACATTAACTGGGGACATTTAATTTCAATTGGACTATCGTCCGCTTGATATTCTTGTAAATACTTATAAGATACCGTTAATTCAACTCGTCGCGGAGTTCAGGGTCTGAAAACATAACCGTTACGATTGCTCCAAGATTGGATGTGGTCCATAAAATAAATGTCCATTTCGTTGGCGCCTTATTTTGGGATACAATACCGTCATCGGCCATTGTTCTTTCTTGCACTAAAGCCAATATACACCTCTGCTTATCCGTACTGGGATGTCCTTTAGCTGTTCATTCAGTCGTTGCTAGTTGCCAACTCAACCGGCGAATCAAGTCGGCAAAAAGTTGTTTCCTTTTATTTCTGATGGACGCCGTATTTATCGTTTTTATCTGGACGATCGGCAGTGTTCTAATTTTAATAGTATAAACATTAATGTAGATATTGAAGAGATTTTGCATTTATACCTCAAGTTATAGATCGCGTAAGCGTGATAAATCGCACTCTTATCAACGACCAAACATTTAAATTATTAATGTATACAGGTTATTGGGTAATTTGACCCATTCCTTGCAGGAGGTTCAATTGGCAACGAATTGAACTCCGTCAACTAGGGGTCCAAAACTAACGGTTTCTGGGATATAAAAAAACACAATTCTTAAAAATCAAGTATGTGCGAATTTTAACGTAAGAAATCTTCTACTTTTGTTATAAAATTGGACTATAATTGTAACATTATCGAACGGTAATGAACCCTTCATGTTTTATAATTAATTTCACCGTAAACGAGGCCTCAGTTAAGTGAAGCCAATATTAGATTACCGAAAACAATGTCTTTGGGAATGCCAGAACTGAATAATTGAGAAGGCCCACTTTCTTATTGGAGAGCATGATTGCCGTCGTCACTTCAAAAACACTGCTCCATCATCACTCATAACTTGTAATTGAGGTTAACTCTTTAAGTAGTGTACATTAAAATACACTTTAAAATGATAAGATTAGTAAATTGAAGACTCGGTGACTCCATACGTCCCTTTAAACGTGTATGAAGTGAGAGGTCCGGGAACCGACGAAGTTGCGCTTCAAATGCCTGTAAGCGGTTTGTTAGTTGAGTAATCAGTATCTGCTGTATGGGAGACCGGGTATGGTTGTCACACGGGTTGGTTGTCACAGAGGTCATAATAGAATATCGAGTGGTTGAATAAGTCCATTAAACGGCATGTCGGAGTACGCTGACATGAGGTACAAATGGATGTGTTACTCCCTCGCTCCCTACCACGCCGTTTAATTGTCTGTTATGGCCTCTGTGACAACCAACCAGTGTGACAACCATACCCGGTCTCCCCTACGGGCGCGTGCAGGTGTATGAGTCAACTCCTAGCTGGTGGCGAGCTGTCTTCTTGCTAAAAGGCAGCGCTGATGATCAGTGGATTTATTCATGACGGTGCCATTTTTGTGCTGGAGCGGTGCAATTATACTCGTAGCAAGTGATGAGTTGATGACTTATAAGCTAAATGCAAACTTGCGTCATTGGGCCACCGGGTCAAATTCACATCCACACACTAAACAACATATGTAGATTTGTAATACACTAGCACGTGATTTAAGTTGTGGCGTGTGCCCGCTAAAGGAAAGCGCAAACAGAAATGATCGCGTTAAATGCGTTACTGTAATGATCCTGGTCTGTCGGATACGTAAAACATAATATGTAATACCAGGTCAGCTTAGACTGGATAAATATTACTACTGTGTGGCTGTGTGTAGGGTATAATGTTGTAACGCTTGTCCCAATGAACACCCAGCCCTCCTAATGGCAATCAGTTATTTTAGCCAATAGCTATATATTAGTACTAAAGGGTACACCATGTCTTGTTTTCAATAAGAAAGACATAATTATGAGTCGATAGATAAAGGCAATCTACTTTTTTATATTTTTACTTCCTTAAATCCAAGGAAAATTTTCAAATTCAAATGTTTCAATAACATAAATAAATAGACCAAATATTGACCCCGTTGCGACTAAATCTTTCTGATGTAGGTAGAGATAGTGTTTTCATGTAAGTATTCTATAATCCTACATCAGTTGTTTTGTCTAATTCTAGTAGTGATAATTCGTGTCTATCGAGTTCTGTATGCGACCACTTAAAGAAAGTCTATAAATAAATAATCAACCTATCACTCACCTTTGTAAGAGATAATCATTTAAATATTTAAGAGCTTATTACATTTGAACCGTTAGTTAATTAAAAAATTGCCCCGTAATCTAGACACTTGTGTCACCCCTTGCGAACTTTAATAGTATCTGTATATCGTACGGTGGAATAAAACGCTACGGTGAGTCATGGTTTTGCCCATTTTATCGTTTATTGCCCCGTAGGCCCGTACCCTCTTAGTCAAAGGCCAAAGCTTTAGGTGCGGCGTTTGAACGCTAGAGAAAGGAGAATGTCACTGTTTACTGTAATAGCTTTTGACGGTGTTTCACTCGTAGTTGAAAGTTGGTATGGTATTTCTATAACCCCGGCTATGCAACATTGTATGGTACTTAAGAACGTTAAATTTGCAAGGCGCTGCACACAAACTTTCAAGTCTTTGTAACTAATTACCCGTTTTTGGGAAAGTTAGTACTTACCTACATAAATAAACACATGTGTTTAGGCAACGTGTTTTCAGAATCGAAAATGTATTACGAACATTTTTAAACATTAAGCTTGTAAATGAGGCTCTTGCTTTTATTTTTGCGCACAGTTCTTTAAAAAAAAATAGCTATAAAAATCACTCATATTACGTAAAAAATCTCTATGACTCATTGTGTTTATACATGAAAAGTATAATAATTAATATTGTGAAATTAATTTCCAAAACATAACTTCAGAGTTTATAGTGACAGCCGAACGGCATAAACACCCTACGCATGAAAGCGTACCAAATAACATTAAAGTCACATAGATTTTATAGTATTAGTTAGCGAGCAGCGATAGTTATAACCCCATATTGTTAATTAGTGTGTGGAAAATTCTTTGATTGGCTAGAATGTTTTGAAATGCCGAGAATCGTTAATAGTGTATTATAGTATCGATCGTTACGAATTGGGTTCACGTTAACGGTGTAGTTCCGCCGCAAAAGCGTTAACTACCGTCAGAACTTTGTAATTAAAAAGCGGATGTAATGGCTTTGTATGTACGTCTGTACGTAGTTATATTGTTTGAACTTCGGTGTGAAATTGAAGATCATCTCGCTCATATTTGTGCGAGAGCTGAAAGCATTTTGTAAAGCATTTAAAATCTTAACTCCTTTTTCACTACCGATACGTAAAACGCCAGTAAACGGCGGCAATTATATTTATAATAAGTCTAGTTTTAGCCTGACTCTCATGGTGAAGACCAAAATTACATGTTCTTTATGTGCAAAAGTAATGTCTCTTTACGAGAGAACATTGGGAATATGTAGCGTATACAAGGGACTCACATAGGTATTCTTTATACAACTCGCATGACCTAGAATGCACTCATCATATAAGATCCTTGTAAGAAGATTACAATTTATACAAACTAAAAGATACAATAATACCTACCTAATTAGAACGAACTTTGATAAATTTTTAGAATTGTATATGTCTACGCTTCAAACCAACGTAGTTCCACTGCAACTGCCAGTCGGTGCATAAATAAAGCGCATTATACACCCAAATACGGACGCATCAAAATACGCTTCAAACAAAATAAGTAGGTACGGCTGCCCCCCACCGGAACGAAACATACGTGCGTCGAAGTAATTCGGGGTCCACCGTCCAATGTTTGTTTTCGCGATCGCCGACGAAGATTGGCGGTCAATGCCCTCGGTGCAATTATAGTGAGAGCGCGGTTGTCGGTCACCGCGACCCGTGCACCGGGTTTCTGTGTCACACCAACCGGACCTGCACTCTGCAGCCGATAGCACCTACATCATCTTTATACCAATTGAGGTATAACGGACGGGACAGGTGATAATTACTGTAATCGACAAGCTTTATGAGAACACTCCAATTTTTCGGACGTAAAAAGCTTTTAAGACTGCCGTTTTGAATTACAATTACCGTACTAAATAAAACTTTGTCAGTTTACTGTATTAAAAGTACAGTTCTTTATTTATTTATGCAATAGTGGCTCGCTACTTCATTCATAACAAGCTAATAATCCTTGTGCAATAACATGATTCAATTTGACTCGTGCGCTACCTACCCAGCCATTGTAATAACTGAGTAATTTAACTTGGCTATCAATCGCTCAATCTAATACATTATTTAAACTAAGAAAAACATTATGCGCGAAATTATTTCTTATATCGAACAATGTGCCACTCTCTCACCTAATAAATCATGCGGTGTTTTGTCAGAAGTATGATAAATTACACCCACGCCTGTGATTTCAACTTCACATAATTGGACTTGTCTCTATTTTGTGGTTGTTTATAATAATTTCATAAGTTTGTAGACTATTACATTCGATTTGTAAACTTGTTGAATCTCGTTCGGACTATCGTAACTATTTACTGTGACTGTCTCTTCAAGTATTTCTAATTCTATAAAGCAAAAGCGTCAAACTAAAAACATGAGTTACAGCGGTCGACGACCCTGGCACTCCGGTCCTGCCTCACAGATAATATGATTCGATAGATAACTGTATAGATTTTTTATTGCTGCCAAATCTAGGTTATGCATTTGATTCGTGATCATTTTTTTGTTCACAAATAGTCTCTTATACATTGTAACTGTTTGAATATGTGACGTAGGCATTGTAATTTTATAGATGATAGTTTTTGTGGTGTAATGAAAATAGACACGTCATCCTCTAGAATTGGATATGAATTACGTTAGTAGGTACAGTTTGTAAGTAATTTATCTAGAATTTGCCTTGTTGAGAAATTCCAACATTTCATATCCTGTTTTTTAGCTTTAAACAAACGTGATTATTATTTTAAATGTAATGTAAGGATCCATAATGATTTCCTTGACTTATAATTATTTTCTACTAGACGTCGGCACCGGCTTCGCCCGCGTCAATTTTACATAATTATAAACCTTCCTCATGAATCATTCTATCTATTAAATAAACCGCACAGACAGAAGCCAGAGTTTATTTTATACTTATACTTTGTAGTGATGTGATTCTTAATTTTCTTACTCATCGACCAAAACCACAGTGCGACATTTTCCCGCTATGTTTACAAATGACATGTAAAAAGCTCTCTATTGTTCGATCACAGATCACAATACGTCACAGTCACTGCCTGTATTACGCCATTTAACTATTAATGTCAGAGATATGCGAAATAGACAATGAAATATTATGCTAAGCGACCGTAGAGATTTTAATAAATTCGTGCGCATATAAACCGACAGTGTGAACAATGGTCAATAATGTTTTTGTGTGATCAGCATTGAAGTGGGTCAGAGGCATCACATAACTGCTCATGACACAATACAACGCGCAAGTTCAATACTTTGGCATCGAATGTGAATGCACAGAGTTTTTAGTTGACGTGATGACAGATGGGACGTTGGGTATAAAACTACAAGTATGCATGTGACAAAATTCGTACTAAATTAATCATATAAGTTATTCATTAGTGGTGATTCTTAAGTTTTTCGTTAGTAAATAGTCACGGAATATGGAATTATGGAACTATCTCTAAGCAATATTATAAATATACTGTTTTGAAATCTAATATATTTCGTTCAATGCATTTCGATTATCTCTAATCGATTATAGATTAGTACATTCTTCAAAGATTTGGGATTTTTGTGCAAATACGAACAATTACTATAAGTTTGTAACTGTACCTACTTGAGCCGTAAAGTCATGACAAGTTTTTAATTACTAAAATATAAACATGACTAAACACAACTGTATAGTTGTCTTTAGTCATAATTGTAAAATTGTCGACATGTCAAAAATCAAACAGGAGAGTAACCAAAACTAGTGACCGTAAATAAGTAAGTAGCAGCTAAATATTTGTATACATGATATATGGGAACGTTTTGTACCATTTTTTATCACACATTTCTATTGTACCCAATTGTTGTAGTTCTGGGGCCTAATCTCCTAATTACATATATTTGTTCATAATGCAGTTTCGATCTAATGTCAGTGTCTTACTCATGTCACAAATGGTATTCTCCTAAATTAACTGAATATTTGAATGTTATTGGAATGTTATTGTGACCAGATCGGAAATTGAACAATGGGTCAACGTCGAACTATAGAGGTCAAATTAGTCGATAATGACATTAAATTAGCAGAATACCGATTCTGAGTCAATTCAAAATCTAATCTCATTTCGTTCAAAATATAGTTTTAATGTCACATAAAATGGGAGGCCTGATTGGCCTTCTGGCTGTGTGTAGTCTGTCAGCAGTCAGTAACGCAAGAATCTGGGGGCACGGCAATGACGGCAATTCCGCTTTATTATTCCGCAAAAGCGGCACGGCCGTACCATCCTTTTCTCGAAGCAGTTCAGGCCATTTTCGACCCACTATAACTTCGTTGCGGATAAAACTTGAAGCTTGAATTTTCAGTAACCAAGTAAGCATTGTATAAACACGGTATATTTAGAAGTTTAAGAATTAAAACGAGTCAAAGTTTCTTAATTTTGTCACTCACTGACCGATCATCAAAAGTCTAAGGCACTTCTAGCAGTCATAGAAGCTTCAAATTTAAAATACAAATAGTGTTTAGTGCATGAATTAAGGAAGACTAAAATATTTTTCAATTTGTCCAGTTTTAGAGATACCTCAACTGCATAAATAATTAATAATAACTTTGTAATCCCATATAAATATGTAGGATTCCAAAGTTACATTTGCAGTTAGGGCTTTAAGAAAATTCATTATGTATACAAGAAGTAGTTGGTACCGGCAAGAGAAAAATAGGACTATCTACAAAAAGAAATGAGATCCCATAAAAACCATACTGGTCAAAAAACCAAGTCTCGCAACTCATTCTTCTACCGTAAAAAGTTGTGAGATCATGTGAGATCCATGCACTACCAAGTGAGATATTAATTTTATGTATTAAATAAATAGATTGACTTGGCAATCACACTAAACAATCTAATTTTTAAATTCAGGTATTACTTGTGAGATATATTGTGTTTTCATGCGATGGCCGAGTCAATCTATTTATTTAAAACGTTAAATTGATATCTGACTTGGTAGAACATGTATCTCACAACTTTTTACGGTAGAAAAACTGAGTTGCGAGACTTGGTTTTGACAAGTTTTGTTTTTTTATGGGATTATATATATTATATCCAGATATAAAATATTATAAAGCGTCCTTCGCAACATACCTATGCTCTCAGAAGACACTTATGAATCAATTTATTTAAAGGCATATGACTCTGTACGATCCATAATTGAAATTTTGATCAATCGTATTTGATCAATCGTATGATTAATTGAAATATCATGAAAATTCGATAGTGATCGAAAGCACATATCTACTGACGGTTAACGTCGATGCAAACATAAAGGTTTATTCTGTATCAAATGGACTGTGAATGATCGTGTTATGATGACGATGATGAAAGATATATTTGAGTTGAACTGCTTTATTGGACATCAACACATAAATGTTTCTGTCTTATTTATTTTCACTGCTGAAGTAAGTTTTGTGAATAGGATTTCCCGTAGTAAAATCTTAAAAGTTTGTTTTATTGACAATGCGAAGCATGAAGATGTTGATTTCTTTAGCCTTAGCCAGTATTTATTGATGACTAACGCGAAGACCATAAAAAATCCTAGTCTTGTCAAATACTACTTATAAATCTACTAACTACTCTGTCGTTACTATTCTGAAGGTCAATTCTCGTATTTTATTCGTATACTAGAGGACGCCAGCAGCTACGCCTGCATTTTTTTAAATTTACCCGTTTTGGCCGATCCCGTGGGAATTTCGGGAAATCCCTTCTTAGTGCACCCCTACGGTCCCCAAGAAACATACATGCCAACTTTCAGCTTCCTGCGCCCAATAGTTTCGGCTGTAGCGTGTCTGTCAGTCAGCCAGTAACGCAAGGATTTTATATATTAAGATGACATTCAAACTATATTTTGAACGAAATGAGATTGATTTTGAATTGATTCAAAATCGGTATTCTGCTACTTTAAATTTTACTACCGTCTAATTTGACTTTTATAGTTCGACGTTGACACATAGTTCAATTTACGATCTAGCCACGATAACATTCAAATAAGATTCAAATATCAGTTAATTTAGGAGAATACCAACTGTGTCGTAAGTATGATACTGACATTATATCGAAACTGCATTTTAGGAGAATTGGGCCTCTATTTGTCTGCCCGAGAATAGTGTTTCTTTTTGTATATTCGTTCGTTTAAATAATCAACTCCAATTATCTATACTAATCTATACTAATATAATAAAGCGGAAGAGTTTGTTTGTTTGTTTGTTTGTTTGAACGCGCTAATCTCAGGAACTACCGGTCGGATTTGAAAAATTCTTTTTGCATGCGATAGCCCAGTTATTCCGGAAGGCTATAGGCTATATAACATAACGCTTCGACCCTTTGGGGCCGGGCAAAAGGCTAAAAAGGCTAAAACATTATGTTGGCTAATCTCAGGAACTAGCAGTCGGATTTTAAAAATTGTTATTGCGTATGATAGCCCAATTATTCCGAAAGGCTATAGGCTATATAAAATTACGCCACAACTTTTAGGGGCTAGACAAAAATAATAAAATGGTCAAACGAGAAGGGGGAGGGTTGGGTCAAAGGCAAAAAAAGGCTAAACGAATAGGATACAATCTATATGGGTATCGTTTTTGAGATTTTCGGGACGCTGATTAATAATATGAAATTTATTTAGTGATCCAAAATGGCGGACGGGAAATCAAAGATGGCGGATGAGAAAATTTTAAATATCAATATGGGTGTCGCCTTCGATATTTGAAGGGGTGGAGAATCGAAATACAACATCTATTTCGTGATCAAAGATGGCGGATGGGCAATCAAAGATGGCGGATGGGAAAATTAAAAAAAATCAATATTGGTATCGTCTCCGATGTTTAAAGGGATGGGGAATCCAAATACTACATTTTTTTCGTGATTCAAGATGGCGGATGGGAAATCAAAAATGGCGGATGGGAAAAATTTAAAAAATCAATATGGGTATCGTCTCCGATATTTAAAGGAATGGGGAATTCAAAACCACCATCTATTTCGTGATCAAAGATGGCGGATGGGAATTTTTTAAAAATCAATATGGGTGTCATCTCCAATATTAAAAGGGATGGGGAATCAAAATCCGACATCTATTTCGTGATCAAAGATGGCGGATGAGAAATCAAAGATGGCGGATGGGAAAGTTTAAAAAAATCGATATGGTTATCGTCTCCGATGTTTTAAGGGATGGGGAATCCAAATACAACATCATTTTCGTGATTCAAGCTGGCGGATGGGAAATCAAAAATGGCGGATGGGAAAAATTTTAAAAATCAATATGGGTATCGTCTCCGATATTTTAAGGAATGGGGAATTCAAAACCACCGTCTATTTCGTAATCAAAGATGGCGGATGGGATTTTTTTAAAAATCAATATGGGTGTCATCTCCAATATTTAAAGGGATGGGGAATCCAAATCCGACATCTATTTCTTGATCAAAGATGGCGGATGAGAAATCAAAGATGGCGGATGGGAAAGTTTAAAAAAATCAATATGGTTATCGTCTCCGATGTTTTAAGGGATGGCGAATCTAAATACAACATCTATTTCGTGATCAAAGATGGCGGATAGGAAATCAAAGATGGCGGACGGGATTTTTTTTAAAGTCGATATGTGTATCGTCTCGATGTTTTAAGGAATGGGAAATTCAAAAACACCATCTATTTTTTGATCAAAGATGGCGGATGGGATTTTTTTTAAATCAATATGGGTATCGTCTCCGATGTTTAAAGGGATGGAGAATCCAAATACAACATCTATTTCGTGATTCAAGATGGCGGATGGGAAATCAAAGATGGCGGATGGGAAAAATTAAAAAAATTAATATGGGTATCGTCTCTGATGATTTAAAGGATGGTGAATCCAAATACAACATCTATTTCGTGATCAAAGATGGCGGATAGGAATTCAAAGATGGCGGACGCGATATTTTTTAAAGTCGATATGGGTATCGTCTCCGATATTTTAAGGAATGGGGAATTCAATATTATATAAAAATCTATGTTTGTTTGTTCATCATTTATAGACTCTGAAATGATAAGAGATTAAGCGCTAAGTCAATGGTAACTTTGGAAAAGGGGCTTGGAAGAAAGGGAATTAAATAAAAACTCTTAAAAAGCGATACGGAGTTCGCTGGGTCAGCTAGTAATATAATAAAGCGGAAGAGTTTGTTTGTTTGTTTATTTGTTTGTTTGTTTGTTTGTTTGTTTGAACGCGCTAATCTCAGGAACTACCGGTCGGATCTGAAAAAATCTTTTTGTATACGATAGCCCAGTTATCCCGGAAGGCTATAGGCTATATAACATAACGCTTCGACCCTTTGGGGCCGGGCAAAAGGCTAAAAAGGCTAAAAGATAATGTCGGCTAATCTCAGGAACTAGCAGTCGGATTTTAAAAATTGTTATTGCCTATGATAAACCAATTATTCCGAAAGGCTAGGCTATATAAAATTACGCCACAACTTATAGGGACCAGACAAAAATAATAAGATGGTCAGACGAGAAGGGGGAGGGTTGGGTCAAAGGCAAAAAAAGGCTAAATGAATAGGATACAATCTATATGGGTATCGTTTTCGGCATTTTCGGGACACTGATTAATAATATGAAATTTATTTAGTGATCCAAGATGGCGGACGGGAAATCAAAGATAGCGGATGAGAAAATTTTAAAAATCAATATGGGTATCGCCTTCGATATTTTAAGGGGTGGGGAATCGAAATACAACATCTATTTCGTGATCAAAGATGGCGGATGGGAAATCAAAGATGGCGGATGGGAAAATTTAAAAAGATCAATATTGGTATCGTCTGCGATGTTAAAAGGGATGGAGAATCCAAATACAACATCTATTTCGTGATCAAAGATGGCGGATGGGATTTTTTTTTTTAAATCAATATGTGTATCGTCTCCAATGTTTAAAGGGATGGGGAATCCAAATACAACATCTATTTCGTGATTCAAGATGGCGGATGGGAAATCAAAGATGGCTGATGGGAAAAAATTAAAAAATCAATATGGGTATCGTCTCTGATGATTTAAGGGATGGTGAATCCAAATAAAACATCTATTTCGTGATCAAAGATGGCGGATAGGAAATCAAAGATGGCGGACGGGATTTTTTTTTAAAGTCGATATGAGTATCGTCTCCGATATATAAAGGGATGGGGAATCCAAATCCAACATCTATTTCATAATCAAAGATGGCGGATGGGAAATCAAAGATGGTGGATGGGAAAGTTTTAAAAAATCAATATTGGTATCGTCTGCGATGTTAAAAGGGAAGGGGAATGCAAATACAACATCTGTTTCGTGATTCAAGATGGTGGGTGGGAAATCAAAGATGGCGATGGGAAAAAATTAAAAAATCAATATGGCTATCGTCTCCGATATTTTAAGGGGTGGAGAATCCAAATACAACATCTATTTCGTGATCAAAGATGGCGGATGGGTTTTTTTTTTAATCAATATGGGTATCGTCTCCGATGTTTAAAGGGATGGGGAATCCAAATACAACATCAATTTCGTGATTCAAGATGGCGGATGGGAAATCAAAGATGGCGGATAGGAAAGTTTAAAAAAATCAATATCGGTATCGTCTGCGATGTTAAAATTTCGTGATTCAAGATGGTGGATGAGAAATTCAAAGATGGCGGATGGGAAAAAGTTAAAAAAAATCAATATGGGTATCGTCTCCGATGTTTTAAGCGATGGAGAATCCGAATACAACTTCTATTTCGTGATCAAAGATGGCGGATGGGAAAGTTTAAAAACATCAATATGGGTATCGTCTCCGATGTTTAAAGGGATGGGGGATCCAAATACAACATCTTTTTCGTGATTCAAGATGGCGGATGGAAAATCAAATATGGCGGATGGGCAAATTTAAAAAATCAATATAGGTATCGTCTCTGATGATTTAAGGGATGGTAAATCCAAATACAACATCCATTTCGTGATCAAAGATGGCGGATAGGAAAACAAAGATGGCGGACGGGATTTTTTTGTAAAGTCGATATGGGTATCTTCTCCGATGTTTTAAGGGATGGCAAATCCAAATACAACATCTATTTCGTGATCAAAGTTGACGGATGGGAAATATAATAATATAAAAAAGTTATTATTGGTGGTGAAAAAGTGGTAGTGATATTTGATGTTCGATGCAGATAATGGCTATGTTCAGTGGATACCTCTCCTACGGAACCCTTCATGGGCGAGTCAGACTTGCACTTGATTTAATTATTTAATAGCCATAGTATTTAATAGTATTAGTAATTTTATCATATCACTAGATCAGTGATCTAACCATATCACTCATATACCACCTTCTCATCCCCTTACAATAAGTTAGTTTTCTACCCTAGAAATAATTTATATGGCAAAACAACTTTGCCTAGCAATTAAGAGATTAAACACTGATGTTCTTGGTAACTTTGTTCTGAATAAGTTGGAAAAGAGTTAAAAATTAATATAAAATGTAAATACATTAAAAAGGCGATACGGAGTTCGCCGGGACAGCTAGTTAGTAATAACTGAACATAATTCAAGTACCCACTTATACAATAGATCAACATTTACAAACTCAATTTAAAGATCAAAGAAATTGAAGAGAAAATTCAAAAAACATAAGCAACAAATTCTCACAAGCGCGCGATATTTGCTGTATTTTTCTAGCGTCAATGGCAAATGTCTACAGGCGACACGACTTCAAATAAATGAAGTGTAGACAAACCATTACCAAGCAATTAATTGCGAATGCCATAAAAGGCAGTAGATGGTAGTAACCTTTTGTAAAGGTGAATCATGTCTGCAAGAGTGATCTTGCTCTATGTTTCGGTGTAGGCGCGCCTGCCTCCATCTGCCGTTGTACCGTTATTTGACACAGTAACCGCAAAGCGGGAGATTAATGTAACCAGTCTGCGGAGCCGCATTCAGGGCAGCTACAGGAAGGTACATACTGCCAGACTACTACTAAATAGGTCGAAGATAGATTACAACACTAAACCGACGGCTTGTTAATCAGCTAGAGAAAGAAGAATGATACTGGCCAGTTGTTTTCAACTACGGAGAATGAATAGTAGCGTCGCGCGTCGGAACAACGAGATAAGTGGATAGCCAGTTTGATAGTTTCAATTTTAGAAAAAAGGTGAATTAAATTGGGCTTAAAGTACAGTTGTTGTAATAAAACCTTTTTACGACCCAAGAAGTTCGGTTTGCCGGTGAACATGTTTGCTTTATATCATCTGTTTCAAGCCAATTAACCGCTATTGTAAAGCCTCAGCCGACAAACACAAGCCATAAATTCGATAAGCCAAGAGAAAATAACGCTTTGATTTGTTTTGTTGTTTTTATTGTGTTTTATAGTTCATAAGGACTGAAAGAGAAACTGACTGTTTATTAATAGGTTTATTATTTATTAATTTATATCTATTTTTAGATCTAAATTAAATATATTCAAGATTATTATTATTTAAGAGCTATGCCCTCGTCGACGGTAACCGATACGTCTTCTTGAAATAATGTATGAAAGCATTTAAAACGTGGTTGGTTAATATTTTGGTTATTCTGATTTATTGTTCACTAGCTATTTCCCGCGTTTTCACCCGCGTCCTGAGGGAACTACTTCGCGTCCCGGTTAATTTATAGCCTAAGTTACTCCTTGGTACATCAGCTATCTGCCAGTGAACGTCTCATCAAAATCGGTCCAGACGTTCCAGAAATAAGCGAGAACAAACAGACTGACAGACAGGCAGACAGACCGATATTTCGGTATATGTATGTACCGCATATACATCCATATGCATGTATAAAAAGTAAAAATATTATAGTAAAAAGCGGTTATTTTAATATTACAAACAGACACTCCAATTTTATTTATATGTATAGATATAGTATTAGGTATTATTAATATATTAGTCTCAAAAGTTTCAATGTATTCGTTATTGTACATAAATACCATTATTGAACTTTGTGATTGGAAAAATATCGTAAGATTACAAAGGTCTCTATTAAGCTGGGTTGACAAACTTGTGTTCGATTGCCTCATTGGCATTGCCTTATTTGCTATAAGTACATACATAGATACATAGACTCACGCCTGTTTTCCGGAGGGGTAGGCAGAGACTACGGAACGCCATTTGCAACGATCCTGACATATCTCTCTTGCTTCATTCACTCCCATCAAATTCCTCATGCATGCTCTTCTGTTCAGGGTGCTTCTAACCTGTCCTGTTTTTAGGATGTCTCCAATCTGGTCAGAGAACGTCCGCCTAGGTCTTCCCTTTCGCCCTGTCCCTTCCACACTTGCCTTATATATCTGCTTGGTCAGTCTTTCGTCATCCATCCTCTCCACGTGCCCAAACCATCTTAGCATTTGCTATAAGTATATCCTGATATTGTGCCAGAGCCAGGATGCTCCTTAGCCCATTTTCGAATTGACGTTTTAACTTATCAATATACATTAGCTGCACGGTTGGCGTAGTGGTTTAAGCGGCTGCTTCGCCGCTTGACACTGCACCGAGTGTCGTGGGTTCGATTCCCACACGAGACTGTGTGATCCATAAATTGTTGTTTTGAGTCTGGGTGTTCATTTTGTCCTTTGGTTGTATGTTTGTAAAAGTCCCCAACGACACAGGATTTATTCCTAGTGCGGGAGTTGTCTTTTTTTAATAAAAACAAAGACAACATTATTACACTCGAGGATATAAATAATAATATTCAACCATTATTGGTGTGGTTAAGGCTAAAGTTTCGCAAAAGCCTGCAGATGTACATTAGGCAGTTATGTATGAAGAATCAAATGTTTTTTCCTTCTAAGTGGTGAACTTATAAGTTTCTAGATATTTTGTCTTGAATGATTTTAATTTGAAATCTTCTAAGGATCACAGTTTTGGGGCATCTTGATTTTGACAATATCGGACTGCAATGCAATCGTTTATCTTTATTTGACCGCCTTGTCGTGGCTAATGTTTATTCGTGCTGAATTAATTTAAGATTAGGTACAGTCATCAACCGCCAAGTTTTAAATTGCAGTCTTAGGCTTAAGGTTCTGCATTGGTAAATGGCTTATGTTCAACTTATAGCATATATGATAGACAAAAATAGTAAATGATCACCAAAACGAAACCCGCATCTTAATGTAAAATTATAACAAAAGTTTTAACATTTCGCTATCCTATTTAAGCAAAATGATTCCAAATAAATCATTGTTAACCCAAAAGTAAGTAGTAAATGACCACCAAAATTAAACCAGCATTTTAATGTAAAATGCTGGTTTAATTTAGTCACCAAAGTTTTTTTGTGAGTTGTATGAAATACCAATACATAAATTGGATTTGATAACACCACCTTCTTTAATAAACTAAGTTGACGGAGAAAAATAGCAGCCCTGTGTCGCAGGGCTCCTATTTTTGAATTAAGGGTCACAAGAGAACCTAACATAACCTATTTATTTGGTGATCATTTACTACATTTGGTGTTCGAATACAATTTAAAGTGCAGTCGTGACTAAAATAGCTAGTACTATTGTAATTTTAGACTTTATTTTTCTGGTATTAAGTTTATATTTTTGGTTA
This sequence comes from Euclidia mi, assembly GCA_944739405.2. Taxonomy (NCBI): domain Eukaryota; kingdom Metazoa; phylum Arthropoda; class Insecta; order Lepidoptera; family Erebidae; genus Euclidia; species Euclidia mi. Next base: position 37,007,410 of record OX123202.2, on the reverse strand, counting down.
AAGAACTAAGGGTATCAAAGCATTTTATGGCGGTCATTATATTTAACCCCTTGGTAAATTACACTCAGCCAGCCATAAAATACACACATCAAAAAAGTCTAAGCAACACATACAAAAGATAATGCAACTTTTCCTTTGACTACTGGTCCAAAAATATGAAACCTGTTGTGCATACCTAATGGAAACCTATTCCAAACGAAAGTACTAACCATTTATTGCAACTTTTACTATGGGGCCAAATAAATCTATCCCAGTAAAAAAAAGATACAGGGTAACAAAAGTATTAAAAAGTATGGATATTTTTATCACTTAATTAAAGGATTTGTTTGTTTTAAACAGATTTAAAATGTTGCCAATTGCAAACTTAATGGGGAATATATCACCTAAAAATAGGACGTAGGATACGATAGGTAGGATTCAAAATATAAAATAATATAACCGAGACATAAAATGATTCCTTGCCGCAATAGATAGGGCGCGGGAGGGAGACGCGGAGCGGGGACGCTAGCGACTGGCTACCTGTCGCTCTATCGGTACAGCAGCAGCGCGCTCATTAAACACACTTTAAACCACGTGCCATTGCAATAAATGATTATAAAAATCCACATTTTTAAAAACGTTTGTTACCCTGTATCTTTTTTTTACTGGGTTAGATTGATTTGGCCTCATAGTAAAAGTTGCATTAAATGGCTAGGACTTACGTTTAGCATAGGTTTCAATTGTGCACAAAAGGTTTCAATTGTTTGGGCCAATCGGTTGCATTGTCTTTTCAATTTTACAATGTATTTTCGCATTAAATCCTTAGTATTTTCTTATTTATATTATTTTTAATGCTTTTTTGATATTAACCAACAATTAGTTTCTTTTTATCATCTTAATTAACAAAAATTACGAGTACATACTGTATGTACGTAGTACAAAGTAAGGTGCCTAATCAACTAAACTTAAACTAAAATTAAATGGTTGTATAAAAATTGCATAATTTAATACAAAGTGTGGCCTCCTCTGTTATTGAAAACTTTCTGGCACCGATTATTCATAGAAACGATGAGATTGTTAATGTTATCCTGCGATAATCGCTGCCAATGAAATTTTAATAAGTCCATCAGTTGTTGGGTTGTTGTCACTCCATGCGAGTCCTATAAAACACGTCTCTGGAACATGCCCCATGCATGCTCGATGGGGTTGAGGTCTGGCGATTGTGCAGGCCAAGGCACCAGGATGTTTTTCCTTGCCAACTACTCCCGTGTGTGCAAAGCTGTATGCGAACGCGCATTGTCATGCATCAACATGAAATCGGAGCCAAACGTTTGTGCGAATGGACGGACATAAGGCCTTAGAACATCCTCAACGTAATTTACAGCGTTCATGTTACCATTTACAAAAACGTGCTTAGTTCGTCTATTCTTCATAATACCCGCCCATACCATAACTGTTGAGCCGTTGTGTAGAGGCACTTCCTGAACACACCTCAGTCTTTTAGTATTTCCAGGACAAACGGTACACTCTTACCCTTCTAGTATCAGGCTAGAACCCAAATCGAGACTCATCGCAAAATAGAATTTTATCCCATTGTTCCCGGGTCCATGTAATGAGTTCCCTACACCATTCATTTCGACGAGCGCGATTCCCGTGACGTGTCGGTGGGCACCTAATTGGTCGTCGCGCTCGTAGGCCATACTCATGCAGTCGATTTCGCACAGTTGGCAGCTAACAACAACACCACTTGAATTTTGTAGCCTTTAACCTATCTCTCGGGCGGTTAACATCGGCTGGCGTCTTGCAGTCAGTTGTATGTATCGATCTTGGCGTGTGGTTGTACACCTTCCTCGACCTGGGTGCTGCTCAGCAGGAACTCCCGTGTTAGTCTAACGCTGATGAAGACGGCAAATAACGCTTCTGTTGATACCAAAATACCGAGATACCTGAGATTGACTTCTTCCTGCTTGCAACATCCCTACAGCTCTTTGCATTTCATCTGCATTCAAATGACGTCGCTCCATGACGTAAAAAATGTCTCAAAATCCAAATTTGTTCAAAACTTTTTCAAATAATTGTTTAAATCATAAATTGATACAGAATACTAAATTTTAATAAGCAAAGAAAACGCTATAAAATTCTAACAAATAATAATAATAATATTAATAATATTCTACCACATTCACACAACACCATCTAGTCCCAAACTAAGCAGAAGCTTGTACTATGGGTACTAGATAATGGATAAAAATACATACATATTATACATAGAAACACCCAGACCAAGACAAAAATCCATGTTCATGCACACAAATGTTTGACTAGTGCGGGAATCGAACCCGCGACCTTCGGCGTAGCAGTCGCTTACACTCCCGCGGCGCCAACCGGTCGTCAAATGCATTTGTTTTTGAATTTGTGAAAAAAACAAATATGATCTCGAATTTTTTTTACAACCAGCCTGTATGTCCTCTAGATCAAAAAAGTTTACAGTACGGCCGTTTAACGATGGCGAGTCTGAAGTTCGCTCAGAAGGCGGCGTAGTAATCCTTTTTAGGAACTACGCCGTGGCAAGAAGCGGGGTGCGTGGGGCGGTAGTCTAGGCCAGTGATGTACGTTATGTAAATACAAATGAATACTTTATTCAATCAAAAATATAAATCGATTAGTTTTATAATTGATTTTGAATTAATTTATTTTTATTATAATAATAAAAGTACTATCAGATATAAAATGAAATAGATTAATTAAACCAAGCAATATAGTGAGATTTTGTTTTTAGTACAAAAACAAATCTTATAAAATTTATTTTCTCGGTTTAAAGATTTACTTAAGTATATCAGTTATCTATTCACGATGACAGAAATGAAAAGAGTTGGAACACATTTACAGTCTTTATATGTAATTGAATACACGTATATTTATCTAATTAATTTCAATCGATATCAATAAAAATCGATTAAATTGAGCGTCAAACACATACATTGGACATCTCTTTTTTACTTTTGAAGTTTTTGGTGCGATATAATGTGTCTCTGTCACACCTTAGTATTCGTTTTACTATCTCTGTCTTGAGTACAGACGATGACAAACGTATTTATAGTCCATTGAAAAGTTACATTTCGGGTTGCATTTATTAGGCAATGCAATTTTATTTTACAGATGTGTGGGAAGGGCTATTGTAAAGCTTGATTCAAATGTATGGGGATGTACCTCTTATCCATCGGCCGCCATCTTGGAAAGAGTGCAGATGCGGATAGTTTTTTCTTGATTATCTGGTAAACTATTGGCCGCACAAAGAATATGTGAACGAGATTTTTGTTGCAAATTAAATTCTCTACAACTTTAGTCATAAAACTTTTATCATAATGCAAATATACAAAACATATATCTTTAGATAATGATCTATAGAGGTCCTATGCACCCATGGATACTTATTCATGGGTGCATACCATGCTTGCCATGTTCCAAATGCATACTTATTTGGAATACAACACGCGTCTTAAAAGATTTGTCTACCTAAAGAAAAATCCGTTCGATCTATGTCAAAGCAATTTTCAAAAAATAAAATACTGTGGTGTGTCTTTGACCGACAGGGTAAAGAATTGTGTGATACGAGAGTGGTATGGGGTAAAAGAAGATGTAGTGACAAGGCATGTTAAGATGGTTTGGGCACATGTAGAGGATGGATGACGATAGACTGACAAAGAAGATATATAAGGCAAGTGTGAATGGAACAGGACAAAGGGGAAGACCTAGGCGGACGTTCCCTGACCAGATTGGAGACATCCTGAAAAAAAGACAAGTCACAAGTACCCTTAACAGAAGAGCATGCATGAGAAACTTGATGAGAGTGAGTGAAGCAAGTGAGGTATGTCAGGATCGTTGCAAATGGCGTTCCGTAGTCTCTGCCTACCCCTCCGGGAAACAGGCGTGAGTCTATGTATGTATGTATGTAAAATACTGCAGCATTCAGGTATGTTTCTTTTGTTTCCGATTGTTCAACAGGCTTATGGATAACCTTCTAAAATATTTTTGATATGACTGTAATCAATGCTATGGGTCTGTAACGACTCATACTATGTTTATCATGTTTCTTAAAGAGCCGATTTATTATGGTCCTTTTTAATTCTGTGGGAACTACTCCCTGCATAATACCGAAAATTATGAAGCTCATTGGATTTTATATTTTATTAGACACGGTTTTCAGTATTCTAGTCGATACACCATCGTATCCAGTACTGTTTGTAGACCTTAGTTTAATATTGTGTATGTTTCGGTTAAAATATCTGCCACTATTGTCAGGTGAGGTTATTCATCATAAAATACTACTTGTATATAAATTATATAAAGTCTGGCAATAACAGTTTTCTACACGAGTAAACATGCGCGGTAATTCGCAAAGGCTAGCTTCAGACCCACCATGATTCGTCGGCCGTAGTGTACATAGGTATTACCTACTTGGTAAGAAATGATATAATAATTGATCCAATAATTTGAAATAGTATGTGTTGTTAGACTTTTTTGATGTGTGTATTTAAATCTTTTGATATAAAATTCTTGCGTTACTGACTGACAGAATAACAACAAACAGTCGAAAATCCAAAAAGCTGAACTTTGGCATGTAGATATGTTCCTTGGGGTGTGAAACTATTTTTAAAAACTATTTTAATTATTTATAATCTGTCCGTCTGTGCTTTAAAAAAACATTCTGATCATCAACCATGGAGCATCACCAGCGTAGAGTAATATTCACATGTCTTTCGAAAAAATTTGGAGATCTTTCAGTCATGAAGGATTCCTCCAGATAAATAGTAAACTATCGCTTGCTAAACGGTAAGGTACCTATATCAAGCGATTGTTAACAATTTAATACGCCGTACAATAAACTTTACGTTTACAAGGTAGTAGAGCCTTGCTGATTTCAGCATGAATGGGCCGGCTCGACCGGGGAAGTACTACCCTCTCACAGAAAATCGACGTAAAGTAACAGTACTTAAACTGTTGCGTTTCGTTCGGTGAGTGAGAGTGCCGGAGGCCCTATCCCCTATCCCTTCTCCCTGATCCCACTCCTCATCCCATCCCTTTTCCCAACCCCAAGGGGCGGCAACGCACTTGTGACTCCTGTGTTGTTGCTTCTGTCCATGGGCGGCGGTAATTGCTTACCATCAGGCAATCCGTCTGCTCGTTTGCCGCCTATTACCATAAAAAAAAAACTTATTTGAGGTATAAATGCCGCCGTGATGCCGTGTTGGTGACGGATTAAGAATACGGAATGTCACCACCCCATATCATCCCATGGGTGTCGTAAGAGCCGACAGAGGGAGCATAGTATGCAGCGAACAGCACTGTAAGGGAAGGAAAACTTGAAACAAACCCTATACCAACCCGTTTGGCCAGCGTGGTATAGTAGGCCAATTCCTCCTTTCACAGGAGAGGCCTAGTCTAGCAGTGGACTGTTAAAGGCTGATGATGATGAGGTATAAATACCTATTTGTTTCCGACGTTTAGCTCGTCTTGCAGTCTCCGCGACCACGCTCGGTGCAAAACGAGCGAAGCGTCGGAAACAAATAGGTTTTATACCTCAAATAAGTTTAAGTATTGTACGCGATTAAGACCCGCTAATTATTTTGTATGATGTATACAAATCGCGAAAGTTTAAAATCGATTAATTTAATACGCTCTGAAAATTCTGAAATGCCAAAAGACAGCGGTGCGCGCCGTGGGTTTGTACTGAGAACCTCTAAAGTATCAGTCTGTTAGCCGTTCCCCTAGGCTTTTGCTAACGTGGATATAATAATATATATACTTACATACATAGACTCACGCCTGTTTCTCGGAGGGGTAGGCAGAGACTACAGAACGCCATTTGTAACGATCCTGACATATCTCTCTTGCGTCATTCTTCATATAATAATATGTCTTATAATAAAATATATTAAAATAGAAGATTATAATAATATAACCGGTATAATATTGATAGAAGAAATTGAACGTTAGAGTAGACTCAACTTCCAACTATCGAGACTCAAGCCAACCTCTCCTGTTCGTGGTACACTCTGCTGATAAACCAACGAGGCTATGGCGACCCACCAACACGCACTGGACCAGCGTGGTGGGTTACGGTCCAATACCCCCCAATGATGAATGAATGGATAGATTAAGAGACAGGCCCCAAGTGCCCGGCGGCTCCAGGAGTTGTGGAGGCGTAGACGGGCGCAGTCACATACCTGGGGCCAGGGGAGCTAAGAATCTCCGGGCGAGATCGATTAACCATCAAACGACCTCAGCTAACTACATTAAGGATACCGATACCCTGAATATTCTCACATACAATGTCCGGACGTTAATGAAGGACGAGCGTCTAATCGAGCTTGAAAACGCACTAAAAGATATCAATTGGGATATTCTGGACCTATCAGAGGTTAGAAGAGAGGGTGAGCACACCGAGGAAAGAGAAGATGCTATATTTTTTCACTTCGGCGAGACAAGTGGACAACACGGGGTAGGATTCATGGTGGCAAAGAAATGGAAAGACAACATTATGGAATTTCTGGGTTATTCTGAACGAGTCGCTGTGCTTAAATTTAGACTAACATATAATAAAACTTTAACTGTTGTACAAGTTCATGCACCAACATCAACACACAGCGATGAAGATATTGAGGATTTCTACGATCTGGGCAACAAAGCATGCGATGAAAATAAAGGCACTTGGAACATGGTTATTGGCGACTTTAACGCGAAAGTAGGACGAGGAAAGGATCTGGACACAGAGAACATTTTGGGTCGTTTTGGGTTACAAGATCGAAATGAGCGAGGTAATCGTCTCACCAAATTCGCATTTGGCCAGGGTATGCATATAACCAATAGTTTTTTCGAGAAGAAACCGCAGCGGCGTTGGACTTGGGTCCCTCCTGATGGATATACACGTTGTAACGGGTTCTCGTAGTAAAACGCAGAAAGGATCTAGATGCGTTTATTTGCCGAGTATTGTCTCACTTCCCTTGCACGAGTATGACCGACCAACAACACGACACTGGCCTGAACACTAAGGGCTGCAGTCTCACACGCTGTTCCCTCCGGTAGTGTGTAGGCAGGCTGCTCGAAGGCTGCGCGTAGCGGTACAGGCCCTCGCTGACGTTGGCTCAGCTGGCAGACGCCGGCGGTGTGTGTACGATGAGCAAGGCAGGCCAGACTCTTCGCCAGAGGTGAAGCCGAAGGCGATGCAGGAAAGTGTAGCGGTCTAGGAGCGTAGCCGGAGTCTTAACGTGAACCTGGAACCTGAAGGAAAGCAGCATTAGGAGAGCCACAACCAATAGAGTCAGGCAGGCGGCGTCAGCCGGCCTCAGCTAGCAGGTAGAGAGATGGGCAGTACGCTAACGCAGTAAATGTAGTAACTTACCCACAGCTGGGACCAGGATACACGTATGAAGTGGTATAATTATAGATATAGCGGTATAGAATTTAGTAGCGGTAGTAGGTTAGTGTAGAGTAGCGGTGCCGGCCTCTCTGTCGGCCCCTTTATATACTGGGCCCTCCATCAGTTCGTGTCGGCGCATTACCAAATATAGGCAAAACTTACGAGCGCGGACGATGGCCTTCTCTGATTGGCCGAGCGTATGGATGGTATTATGACGTACACTCGGTAGGTACCGGTCATACGCTACAATACCGCCCGCCTTAGGAGAGGATTTTACGTGGCTAACAAGGAAAATCCGACTAGCTGCGTTAGGTCTATGAGTCCGCTACTGTCCACGCTAAGACGGCATATAGAGAGAAGGAAGGGAAAGACTTCTACGGTTTGTAACAAATAGTTAGGCACCATAGTGTATAAGTTTTAGGTCCTTTATGTGCCAAAACCCAATAGAATTTCCAGACGCGTCCGACAACTCGTAAACGAGGGCGACTTTTTATTAATCACTGTGCACTTCACGAATTTAGGGGCTAGTTTCTTACAGAAGGACTTATCCTTGTCGCTCTGATAAAAAGTCCTTTTCCACACAGTGTCTCCCACATTAAACTCAGCTGGTTTACGGCGTAAATTATACGTTTGGGAATTCCTAGCATGAGCTTGAATGAGGAGTGCCTGAACTTTGTCAAATATGCCTGATAAGTGACCTATGTTTTCTGCGTAATCGTCCCTAGGTATGTATACTATATCATCAGCTTCTGTGTCGACATAGTGTGAGCCGCATGGAACTAGTTCACGTCCATAGACTAAAATACTAGGTGTATAGCCCGTGACTTCATTAACTGCAGTATTTAATGCAAACTGTACCTTAGGTACGAGAGTGTCCCATAATCTCTGGTCATTTCCTACAAACGCCGCTAAGGTAGAACCAATGGTTTTATTATAGCGTTCGACCGTATTGACATGTGGGGAATATTTAGGAGTATAATGAGGATTAGGGATTTTGTACTTGCGCAACATAGCTTTTAAAGTAGCACTGACAAACTGTTTACCATTGTCCAATATAATTGTAGATGGTATACCATGAACTAAAAATATTTTTTCTTCCAAAATATTAGTTATTATTTCAGCAGTTGCGCGCCTGATAGGAAAAAGTAGACAGTATTTACTAAAACAACAAGTTACTACAAAGATGTAGGCGTTTTGTTTTCTTGTGACGGGTAGTGGCCCCACCAAATCTACACTAATGGTTTGGAAGGGTCGTGAACACTTTTTGGGTCGTCCCATGGTTCCCAATGGTGCATGGTTCTGATGTTTGTGCGCGATACAAGTGTCGCAAGAATTTATGAACTTAACTACGTCATCGCGCATTTTGGGCCAATAGTAACGCAGTGCTAAGCGCTTGTAAGTTTTAAATATACCGAAATGCCCCGAAGTGGGTTTGGCATGGTTCTCTAATATGGCATTATTTCGATCAGAAGAAGGTAGTACTTCTTTCCATTCGAACTCCTTACGTAGCATACACCTAGATTTAATCAAACGATACAATTTATTATTTTTAATAGAATAGTCTGGATAGTCATTAGGCGAAGATAAACAACCATTGTAGGTGGCTGAATACCATTGATCAGTGTCAACATTTATTACATTTAACAAGTTATTATTATTCGCGTTAATTATATTTACAGGTAGGGATCGTGATAACGCATCGGCTATAATATTATCCGCACCGCGCCGATGCTTTATTTCGAAGTTGAAGGCTGACAGACGAACCGACCACCGAGCTAATCTACCAGTCGGGTTGCTCAAGTTTAGGAACCATTTCAGTGCGGAATGGTCAGTATACACAACAAACTTTAACCCGTTATCTAAATAACAGCGCCAATATTCGAGGGCTGTTAGAACTGCTAATGTCTCCCGTTCTGTTATACTGTAGTTTTGTTCCTGTGCATTTAGTGACCTACTCATGTAAGCGATAGGTAGTTCCACGCCATCTATTTCTTGTGTAAGTAACCCACCGATGCCGCTCGCACTCGCATCTGTGTGAACTTGAAAAGGTTTCTCGTAATCGCCCGGCTAGCTCAGTCGGTAGAGCATGAGACTCTTAATCTCAGGGTCGTGGGTTCGTGCCCCACGTTGGGCGCCACTGTAACGGGTTCTGGTAGTAAAACGCAGAAAGGATCTAGATGCGTTTATTTGCCGAGTATTGTCTCACTTCCCTTGCACGAGTATGACCGACCAACAACACGACACTGGCCTGAACACTAAGGGCTGCAGTCTCACACGCTGTTCCCTCCGGTAGTGTGTAGGCAGGCTGCTCGAAGGCTGCGCGTAGCGGTACAGGCCCTCGCTGACGTTGGCTCAGCTGGCAGATGCCGGCGGTATGTGTACGATGAGCAGGGCAGGCCAGACTCTTCGCCAGAGGTGAAGCCGAAGGCGATGCAGAAAAGTGTAGCGGTCTAGGAGCGTAGCCGGAGTCTTAACGTGAACCTGGAACCTGAAGGAAAGCAGCATTAGGAGAGCCACAACCAATAGAGTCAGGCAGGCGGCGTCAGCCGGCCTCAGCTAGCAGGTAGAGAGATGGGCAGTACGCTAACGCAGTAAATGTAGTAACTTACCCACAGCTGGGACCAGGATACACGTATGAAGTAGTATAATTATAGATATAGCGGTATAGAATTTAGTAGCGTTAGTAGGTTAGTGTAGAGAAGCGGTGCCGGCCTCTCTGTCGGCCCCTTTATATACTGGGCCCTCCATCAGTTCGTGTCGGCGCATTACCAAATATAGGCAAAACTTACGAGCGCGGACGATGGCCTTCTCTGATTGGCCGAGCGTATGGACGGTATTATGACGTACACTCGGTAGGTACCGGTCATACGCTACAACGTAACAAAATGGATAATGTCTTATCCTCTGATATTTATATAGTAAAAAATCTAAGCACTATCAACAAAATAAAATATAGCTCTGAACATAGACCAATTCGAGCCAAAGTCAGATTCAACTTTAAAATCCATCGAGCCAAGCTTTTAAAAAAATACATTAAGAAACTGGATAAAGGCACGCTTATTAATAACGCAGACTATTTTAACTTAGAGATATCTAACTACTTCGCAAATATAAAAATTTACGAGACAAATGCTGAAGATCAATATAAAGCAATAGTAACCGGGATTAGAAACAGAAGTAAACTGATAAAATGTAAACCTAGAAATAGAAATTTTTTGTCATACAATAGCATGAAATTGATAGAAAGACGTAGTAAGACAGAAATAGCGACACTTGAAAATAGGATGTTGGATAAAGATGTAAAAAGAAGTATTAGGAGAGATCTAAGAAATATTTATACCCATTTAGTAAAAACAACTTTAGAAAAGAATTCATCTTTAAGGGTTTTAAAGCAAGGACTTACAAAGGGCAAATCTTGGATAAATAGTTGAGTTGATGATAGAGGTATGAAATATAACAATAGGGGAAAAATTATGGAAATAGCCACGAAATTCTATGAATCATTATATTCCGACAATGTCCTAGAAGATGCATGCACAGAATACCACCTTCCAGGTGCCATTCCTCCTATAGACGCTTCTGAAGTACAAAAAGAACTTAATACAATGCCATATGACAAAAGTCCAGGAGAAGATGGTATTACTACTGAAGCTCTGAGGATCGGCTCTACATCACTAATATTGCCTCTCACAAAATTATTTAACACCATTCTAAACTCAGGTCAAGTTCCACAGGTAATGTGTCATTCGAACATAATCCTTTTGCATAAGAAAGGCAGCAAAAACGACATCAGTAACTACCGTCCGATTAGTTTAACATCACATATCTATAAAACATTCATCAAAGTACTGCATAATCGTATAGACGTGAAGTTGGATATACATCAACCACCAGAACAAACTGGATTCCGCCCTAGTTTTTCTACAACCGACCATCTTCACACTTTGAACCAATTATTGGGAAAACACAGAGAACATAATAAGGCATTGTATTTGGCCTTCGTTGACTACAATAAAGCTTTCGACAGTATCAAACATTCAGAAATATTTCATGCTTTAGAAAACCAAAAAGCTAATGACTAACAGCACCAAATATAGAGACGAGGTGGATGGGCAGGAAATACAAAATGTCAATGAGTTTATCTACTTGGGACAGCTAGTTTCTTTCGAAAACAGGCTAGAGAGAGATATCGATCGCCGAATCGAAAACGCTTGGAAAAGCTTCTGGTCCATGAAGACGCTAATGAAAGGGGATCTGCCAATTACCCTGAAGCGAAAACTCATTGATATGTGTATTCTGTCCATTCTAACTTATGGTGTTCAAACCTGGTCGCCTACAGAGTTGCAAAAGTCACGCCTTGCGGTCTGCCAAAGAGCTATGGAGCGCAGCATCCTTGGTATTACACTCAAAGATAGGATACGAAATACTGAGCTGCGCTCAAAAACTAAAGTTGAAGATGTGGGAAAAAAGGCTGCTACCCTTAAATGGAACTGGGCGGGCCATATCAGCAGTATGCATGAGGAACGTTGGGCGAAAATCTCGACAACAATGTGGGTGCTAGAAAATGGATGTCGTCGCCGGGGTCGGCCCTGAAAACGGTGGCGAGATGGCCTAGACGCCTACCACAAGAGTTGGCTTGAGATTGCAGGCGACAAAAGATCGTGGAAAGATTTGGGGGAGGCCTTTGCCCAACAGTGGGACAGTACAGGCTAAAGAAAAATAAAACTGGATCTACGTCTAGTAGACCCAGTTTGTCTAAAATATCATGCTATAATAAATCAAGAAATAAAATACTCGATTCTTATAAAATGTTTTTATTATGAAACTTGATGCCGAATACTTAACGGGAATAGGTATTTGCTTTTAAATCAATTTTAATTGGCTGATATAACCTGTTTAATTAAATAACATTATGTAAAGTATATAAAATATTGAACAACTCTACTATAAAATATTCGGTGTTCGTAATTTACAAGCCTACACCGGTAAAAGATGTTGGTATTTTTTTAATTTACTGACCTCAGATGACCCCGTAAAAAGCATAAAATTGTCTTGTGAAAATGTAGACGTTTTTGCATATTTCCTCCGAGTGTATTCTTTTTTTTTCTTTACTGTAGCCTATCAAATTGACTCCATGCCACCTGATCTTAAGCAGTCATGGAGTCTCATAGCAAAAGTCATCATGTCAATAAAATATCCATAATAATGGCATAATGGCCTACCTTGATGGCTTAAAGAAAAGCATTTTCACGCCCCGCTTAAAGGATCCGTGATCATAGGAAAAAGAGAACACGGGGGCAGGTACCTAATAATAAGTTTAACATCTTTATGGTTCAGCAAAGATAGGAGGCACCGAATCGTTTCGTGCGAAACGGTATCTACCGTGTATAAGTGGTACCTTAGCCCGGACCGTATTATATATAGAAGGGAAAGGGTGAAAATAATTGAAAGAGTTCTTCGGAGCACTCGCCGTGATAAAGGCGGTAAGAGACAGTAATTGAAGCAACGTCTCTGCATAATTGCAGAGACTCAAGGGTTCTAGTTGCCTCTGGATGCGTAATGCTTCTAGAGTTCGTATGGTCTAGTTTCCATTCATAATCACTAAATCTAAACTCTTTAAAGTACTTATCTTAATATATTAAATCCTTGCGTTACTGACTGACTGACAGACACGCTACAGCCGAAACTATTGGGCGCAGGAATCTGAAATTTGGCATGTATGTTCCTTGGGGACCGTAAGGGTGCACTAAGAAGGGATTTCCCGAAATTCCCACGGGATCGGCCGAAACGGGTAATTAAAAAAAATGAAGGCGTAGCTGCTGGCGTCGACTAGTTAGAAAATAAAACCAACCAGAGACGCTACGATATACCTAACCAGTACTCTGCTATTGAGATGTTGAATCGGCAAACGGTTGTAATCTTTGTGATTGATACTCTTTTTTCATTATTCTATTATTTCATTTCCCTTTTTTATTCAATATATCCCCTTATATGCATTATGTAGTAGAACAAGTACGAATGAGTAATAATTAGTATTAAAATAGCAAAATTCATTTACAAATTCATTACACAATAAGCTCAGCATTTTAATTTTATGTGACCATCCCGTCAATGTATTTTATGGGCTGTTGTATGTAGAAGTATGTAAAAGACAGAAAGACATATTTTTTTCTTAGGTTACTAAATCTCGCTGTCCAAAAATATATTATTTCTGATGGACGACAATATACATAATATCTTATCAAAATCCACAAAAGCCGACCATCTTATACCTCCGAAAGATCGCAAAGTTCATTGCTCTTTCAGTTACATCAAGAAAAGCGGCATTGGTGATTCAGAATGATATAAAAAACAAACAAGGTGATTTGTGATTTTATACAATTTCTTTAATCCACCTAATCTTGTGCCGATATGAAATCAATAATTAACGTGACTAGAAATATTTTTGGGCACATTCGTCACCTCGTTTTAAATAAAGTAAGTATTAATAACACTGAAAAAAAATGCTTTCTTCTGAAATATCTATTTCAACTTTTGCTGATGCGTACCTGCCTGCTTGTCAGAAGATAGTAAGTTTAAAAGACCAAAGACACAATTTTGTTACGATTTTATCGTGCTTTTTAACACTCTCACCGCCACCCAAATATATTTTTTTCCAGTGTCGCAGGCCGTGCGGTCTGCCGGCATCCGCAACTTTGCCTACCCGTGCAGGCCGCGGTGAAAAATCTGTAATCTGTTTTGGCGCGAAACGTACGGTGCGCCGGCGGCCCGTACGGCCTGCTGACTCAGTCAGTGCAACACATAGATGGCGCACCTTACTCGAAAAGATACGTACCGCCGGCGGACCGTATGGCGGTGAGAGTGTTAAATTAGCAATATGATGATTTACGATAACGAGGACGAATTTACCACACTCTGAATAGTCGAAAGCTACCATTCTAAGCTACTACGATAGGTAGTGGTTATTTATTATAGATACATGTGTTTAAATTGACACAACATGATTATTCTTAAAATATCTTTACATTAAGTTTATGCTTTTCTGAAAATACCATTACATTATGTATAAATGTTGATTCTATTTTACAATTATTTAATTTAACTCTGCCTATATTTGGATTGCGTGTTATCTCTGTACTTATCACAAAAAATATGTTATTTGAATACTAGTTTTTATTTGTCTTTTTTGTTATTTGTCGATTAACCTTACCTCCCTACTCAACATCCAGGTTATTTCGCACTGATTCTTACCAATTTCAAGCTTTTTATATTTTTTATAAACATTGGGCCTAATCCTGTTGAATTCGTGACCAAACTAAGATAAGGCAGTTTTTTAATAAAACACAATTCAAAAATAGACATAATAAACCTTTTTGTCATGCCATTTTTTCAAAAACCTCTTGCACAAACAAAAATAGTGTTCAAAGGCAAAGATATTCTCTGTTGGTCAAACTCTAGAGACATACTATTAAGATTTCTAATATGATGTTTTTTTTTCTATTTGTTTCATCCAGTCTCTTCCGTCTTCTAGATATACGAGTAAAAGTAGTAGTAGAGAGTGGTAACATAAAGATTTAGTAATGCAGCATGCATGCATGCAGCATTATTTCTATGAAAATGAGAATAGAATACTCGTTTCTTCTGTAGTCAAGGTCTACGAGGAGAGATTATTAATTTATTTTTGCGCTATTTGTTAAGTATATGTTTTGTGTATTGCAAAAAGTTTTCTATTAAAATATTCCCACTAAAACTCGGCAGAATTTTTCCAATTCTGCTATTTTTATATGACATTGATATTATATTTTGAATGGATTTTAAAGCGGTATTCTGATAACCTAATGTCATTATCGTATAATTTAAAATAAACATTTCGTCGTTGACACATACGATATCGTTACAATTTCATTCAAATATCATATAATTTAGAAGAATACGCTTTTTGTGACGTAAGTATGACACTGACATGATATCGCGACTATATTTATTTAGCGGAATTGGGCCCCAGGTATATTGCGAGGTTATGACGGAATTAAAGAAGTCGAGGTAATTGAGGATATTGAAATGTGGATATTATAAATACCGGTATACCTAGCTGCTCTTTAACGTGCTGGTTCCATAATATGAGCATATACTTTAGCTCATCATCAGACTCATATATTTATAGATATGAGTCCATATACACAAAAATGTTTTTATTTAATAATGTACTTACTCTACTACAGTAGTTCGCAGTACGGTTATATGGTAGTTACGGTAGTACGGAAGTTTGATATACAATGAACCGTTAGCAAAATTCAGTGTAGGCTGTGTCGTGTACCTACATGAATGTTGGTGGCGGAGGTGCGTCACTCTATACAATACAATATAATTTAAAAGTCCTAAGTGTCATTAGCTTCTTTTCAGGTTCATAGTCCAGTAAATTGATTCATAAATTCCGAGGTAGGAGTCATAGGATTCACTGCTATCTACAAATATCGATAGGTATAAAAAGACTTGAATCGTATGACTTCTGCGCGAATATTAGAACAGAAGCTACCTCTAAGACACCTATTTAGGTAGGTACAAGTCGGCACAAAAGACTGAAAAAACGGATATAGAAATTCTATAAAATCAAGATTATAATAGCTTGCGACTACACAGGCGTACAACGCTAGATGCGAACTTTATACAGTTCATAATCGATTTTAAAATTGTATGATTTATACAGTTCAGCAAAATTGTAACTATAAGCTTACTGCTTGGCTCTGTACCATAAGACCCGAGGCCTGTGTATTACCTAAAGTATCTGTATCTGTCCACTTTTTCGGATACCTCACTGTCCTGATGCTGTAAAAAAACATCTCGCTATAATGAAGCACCGTATGTTCAAGTTGAGTTCAATTGCGACTTGATTGTCCAGGCAGGTAGGTACTTCGAACGCTGAAGTTTTCCTAATTTGTGTCCGTTATTTCATGATTCGGAAATCTTCACACACTAGGCTACTTAACAGTGGTCCTACTGAAATCTGATAATGTCCGAAGCGACACGGCTGAATTTACCATTTATTCTCAGTAGGTACAATACCACTTTAGGCCTCCCTCACTTTGTTCATGAGCGTTCCACAAGCGTACGCTCGGCGTCCGTTCGGCGTGAGCCCGGCGTTCACTTTGTACTACAGAGTGAACGCCGAGCGCACGTTGGGCGTACGCTCGAGAAACGCTGTCGCCTAATGTGAGGTCGGCCTTATGTACACAATATCTCACTGAATCCCAACGAACACATTCAAATAAGACCTAAAATTTGTAGCATTTGACCAATGAGGTACGGACAAGCTTAGCAGTTGGCCATAAGTACTACTTTATTCTAAGACCACCTTTGAAATTGAAATAAGGCAATTGAATTGCAATTGGATATTTGCTTAAATGTTTAGAAATGGCCATTACCTACGTGTTCTAGTTTGCTGTCTCAATTAATTATTAATTGTATGACGATAGGTACTTCTGAAATGGTTTTAATAAAACAAACTTGACATGTCGTGTTTTCTAATTGGCATAGATGATCCAGGTTGGCATATAATGTAGCGCAGCTTACTTAAGAAGATAGTCAAGTTTTTTGATATTCAATTATTTGACAACCTTTCTTCCAGCGCGCCACTCATCTATTTTATCTTGAAACTTTCTCGTTAAGTTCGGTCTAGTTACAACATTGGTTATTTCGCCCGCATACGCATAACTCTGGCAATAATTACTTTCCAGCCACAATGCTTTCAGAACGACCTCAAAAACAATTCAAAAACATTTTGCCACTAGGTACTCGTACAAGCCGCGGTTTTCTTTACAGTTAATACTTAATAGTAATATTAAAGTTTACCCTTGACATTAGAGAACTTGTCCGTGTGGTGACAGATGAATAATGCGGAATGTCACCACCCTATTTCATCCCGTGGGTATCGTAAGAGTCGTCGGAGGGAGCATATTACGCAGAAAACAGCATTATTAGAGAACAACCAACCCGTTTGGCCAGAGTAATATAGTATAGCCAAATCCTCCTATCAAAGGGTAGGTCTAGTCCAGCAATGGACTGTTGCAGGTTAATGATATGTTACACAAATACAGCTGTTACCACTCTCCCTCCCATAACCTTCTGGGATCAGCGACATGAGTAAAGGCACTTAAAGTCGCTGTATCGGGTAGGTAGATAAGGATATAATCATGATAGGCTCACGTGTCCATATGATTTATGAAGCTCACTAACAATTTCCTTTTTTATATTCTAACCGGTAATGGAGTATCATCCCATTAATTTTGACTTTGAAACATGTAATTGGTTGCGTCAAACACAAGACACTTAGCTTTGTCAAACATGATTGACTAAAAGTTAAGTGGGAGATAATAGCCTAATTTAAGAGTGGGTATAAAGTTCATAGTAATTGCTTCGTTGATATTGATTTTCGTTGTATTCTAAGTAATAGTTTCTTGTGTCTGCAACAGTGATCGCGCATTACTATTTTATGAACGTGCCGAAATGTTCGTAAATGTCAAAATTCCATTTTATTTCAGAATCTTTAAAACTGTGTTCTCTTAAGTTCTATATGATTTATTTATATACCAGACTCACAATTATTTATTTACTCGACTTCACTCGCGGCTCCGCCCGCGTACACCTAATTTACTACATTAACTTTCCTCAGGAATGACACTAGGTATGTATTGGTAGAAAGCGTACAAAGATCCAGACAGACAGACAGACAGGACATGGTGGGGGCTTCATTTTATATTAAGTATAGAAGAAGTTACAATTGTCTAAAAATCGAACACCTTATGATCTTAGCCATTGCTGAGAAGATATATTTACAATCACACAATACTTAAAAAAATTGGTTAGAAGCTTTTCTATATTTCGTACGTCGATGACTACGTACAAAGTTGAGGAAAGTGCCGCGTCTCATAATTTATTGTTTTATGTAGAGGATGTCTACGTCCCTCATACTACGAGTAAAATAGTTTCATTACGTTTCACACCCGAGACGTATTTTAATAGAATGTCGTGTGTTTCGACGTCAACAACACATGATGATTTTTGTTCAGTAAAAATATTCATTAGTAATACGAGTTTTTATAGAACTACTACTACTGCTAAATTGTTATTTTTAAATGGTCTATTGCTTTCTTGCGTCTTTCTGTCTCTCTCATTTACCGGATTTTGACACCTTGCTGGTTACGCAACAAAGAAAAAATTGTACCTACTCATTATAATCTTTATGCAATTAAAACGGTATCCGCTTCAAACGACTTGGGACATGGAATACAATAACTTTGTTATTAGTTTGAATAACTACACAAGTTCCTCGAGTGTAGTTCGAATGTTCTAGAAATTCGATCACAGTAGTACTAGGATTGCTCACGTTCTCCTACACATTTTATACTAGATGTAATAGCTTTGAAATGTGGGCCAAGTTTGTCTCACTATGTTCGCTCGGCAAAGCTTAAAGCTCGACCGGTTGCCGGGTCGTTGACCTGCCAACCTACTGGCTGTTTACCCCGTACAATTCGCGAGATTGCTTCAAATTTACTAAACTATCCTTAACATAATACTTAGAATAAGGTTATTATGGGCAGAATAATTGGGAAAATAATGGCTGCTTTATGTATAGTTAGGTTAATTCATAATGTTTTTTATGTTTATTGCAATTCATAATAGATATGATTAATACGTGGAACGCATAAATAAAAAAACGAGATTGCTATACAGGTATCTTCAGTAATAAGAGTGAAAATATCTGTGAGACCGGCTATAACTTACCATGACTTTGACATTTATCTACTTACCAGCATTAGTATAAAAGTCGAAACATTTAACATGTGAGTTTTATTACTATCGACTCCACGACTCCTACCATTTGTTATGGTTACGAGTTGAAATTGTCATTTTGCCTTAAGCTATGAGCTAAACAGATATTGAGAGGACTTCGGCTAAATAAATGTATTGTAATATATTAGGCATTCGCATGTATAATGTGATTATACTTAGGAATATGTAGGAGCTTTTTATAGTAGAATCTATATCGTGATTGTCAGTCAATGTTCTAAAAAGATTTCTAAGAACTGTTTTGCATAAATATTGGTGAAATGCATTAAACTGTCAGGTGCTTTTAGATACGGCATCGTCAACGCTTAATTAACATACATGTGTGCTATCGTCCGCCCACTCGTTCACGCACCGCTGCATCCCGCCGGTGCAGAGCTGTGTGACCTAAGGACGAGGCATTAGGCACGTTAAGCCCTGCGGCTAGTTGGAACACAACTTGCGTCGTTGCCTTTACGTACGCATTACATGACGTGCCGACTAGAAATGGCGACTGCTTTCGCATTCATCGCTTGCATAGAAGTGCATGCGCAAGTTCAAGGCTGGTCGAGTCCCGCTTCCCATTGCATGTGCATACGCATTAATTCTGCTCACAAACCGACTACCACCATTGTCTATCACTCGAGAACCGGGGTCGAGAAACCCATAAAGGATTAATGACACTATTGTGGGGAGTTATAATCGTGTCTTTCATTTTTCTGCTACCACCTGCGGGTACGCTTATTTCCCGCGGTACGAGACTTTTATTGCTGAACTGTAATTTCATCGTAGCTAAGTGCGGGTCGGTACCACATGAAATTCTATTCTCAACATTTAAACGAGATTTCTGAGACCCGCTCGTGACCGAGACGCATAGGCGAATATATTTTTCAACCGTGTACACATTATCAGAACTATTCGTTAAGTACGCAGAAATCGTGTAGGGCAGTTAAACAGTCATTAGCGAGAGGAAGTTCTATATTGTCGAGACTTGATTGACGGTCGTACGTAGCTCGACTCTACGTATTATACGATGTAGTTATTGATTGCTTATTTATGTGAACATCCTGTGTTTATAAACATGAGCTATAAGCTACAAATGTTCTATTTGAGGCAGGTTAGTGTTGTGCGGAGTAAAGAAATGAAGAGCGGACAGCTCTATCATTATAACACTAGTAAGTGTGGCCATTACCCAGTCTCGTGCCAAACCTGGCCATTATTATAATGTTTTCTAGAACCATTACCGCCGCTGGCTTTCGGGGAAGACCGTTATTGAAAAAAGAAACGGTTAATAAGAGATTAAAATAGCTGAGGAGTACAATGAGGTTATATCATGCCTTAAAATTATTTATAATTTACATTATTTGTAAGTTTCTATTTATGAAAACGGCGTATAAAAATATATAAAAGGCGCATAGAGAAACTTCCAATCAGGTCTTTAATGAAGCACTTAAACAATATATTTACGCGCAAATTGTGAGCCATCTGACATCATAGCCTTTGAAAACGGCCGCGCGCGTTAGCCTTGCAATTTAGATAGTCTCCGGCGTTGCGCCAAAGAGTTTACATAGTTTGCATTTACAGAATTTACTCTATACGTCTCGCAACATATGAAGGAAATTGTTATAGAAAATGAAGGATTTGTTTCAACGCCATTATTTAATTCGACACCTAGAAATTGTTTTTAAGTCGTAAACTTCTGTTCTACATTCTACAACAATGAATAGAAAAGCATAGAAAGTGTGTCTTGTTGTTGTAAATAAAATGATAAATGATTATACAGTCCATAGCAAAAATATCAACCTGGATTCAATAAGCAGAAGACGAAAAATATGACGCTAAATAGTCAATTAAAATGTTACATTTTGTTGGGCTTGACATGCATTTGGCTGAGGACGCTATTTTATTTTATTGAACGTCAAGCCCCTCGTGTTAGTGTAATAACCGTCTACATTTGCACTCTTTCCAAGATTGCGGCCGAGGGAAAATACGTACGACCCCAAATTTGGATCAAGCTTTACACTAGCCCTCCTTACTCATTTGTAAAATAAAATTGCGTCCTCCGATAAATGCAACCCCAAATGTAACTTTTCAATGGACTAAAACTAGAGTTAAAAAGCACGTAGAACTGTGTAGTGTAAAATACTATCCTCTCTTTTACACCACTTACTTTAAAACTATACATTATCCAGTTTATTACTATCAGCTTTATGAAAACTGCATTCGTTTCTTGTCTACACAGCATGTATACACTGGTATCTACTAGCGCTGGTCGTTACTATCCCTTCTCTGAACCAACGGTACAAGCTCATAAAACTTTTATGAGGTAGCGAAATGGCTCCAAAATTTATTATGTTAAGTATATTAAACGATTTCGCGGAGGGAACACCTTTAGCCAATTTTCTGCAATACATCTAAAACATGATGGGCCACCATAAAATTATATCTGAGATAACCTTCTACCGACTGCAAAAATCATGGATGCAAAGTAAGGCGGAATCAATTAGATTAGCTTGACACTAATATTATTTTCGTATGCAGCTTGAATGCAAAATGCTAAATGCATTGACAATGGTAAGTGGCCTCATGACGCTATCAATATAGTTCTGTTGAATGATACACGAGTAATACATGACATCAGTAGCGTAAACCCTGTAAATTGGCAGTGTCTCATTTTCCTTGTTTGGTAATTGTAACAGATATTTCTATTAATACGAGTGAAACTTTCAGTTTCTCAAGTATGCTACTATTTCTCGGTCAAAATCACCAAAATAACGTAGCCCTGCTGGCTCATGTAAACAAGATGATTGACCCTCTATTTTAGCCAACATCATTGGCGTTTTGCCTTAGTTTATTTTGTAAGGAGATAAACATTACAAATTAAGCTTCTCTGTTGCCAAAATATTGAGAGTTCCGCTTTATGAATCCAACTGATGATATAACTACATCAGCACATAAGCAGATATACATACGCAAAACATGTTATACGTTAGTATTGACCTGTGATTTCCTATAACATTATCTTTGATAGCAGATTTAATATTTGTAACGGCTTACAATACACGATAATATCATTATGAATGAGACAAATGTTATAGAACGTTCTATGGCAGTTTACAATGCGTCATTTATTCCATAATGGATGGCCTGCACACTCTGCCGCAGTAAGCTTTTTTAAATAAAAAGTCTATAATTTGTGATTATGCAGTAAAGTTTTGACGCAGTATTCAGCCCTCATGTCACAAAGGAAGCACTTTAATTCAAACCTAGCCTTCAGATTGCACATCATGTATTTTGTAAGCAAATTCACTACGCGTATTATATCACAGGTATAAGACATATATTCCATCACATGTATTAATTATAAGATATACGTTGACGTGTAAAATTGATGTTAAACCGGAATACTTAAAGAAGCTTATTTCTGTCATTGCGTTTAATTTATTGCAATTTAAACTTTTAGAGCGTGAAACTTAAAAAAGTTTAACAAATGACTTTAAATTAAGTAAAAAGTAGTATTTTAGAAATGTATGCAGACAAAATAGAGTAAATGTTCATATAGGTAACTTATCACACGATTCGAAATAATATAATAGGCATGCAATGTCGACACGTCAACAGTATTAATGGCTACAATATTGATTGATTAGACAGTTGAATGCATCGTGTTATAATAATTCAATTGTGAATTCGTCGACGTAACTCTACGGCGGTCATTAAGCATTTCTGATTGGTGAGATAAATCATCATACATTTTAGCGTCTGTTTAGTGTTTTGCCAATATTCTCGGTCTATTTCGTCGCCCTTGCGAACTCTGTGTATGTTTACCTTACTGCATTGACACCGTTTATGCATGTCAATATTTATAATGTATTTCGTAAGTATTGCGCATTAGGTTTGACTTTAGCTAGTGAAGTTGTTTAAATGAAACATTGTACCACAAAATCAATATCCTTTACTTATTTACTAAGAGCATGTTTTCGTTGAAGGGGAATTTTTCTAAGCTCGCCTGCTTACTTAACCCCAAACGAAAGCTCCTTCAAATACATCCCAGGGGACTCTTATCAACATTATCTGGTTTTCTCTCAATGTCAGCCCTAGACAAGATATAGCAGTCTCCAACGAAATAGAAAATTAAACCATATGGGATTATGTCACAAAATTCATTCCCACGATATGTTGCTGGTCATACAGGTTGCTGCAATCAGTCTTTAAGCTCTAAGGGCCTATGCAAACCATGTTTTTTAAACGCGCCGTCGACGCGCGTTTGTAGCGATGCAGACGCGATACGCACGCAAGTCAGACGCAGCCTGTAGACTTTTGTAGGATAAAAGCGCGCCGTCGACGCGCGTTTCTAAAACGCGCATCGACGGCGTGTTTAAAAAACGTGGTTTGCACAGGCCCTAAGACATTATTTCTGCTATCTTGATATAGTTAATGAGTTGATATTCTGTCATTTCTGGTTGGACCAGTAGCGGATCTCGGGCTCCAAGGCGTTTAAGTCTTGGATGCAACCGGGATTACGCTTGGATGATGATGGTACAGTTTATAATTGTTGAATATTTTTTTAGTGTAGCTTTGTGTCTTACGGCTGTATTTCCTTGTATGGTAACGCTGATGTATATAACATACATATTGCGTCTGTAAAGTTTGATTGCAAATTATGTAGTGTCGCAAACGCCAAAACTATTGCCACTTACAGAAATATTTGGCACAGGATCACTAGATGCTTAAGTGCTGTTTCAAAGAGGTTTGTATCCTGGTGAAATCAATGGAGGCTTCAGTCGCAAGGGAAAACGAATCCTACCGTTTTCCTAGCTTTGTTTTGTTACGTTATACAATGGTTAATGTTCGTGTTTTTGTGGAGGTTTTATATTATCAAAGTAACACGGCAAAGTTGATGATCCATACTTATTATTTGGGGCGCTGCCTGGCTCGTTTGAAACCTAAAGACGAAATCTCACGGCTGTGAGACTAGGCCGAAAGACCACTATTGCCAGTCATGATTATAGGAGTATTTACCAAGGCGGTAGTTTATATGAATATTTTAAATGTATAAAAATTTAAGCGAACCACAAAAATATAAAATGAAATAGGTTTATTACTTTTATATAGGCATCTTAAGATAAAAAAAGAAAATAGAGCAAGGTTAATTTAAATGTAAATGTATTAGCGTATTACTGAAGTTAAATATATTCGCGAATCAGTAAGTGAATCGTGTGGTGGTAGGTATTGATATGATATCTATCTATAGCAAGTTATAAAATAATAAACCGTAAGTAATTATACGTAAGTCTTGCCAAACGAATATGTGTGAATAATTCCGATTCTTGCAAGTGTTTTCGAAGTGCACGACGCACAAGGAGAGTTAGCGTAACAACACACCTGCCAAAAGTTCTGCGCCGAACCTTTAACAACTGAACTGTCGGTCGCAATATTTAGCATGACAAACCAAATGCGCGGAGCTGTCAGCATTATGTGGCGGCGGCGGCTAACATTTGGTCGCGTCTTCTTCTTTCTTCTTTGCTCTCGTCGGAAGGTTTGGCATCGCATCTTAATAGCCTACCACCAACGTCAATATCTACTTCTTAATACTGAGGATTAGGTACATTTCTGACGAGGGAAACTAGTCGGTATGCGCATTCAATTCATATAACTATTATAATACGTGCAATTATGGCTCTTTGACGTATTGGGAAAATACATAAAGCACAGCACAAAGTGCTGAGTATAAACATAACATTTCTAAGGAACGTTATTACTCCACTATGAAAAGGTTTTCGATCATTTTCCTTCTACCTATTAAGTATACAAGTTTAGTTCCAAAACAGATTAAGGCTTCCCTCACATTGGTCATGAGAGTTCCTCGAGCGTACGCTCGGCGTCCGTTCGGCGTGAGCCCGGCGTTTACTTTCACTTACAAAGGTTAGCACCTACATGTAAAAATATATAAACCATTTTTGTTTACTTTGGAGCTGGTGGTAAATATTTGTACAGCTATCACTCATTAGGTATCAGGTAAACAGATAGTACCTAATGTTCGTTTTATCAAGCATAAAGTCCAGTTGTACTATAGTGATAGCTACGTGACCCTGTCAAGTAGAATTAGGATTAAATCAACGATGTTTTATCTGTGACAGCTCAATAATATTTGTCTGATATGCTGTCAGGGCTAAACCTCCGCTTTTATGAAATGAAATGACCTATGTGGGTACTCAACAGTTGATAACTTCTGCGGTAATATAGACGCTTTAGCTGGCGGTTTCTATTCCTTCAAGTTTCATTCTCGCCACAACACTTGTCTGTCTGTCTGTCTACAATATCTTTGAAAAAATTCGGTTCAGGCATTTCGACATAAAAACGGTACTTATGTACTTATGCCTGTAGCACACCACCGCTGCGAAACTCAAAGGGCGAAACCGCAATAGTTTCGCTGTGAGTTGTGAGTTATTTGGCGGCGAAACAATAGCGAAATTTCCTGCTCTAACGTACAAAACTGACTATGATGTTGTCTCTTTCTAACATGATTTCGCTCATTTGCTCAGGCGCCGTCTACATCTCCGTCCGTTGTCTGCCATTTTGGAGCGGTTCCGCGTGTGACTCGGACGCAGCTATAGCAATCGACAATTTTACGAGCGATATAGGAATGACGGATTTGGAATTTACTGAATAACTTATACAAGCAGTGAGAAATAGAACTGTTTTGTACTTACTAAATCACCCTGACTACAAAAACAACACAAAAAACTACAAGCATGGAGTGATATCCAGAGAGAGACTCTTTAAATAATATATTTTCTCCCAAATTCTTTTTTTATTGATATCATGCACCCAGGTACGACGCCTTTTTAATGTTGTTGATCACAGTTAGATTAGTTCCTCCTCTGAATCCGAAAGCGACGACATTTTCTTTCGATTGTTATTTCTCAACTGTTCTAGTTTTAGGTTTCGCTAATATAGTTTCGCGTAAGTGAAGTACTGTTGCACGGCGAAACTCGCGCAGCGGTTTCGCAGTTATTGTTTCGCAGCGGAGGTGTGCTACAGGCATTAAACTTTTAAATTAATAACATTAGCAAGGATAAGCATGATACAGGTATATGAACAAGGTTAGATTAATTACCTCGCTGATCATACTAGAACTTGCTTTGTGAATTCTGATGACAGAACAATTAACGCCCTGTCAATTTACGTCAGGTCAAAGATTAACAGTGTACTTTCTGTAGAGTCCATTGTCGTCATAGAAATATGAGAGATTATTATATGGATAAATTGCAATGAATGAATTTCCTTTATCTCAACCGGACGATTACTCGTCTAGAATATCTACGGCTTGGTTGATATTATTTATTACTTCAATAAATAATCCTACCGTATAAAGTATGGGTATCCGTGTACCTCTTTAGTCTGTGTGTAGTCAAATTAAACTAAGAGCGTCAGTTTCTCGTTTGCATAAACTTTTCAATGTTTGTTTTGCTCCGTACAAAGTTGTGGTTGCAAAAACATTGACCAGGCACATTTTGTAAGTTAGATTTTTGGAATCGTCTGCCTGAGAACAAAGTTTTCCACTTCTGGCATTATAACGCAATGCGTCTAGCAAATTGTTTTACCAAACAATGTGAAAGACATTGGTCTTCCTGCGCTCATCGTCAATGCTGATTCGATCGCCGGGATGAAATAAAAACATGTCCACCTGGTACGAATTTGGATGTTCTTTGTCCTTTGTTATAAATGTATAATAAATCTTTTTAGACTGCCAAGATAGACGATGACAAAAGGAAGGAAACAAACAATGGTAAATATATATGGGTATAATGGTTGATAGGTATTATCTTTCACTTCACTAAAATTCCTATAGCCAGACAAAAGACCGATATCAGGGTTACCGCGTTTATATCCTAACAAGTTCGAATACCGGTTACTTAAAGTTATTCCAGACGCTTAGATTTTTGTCTTCATTTCTGTCTTCATAACGACTGTCTGAGCCGGAACAAAGAATCTTCCAGTGATCGATGGTACTTATTACTTAAAGCGATTTTGAGCTGCGGTGATTGTGAAAGTATGCGCACATTGAGGAACTTGTCAATTTTCTGTAGGTCTTAATTAAGGTGGAATGCACAACAAATTGCTTCCAGCTGGTCAATTACTTCGGTGACAAATTTAATTTAATTCGGTTCAATAAAGCAAAAGTAGCATTCCAATTTACTTCGTATTTTGTAGTTTATTTAGCGTTCTTGATTACTAATTACTACAGACTTATCAGGATAAAAAGCCTCGATAAGTCGCCCCGATAAGTCTACTTCATGAAGGCCGGTTTATCAATTGAAACTATTTATCAACATTAATCGTTGCCATTGAGTTTGCATCCTTATTTGTATCGTGGGGCTTTTCCGCAAATATTGTGGAAACCACTCGACACGATATTGGAAGATTACTGTGCTTCAAATTATCTATAAGTACATATAATTTATAAAAGTACATGGAACTGGCCGCGTGGTGGGTACACGACGCTGAATAGCGGTTAAAGACTTGTGGTTATAGCCCAAACTAAACAAACAAAATGTATAAAGCGGCTTTACAACTCGCTCGGTGATTGCGTCCACACTAGATGGGTTCAACCGACTGACTACCCGTTTTTGTCGTTTTACATTCAGGAACTCAATTTGGCATTCCGCATAATAGTGGAATTGCATAGGCTCCGTGTATTAAAGTTTTATTTAGAAAGGCAACAAATTACATAATATATTTAATACTCTTCGAAATAACTTAACGAACTTAACGAAAGGATCTTGATGACTATATCATTTTAGTCCATAACATTGATTGATCAATTAATAAGTTGATTGTAATGTTCGATAAAAATGATTCCTATTGATTATATTCAGTCCAGTTACTGCGACCACATTTCAATCGATCTATCTCAATAACGATTATGCTCACGATGTCCGCTCTATTTGATTCCTGATACCACATGGTTAGACAGACTATCATGTGGAAGTATATAATATTGGTACGAGAAGAGATCATTCAAAACCAACCAGTTCCAAAGCTTGCTGTAACGATATTGGTATTCTGTAAAGTTTAAATATCATCCTTGCAATAAACATCGATCGCTTTCAACACTGATGAAAGATAGCAAAGTGCGGGCCGGCTGGAGTGCTTACTCGTACCGTTGGCCCGACCCGTGACAACTCAAAAGAGAGAGGTGGCTAGGCAATTGGAGAGACTGGGGGAGGCAGCACACGGTAACATGGAAGCGCATTGTCGCAACGGACGGCCGGCGCAACGGCCGCGCGTATAAGCCTGCGCACGCGTTTACCGCGATACCGCCTCGCCCGGTAGCTTTGACGACGAACACGATACAAGTGACGATTACCGATTCGCGATAACCGAAACTATATACAGTGTTTACACATATTATAGGTAAAGTGTACATTTGTCGGGAGACAGTGCGTACGTTATCGCCGCTCGAATGTCGCAATGTTTGTTGTCGTGTTATTCTGTTTTGTGTTCTCTCTTTTCGCATGTTTCCTTGTGTGATAATTGTTTTACTTGCATCTACGTCATTGCGGGCGGTTGCATTCGCGTTATCTTGATTAGTTTCATTGTCAATGATTCGTAATGCATTTTTCATGATCTCATTCTCACATGTTAATTGACTTTGACATTATTTTATGTATATATTTGTATTGTATGGTTAGTTTTGTTTATTTGATAGCTGATGATATAACAATTTTTCAACACATTCTGTTTGAGGCATAGCGTAATAATAGTTAA
The DNA here is from genome assembly GCA_944739405.2 of Euclidia mi. NCBI lineage: Eukaryota > Metazoa > Arthropoda > Insecta > Lepidoptera > Erebidae > Euclidia > Euclidia mi. The sequence goes on along the minus strand of OX123202.2, from coordinate 36,978,414 downwards.
ATGATTTCGATTATGCTCGTAATAATTTATGTCCAAATTTTATTACATTAAGCTTAGTATAATATAATAATTACGAATGTTAGATTAAAGTTATCGGCTTCTGTAACAATATCCACAATTTAACAAGTTTGAGCACAAAAGGCTGCAACCATAGTCATTAATCTTAATAGAGATTGTAATATATAGCCCACAATAAAATTATAATAAGCAATAGAAGTTCGTGATTGTGGTGATCACGACTTGCTCTAGGTATGGCAGAAATTCGATAGCCATTGTGCGTTTGTGGGTCACCACTGCGCTTAAGAGAATCTTTGTTCGGTCCGTGTAAATAAGCTTTGTCCACTTATAAGTACTTGTAAGTAATATTCCAAGTACATTACTTGAAAATTTCAAGCGTCATATTCTCAACGAGTTCTTCTAGTATATATACTTATGTTTAATATAAGTATATATACTAGAAGAACTCGTTGAGAATATGACGCAAAATATATTTTGTCGCTCAAAGAGTTTACAAAATAAATCTAGTTGTTCAACTTGACAGTGACTGTGAACTTCAACGATTAGTTTGTTTATTATAGATATTTCTCGATTCTTTTGCGTATTACTTACAAGTTCGTAAACAAATTGGTGGGAGCGAGAAAGCAAATGATCGTTCGATCCGACATTAGAACCAAATGATACTGGTCGGCTCGTTAGCACACACCTGCTTTCTTGACGTCTAAAAGGAACAATAAAACTTCCCCAGCCGCGCACTATTTGAGGAAAAGGGAACAGAAATATATACGTACTGACCTACGTTTTGATATTGTAGGACGGCATGGAAGTAAGAGTAATGATAGTTGTGAGTGATGGAACTTCTGATGGATGTTCTCCATTATTAGTCGTGCATGTCTTATTGTTGATAAGTGCGACGGGATCGCAACTTAATCTTGGCTGCCTTTATCCATCATACAATGTATTTGTTTGTGTAAATAATCGACCAGCTTAACTTTTGAACACCATTAATGGTAAATAATTATTTAATAACAGACCGAGACCCACCAGAGAACCACCAGATCGAGATTACAATAATTATAGAACCCTTTACACATTTTTATCAGTTATAATAGGTATTGGCGAGTGGACTGTTTTTAAAATAGTACTAATTATATTCGTCTTATAAGCCTTGAGCATTGCCAAAGAAATTGCATCGTGTTCAGTTATCGCAACGCGTCGCACGACGATGATAAATGATCGTAGTCACTTTGTTGTCGGCACCAGATTCGAAGGTTACTTTGTACAAATTGAAGGGAACTACCACGCGTAGACGAACAACAAAAACATCAAACCCTTTTCTTGTTTAAACGTGCCCCTGACAGTTATGTTTGACCTTAAACTTTTAAATGCTGAATTACATTCGTTCCTTGATGGACCCTTCAAAATATTGTAGCTTTTTATCTGCAGCTGTCTTTTTAATTAATTGGCCTTTACATCTGACAGCATTTTGCTCGTAATCGTAAACCTTGCTATAGACGAGTGCTGAATCATTATTAAGTTGCCAGGCTGTACAAAGTTGGTGCACATTTTTAGCCGTGCTAATATTAGCCGTAAACGTTCTTAGAAGTAGTAAAGACATCCTGTAGACATTGAAATCCTGTCATTTGAGCGATGAAGTCTGAAGAGTGAGCATGATGATTGTGTTTGGCCGTACATAATGCACAATAGTAAAGTAGGGCCGAGTCGCGCGTGTGGACGTGACTCACTTACCGTGGGTGTCTCATTTCGTATGCGCAGCCGCAACGCCTAGGAAGTGCATTCATGTACGTACATACGTTGGTACTCGCTTGCGTAATGTTGTGTGCGCAATTATTTATTTTATACTCCATATATGAAATCATATTTCAAATAAAAATACAAGTAGGTATGTTTTGTTGTCTAAAATATATATTTGCAATAAACGCATTTCCCTACGTCAATGTAGGTATAATATAATATTTATATATTACTATAATATTTCGCAATGCGTATTTTTTATTTCAATTAATGTAGTGGTAAATTCAACCACACGCGAAACTTGATTGACAAGCATAAAAAAATAAATGCAGTCATTGACTTTTCAATAGTTCCGGTATTTTCGATTGATCGAATCTATCGTTTTCAATCAATAGAAATGGTTATTTATTTCTTTTATATTTTACCGTATATTAACGTTATTTAAAATATCAGATTCGCCAACATGATCGAGTATAATTGCTAGAACGTTATTTAAATAAGTTTTACAGCCACCTACTTCCATTCGCTGAGATTTAGTTAAATATTTATGTTTTAGTGTTTGTGCGCGAAAGTACACGACCGTGATGTGAATAGAATGGTGATAGTTTGATTAGCATTTAAACAGTACCGATCGATGCATTTAGTTATTCGGAGGGCAATAAAAATGTTAATCGGTTTAATTACGTAGTTCAACGCAAGGCAAGGTGTGTATTTGTTTTGATTTTGTGAACGTCGATCGTAACACAGGAGCCATCTTTAAACTTTAGACTGAAATATAGTTAAAACGGTTGTCGCTGACTGTACTCAAGTTGTCGGCAAAAAATGTGGATTCAATATCGAACATCGTCCGGTTTGTCATATCACTTTCCATTAACGGTAAAATTTTACTACAAGTACGTGACTATGAAGTAATTAAAACGGTTCGCGTTTGACCGCTTAGCGCTTTTTTAACTGTAACTGCGCTTCTCTCGGAAAAAAATTGGCGGATGGCGAATTGGCGACCTTATCAAAACACGCTGTGTTGCGAGGCCGTCGACCCCGGGGTTTTGTTATTGCCCGATCTAATAATACAATGGTGTTTGATATAGTATTGAATTATTTGTGTCATGTATTTGAACTGCAATTGTGTTCACCACATCGTTCCTCTATAAGTACACTGATTAGTTTATGGGCTAGTGGCGCCTCTGTTGATGAAAGCACTGCAGATTATTATTGTTATAAATAAATGAGGTAGATGACTCTTGAATAGGCCTACGGTATAACAAGTTTCGATGACAGGCAGTAATTTTATTGTTTCGTGAACCAGATCAAAATGTCAGAGCCACCGTTACGTGTGAACGTGCGGATAGCGGAAATACCTGGCTGCTTTATTAGTCCCTATCGAGTTTATAAATCAACTTGTTGATATACTTGAGAGATAGTGCATTCCTTTATGGGAGTACAGTCCCATATACGACCACAAACGCTAAAGTATTTCTATCCTGACACTGGTCAAATCACACAACTAGTGTACTGCGTTTGTACAGTTATATCTAGCTATAGAGGCAAGTGCCTATAAAATAAAACACTTCAGTATAACAGGTATTTTGTATGTCAGTCAAAAGCAACACAAATCACATTACAGATTCATTTCCTTGTATCGAGAGACTAGATGGAATCAATCCATCTCGTATCTGAAAGCTAGTGTGTTTCTAATAGAGTTGTCCTCACATTTTCCAATACGTCCCGGAATTGGATTGCAACTGAGAGACGGCGCATAGGCTCGCCCCCAATCACATTGCGGCCTAATATCGTCATCGGCAGTGGGTGTAAGCCAATATGATACCTCGGCCAACCTTGATTGTAAACGTGACAGTTATATTATACAAATTTATAAACAATTCATTAGTAATAACTGAGCTATGTTCGAATATGAGTACCGTACAGTAGATTGTACACATGTAGACAGAATACTTGAGTTACGATTATGATTTGTTTAACCTTAGGCATGATCGATTATTTCTAAGGCTAGATTAGTTTGTCAGATTCGTTTTCCTTCCTAATAGCCCTCTTTTTAAATCGGCAGCCAGTACAAATAATAATTTCACTTACTTTAACCAATTAGTGCTTATCTTGTGATTTAAAAATCAGACCTAAATATTTCTCTAATTCCCCGTCATAATGATTCCCGGTCGAGGGTCAAAGCTCTGTCATATGTCACTGTCCAACATCTGTCGTCTCTGCGAGCAAATTCTTAGAACTATTGGCATATGTTCGTCGAAGATACAAGGTTAGAGCATCAAGCTAAACGCCATTAGACAATGCATCATTATAACGGAATTATATTTTTATGAATGACTTTTCTCACACCTTAACAGTATAATATATAATTTTATTCGACTAGAGTGGGTGAGGTGACGATTATTGACGAGAAATCCGTCGTAAACACGGATTATTTCCAAAACATTCGTCACATGAAAGCGGTGGCGAAATTCGCGTATAAACTCACTTGACTATTTTGGTTCTCAGCACCAGATTAGTGCCCGTTATAACGTGATGCATGCCCCATACTTTACGATATGCCAAGTAATAGTCGAATGATTTGTTTCTCTGTACGATTTGCTTTTACATACAACATTTAGACCAATTTAAATTATTTTGCACCATTTTAATGGCTTAATAGTTTTATTTACAAATTCAAAATAATTTTTAACATGTTTTTTCATTTATTTCAAAACAATGAAAATAAACACAGATCCTTGAGAAAATTCACGATTTAATTCGTCTTGAAACTGGTGAAGCGTCAATTTTAATAAAATTGCAAAGTGGCTCTGTAATATTTTTGCATGAATTAATATTATTATTAAGCTTCAATAGAGCATTTGAATCGGAATCAGTCATTTATTCACAGAATTGAAGAAAGATACACTCAATCAAAATTAACTACGTAAGTATTATTAAGTTAAACATACGCTATCGTATCCTGCTTGATCTCAAATTACATAAAACCGATTATGCAAACTGACAGCAGTAATGTAACGTTTGCGTTTTATAGCCCGTAGTGTATACCTACTCCATATACCTATATGTTGTATAAAGATTTATACGTACGGTCGTACAGCTGCTGCCGAATTATTAGGTCAGCGAGGCTTCTTGCATTCGAAACTGGTATTATAGGCTCTCTGTACGTGCTAAAGCCGGATTCAGATTAAACACCATCTTTGCATATCACTTCCTTGTATGTACGTCTTTATTTTGATTCCAACTAAACTCTTCTTTGGGCATTATCAGTTATATTAGTTGAGCGTAATAGTTACAGAAATATCTGCAAAATGTTTGATGCGAAATATCCGTTGAGGAAAATTATTTTACAGTTTTAAAGTAATTTGAAAATCCCGTTTCAGTTCTTGTAATACGATCTTTTGTTCACTAAAATCTCATTATATTTACTTTAAGGTGGTCATTATAAAACCGGATAAACCGTTTTATAATGGACCTTATTTCGGTATTAATACGGCATATGATTTTTAAAGTAGGGCGGTAAATATTTATTGTTCATAATCACACGTTTATTTTAAGTTTAAAAGCGCACATCGTTATTTTCTCGCAAATATAATCAAAGCAATTATACTATTTCAAGGTAATCAAAGCGACCATAAAGTTTTAAATGCAGTCGTGTTATGTACTTATAATTGATCCCTCTATGTAATTGAACTGTCAGACATTAATGTCCATGGGTGTGCTCATGGTTTTACAGCGAGTGCATTCGACTTGACGTTTCATTACGCGCAATGTTTCATATTCCGTCTTCAACACGACACTTGTTTTAATTTTATCTGCACTTATCAATTATTTCGCTGTACAGACAAATTTATTACCAGATAAAAATCTTAGGTCTATTAAAAGTCTCTTCCGTGTTCTTGTTCCTACATCATACAGCAATTACTCGAAGGTAAATAAACATTAATTGTTTATTGCTACTTTGCTTTAAAATTTTCCCCGTTTAATCCTACTTTACCTGAGTTCCTATTAAATCGGTTCTCAGAAGTAACACTACTATCCAAACGTGATACGACAATGCATTTGTTGCCGACAGCAAAGTAATATTCAAAGAATAAAACTGCGAGTTACAGATTATTATTATGTCTTTTCAACCTGTTTATACGTCAGTCGCGCAAGGGTCGCGCTTCAGTGATGTGGAAAATATCACCAATTTACATAATTGGATATGTAAATAATCACTGCAATATCATTATCTAGGAACTTATTTACTTAAACGGCTCGTTAGCGAATAGCTATTTATTATTTGCTAATAATTACGAATGCTAGTCGTCTAATCAGTCCAACGGGAGTTACTCAAAATAGATAAGACTCCGATGGAATCAAACACTAGATTACATTTCAGTTATCGAGTTGACAAAGTTAATGAACCCTACAAGGCCAAAGCCTCTTCGAGATAACTCTATAAAACCTTTTAGTTTTATGGATTCCGTTTCATTCCGCAACAAAATAATTCGATATCGAATATCTTTACGACACTCGAGTGGCGAACGTGTACTTATATTATAGAGTAATAATCTTAACATTTTAAATAATTCAGCCGCTGCATACCATGCCCTAGGCGTCAATGGAAGCGATAATGCGCTGAGACGCACTGGGATCTTGTGAACGCTATGTGATAAATTAGAAACATGGGAAGCGGAAAATTTGGTTTCCAAGTGAAAAAAGACAAAGTGAATATGGGTGCCGCCAAGACTGAGTTTAGTGTTAAGGAAAAGTGTCAGAAAATACAGAAAAAGCTAAAGAAGACTGAAAACAAGAAGACTGAATCAAACACACGTGAAAAGACTATCTGGTGGAACCAGTGCAACAGTTGTAAGTTGAACTGCTTATTTTTTGTGCCAATAACATAAATTATTTACATTCAATAGCCCCTTATTTAAACACGATACGAAAATGTATAACGTTAGAATTAACGTAATTACTGGGTTAAAGTTGTATAATAATAACATTTATTCAATGTGTCATTATGGAATAATATAAAAAGTACGATTGGTTCTCAAGATCGACTTAAATCGACTTAAAGAATGCAGCACTCAGTCGAGTGTACTTTTTATGATTCGCAAAACATTGAGTTGCAAGAACTAGCTTTGAATGGAATAATAGAAATCAGAGATTACCGGTTTGCTTTAATGGAAGACTAAGGGCCCCTTCAAGGGCCGTCATGCTTGTTACGCCCTTTGAATGCTCAATGAGGGGAAATTAGATCACCAAGGTTCTAACTTTTGAAATCGACGAGTACCTTAGCCGTACAAGCGACAAGGTATCGAGGCCAGCAATGCGACCTTAAACGTCGCCTTCAAATTATTTGAGCCCTTCTAATGATTGAAACGTTGATTACGACATTGACTTTTGCGATTTGTTTAACCCTGTCCCTAATATTTTGTCTGAAATCTTTATTTTGAATAGATAGTTTTCACTGTAATAAATTGCAGTCGATACTTAAGTCTATATGTTTTTCTTTATGCTAATATTGTAAATTGAGTCATAAATAATATTATAATGTTCAGTCGTCGCGTTAAATGTGTTAGTGTTACACGTAATAACATAAAAACATATATGTATTTATACTTAAGCCGTAAATATTGGCGTAAAAGTATGTCAGTGGAAAGCGCGAGAGAATCCCGAGAAATCTATGCGCTAATGCGATGTATGCGCACGCGCTCCCCAGTTTCCACTTTCTAAACTGGCTAGACTGCGCACGGTTTATAGTTCAGGAACTGCAAGTCGCTCGGCTGCATGAAAGTTGCTTTATTGACATTTCCTTGTTCGGAGCATCATAATACCGCTGACGCATTACAAAAAATAATACGAACGATCCTCTAAGAAATAATTTGCTCTTATTCGAATGCTGTAATATTTCTTGAATGGCTTATAATTAAAGACATCCTTCACTGCTACTTTTCCTACTGTAAGGAGTTGTGTATTTTTTCTTTAATTTTTTATGACTTCTTCAATCTTCATTAGCGTTGTCGAGATTGACAGGGAAGGTCGTATGTAGCCGGGTCATTATCGAAAGTACCACTCGCACAGATAGGTCTTTTGTTAAGTTTTATTGGGCTGCCTCTATCATATATCCTTACTTGGCTTTAACGATTTATTAATCGCCGCCCTGACGGATTGTTTGTTAATGCACTGAAAATCTACAGGCTTTATTTTTCTGACGGATTAATTATTTCAAGTGGATACCTTGGGTTAAATATCCTCGTATTTCAGTCTACAGAGTATTTATCGTAGGTACTTGTTGTTATAATGATTGAATGTGTGTAAGCAGCCAAGCCGTGATATTTGATAAAGTGATGTGAACTCTTTTATATCTTGGATCATGATAAAAACATAGAGGGGCAACGGATTCTAGCAGTTTTATGCCACTAAGTCTTTACTAGCTTAGATACATAAATTCTAAACGAGTGATTTAATAGATATTAATACATACATACATACATACATATCGTCACGCCTTTTATCCCCGAAGGGGTAGGCAGAGGTGTATTTCTACACCCACTTTTCGCCAGATATACTTTAGTCCCACGTAATAAGGGGCGAGCCTATTGCCGTACCGGGCACATTTCCAGACTCCGTGCTGCTACTGTGCTACTGAGAATTTCATGACAGAAAAACCCAATAACACTGCCCGACCCAGGAATCGAACCCGGGACCTCCCAATCCCACGCGCACATTTATGCCGCGAGACCAACGAGGCAGTCGTATAGGGTTTGATGTCGAGTTTTCCGTCTCTACGCAAAGCTGGTATTTGCATCGTGTTATCCCTTAGTCGCCTCTTACGACACCCACGGGAAGATAGGGGGTGGTGACACTTGTATTGCAATACCAATCGGAAATGCATATAAAAATTGTGATTAACAGGTAATGCACAAAGGGCGGCCTTATCACTAAAAAGTAATTTCTTCCAGGCAACCTATGGATGGACTGGAAATTGACGGATTTTGAAAAAGGGTAGTGTTGGTGTGTTCAGATTTTGTACATCATTAATTGGATTTAAACAATACATAGGTACAAAATACTGTAATTAAATAATGATACATATATTAATAAATATACCATACTTTGTTAATACTATACTTATATAAATTTATACATATACATACTTATAATATATTACTAAAATAAATGATTAGGAGATAGTAAAAACTGTACTAATTGACAAAGGAAAAAAGAAATAGAAGATTAACAGTTTGCCAAAGTGGAGGAGAGCTGAATGGAAAGATAGTGGTCTTTTAATAATCTTTTAAAGGCTGATAAAGATTGTGCTTGTCTGATGGATATCGGCAGTGCATTCCATAGTCGAGCAGCTTGGACTGTAAACGATTTGTCATAAAAAGTGCTGGAATGCAATCTTAATTTAACCGATGACCTCCGCGAACTCGAATGTGTGTCTTTGAGGAACTTAAAGCGTTCTTTTAAGTAAGGGGGAGTAGAAGGATTAAAGAGAATATTGTAAAGCAAAGACAGGATATGAGTATTCCGTCGAAGGCGAATTGGGAGCCACTTGAGCATGTTACGGAAATTTGAAACGTGATCATATTTGCGTAATCCAAATATGAATCTTATACAGCAATTTTGAAGACGCTCAAGCTTATCAAGTTGCTCCTCAGTGAGATCTAGATAACTGACATCAGCATAGTCAAGGATTGGTAAGAGAAGAGAATTAGCAAGCGCAATTTTAGTGGCATTCGGCAAAAAGTTACGCAGTCTTCGCAAGTTCCCCGCCGCTGCAAATAATTTGCGACTAACCTCACCTATTTGTGGGCACCAAGATAGCGTTTTATCAATATAAATACCCAGATCTTTTACGCAATCACTAATAGGTATAGGGTTACTACCGAAGTTAATCTGGGGTAGAAGATTCCAGTCAATGCGTGCGATCATCCTAGGACTGCCAACGACAGTAACCTGCGGTTTTGTTGGATTAATCTGTAAACCGAATCTTAGGCTCCAAGCAGATATCCGCTCTAAATCGATGTTTATAATGCGAAAAGCATCAAATAAACTATGAACCGGTGCTTGAGTGTTTTGCAGATCATCTGCACAAAGGTGGTAGGATGACTAAAGTTGATAGGAGATAGAATTTATAAAAATGGAAAAGAGTAATGGAGATAGAACGCCACCCTGCGGTACGCCGACTATTGTATTACACCACGAAGAGAAGGAATCTTCAATGCGTATACGCTGCCGACGACCAAACAGGTAACTGTGAAACCAATAAATTGCTGGTGGAGATATGTTAATAGAGCGCAATATACCAAGAAGAGTATGGAAATCCATGGTATTGAAGGCATTACTGAAATCAAGCAGAGAGAAAACCGTCAGATTTCCGTTCTCCATACCAAGCCTTATGTCGTCGGTAATTTTGATAAGCGCCGTTGTGGTGCTGTGACCAGGACGGAAGCCGGATTGGAGAAGATTAAGGAGTAGGTTCTTATTAAGGAATGTGCTAAGTTGGATATGGACTAGGCGCTCGAGCACTTTAGAGAGGAACGGGAGTATAGAAATAGGACGATACTCGGAAAAGGACAAAGGTTGGGATTTTTTAGGTATGGGAATAATTTGGGCATCTTTCCACGCAGATGGAAATAGGTACGCATAAGGATAAGTATTGATTAAGGATATGACAAAGGATGGGAAGGATTTCCTCTAAGATGGGAAGGATCATTTTGCGACTAAGATAGTCATTACCGAATGCATTGGAAGAAATCGATAATACGCTCTTTTTAACATCACACGTGGATAATTGATTAAAAACGAAAGGTGGGTAGTCTGGGGTTGGTAGCGATGAAAGATCTTGTAAAGTCTTAGCTTTAGTAGTCGCATCAAAATTGGACGAAGCAGAGAAATGTTGATTTGATAAATCAATATCAATATTATTGGCACTGGATTCATGTGTGGACTTTCCAACTCCCAGTGTTCTTAGAAATTTCCAGACTTTAGCTGGGTGTTCATTCTCGACAGAATTGTGAATGTATTGGCGTTGTGCTTTCCTACATACCTTGCTGCAGTGATTTCTTATTGCAATGTAGTTATCCCAATTGCTAGGAGTCGGGCGACATTCAAATTTCGTCTTAGCCACGGCTTTCTTTGACAAAATATCTTTTATTTCTTTTGTAAGCCACGGCGAGGGTAAATGTTTAACTCGGATAGCACGGACTGAAGCATATACATCGTATAGATGAATAATCTTCTCTGTGAATATTTCCACTTTTTCGTCTATGGAATCTGAGTTTTCAACAGAACTCCAGTCAATGTTGCTGGCGTCACTACGAAGTCTCTCTGCATTTATGCCACCAAAAATACGCTGAAAAAGAATTTTAGCCTTTGCCTTAGGAAGACGAAGTTTATAAGACAGGAAAAGTAAGTCGTGGTAAGAGAAAGCATCAGCTGGAAGCTGACCATGCTTAGCGACGAGAGCAGGTGTAGAAACGAGCATAAGATCAAGAAGGGAGGGAGTTGCATTAGGTAAGTTATGCGTAGCATTTAAAGGGCGAATAGACAAGTTACAAGATTGGACAATATTGCTTAAAGAAGAAGAGCGAGAATCCCTTTTTAACAGACAAGTGTTAAAATCGCCCATGACTATGGTGTGACTGTAAGAAGGAGAAAGAGTTTCTAAGATATTTTCGAAAGAAGATAAATAAGTTTGGAGAATAGTAGACACCGAGCAGAACCTTCGTATGAGCAAGATCTAATTCCAAAAAGTGGTCGCCTCGTTAAGTGGTGGATAAAAAATAAAGATATTAGTTGCCATAAATCACTTTATTTTTTGAAACAGCACAGCTGTTAAGAATTTCGTTCGGCAATGACATTGTGGGTAGTAAGATAGTAAACTGTATAATTTCCAAAAACTTAATTTCGTATCTGAGTGAAATGTTTTATAAAACCAATGTAATAATCTTAGGTTAATATTATCATCATCAGACTTGATAATCATTGGTCTTGCTGCTAGATTCAGGTATCTTCTTATTTGGTAAGAGTAAGGCATAGTCAACCACGCTGGCCAGATGCGGATGTCTTTCCAGAACATTATAGAGAACTCTCCTCAGACTTTCTGTATTTCTTACGATTATCCTTCACCGTTTAGTAAGCGTAATTATTAGTGATGTGCCGGATCGTTAAAAATGTATATCCGTGGATACGGATCGGAATACGGATATTTGGTGTCAAGATCCGCGGATACGGATCTTTATTTTTTGACTGAATCGATGTGTGTCTTCTTGAAGCGATAGTTGATCTCATACATGCCCTCATGTTTCAACTTGTATTGAAATTATATTAAAAATACTCTGAATGGAATGTTATAGTTTTCAATTCTACCTTACCACCTATAGCATTCCATCCTATCAATTGAAAATTAATAAGGTGAAAGATTCGTAAAAGATCCGCGAGAATAGTAACGGATACGGATCTTTTTTATATCCGCGGATACGGATACGGATATCCGGAACATCACTAGTAATTATCAATTAGTCTCTCCACTAGATTATCGTTGCCCTTTAAAATACTTTTTACTGTTATATAAATTTTTTTTTTTCACAATTCCAGTAAGTGAGATCGATCAGTACCTATGGATGGTTGGCGGTTCAGCGGGCGCGCTCGCTCTGACCGGCGTGGCGGCCGCGTCGGCCTTCTACCTCAGCACGAGGCCGAAGCCCGAGAAGCCCCTCGTCACACTACACGAACAGAGCCTCCTTGAAACTGTGAGTACGATACACCTTGGAAAATTTACGAAGTACCTATCGTTACTACTGTTTACGTAGTCATAATCGTCATCATTACAGTCTTTCGCAGTCTAAAATTTGATGAAGTAGCTATTGTTACTATTGTTTACGTAGTCTCATAATCATCATCATACAGCTTCTCGTGTTTCGTAGGGCATGTAATGCTGTCGATCCCGGTCTTGCCTCAGTCGATCCCGGACGTGGGCGGTCTCCGACTAGTCCGACACTAGAGTTGCCCGCACAGTCATAGGTCTATAAAAATTAAAATGAAGCACCTGTAGCTGTCTACTGCGGGACATAAGCTTATCCTAATTTCCATCACAATAGCTTTGTGAGTCAAAAGGAGGTTTTGGTACAGGATTTGATGTCTTACGTATCTTCCCAAATAGACTATTTGTTTCGTATATTTACCTAAGTCGCCTCTAAAAACAGCCAGGAAATACAGTGAGACAGCCAGAAAAAAAATAAAACAAATTAAAAATCTTCTCTATTACAGTGTCGTTCGCTTAAATATCTACATACATACATACATAGACTCACGCCTGTTTCCTCGAAGGGGTAGGCAGAGGCATATTAAACTTCCACTTTTCGCCAGTGTTTTGATCCCACGTAATAGGTGGCGAGCCTATTGCCGCTTATTGGGACATTTTGTTTGCCAGAGCCTCGTCCGTTGATCGGCAGGTGCACCACTTGCAGGTGAGGTTGGCTTGGGACCCTAAGTTCTTGGTGGGAACCCTATGCACAACAAATCTATAATCAAAATATTTACAGTATGCAACATTTAAGTGCGTTCCAATCATATAAGTAACTAACATATAAATGTTTGAAAATAATCTATTCATATTTTATTATTACAAAGGCGACATTGCACTTTCACATAACTGGTCTATTATTGATAAATGTTATTCATTACCTAACCATTCCTAGCTGAGCAGACAAATGATTGATAGTCAAAGGTTCAAAATATCATAGATATGTTATTAGTTTGCCAAAACATTCATTCAACACTCCATATATTATTACGCAAACACGATTGTAATGATATGATGCGTCCTATCACGCGATTTGGCAGCAAAAACTTCAAGTCTCAATGATCTCTTAATACTTAAATTGCATACGAATAAACTCATATATACATCCGTATGTCTACCACAAGTCTGTCATGAGATTTCATATGTCTCAATACAATGTTGTTGGCAAACGTCAATATAGGTTCGCGTGCAAGTAGGTGCAGCGTTCGGTTAATGTTATATGACAGTGTATTATGCTTCGAAAATCGGCACGTGCTGTTCACACATTTGCTAGTTAGTTACGTTAGGAGAAGCATAAAGCCGATACCAGAATAACATAAAATAAAAGCCTGTAATACAAAAACACGTTATTATCATAGCAGAACATATATTTCGCAGTATTTTTATTTGCTGTACAGTTTTTGTTTGTTGACTGGGACTGCATTTGTATTATCGTTATTGAAATCATTGATATTACTACGTACCAATGTCTTTAAATTGCTATATTTCTTCTACTTCATTATTATTTATTACTGCCTTGGCAATACTTTGTTGCATGATAGCTGTAGACAAGAATGATATCTGCTTCCAAGATCTTTATAGAATGAAGTAGTTTATATTGATGTTACCTAACTATTTGCTTATTTATAAAGCCATAAAGATTGTCATGGGGCATGTTTTTATCTATTTGGTAATTGTTTCAATAACAAATATACGCCGTTTTATTGGCACGCAGGTGTTAATACACCTGCAATTTATTATAAAAAACAACACTATGCGTGACATAAAGCCGTATGACGAAATTATCGGAGATTACAGCTGATAACCACTGTCTTCTTTATTTCGACGAACAGATCTGCGTTGAGGTCGATGATCGATAAACTAAATGTAATCAGGCAAAGATAAAACATAACATAATACGTATGTAAATCCAAAAATAATGACAAGTTACACGAAATTTATTTTTCAGTAAAATACCCAATGAAAAATGTATAAATTACACTGGACTGTCAACATTGATAAAAATATTACTTGTGTTATATAAAAATATAATAAAATATCTATATGAAATGATGACGATAGGGTATTCCTCTTTATTGCGGTATCAAAGTTCAAGTTGTCCTAATACCAACTGTCGGCGGTGTAGAGTTGGCAGAGCGCATCTTCGAGCGATATTTTTAACTCATTGTAGCACGAGCAGCCCTGCCCGCTGCTCTGCTGTCAGTACCCAAAACTCTCTAGCGAAAGTGACGAGACACTCGCAAACTCCGCCAAAGTGCCTCGGCCAACACGATTAACCGGAACGAGCTGTTCTCACAAGGATACGTACTAACTCTGAAAAGTGAAGTGAATTTTATGCAAACTTGTGACGCGATTTACATGCAAAATTAAGAAATGGTTGCGCAACTGAAAACATTTTAAAATTTAAATTTAACGGTGCATTTTACTGTGTGATAACATTTAGTTGTAACAATGGCGTGCTGTGATTGCTGCGTCGGAGTACCTCCGATCCGACCTCCGATAAACCTCAGCGAACAATCGGAGGCCCTTAAAGTGAGTGATATAAACCTTTGTAAATGCTTTATAAAACACGCATACTAAAGAATTTTCAATGACGAGTAGTGCAATTATTTATCCCCAGCCGGTGTTTCGTAACGAATTTTCGTTACGAAATTGTCTTTGAAATATATTGAATAATATTTTTCTAGCCTCTTTTCAACGTCAACTGTAATGATTTATGGATTAGGAATAGTTGAAGGGAATATTTCTGGGTATTATTAGAAATATTTATGTGAGGCAATATTTTTAAATATCAACAGGAATAAAAATATGTTGGGTGTGATGTAAAATTGATATGTACTGTAAAGGTCGGCACATTGTTAGACGTTACTCACGCCCCGACAGTTGGCAAAGCTCCGTAACATTTAGATTCAGATCATTTAGAAGTCCCACTACCACAGATATGTAGTGATAGTGATTACAAATAGAAAGAATAGATAATTCTAGATAATTCGAAACAAAATATTGCAACTGAACATCAGTTGTGGAATGTATTAACGATATTCAGTGGTTTTCCGAAACAAGAAAATAGAGTGGCATTTTTAAACAGGGCTCATTTATTGTTCTTTTTAATTACTTATACTTCCACTTAAAATAGGTGAGATGTTATCAAATGATATAATATCTACTCGGTTTAGTAATGATTCACGTTATATTGTAATAAAAAAATTGCATGCGGCTTCACCTATAATAAAGTGGAAACAAAATTACACATCAAAAGGAAGCATTAACACAGTAATATTGTTTTTCATAAAGTTATAAGCGTGGTAGGTAATATAACAACCACGTAATTTCTTTATTACGTACCTACATTAACAAGTTTTGCTGAAGTAGTATATCGGATATCAAAATAAAATTGTTTGGCTCATGAAAACTGAAGGTGAGGTGCCTGGCCACATTGTCATTGAATTTTAGCGGTAATCAGAAATATTGGAATTTAATGACGAATGTTTTTTAAGAATCTGTATTTTCATTTGATTACGTCTCTACAAAATTAGATATGTAGATTTTGTTTAGATATATCAGCATAGTTGTAGAAATATTGTGTTGTTTATAAGCTAGATTGTATTAAATAAATATTTTAGAGTCTTTATGATGCATCATAGAATTTTCTACACTTGATCATGTCTTTTACGTCTAGTAAAATATCGCTTGAAGATTAATTCTAGAGTTAGGCATGGATGTTCTACACCCACATTAATATGAAAAGCTGTGCCTATAGAAATCGTAATGGATGCTCGGTAAATGAATTACACAGCACTTTGGGTGTTTTGTTACATTTTTAAATTGACGTTTAAAACATTCATCAGCAGAAAGAGTGAGGCTGAAGTGATTTTGAAAGGGAAACATGAAACCTTCTAAATGTCTTTTAATATGTTTATGTATTTATAGCATTCCTAAATTACATAATTTCATAGATAGGTAGTATACAAACAATTATTTACCATGTAACCATTTTCATTGATTTATGAAACCTTAAATTGTGTTTCTTGTTTATGGCATAAATCCATTAACGTGTTACATTACTGATGGAATTGTAGATCCGTTTGAGCTATTTTATGTGATATCGGTTTTAGTTTTCTTATTTATAATGTTTGACCTGTTTATTCAGGGTTCCGTTCCGTTCCGTTGTGGGATATTAACAGCCTTCTTAGAACGACAGAATACAATGATTAACATGCATTTGAATATAACCTTTCTCTTCGTTAAAGCCTTTCAAAACCTTCATAGATTTAGCGTAGCTTCGTCCTCCACTACTCAAAGTTGAGTTTACTCAAAATTGTGTTTGGAGTTAGTTGGAGAAGTACTCTCGAAACAAATTAGGCCGACGCACTAAACTCCGCCGCCGTGCCCTCGAATTCCCTTGGTGGCAAGTCTACGCCAATCTACCACAGTGCATAGCATGTGCGACCTGACCGGGATCATAACAATCTGTAATATTTCTGTGCCTCTGTAATGGTCCATTTTTAGGGTTTCACACAATAAGTCAGGAGAAAAGACACAAAGATTTTGGATACTTTTTCAAATAATGCCACCAGGATCTTTTATATGAATATATAATATTACCAAGTTAAATAATATGGGGACGCGAGCAAGATGTCATTGCGAGGAGTCAGTAATCAGTATCTTTAAATATCCTGATACTGAACCAAATCATAAGACAAAATAATGATAAATCTGGTTACACTATAAAATGAACATCAGGCTCTGATTCGCAAATGTTGGGTGCAACCATTCTAACGTTCGGATGCTAAAGAGAGGTGTGAAAGGAATATAAGGATGTTAGAAAACAGTTAGCAATAAAAATCGACTTGATAAAGCAAAATACTAAACTAACCGTTACGTAAAACAGTAACAATAATATATTTATACTTAAGATAGATAAACGAGCTTCCTCTATATTATAGTAATAAAATGTGCAAAATAAACATGAAGTAATTTGTACTGACTTTACACTAAACAGACGACCTCTACAGTTACAAATAGTTTTACTAATGTGCTCAAATAAATAACTCATCAATCAAGAGGCAGTGGAGACTAATTTCTTTGATGTGCTGACGTGCTGCATCGCCAAAGAAGATAAATTGTAGTCTACTTTCAATTATCGTCCTCGCCTAGCGTGCAGGGATTTTGTCGGTCCTAATGTCATTGACAATAATATTCTACGAATATTATTGTCATTACTCTGTCTGGTGGCGGAATAAGAATACAAAATTTTACTACACCTTTCATTTTCGTGGATGTCGTCAGAGACTCTAAGGAATATAATACACGAAGCCAATAGTCTATTTGGGAAGTGAGAGAAAACTCGATACCAAACGCTATGAGTACCAACTCATCTGGTCAGCATGGTATAGTAGGCCAAGTCCTCTTTTTGACTCGTAATGCTATTTTCGCACAAATTACGATAGGCCTATGAGCAGCAGCAGACTGCGAATGTGTGTTTGACTGTGATTTCATTATTTCACTACTGAATACCTCTGTTACAGTATGTTGATACTTACTTGCAAGTGTATGAATATAAGCTATTTGTGGCTATTGGTCAATGATACAACGAACAAGAGACGCTATCTTAAATACAAAGCTGTGATTTTTATTTCGATAGATAAGCTAGATATATGTGATGTTTAATTTGATGTTCGGCGATAGGAATAGATTATATAAGATAAATAAAAATAATTTGTGTTAGAAAAAATAATAAGAAAGTAATAAATACACTGTAAAAGCTTTGAAATGTATTTACCGAATCAAAGTAAAACTATTTAGTCGTTTAGTATAGTCTTATTGAAAGAAATCACATAAATGAAAGGCCCGAAATTAGTCGAAATCTAGTGACTGAACGGCGTGTGTTTAGTTTACTAAAGACTTTAGTCTGGTCATTCATATTATTTTAGACCAAGGCAGTTTCAGGTCTTTTCTGTGCGAATTTTATATTCATTCATAGAATACAAGGAAGTTAGGAAAGACTGCGGGTTTTCATAGCAGACGAGTTTAAACTAGGAGATTAGCATAGTAAAAATAGGTTCTGATACATATTTAAATACTCTTCGCGTTTTATATTTTATTCTTATGGCTTAGTAACCAAGCCATTAACATTTTTTAATGAAGGGTCTTTGCGACCGAACCTTTTTTATAGATTTTTGGCAAACGTACCAGTCACGTGATTGTATCGAGAATAGTGATTGTTACGTTATTCTCACCTAATGCTTCTCTCGTAAACTAATATTTTACAGTTTCTACGTAATTTGCGGCTATGTCATCCATTTTAGTACGATAGTATAAAATTTACTGATTCATAAACTGTGTTTTATGAAATATAATAAAAAGGCTTTTGAATAGGTTCGTGTGAAGAAATACTTTAGTTTTCAGTGGGTTCTTTGACCGCACATTTGTATTGAGTATTGTCGATGAATGTGCAATGAATTTGTCAACGCAACAAAGTGTTATGTGCCGAGCTTTAAAGCTTTAGCATAACCAACTACTTGGAAATTCACAAACACTACATAAAGTTTTATTGATGACTGATGTTTGTCTTTTATAGTCAATTCAAGAATGAATAACAAACTTACGCACCATCTATTCTTCTTCTATGCCATTCTGCATTAGCTATAAAGGTTGTTTTTAATTTACACACATCAATGATTCCAGTTTATTATACCTACTGTATTTTTTTTTATTGAGTTTTAGAGATTCCTCTTCGACCGTTTTGTAACCGATACATTCCGCTTAGATAAAATCTTTCTGGGCCATATAAATCTGAAATCACTTTTATTTGAAAGGAATAGCTGTTTCCTATTTCTGTTGCATTAATTCTTAGTGCGACAAGTATTTCAATCAAAAGCAATGAAAAATAACTTGTCGAGTATATTCGAGAAACAGGAATCGCTAATGATATAATATGAAAGAAACATGTAATAACTAATGTTCTGTCTCTATCTAAATCACAATTTATGTCTTATGATAACATAAAGTTCAAAGGGAAAAGCGCAGAAATGCCCAGACTATTTTAATGAGACTAACCATTGAATTTGTCACAGGAAATGTTTGTACCACAACTAAGATTATTCTAGATGATGACAAAATTTATAACATTGTCACAACTGATAATATGAACAATATCTTAGTAAGCTAGAAAGGTAAACAAACTATATACTGCATTGCGGATACAACACATGAGCTATAATAGTTAATTAACGTAATTCTTATATATCGAAAAGTAATTGATCAGCTACCGCGTGACATGGTTGATCGGGTGCCAGCTTTTTGTAGTGCTCGTTACGACTAATTGAGTGACATTGTCGTCGATCGATAATTATGCTGACGTCCAATACTATGTGTGTTTGTAGGTATAAGTGCTCAATATAATATATTTACAAATAAACACAGATTGCCGTTCGGCAAACTGCATGTATTTATGAATGCAAAATTCTTGCGTAATTGAACAAAGCTTTTAATGAAAATGGTTTGGTTTAAACAAATCCGTAGTCAATGACACAAATATGCGATCCTCATTGAATGTTTGTGTGATTTGTACTAGCGTCGCACCTTGCGGTATGCCGGTTGATATATCGATTGTTTGCTGAACCTGAATACACCGTTTTGAATTATTAGGTAGGTGAAGCGTTAATAAGCGCTCATATTTATATCCTCGTGCCAGAATGACATATTGTTACGGTTTTACTTTCATGATTTTACCAACAATAAATTTAGCACTTACTACTTCGAGTTGAATGACATACTTTGGAACATGAATGTGAATAAGTAGATAAATATGATTGTTATGAAGTGTAAAGTACAATCGTGATGTGCCAGAATCTCAACATTGACGAGAACGTGATGGAATGTAGACATGATTATATTTAATAAGCACAGAATAAATTAACTTGTAAATTATATTGGTTTGATTTTTATTAAATTCTTAATATCAGGCCTGTAATTGATATGGCATTATAATAATTATAAAACTAGTTTTAGTGATTTATGAATTTTTTTTTCTGGCACATTGTTTCTATACTATGTCCATTAGTACTGCATTCATCTACTGACACTTGAGTACGGAAGATTTACACGGAAATGCCTGCCAGCTAAACTTATCTACAATGTCAACTATGTAGGAGACATGACATTTGCCAAGAAAACTCGGGTAGTGTCCCGTCACGCCCTCGTCAGGGCTTTCCTGCGGTATTTATAGAATATTTATGTGACGCATCATGTCTATGAGAAGCTTTTCATTGGTCAATGTCGCCTTACATCAGAAATATATGTTTGAGACGTTGTTCGCGTCAATTTCGAGATTTGTGGAGAACTTGATAATTATACTGAGAACACTGTTAGTTGTTATGTAAGAGTAGACTTTGCGTTTGAAATAGAAATCGTAGGTACATTAAATTTAATCAAATTTAATCATTCCACATGTGACAGAAACGTCTTTGGATTTGTAATCTTTGCCATACTGTGCGTGGTAAATAGGGTCAAAATAAAAGTTGTAGACAAGAGAAAGCTACGTTCTTGTGATATCTAGAATACAATCTTGACAATTGACAAGTAAACCCTTTTAAAGTACGATGCACTTTCACATAAGTGCGCAAATTGCGTATTGTTAGTGTCAGTTTAAGTCGTCGCCGCACGGCTTAACATTTCATCTAGTTAGTTTGATCTCCGCAAAGACTATTTGTGTATTCTACAAGTTGTTGTTTCGGGCCTAAGTGGTATTTGTATACAGAATATACTCAAAGGGCGCAAGAAGCCTTGATCAAAAATAAAATTTAAGAATATATATTATGATGCTCGTAGTTATATCTCACGTACGAAATTTAACTCTAGAAAGAGTGAAGAACGGTTGTGTGTGTCACAGTGTTTTGTTATAAATACTCGGTCACAAAACCGGCACATTTTTCAGTTGGCATCGCGTGACCAATTTCCTTTTGACCTTGCATACTAAATTCAAGATCAAGTTGCTTGGTGTCTTTCATATTTTATTTTTGATAATTCATATTTAATGGTGCGACATCCGTCATTACTCGCTAAATTTAATAAAAGTATCTATCACATATATCTCTGACTCGTATCTTGTTTTTGTAGATATAAATTACTTTTCATTGAGCTAAAGGATTCTGGACCGAGGCCTCTTAGTACGCAACGTAGTTTAAAACAACAATAATGTTGTGTCTACTAGTAATTCGCAGTTCCAAGCTGTATTTTGAGAATAAACAGCTAATAATAAAGTTTCAAGATGTCACAACATAGTAATAAAATGTATGCTAATGTAAATTAAATAACAGTAGCTAATTATTTCTCATAAGATAAACTTATAAATGCTAGAACAATGAATTTTGCAAGAACCTCTTTAGTGTCAACATTTAAATAATATTCATCACTTTACAGAACAAACCAGTTATCCTTTTCTAACTTTTGTGCGAAATTTAAGAAACGGTAAAGTAGATTTATGACCGAGAAATTTCATCAAATTACACAGTGTTTCGACTTAATGACATAACACTTTACGGCTTCTCAATTCAATCGCCAAACATATTTTTTCTCACAAGAGTCTTTGACCTGTTCGGCGTTCCATTTATCATTGTGCAAACTGTAATAATAATATACCGTAACATGTAAGAGTGCTCCGCTCAGAGTCAAGATTCGGAGTTAGTGGGCCAACTATGTCATTAGGTTAACGGAGTCGCATTTACGTATGATTTTAGTAACTTTGACACAGTACTTCTTTCTATAAATAGTATTCAGAAAATCTGAGTTAGTATGCGCATGTTTCTAAACATAAATATTGTTGTATCTCTTATGGAATATATAGCATGTAATAATCAAGAATATAAATAAGCTTCTTGAATTGGAATCTATATTGAGTCTGCATTTCATACGGAATCCCAATGCTGTTTACTATTTGATTTATTGTTATTGTTCGAGTGAATATGTTGTTCTCATTAGTCATTTCTGCGCTGTCGTAATAAACCTATGACTGTGAGTTGGTTAATAGGATTACGGCTGATTAGTTGCTTGAACATCGCAAGGATTCAGTGCGATGATACCGCAGCTATTGTTTTCTTTGTGCTTAGAAATCATAAGATAAGATTTTCTACGAAGAAGACAGTAACTATGGTGTATACTTATGTATATGATGTTGTACAGCGTGGTATATTAGACCAAATTCTACCATCGGTTAACAATATTAATGTTATTCAAATAAAAAAGACCTAGATCTAGCAGTATACTGCTAAATGCTGTATGATGTTTACCAACTGTCTATACATTATTTTTTGTTTCTTTAACTTGCACTTATACCATTTAGTAATCATATATAATCATTGTTGTTGCAGGGGCCTGAGATGGTTCGTGTATCAAAATTCTACAAAGATGCGAAAAACGGTCGTTACCTTCGTTACCTACACGAGGACACACGCACACTCTACGAAACTTTCCGACGAGGCGTCAAAGAATCAAGTAAGTGCAATTTTGTTGGTTTATTCTGTCAAGTAAATATATTCATAGAATTTCTGCATTCAAACCGAGGAACCCATCAAGTTTATATGGTTAGACTACACAATTTATGTTACCTCTTCAATTCTTATTTATACGCGTATTTGAATAGCGTGCACTCCAAGTTACAGAAAAATACACACAATTGTATGGTAGGGAGTGCCCCAAGGCGCAATTGTAAGACCCACCTCATTTCCCTCCACATTTCCGCTCGTTAACGATAAATACGATAATACCCGAGTATTACAAAATATTGTTAACATCATTCACGAACTGGTTTACAGGATACAGTTAAACGTAATTTGTGCCACTAGAGTAGTCAGGACAGTCGCTTTTTTAGTTTTTATACGCATAATACACGATAGCTTTGTACTTACTGCCTCCATGAAAATAAAACATAGAATATATTAAGCGAGTTCTTATTGTATGGAATATTCCGCGACTTAACTGGAAGTAGAGTTGAGACAGCTTTATGAGATTGAAGAGTTGATAAATGATGAAGGTTGTAAACACTATACTAAACAGTAATATTTTAATCTCGTTACAGATAATGGCAATTGCCTTGGTTGGCGTGAGGGACCAAATAAACCTTACGTATGGCAGACGTACAATGAGACTTTGCTACGGGCGAAAAACTTCGGCTCAGGTCTCATATGTCAAGGTCTAGTCCCAGGGCAAAGCACATTTGTGGGTAAGTTTCTTAACAAGTTTCACATAAAGGTGCTGATGCACTTGAGTATTTACTTAAAATGTGCGTTCTTGCGAATGTTACATTACAGGAAAACAAACGCCAGTGTCTTAGCGAGCATTCTATCTAACGTTCTGACGAGTATTCTAGCGAAAGGATAGCAAATTTCCTTCGAGCTTTCTGCCTTTTCAGAGCGTTTGCTAGAAAGACCATGAAATTGTTGAGGCGATTTTGGCTCAGTTCGTAGTTCAAAAAATTTAATAACGACGAATGCTCTATGTTTGGTAACAAGTGACTGCTCAAGTCCATCAGCACCTTAAGAATATTATTTTTCCTTAAACTATAACTCGTTTGTTACTTCCAGGTATATATTCACAGAATTGCGCAGAATGGGTGATGACAGAGCAGGCCGCCTACTGCTATTCAATGGTCATTGTCCCACTGTATGACACTCTAGGAGCTAATGCATGTGCCTTCATTGTTAATCAAAGTAAGTATAGTATTCGTTGGAATACAAAGAAACTTATTTGTAATTTTATTTGTGATTTAAAATTCATAACATTTGATTTTGAATCGAAAATTTTAAATATCTTGGTGTAAATAAATCTAACGCAACTTATACAAAATTAGGCTAACATTATTTTTAATATTCTTATTACAGCTGAAATGTCAGTAGTTATTTGTGAAGACGACAAGAAAGCCAATTTGCTTCTTGATCAATCACCTAGATGCTTGAGGAAGCTTATCACCATCAAGGAAGTTACGCCTTCCACGCATCAACGAGCAAAGAGTCGAGGAGTCGAAATTCTCAAATTCAGCGATGTTGAAATACAAGGCGCTCAGAAAGATCACCCTTGTCTCGTAAGTTTCAAAAAATATTTATAGGCACAGAACTGTCATATGATTGAAACGTGTTTTATTTTATATCATACTCGTGTTAATTGTTGCTATATCAAAAAAAGAATTGGCAATAGATGGTGTCCTTACGCGTATTTGTCCTCTGATGTTCGAACGCACGCACGTGTGCGCAAGCGTGGAAGCATCTCTAGTTGCCAACTGGGCTTCGTTTATAAGTTTATTTGCCCCATTAAGAAACGCCCTACTGAATCATGTTGCACTTGGAATGTGGTAATATATACCTATACGTCATAAAGTATTATCGTGTTTTGTTACGTTTCCACTTACCCTTTATAAATAGTATTCCCTGGATAAAATAGTTAATATTATTCAGAAAAGCTTTGATGACGAAATGATATTTGATTTGTCTAAGCTTAAGTTACTATATTCCTTGTTTTCTTTTAGCCACCAAAACCGGAAAGCATATGCACCATTTGCTACACGTCAGGTACAACAGGTATGCCCAAGGGCGTCATGCTGACGCACGAGAACGTCGTCGCTTCGATGTGCAGCGTGATTATGCAGCTCGGCGAACACAGGCCCATGAAGCACGATATCATGATCTCCTTCTTGCCATTAGCGCATATGCTTGAGCGGTGTTGCGAGGTATGCGTTTTATTTTATTTCTTTATGTTTATTGCGTTTACATCAGACTATGATCTCCGAGGGGATAAGGAAAATAGTATGAGCAATAATGCATTGAATTCATATTTCGTCAGACTACGGTTTGGGACTCTTGGAGAAACGCTTCTTATACGTTAACGTCTTCTATAACGTTTTTTTCATTCTGGTGCTGCTGATGCATACTTTGTTCTTTCTGTATCTGCAAGTCATAAATTCTTGCTGGCATTGGCTTAATGTTCAGATTCGGGTCTTAGACGTCATGATTGATAACAAATTTGTCCTATCTTTAAATCTTTAGTGGCAACAACCCTATTTTTATTAATGAAAAATGCAGTGTCGATGCCAAAACATAAAATACTAATTTTATTTATAATTATTTTGGTGCAAAATTTGATGTAATGCTAAATCAATTGTAATTATTGAAATTAGTATTATACCTTTTGGCATCATCTCTGTCATCCATTGTTATGATGCAAGACCTGTGGAAGCCAAAATTAATTTACTAGGCTTATTAGATTTGACTAACTGTTAGCTTTGGCATGCAACATGATCAAAATAACTAAGCTGTGTTGACTTCCAATTGTGACATCAAGATTTACATTCTTTAAATAGTAATTTATATTTATTGACGTTGAAGCTAAAATAAATTTGAAAAGGAGCTACTTACACCTATAATAAAACGACTTATTTTGTCATTTCTAGAATGCTCTCTACATGGTAGGAGGAGCCGTAGGATTCTACAGCGGTGATATCCGGCGGTTAGGTGATGACCTGATTGCGCTGAAACCAACAATGATGCCTGCTGTACCAAGACTGCTAAATAGACTTTATGATAGAGCTCAGTCTGAAATTTCCAATTCGAAGATAAAGAAGCTACTGTTCAATATGGCGTTATCGGCCAAGGAGTCTGAACTAAAGAGGTAACACTTGGCAAGAAATATTGAGTATATCCGAAGGAAATAAATATTTGTGGATCACGGTGATCATAAAAAGTGCTGTACCACGTAAGGATCGAACCAAATCACTCGGCGTAGTGCTATAATTTATATAAATTATTTGAGTAATATGCATTTTATTTTAGTTAATTCAGATGAATATTAAATATAATGTTTGCATAAGTAGACCTTAATGTCAGTGTATATCATTTGAACTTACAACATGTAATTGTTTTGCATCGTTGTCAGATTCAGTGCTGTTTCTTGTGTGAATTATTTTAATTGTATTTAAGGTTATTCTACGTTTTCTTTATTAAAGGAAATATAATTTTGGCTGATATACTTTTTTAGCACCTCAAAAGTCATGTCAGTCATCATTTGATGCTTGTATTCTATTCGTATCATTTATGTTTTCAGAGGCATAGTTCGCAGTGACTCTATCTGGGACAAGCTGGTGTTCCGCAAGGTGCGTGAGGGTATGGGCGGGCGCCTGCGCATCATGGTGGTGGGCTCGGCGCCGCTCGCCGGCAATGTGCTCACCTTCGCGAGGTGCGCGCTAGGCTGCTTGGTAAGTCAATATAGATACATATTGATGGTAACCTAAGTAAATGATATAAGAGAATTCTTCCAAGATTCCGATTGAAAAGACAGATTCTAATGTCAAACAAACATGATACGTATAGATACATAATGACGTCGAGGAGCTTAGTGATACGCATGCCGAGTTTATTTTTACTGTTCGATAAATGTTTTGCGACGTTAAAACGATTCATATTAAATTTAGCACCAGTCATTGATTATTGTCTAGCTCAGTGAGACAATTCTATTGTAGATTCCGACGTCAATTATATCTTTGCGCATATCACGAATACTATCCAGTCGTATGGAAAACCGCCAACAGACTTCACGGTTATTTCGAGAGTGGCTTTGCTCTTATTTTATATCATAACATTTAATAGCCTTAATGAACCGGTATAATAATATTACCTATATAAGCATTATCATATTAAATATCTTCTTTGATGCGCATACTGCGTTCCCCTTCCTGCTCTATTTGATATGGAATATAGATATTACGTTGACTACATACTCTTATATTAGCAACAAAACTGTTTGTGTTTTATCTATCTAGATCATCTCAGTCTATATAAAAAATTCATTCACATCTATTGTTACGCTGTGAGTCACAGTGAGAGGCGTCTCTTGATTTGGTTTAATAACCACGCCCACTTTAGTGTGAATGACCCTTAATTTTTCAGTTTGCAACAAATCTTTTGTTTGTGTAAATTAACAAAATTAATTAATACCGGCATAATTACTTCATAACGGGACGATTAGTGCTTAAGTTATTCTATTACGATAATTAATTGTTACATGCACTTAAACAATATCTTGCAGTCAGTCTTTCATTATATACCGATTGAACGTATTATAAAGCTGAGCAATACCAAAATTATTAGTGAAAACTTTTTACCTAACTAAAGATTTTTCATCTTATGAATAAAAAAATATAATAAAGATAATATAAAGATATTAAATAGAAATAAAAGTTACTTATACTTGACTTATCCACATTATGTATTAAAATTCCTTTAGGTTATAAAGCTACAGTTAATTATGAACTTACTTCTTTTTTACAACCATGTTCAGCATAGTGAGAAGGAACGCATAAAATAGAATTCTGAGTATATGTGTTTCTTATCGTGTATGTGGTTGCTGTCGACAGATCGTAGAAGGCTACGGTCAAACAGAGTGCACGGCGCCAGTCACCCTCACAGTTCAGGGCGACCATGTTCCTGAACACGTCGGACCTCCCGTCGCTTGTTGTAAAGTGAAGGTAAATATTACTATTATTTTTCTTCCTTCTTCACGGTTGAAATCCAAATTACGGGCTCATCTTCTGCCTCTTGAGGGAGACAGAGGTGTGTCCTGTAAGCGTTCACCACCTCGGTGTCCGTGGACGTTCAATGACGGTGGCACGCGTATCACGATTAGCATACTTGGCTGCAACCTCGCAGACTTCTCGTAATCCTACCGAAACATTCAATAATGTAGGTAGGTATTTTGATGACACTGAGAGATGAGCTATTAAAATCCTGATATTCTGTACCTCTGTCCTGATATTGCTACCAGAGACTCTGGAAAGTTAAAATTTGGGACATGGCTGTGTTATTATGTAAGCCTGCAATAAAAAATGAATTGTCAACACGTAGAGGCAAAAATTAGGGGACCAAGTATTTTGTATGAAAGTCTTGGTTCTTGTTATCGATATTTCGACAGCATGCATGTAGATCGCATGACATGTGGGTTAAAATCGTATTAACTATAAACTCAAACACAAACTAATGTTAAAATGCTGGTGATTCTTTAAATGAATGCAAACAATTTCGAATACAATTTAGTAGAAACAAAGAAGTATAGTCGGAAACAAAGAACTTTAGACGACAGTTAATTGTGTAAGGCGATTGTGATCTTGAATAGCGGGATTGTGTGATTCCATTTGTAAATGACATAAAAACATATAAATGGTTTTCAACGACGCTGTTAGATGAAATCAAACTGTTGTTGAGAATAATGATAATATTACGAATGAGACACCAGTGTGAAATGAAACGTTACATTTTTAGAATTCATATTTGATGATAAACATCAAGTTACATGGCATTTAGAATATTTTAGCTGTCATCATGTAGGTTGTTGTTATTAAAAAATACGTATGTGTATTAATGTATTCAGTATGATAAATCAATGTTATAGCTATCGAAGTGTTAGTCGACCATCAAAATCTTTCAGTGCTAAGCAGACCATTAATCTCTCATAAATCCGTTAAACTTTTTATACTTCATTACGAAACAGGAAATATTAAAGCAGATCATTAAGCTGACCGATTAAACACCTACCGCATATATTGGCAGCTGCCAAAACACATGCCTCCATACTTGACAAACAGCCGTTAAATTTTGAGTTTTAGTAAATACGCTCGAATTTTCAGCTGTTTACGTTATGCAGATTAATGACTACTTATTATTTTATGCATTTTCGTGGTTTCCGTGAGTTTTCTATTTTAAGATATCTAGTTCCACCTCAGTATTGATCGACCTTCGTCGTCAATGATAAATGTGATGACAACTCGATTTATTGCTAGCTCAAAATGTAATGTTCATCTAATGCCGACAAATTCTAAATTCATTTTTCATTTGATAATAAACTTCTTTGTATGCTTTTAAATAATATATTTCTGTTGTTCTAAACAAACTTACAATCGTTAGATTTTACTGAAAAATAGATTCTATTTGTTGTAACTATTTTTGTATTGTTTGCATATTTTAAATCCTTGAAGGAAATCTGACCAATTTCTGATGAACTTTTATTTGGCACAAATATATTTCAGCACTTAGGTACTATGCAATTACCTTCTAGTTGTTAATTGCTCAGACATGGTTTGTGTGTTACACGAATGCCAATCTAGTGAAATCACCCGCAGAAATTTGTTTACAAATAAGAACCGTTGACACGATGATAAGTAGGGCAAAATAGGTTAAAGCAAAACATCACATTAGCAGGATTTTGTAAAGAATATCTCTCACAAATCAAATAAACCATTTCCAGCATATCGGAATAGGATTTATAGACAAAAATGTTATAATATGTGAAGTAATGCAAATATTTAATTCCTGTTATAGTTGAACGAAATAAAGTATGAGGATAATCTCTAAGATATTTAAGATATAAATACGATGCGAAATAATGAATACAATTTTTTTATTACAGTTAGTGGACGTGCCGGAGATGGAATACTACGCAAACCAGGGCCAGGGTGAAGTGTGTGTGCAGGGTGCTAACGTGTTCAAGGGCTACTTCAAGGAACCAGAGAAGACCCGCGAAGTAATCGACCAAGACGGTTGGCATCACACCGGTGATGTCGGCAAATGGTTGCCGGTGAGTGATTTCAATTTCGACTTCTAGTCCATTGAAATTTTCATTTTTTGCGCTTAGCGTGCATTTGCCACAGGACGCAATTTTATTTTATCGATGTCTAGAGGGGGTTAGTACAATGTTAAATCCAAGTTTGTAGAGTCGTCGCGTTTGTCCTGCGACAGCCATCTAGAAAAGAGTGGTACAAATAAGTTTTCTAGTTTAACTGGCAAACTATAGGCCGCACAGAAAAAATCTAAATATGTTTTGTTGCAAATTAATTTTTCTACAACTTTGATTCTGTAGCATTTAGCCGTAAAATGAAATATCACGAAGTAACAAACGAAAATCGAATGAAAATTTCTTTTCAATGTGTTATAATTTTTTCATCGTCAGAAATACTTAAGACTCTGTAGAACCATAAGGTCCAATTTTTACTTATAACAATGACCCTTAAAACTGGAGTTACAAAAAAAAAGACAAACTCTATCTCTGGGCATCTGAAGTCTGCCCAGCCAGAGGATACTGCAATGTGTTCTGCAATGCCTAAATGTTCTGGGGACTCCTGCGGGAAATATATTAGTGATATCAAAATTCTTGGAGGAAAAAAAAAATTATGAATTATCGACAAAAAAGCGACTTTCCTCTAAATTTATTCATCAGCAATTGTATACTGGCACTTAATCAGACCCTGTGCCAAAGCCTGGCTCATCTCAAAGACTGGGGACTCAGTTATAGTGGGAAAACATCAAAATTTCCAAAATACTTATTTATTTTTGGCATTACGACAAAAGTTTCAAGATCAAAGTTTACAGAATTTAATTTAGCAACAAAAATCAGCAAAAATTAGCAACAAAAATCTCTTTCACGTAATTCTTTGTGCGGTCAATTGTTTACCAGAACATAAAGAAAAACCATCTGCACCCGCACCTTTTCCAAGATGGCGGCCGAGGGACAAGAGGTACAAGTTACAACCCCACATATTTGGATCAAGCGTTACACTAGTCCTCTCTACACATCTGTAAAATAAAATTGCGTCCTCTGATAAATGCAACCCCAATGTAACTTTTCAATGGACTATTCATACTTGCATCTAACAAAGTGCTGTATGATGCAAAAAATAAATGAAGGTCATAACTGTAAAATCAGGATTTGCTTTAGACTCTGAACATTTGTTACCGGAGGTGTGATTTGAATTTATAATAAACTAGAGGACGCCAGCAGCTACGCCAGCAGCTACGCCTGCATTTTTTTTAAATTTACCCGTTTTGGCCGATCCCGTGGGAATTTCGGGAAATCCCTTCTTAGTGCACCCCTACGGTCCCCAAGGAACATACATGCCAAATTTCAGCTTCCTGCGACCAATAGTTTCGGCTGTAGCGTGTCTGTCAGTCAGTCAGTAACGCAATGATTTTATATATTAAGAAGATAACAAGTATTATTATAACCGAGAGGATGTGTTTGCAGCACAAAAAGGTGCTTTAAAATAAAGGCCTGGTCTGGCCTCAAACGTATTGTGAGTGGCTGGAATAGAAAACTTTCTAATTATATATTTTCTAATAATATAACTGAGGTTTTATTTTTATAAATCACAACATACGTGTGTGCTTGATATCTCTATTATAAGTCGGCCTTGGCCCGGCAGTAAGATTTATGTTTTACATTTTAAAATGTGTGTCAAGAGGGAAGTAAGAAGCCATGAAGCACTGAGGGCTATTCCAATCTTGCTAACGCATATGCTTCTAAATAATAATTCAGAATAAAAATGACATGAATGTTGCTATATGTAGATATATATAAGACAATTGGGCTTTTATCAAATATCACATCATATCGCCTCTTCGAATTATGGATATGGTTGATGCACAGAGTCTTGCCACACAACAAGCGGTCGGTTAACGTGCAGCATAAGCATGTTATATCCATAAGAATACTTATATTTTATAAGCTATACTAGAGGACGCCAGCAGCTACGCCTGCATTTTTTTTTTTAATTTACCCATTTTGGCCGATCCCGTGGGAATTTCGGGAAATCCCTCCTTAGTGCACCCCTACGGTCCCCAAGGAACATCATGCCAAATTTCAGCTTCCTGTGCCCAATAGTTTCGGCTGTAGCATGTCTGTCAGTCAGTCAGAAACGCAAGGATTTTATATATTAAGATTTTATATATTGAGATAACAATATTTCGGCTCATAAATATTAGTCGGTACTGTAGGTTCTCGACGCCGAAGTGAATCCCTCGGAACTGTTTTGAACATAAAGCATAGAAAAAGTAACCTTTAGCGCATATCAACATCTATCAGCTTGAAATAAGTTCCGAATTCTAGCAGCTGAATTTAATTTTTAGTAGAAAGCCAATCCCATTTTTAAGATTGGGTTGAGAGAAGGCATCTTCTTAATGTTGAACTTTTGTGTTTTTAGAATGGCACACTAAAGATCATCGATAGAAGAAAACACATCTTCAAGCTGTCACAAGGCGAATACATAGTTCCTGAGAAAATAGAAAACATTTACATTAGGAGTCAGTACGTTGAACAAGTTTTCGTGCATGGCGAGTCTTTGAAGGTGAGATTCACACATTTTTTTTAGAAGAGAAAATAGAATGTGACTTATTAGAATTAGAACGTCCTCACTAATCACATGATGTTGTTTATAATACTGGTTGACGTGCTGTTTGAAAAAGTCACTACAATATTGTTTAAATTAGTTAGTCTGAATAGTTGGCACTAATGTTATTTGATTATAATTATATTTGTCACACAAACTTCCTTAGTGCCTAGTTGACATTTGTAGTGCCTGATCGTATTTGTACGATTTCTTTTATTCACGGCTAGTATGTATGTAAATTGTCCTGCTTTTTGAGTCAGGCGCACTATGAAATTTATAAACAGCAGAGAAAGTCCATATTATTATTATTATTTACGGATCACAAAATTTTAAGTTCGGCATTTTAGGTAAAAGTCGAATGGATTTGCTTTCCAGATGAACAGATCGAATCTGCCGAGCGTAAAATACTTACTTGGCAGAATGCCTGAGTACATGTGCATTTTATTAGTACCTTACTTTGTTGAACCTAACGAAACACTCCCATGGACTGCATCGTTAGGTCTCATCATCGTTACTCAATTTCTGGCGAACTAAACTTTTTGACGTGAATCTCCAAAAAT
Organism: Euclidia mi; assembly: GCA_944739405.2. Taxonomy (NCBI): domain Eukaryota; kingdom Metazoa; phylum Arthropoda; class Insecta; order Lepidoptera; family Erebidae; genus Euclidia; species Euclidia mi. The sequence goes on along the minus strand of OX123202.2, from coordinate 36,945,101 downwards.
GTATTTCAAACTATTTTTTTTCTCATTTCAGTCGTGCGTTGTAGCCATCGTAGTACCTGATGTGGACGTGATCAAGTGCTGGGCGCTGGAGAACGGCATCAAGGGAACGTTCTCGGCGCTCTGCGAGGACCCGCGCGTCAAGAAGATCATCCTAGAAGACATGCTGCAGTGGGGACGGACCGCTGGACTCAAGACTTTCGAACAGGTCAGCATAGTTATAAAAAATATATAGTTGATAGCTAACTTGCAGCGACAGTACCTTCAAGAGTCGTTTACACCGTTGACTGATAAGTCAAAGTCCTTTTAAATTATTTATTAGATAAGTTATAAAAGTTAATTCCAATTATCAATTTATCTTAAAAAAATATTTAACATGAACTTACCAAGGATTTGTGAAAGAAGTGTTTTAAAGTAAACCACAAGTTGAGCACTAATTTATCTGCTATTTCTTGCTCGTAATGATGTCGCCCTGTAATATAAAATGGGACAGAGGTTTTGCTTATAAAATGCGATCACTATCGTTATGATACATAGGTAAACGGCTGGATCAGACCGCGTAGAGAATCTTGGGGTAAAAGCCTTTGTCCCGCAGTTGATATGTCTAGGCTGAAATGATGATGATAAAATGCGATACTATAGTCGTATTTTTAATTAGACGAAGTCAACTGACGTTTACTGTGTTGTCAGTTTATGATGAAATAAAAATAGTGTTGTGACAAAGTGAATGATTGAAAATACTCTTGAATGAAATTGCCTCGATTGTCTAGTGAATAGTTAGTGTGCCGAACGGCCGATATCGGGTACAGTGTTCAAATTTTAGGCGTGCTTTGTACATAACCAACGAGTTTTCGAAGACTATGTTCCTATAGTATTTACCTATACTGAATACCGAGTGTTAAACATTGCGAGGAAACTTGTACACGCAGCTACTCAGTGGCGTAGCTAGCATGGGTGGCACCCGGGGCGGTAGGTGGCGGATGACCTTTTTTTTTTTTAGTCGACACCTAACATTTCCGTGCTAACTCTCGTAGTGCTGAGCTAGTGCCTATGTTTTTGTACATTGTTCTTACAGTTGACTTTTGGGTGTCACCCCTTTTTTTGGATGGATGGCACCCCAAAAAGGGTGGCACCCGGGGCGGACCGCCCCCGCCGCCGCCCCCTTCCTACGCCACTGCAGCTACTCCATTTTTCACGAGTGATATGATGAATTCCTTTTTCAAAAACTTTTTTTACTTCTGTCATTTTGAAGGTTTTGTTATTTCTTGCAACATATCCGTTAGCCTGCGCCCATACCAACTCAATGTGATTGAGCTCACAGTGGTATGGGGGCAGACGTCAAACAATTATACCATGCTGCGCTGCCATCTCGTCCACAACATCCTTATCGCAATGTTCTTTTTTGTGCTGCCATACAATGTCTATAAGAGTAACTTTAACCATTGTTGCCTACGAGGGTCAAACTGAAAGTTCTTAGAACTGGCCACTTATAAACAATATAATAAAAAAAATATTCTAAAATTTGAAAATAGAACTCTTTGCCAATATTACTGAGTATATATTTCATTCATTTGTCATTTGTTTTACGATTTGGCGGCAAATTGAAAATTGTCTGTGTCACGTCAACATGAATTTAACACGAGAAAATTTTCGTGCAATGATTTTTTATGACTTTCGATGCCATTTAAGTCAACAAGAAAGTTATGATAGACTACGATTGGCCTTTCACGATGAAGCCCCATCTCGTGCGACTGTTTACAACTGGTTTAATGAGTTTAAACGTGGTCGCACTAATCTCACTGATGATGTACGTGAGGGACGGCCTTCTACGGCGACGACTGAAAATAACATCTGTGTTGTGCGGCGTATGATAGAGACTGACAAAAGAGTGACCTATCAGCAGATTCGGACAAGCTTAGGCATCGGTATGAGTCAAGTGCACAAAATCCTCCACGAACATTTAGCGGTCAGGAAGCTTTGCGCCCGGTGGATACCTCATAATTTGACTAAGGCTCAAAAACTCCATCGTGTGGATTGGTGCCGTAAAATGATTGAAAGATTTAACGGAGGTGACTCAAATGCTGTGTTCGATATACTAACAGGTGACGAAAGCTGGATTTACTGTTATGATCCTGAAACCAAAAGACAATCTGCTCAGTGGGTGTTTCCTTTCGAGGAGTTGCCAACTAAAGTGAAGAGAGATCGAAGTGCGGGAAAAAAAATGGTGGCCTCGTTCTTTGGAAGGATAGGTCATTTCGCAACAATTGTGTTAGAGGATCAAAAAACAGTTTCTGCAGAATGGTACACTACCAATTGTTTGCCACTTGTCTTGGAAAAAGTTCGAGAGAAACGACCTCGCAGTAGGATCCTCCTTCACCACGACAACGCCTCGTCGCACACCGCCAAGCGAACGATCGACTATTTGGCGACATCAAACGTTGAATTACTGGGTCACCTGCCGTATAGCCCCGACCTCGCGCCTTGTGATTTTTATTTATTTCCAAAAATTAAAGAAAAACTTAAAGGAAAGCGGTTTATTAATGCTGAAGAAGCGGTGGCAGCGTATCGCGATGCCATTGAAGAGACCCCTAAGGACGAGTGGGCAAAGTGCTTTTCCCAGTGGTTCCATCGCATGCAGCGGTGTATTGACGTCAATGGACAATATTTTGAAAAGATATAATAAAACTAATAACTGGCTAATGTAATCAGTTTTTGATTTTCTAAGAACTTTCAGTTTGACCCTCGTATTCTAGGTTTAGTCCAAGACATTTTAGGCAGCGATTCTAGTTTCCTGGAGTGGTAGGGGGCATTATCCATCACTACTACGGAAATTGGTTTAAAGGGGAATTCTTTTATAGTTTGAAATGATTAACTATTCACACTCATTGTTCGTTCATCTGATTGAACGAGAACTAAACGCATCACTATTACTTTAAATATGACAACATTATTTTACAAAGTGACATTAGCTACTGTCAGTTGGCTTCGTCTAATTAAAAATACGACTATAGGCTACTTTATAATAGAAACTTTAAGCCACTTGGTGCTCATTATTTGGGGATATGGACCTAAATTCATTAGGCAACAGGTGGTATGGTTTAGATTATTTTTTTATTATGTCAAAAATAGACCTTAGTTGAATAAAAGATCAGGCACTTTATGGCCCATAAAGTGCCTGATAAATTCATCGAGTATTTAAATAGGATAGCTAACTTAGAGCAATATGCTCTAAAGCGCCATTTAGACGGAGAGAGTTTCTCGCACGTTTCGTACGAGAAATCGTATACTACTATCGCAAGCAATAATCGCCACAACATTATCGTATCTAAATATTTACATTCAGGCAAGAACTAAATTCTCGCCTACGATTATATCATACGAGATTCGCATATGACTTATCGCTAGGCGATAATTACCTGCGTCTGTTTACACAGCGAAATTATAGTAAGAAGATTCTGGCTTACGAGAAGCTCGACTTGTATAAACACAATCTCGTATGACATTTTGTCAAGTTCATACGAGTATCGTACAAATCGGTTTGAACCGTTTTCAGTGCGAGATTCGTCATTCGAGTTTAGAGAGTATTTGTTGTCAAAAATGACACAAAAATCACTGCACTCATGTTAGCAACTGGCACAAAATCTTGAATACGATTATTGCTTTGAAATTTTGTTTACACGGACGCAATCAATATTCCTTGCGAGGCAATTGTCGCCAAAGTGAAGGAGCGAGAAGTGTGTATGTTTAGACGAAGAAACTTTTTTATATTCTTTCGATAATCGCATCTTCGAGTCGAGAAACTCTCTCCGTCTAAATGGGCCTTAAGTTAGCTATATAGCCAGCACATTTTATATAATTAATGAAAACGCCTAGTGAGATTCGCAGAGTGATTTCTCGGCCTATTAGTCTTTGCTGTTACCATAAACTGTAGTATGTTAAAATGCTTCTAGAGCCAGAACGTAGATATTAAGTTTTTTTTATAAACCTATCAAGCTGTACCTGCTGCTGGGCAAAGACTCTTAAATCTTTTGGACCGCTTCATTATTTCCAAAAATTTATACTATTTTACTTAAATAAAGTTTGGCCTTTTTGCGGTATTTATTCAATAAGTATGTATTTCACTATTTCAATATTTTTACAAAATTCTGATATGAGCTTAAAAGTTTATTATGTAAGTAGATGGTATTGACTTTATAATAGCAGTATTTATCAGCGCGTAACTTTTCAAATTTTGAATAACAATATGTACTTTTGGATTCCAAATCTAATCTTATAAGATAACCGTGAGGCAGTTATCTAATAAGATAACGTACTTGGAGGCTTTCTATATCTTATCGACTCCTAAAATAACACACGAAAATTTTAGCTACATTGCGTAATAGATATTCAGGGACAGATATAATTCGTTTATTAATCGCAATCAATGTGAACAATCAGAAGAAACCCAAAAATAGAAATGTCCATGTGCACAGCGTAACTATCTGAAGTATTATCGTAATCTGATCGATAAGGTTTTACAATTGATTTTTGTCATTCCAATGACCTTGGGCTAATGAACGCAACAGAAATTCGTAGATGATGCATTAGGCCAATGTCAGTATTGGTGGTAGGGGAGACCGGGTATGGTTGTCACACGGATTGGTTGTCACAGAGGCCATAAAAGACCATTAAACGGCGCGGCGTGGTAGGAGCGAGGGCGTAGCACGTCCATTCGTACCTCATGTCAGCGCACTCCGACATGCCGTTTAATGGACTTATTCGACCACTCGGTTTTCTGTTATGACCTCTGTGACAATCAACCCGTGTGACAATCATACCCGGTCTCCCATACACCACTAAGAATTTTCACACTTCGTGCACTTACGTGTATTTATTATAACATGTATAAAAATCCTAAACCAATGTATATAGTAAGAAAACTAATATTTCTTATGTAATCCCCAGGTCAAGGACATATATCTACACCCAGACCCATTCTCGGTGCAGAACGGCCTACTCACCCCCACCATGAAGGCGAAACGACCAGAAATAAGGAGCTACTTCAAACCCCAAATAGAAGATATGTACAAACAACTGGAATAACGCAAGTAACGCACTTAGATGTAGGCGATACGTCAGATATTTGGACAAAACTTGCGCGAATGGTTGTACTTAGATTTGTGATTGTGAACTTCATTGCTTTCATAAGATGATGCCTATATATAAAATCTTGTAATACGTTGACTTGAAAATTCCACATGACGACGTGCACAATAAACTCAAATTATACAAGCAGTAGGTCATGTAATGTCGTTGCTAGGCAGCTAAATATAGAACAAAATACTTTTCTCTGAGGTCGTGACGTCAGCAAATATTCAGATACAAATAACTAATGCGTGAGCGCCATTCCATCAGGCAATATTCGACGTCATGGGATCTTTTCGATCAATTACGGTAAAATATTTTAAAGCCACAAACACTTTACTATGTAGTCTTTACTTCCTATTTGGATTCCAGCCAAGTTCAACTGTGAAAAAATACCCAATGATTTACGAGTTCAAGGAAATTGGTATAGGTCCAAACATAATACCGCATGCCAGTCCAATTAACGTAACAGAAGACCAGATCAGAAAAAACACTTTGATGTGCATTAAAATTGTTGTTATGACGCGAAAATGTTTGGAATAGTCAATGGGGCTAATCGTATTAAACTTTTATATACAAACTTAATTTCGGCAAACATTAATCCATTAATGAATGCGTAGGAAAGTTACTCTCTTGTTGTTTCTAGTACAAGACTATTAGGTAATTTTATAGTGTCTGGTCAAGCTTTATATTTGCGATATATTTCTACCAAGTTGTGAGTTTTTGGCATACTGTCGGACGACCACTTATTTTGTAAAAACAAAATAAGTAGAATATATATTTCTGGAAATTTATTGTCTCAAGAAATTCAGCACGCAAGGTGGAAAATTCAGTTTCTCTTGTCATAAGAAATTCAGCACGCAAGGTGAAAAATTCAGTTTCTCTTGTCACAAGAAATTCAGCACGCAAGGTGGAAAATTCAGTTTCTCTTGTCTAAAGAAATTCAGCACGCAAGTTGGAAAATTCAGTTTCTCTTGTCACAAGAAATTCAGCACGCAAGGTGGAAAATTCAGTTTCTCTTGTCTCAAGAAATTCAGCACGCAAGGTGGAAAATTCAGTTTCTCTAGTCTCAAGAAATTCAGCACGCAAGGTGGAAAATTCCGTAACATATTTGCCTGTGAAAATTTTCACACGTAATAAATCCAATTGGGAAAATTTAATGTACCTAGAATACAACTTATGAAAGCAACAAAGTACGTATTAAGCTATTAAGCAGTGATGTGTGACATCACTAAACTTTTATAAGCCTCCTATCACAATACAATGTGTTCGCTATTATTTTAGTCATTTCACTTCGCTAACGCTAAACAAACACTGTGCTAAATTGAATGATAGGGAATGATTTTACGCGAAATACTATTTGAAATTCTTAAATTATTAACCCGTTAGCAGTACCCGTGACCCCTCATGGGGTATTGTAACATGACGTTGGGGTCGCCGGACTGTCAACGTATTATCCGTAGACTTTGAATTGTATATAATCAAATTGAATAGTTTGTAGGACCTTTATTGGCATGGCAATAAAATAAACAGAAACGGAAATTATTCGTTTCTTGTGCAGTCAATTAAGAATTATCATCCGATAAACAATTCGGCTCTGTCTTGTATATTTTAATCTTATTGATAAGTGAGACAAGAGTGAAATCTTCTCCATGTGTAGTGAACTATGAACTTTATGCCCGGTATCGATGAAATCGCTGCCTTTGCATCATACTATTGACGATATTCAAACATAGCATAAAAATAAACTTTAATTTTGTCCAGTATTCTTAATCCAAGAAAATTTCACGTCAGATGTAAGTTATTAGGTACTTGTACCCTTTGCGGAATTGCCTGTAGCAAACTCTTATAGTAAGCACTTCAATGATAATTAAATTTTATAAGAAATGTCATCTACAATAAATAGTATTAGGTAAAATTGTAAGCAATACGATTTTCTTTACATTGTACTTAGACACGAGACGGTAGGTAACGATGATCCTAGAAAGAATGAATATGATTAGCACTATGAGATAATTAAAATTGTTTTATATTGTGTGTCTGCTATGTGATTTTAGGCAAATATTACTAGTTTTAATACATTTTGCTATTCAGAAAGCGACTGAAACTAAAACGTTTTTCATAATATCCCATTTTTACAAAACGTATTTTTACGCTTCGCTTTTCTGAATTTCCAGCATGACAATTAGGACCTTGATGTTTTTTTTTTGTATTATAGTGAACCTGTATAATTTCGATACATCAAATAGTATTGTAAGAGAATACTCATACTATTTTTACCGTGCCTTTGACCGACCGCCGTTAACTCATGACGCGAGAATTGTGCTCTTCTGTTATGTTACTTGCTAAGTTTTTTTATTTTATTTAATCTAATAACTTGTGTGGATTGTGCTTTAATATTGGTTGTACACCACTCAGAACTGGCAAGATATTACTATCTCTCTTTCAGTTCAGGTATCTCCAATAGAAAGGGTAAGATGACCCCTTTTGGGGATATGTGGCTATTATTGTAAGAAATGAGGTTGGCTGGTAATAGAGGTCGGTGTGCTTCCAATATTATATGAGGTGGAATTTCAATTTATGTTGTGAATGATAGTGAGTTTTACACGACGAACAATATTATAAAGTAATACTTAATCCTAGGTCAAACTGTCGCACCGTGTAGTATATATAATTTTGTAATTGTAGAGCGCAATATTAATTAGTTGGTACATGCTTTGAGCGAACGTTACGGTTTCATGTTGTTCAAACCAAAATTTTGTTGTTATTGGTGCAAGTTGTACTACGATAATTTATTTTTAAATAAAATTTTCGAAAACATATTTATTTTGTTTATTTTAAATGGGTCCCTTGTTTCCTTCCTTTGGCCGATGTTATAAAATTGGTAGCTGCTATTATCAGGATTGGAACGTGTGCTTGAACTATCCGAAGAACGGATTGTAATGTAAGTGGAGAATCAACCGTGTCTCAGAGAAAGGGGACCTCTAGACCTAATAATAAATCACTCATATATGCTCAAGTATAAAAATGTGGCGGAACCATTGACATATACTCTAACGATAGACGGAGCATTCCCTACAAATATTTTGTTCAAATTGTCTAAAGTATGACGTCTAATCGTACTTAGCCCAACACGCAGGCGCAAGCAGCGCCAATGACTTAGTGTCTAGTTATTATTATAGCCAATCAACAACTCCTGGCATCTTACCAATGAGTATCCAATAGTTCTCTGCTTATTGCCATTTGCAAAGACTATTTACATCACAGAAGAGATGTTTTCTGCCTACAATATTTCATCAACATAATAAGAACAGTTTATTTATGAAAATAAAAGGAATTAATTGCTGGGGGTTTATATAGGTAAAAAAATAGAATCTACTATAAACATATTCAGATGTTTTTATTACAAAATAGAAAAATGTATTCGTGGGCGTAAGTTCAAGACTTGCCTTAGTTGCTTCACGAATAATTATAATTTTTTTACTTTATATTTATCTTACTATGAGAATTGCATATGCATATGTACCTAATATATAAGGCAGGATTGCTTGTCATTCTGTAAAGATGCCCTTGCTGACCACAGATTTCTACACCTACACATGTGGCAGATGGCACTATGTGCTACCATAAGGAAACCAACTATTAAAAAATATAATCTATAAATCTATGACGAAGTGGCCTGAGTAGCTTAGTCGGTACGGTATCGACACGGTTCGTCGTGGTCGCGAACAAAAAAAATATTTTGTATTGCAGTTAAATTTACTCTAGCAAGAAATGCTCAAAAATATATTTTAATAACTATTCAATTGCCACCAAACACAATTAATTTTGTGGTTTTTTGTCTATTGGTTGGATAATGGAAATCAGGACCGGTTTTGGTCTCATGGTTCAATATTATTTTTGCGTATTTTTCTATAACTGCAAATGTGTACCTACTATGATGAAGTGTTGAAATATTCGTTAATACGGTCATTAAGATCAACTTACCAAAAAATAAAAAGAACACAGAATTAGTGTTATACAACGTCAAATAGGTTTTATAACGTTAATCAAACTAAAAAACTCTTAAAACCAATACCTTCACGAAGTCTGGTCTTGGTCATATATTTTACCTACAATCACTTGCAATGTATTTCTGCATAGTAGTTAGTCTATGATCGTAAATGACGTCACATAAAAATAACGAAATAAATTTAAATGTGGTATTATGATACATTTAACTCTTTTATTTACATAAATAATTAAAAATATTGACTAACGCTACTACAGATACAAGTTCTGAATCAAATTAATCGATATATCGTCGCCACACAGTCAATAAACGAAGCGGACCCACACCGCAGGAAAGTCAAAGTGACACTAGATTGCTTTGCCGGTATGTTCATGCAAAGCATTTGAACAAAGTAAATGTCCTGAATGCTACATCTAGTACTTTAGTACATATCGATGGGCGGAACGAAGTTCGCCGAGTCAACTACTTTGAAGAACTACTATATTCAATATTCGACCTACCTATCCACTTTTTTGACAAATAGATTAATTTTTGACATAAGCAGTCAATACAGATTTACATATCAACATAAGGTCCATACAAAATAATATGTCGAACATGTATCTCGAATGTCTATATATTGAAACCGAGGGTAAATCTGATTCTTATGCTAAAAAAAAAAATAAACTAAGCAGTGGGCTGCTTATCACAAGGAAACAAAGATAAAGAAAGGGCAAGATGATGACAGATGTGAGTGAAGTGTGGTGAACGTAAGGTCCGATTCCATCGACACATGTTTATGTATATGTCAATGTCCGATTCCTACTACCGTAATTTCCGTCGCATCACGGAAATAGGTGTTCATAATTCATATTACATACACCATACACCGCATGGCTAGATTCACCTCGTGGCGCCCAGAGATTTTCTGGCTCGTCCTCGACTATGGCCCGAATGTCTTTCTCATAGGACATAATTGTAAAAGTCATATACGCCCAAGGTCTTGAGTTGATTATTTTTTGTGTTAGAGTTAACGTTTTTAAGTGAAACTATACCCTAGTACTACACCCTAACTATACCCTAGTTTCACTTAAAAACATTAATTTAATAATGATAATATTAGCTAGTTTTTTTAATGTCAATTAGCTTTCTATCTTTTGTTCTTTACAAAGGTCATTGGGTCACAATTAATAGTTTAATAGTTATTATCAGGCTATGTAAAATTAAACAAAAATTGTAGAAATAATGTGTTTATTTCAATTCTTTTTCCATTAAATGATGTGCCTGATATCAGACTGCTTGCTGAATGTCTACACGTCTCAGTTCGAGATGTTTCCCCACGAGCACTAACACCAAGACTAAGGCCACTGGATATCTCTCCGCGAGTCAGTGGTCCGTCTCTTCTTAAATTGAATTGAGAAATTTCATATTCTGTACTTGTTTCGGGCGACCTATTTTGCCGAGCCTTATCACCACAATTTTCTATGAAATCGGCATCAGCTTCCCCACCGTTTTCAAACACCGAGTTGTCTAGAGTACCAACTCTCACAATAGAGGTGATTTAATCAACTCGTAAACCTATAAACAAAATACAGTGAAACCTGGTTAAGTGGGACCTGGATAAGTTAGAAACCTCCATTATTGAGAACTACGACGAGGTCGCGACACTTTTTCATCGAATTACCTCTATTAATGGCACTTGTTGAACCTGGTTAAATGAGATTTGATTTCTAGAATTTTTCCGATGTTTGCCTTTAGTCCCAATTAGGACTCTGGAGCTCAATTTCCTGTATAAGTGAGACGATTTATCAGGTTGGGACAGGTTTCAATACGATTACTTTAAGTCATAAAATTAACTGTATTTATTTTTCAAATAATAATTACATACCTAGACTTAATATCCTAACACCAAAAATACGCATTTTTATTAACATTTTCAGCTTTGTGTAATGGAATAACGTTACATTTCGACTTCTACAAGCGGTAGCCTCTGTAAATGAGACAACTACATTTTTAACCTGTCTAAATGGAAAACTGGATAAATGAAAACCTCTTTAAATGATACAAAATCCTTGGTCCCTTGAGATCCCAAATAACGAGGTTTCACTGTATATGTGCTAAAGCAATCCCGAACTGGGTTTACTATATTAAATTGTTAGTTAAATAGAAGCAACGTTTTTTATCCTAATTACAAATATTTTTATACTAATTTCGTCCCAACAGCCTTTTCAAAGGACATAATATTTTTACGCGATATTCCTTAAAATAATACCCGTAAACAAGCGAATTTATTGACTAAATTTGAGTGGTGCCTATTAAATAGCAACATTTTGAATAAAATATACGTGACAACCATGGATTATAGTAAAAAAATACGATTTACTTACCACGTTTTCGTGACGCAGCCATACCGTTTTCTTAAAAATGACGTTTGTCAATTGTCGCAGACTAAAGTAGCATACCGGAAATAGTTTTCTAATATTTCCTTCAGAAATTAAATAAAATTATTTCGATATACCGCAAAATTTAAAAAATCTATGCAGAGTTTTTTAATATGCCTTCTGAAAGGCGCGTGAGAGTTGAAAAAAGTTCTGGGCTGTAATCGCCATATTTATTTTGGGTTATCAAAAGGCGCATGGGCGCCACGAGGTTCACAGTGTAAAAAAACACTATGATGCGGAACTATGTAAATTGAATGTTAAAACGTCTAGGTACATAGTATATCAGTAACTCCTGGTTTTAAATAACGGTTATTTAAACTCTTAGTACCTTTGTTTGGTTCATCATTCCGCTAGCGATATCCCAGTTGAAGCCCGAGGTCTGCTTACTAGTCTAACCAGATTAGCTTTGCTACGGAGCGACTGCCTGTCTCACCTCTGCAACCCAAAGGGACAGCAATATTATTTGTTATTATGCGGCGATTTTAATATAGATTTAATGAAAAAGACGAGGTATTCAGACAATTTTAAGCATTTAATCAGAGGTTTTAACCTTAAATTTCAATTAGACCAACCAACTCGTTTGTGTAGTGGCACTTGCATTGACAACATAATTCATAATATACGCGGTTCTAAAGGCGATATTTTAGAGCTTGCGGTATCAGATCACACGGCACAAATATTAAAGTGTCCTGTTAAGAAAATATGTTGTCTTAGCTACTGGTACACCACTAAAAAAGACTACTCAAAAGAAAATGTACAAAAATTTAGAGAATACTTATCAAGTATCAGTTTTAGTGAAGTATACCAAGAGAAGAATGCGTTGAACTGTTTTAATAGTTTCTATGACTCTTTTGTACTACTTTACAATCTTTGTTTTCCGAATATTCGAGTTAAAATAAACACCAAACCAAAACCCAAGTGGTTAAGTCGTGGTATAAGGATTTGTAGCAAAAGAAAGCGTATGTTATTATGGCAGTATAGGCTTGTACCTAGTAAGGACAATAAAAATAACTTTAAGAATTTTAACATGAAATTTAGAAAGATTATAAGACTTACACAAAAGTCACAAAATAATCATTCTATAAAAACTGCCAAGAACAAATCAAAGGCAACTTGGAAAGTAATAAATGATTGTAAAAGCACTCTTCCAAATGAGAGTATATTCCAAATAAATGTAGGTGGGAAAGTTATACACCAGCCGAGTGAAATAGCAGAAGCTTTCAACAATTTCTTCATAGATCAGGTGCAACCCCTATGCAATACTGAATATAAGTGTAGTAACACTATAGCTAGTCCAACTAATTCCATGTTTATGCCTGCAACCACTCCACAAGATATCTTTAGAATAATAATGGGACTTAGAAATACAAATAGCACTGGTTATGATGATATTGCCACAAAAATCTTAAAATTAGTATCCGAATTAATATCACCAGTCCTAAGCTACGTTATCAATCAATGTATAACTGAGGGCATTTTCCCTGACAGATTAAAAATTTATATTGCAATAGGCCTGTAACAGGCCATATATAAATATGGCCTGTTACAGGCCTATTGCACTGGTTCCTATTATTTCAAAAATATTTGAGAAGGTAATATACAGTAGTCTATATGGATATTTGGAAAAAATGAATCTGTTGGTTGATAATCAGAAAGGGTTTAGACAGAATAAGTCAATTGATGTAGCGGTGTATGATTTTTTGAATCTTATTTCTGCTAGAGTTGATAAAAGGCTACCTGTTTTAGGACTATACATGGATATGACGCGTGCTTTTGATCATGTGGATCACAATTTATTAATAAAAAAGCTGTATTCATATGGTATTAGGGGAAATATATTAAAATTAATAAAATCGTATCTGAATAATCGTCAACAAATAACTATCATAAATAGAATCAACCATAAAAAAACAAATATTACATATGCATCAAGCCAGAAACAAGTAAAATATGGTGTACCACAGGGCAGTGTCTTAGGGCCTTTATTATTCATTACTTATATTAATGATTTTCCATCAGCTACAAAATATCCTATGATTATGTTTGCTGACGATAGTACATTGGTATTTAATAGTGACAATGTACCAGCCCTAGAAAATGATATAAATCAAAGTATTGACTCTGTAGTAACTTGGCTGACATTGAATAATCTTAGAATAAACTTTGACAAGACGTATATTATGCAATTTGGACATCAATTAAATAGTAATAATTTAAATTTAAATATTAATTATAAGGGTAAAAGAATTAATGAAACTGACATAACAAAATTTCTAGGACTTTATATTGACAATACATTAAAATGGCATGAGCAAATTGACAAGGTATGTACTAAATTACATCAGCAGTCATATGCCCTATACAGGTTAAGCAAAACTGTGGATCAGTCGGTATTATTGACTGCATATCATGGCTTAGTTTCCTCATCTCTTAGGTATGGCATAATGTTTTGGGGTAATGCTACGGGTAAAGAAAGAGTTTTTATTGCGCAGAAACGCTGCATCAGGGCAATATGCAACCTACAAAGGGATGACACTTGTAAGCCATATTTCAAGAAGCTGGGAATTTTAACTATGCCCTGCTTATACTTATATGAAACCGCCATGTTCGTGCGCCGCAATATGAGTAAATTCATAAAAGTTACTAGCCAAAGAAGGGCTGACAAACTACGCTTGGTACCGTGTAAAAGTAGCCTTTTTCACAATAGCATTTTTGTAATGGCCCCAAAAGTTTATAATAATCTTCCAAAATACATACGAACAGCAGAGAGCATTAGCAAATTTAAAAAGGAACTATTTGCATTCTTAATTGAAAAATCATATTATACCATTGCAAGTTACTTCGAAGACATTGAATTGTGATAATTATAATGTTAGAATCATGAGAATGCCAATGTTGGTAAATAGTAATATTAATGTCGTCAATTATTCATTGATTATTATTTTGTATTGACATTTAATTTCTTAATTTAATTTAAATTTTTGACATATATATCCTGTAATTACTATATACTGACATACATATTAATCTGACTAAAATTATGTTACTGGACATTATAATTTTTATTATGTTTTCAAATGTATTAAAATTTTTTTTTTCATTGTATTAAATTCATAGTAAATTTTATGCCTTATAAGGTAATACATTTTGCATGCCGCTCTAGCACGGTTGATCATGGTGACACACTACCTTACCTGTATCCATCTATTTACCCATGTATCGCAAAATAAACAATTTCATTTCATTTCATTTCATTATTATGGGTTTAGACTAGCGTTAGTACATTTAGAGGCACTAACTTCTCATAGCGGCTGCGAAAGATCTTCAGGACAGCCGGGAACGACGGCTTAAGGTGTTCTCCGAGGCACGGGACGCAAAAATGAATATTCCGAGACGTGCAGAGATTTTTTGTTTAGTCTGTATGAAAAAAAAAATATTTTCGTGCTGTGTATGGAAATTGGTTGTTTCTTTTTCTTTATTTTGTTCATCAGTATTTCCCTGTTTTTATGTATGCAGACGAACGAGGCGAGACGTATATACCTACGTATAGACGTATAGGCATATTACTAACAAAAATCTCTATCGTATTATTTTCTGTAAGGCAAGATCAATCGATAGTTACACCGACACATATTATTTATATTATTATTCTTTTAAAATAATAACTTTCTTGTACAATTAATTTATGACTAGAGGACGCCAGCAGCTACGCCCGCATTTTTTTTAATTTACCCGTTTTGGCCGATCCCGTGGGAATTTCGGGAAATCCCTTCTTAGTCTTACTTATCTTATATACTATACTTATCCCTTCCTACGGTCCCCAAGGAACATACATGCCAAATTTCAGCTTCCTGCGCCCAATAGTTTCGGCTGTAGCGTGTCTGTCAGTCAGTCAGTAACGCAAGGATTTTATATATTAAGATAAGTAATGAATAACAACTCTCATGCCACCATAGTTCCATATTATACTTCCTACAAGTTGCCTTATCCTTAAAAGCTTAAGTCGTTCATCGGGGTTCCATTCACATCGCAATTTGCAAACAGGTTCGATGGAACCGGAAAATCCCGCTTGTAGTAATGCCCATCAATTATGAGACACCTGTAACAATGTATTGAGGAAAAGGCGGCAGCATAATATCTGTACTTTTTGTTCATAACTTCGACACTAGAAACTTTCGTGTTATTTGGACTATAAATATGAAAACTAGAGCTATCAGTTGATGCGTTATCTACACGAAAAAAACATCTAATTTTGTTTCCTGAAGCAATTTAAACAATAGATACAAAGCAATTTAAGACTCGTCAGTACTATTTCTGGTTTTATTTTTAGTCCTGCGTGGGGACCGAAATGATAGCAGCCAATGTTATGGTGACCACTTAAACGCCTACTAGAAATACAGTAGACAAAGAAAAATACGTTAAAATTATATCTCAGCTAAATAAAATACACTATAATATATCACACAAACAATAATGGGTGGGTACTGTGAACGGGAAGAAAAACATTGGACGTTTCTCGATGGAGGCAAAAATTCGGTGAACGGTGAATGTTTATATTACGCCTTTGTTCAGTATGTTCTAACAATAAACATGCCATGATGTCACAATGCTGGGCCGGTTATATTATTAAGTTGATGTACGAATTTAAACCGACGAACAGTATTTGTCAGGAGCCCAAGAATTCGTAGTTTAGAAGTTTGGAAGGTTTGCCACTCATATATTTTGGAGACCTTAGATGATCTAAGCACCAATTAAACAACAATTAAATAACAAGTTGAATAATTTATTATATCGAGGAGAATAATTTTTATTTGAGTGAACCGCGGTGCTTCGGATCTTCTAGCGCAATAAATATACCTATTTATAGTATTAAAAATAAACGTGTCTACCGATGGATGATAAAGCGATTTGCTTACAACATTGTTGCGTAGTTGCAGCAAACATTTCATATTACTTACTTTAATAAAATTTAAGACTTCGATTTGAAATAAATAATCGTGACGAATGTGTAGAGCATGCTTAAGGAATTCGTATTTACATACCTACTTTGTAAAGATGGTGTGTTCAAGATTTTATCATGTGAATGTTAACATGGACCCTGATCAATTGAAACTCGTTAAACAGAAGCTTTGAGCATGTCTAAGGAATGTAAATCTGAAAATGAATAATCACATTATGTTTAAAATGTATGTGAACCGAAAATGAGTCTTAGTAGTACGTGTTATGAGGAACTAGGGCTGGCAGTAGACTGCCAAGAATTCATAGACTGAATAATAATACACCTCCTCACATTGGTGATGGTTTCGTAATGATTAGGTAGCATAAAATACATTAGCACCATTCACATTGACAGAACGGATTTCCATAAAGTTTTGTACAAATCTAAGCCATGAAAAAATATTGTTTTGTAGCAAAATGAACAAACAGAATTTTTATTTCGTCACCGTTTCAATATGAAATATTGTCTAGCCAGCATCTTAACCTATTGTTATCTCGCATTACACAAATAATTATGAAAAATGAAATTATAGGTCATGATTATTAGACGAATATTTATGCCAGAACAAATTAGACCGAATGGTAGTTATGCTAATCTTTGCATAATGCGTAAATATGATTATACTACAATATCATAATGCTAATAAAAGTTTTTTTTTAATTTACCTTTTTCTTCTCGATCCCGTGGCAATTTCGTAAAATCCCTTCTTAGTGCATCCCTACTGTCCCCAAGGCCACACACGCATAAGTTCGGCTTCTTGTGTTCAATAATTTTGGTTGTGCACTGTCTGTCACTCAATGTAACGCAATTATTTTATAGATATAGATACATTACAACGTTTTGATTAAACGTAATTTACGAAATAAAAAGTTATTTGTGTGATCTTGAACAAAGGAAATATTTCAATGTAAAGTATGTTGATAACATACATTACTATACATAGGGGATGTCATAAGGCCACATATCACATTAGAACATTCTTTTCAATCAATATTGGAAATTGTTTACTATTTGCATAAAAATCTGCTTCTCTTATCAGTAAAACTTAATTTACTGGGTGTTGCCTAGTGGTGTTAAAAATTTATGTTTAATGTATTGTAGAATTAATTACAGGACAAAACATTCCACATACCGCTGATATGCGTATTGAATTAGAATTAGTTTTTAGAGATCTTTAACAGAACTTTTTTCTTAGGAACTTTGTCTTCTCCGAGTAAAATTAAAATGAACTAATATGTGTATATATAAAATTCTTGCGTTACTGACTGACTGACCGACAACGCACAGCCAAAATTACTAGGCACAAGAAGTTGTTTGGCAAGTATGTTCCTTGACGATCGTAGGGGTGCGCTAAAGAGGGATATCCCGAAATCTTTATAGGATCGCAAAGAAATAGTTATAAACAATTTAAAATAAAAAAATTGGCCAAGTGCGAATCGGACTCACGCCGAAGAGTTCCGTACCATCATCTATAAAAGAAAATCACGTTTGTTGTATGTATACATATACTTAAATATTTTTTAAGTTACTATCTGTTTATTAAGATCGAGAAAAAAATTGCTTAAAAATTACGTTTGTTGTATAGGAGCCCCCTTTAATATTTACTTTGGTAAAAGTTTCGAAATACGTCGCCGTTTTTAGGGGTTGTGAGTGATTGGGAGGGGAGGAAGGGCGGGTCTCGGAACCCCCTCTCACCATTTTCACTTGCCGGAAATACCTGGTTTCCTCTGAAAAAAAAATATCCCCAAACATCGGTGTGTATGGCACTGCCAACTTCCACATTCTTCACACTAGTTTAATAAACTAAGGTTGACGTTGCGCTGCGTTGACGCCTGCTTCGCAGGGCTCCTATTTTCGGGTTAAGGGTCAAAAGAGAACCTAACATAACCTATTTAGTTACTTATTACAGTCGCACCCACAGAAGAATAACTGAAGCATGGAAGGAACGATATTTATAAGAACAAATTGAATATAGCTACACTCTTCATTCATATGATAAATTAGAGTTGCCAGAAGAAGATGGCACTATGTTTGTCAGTTAGGGCTAAAGACAATTTGAACACAAATATCGTAACTTTTTAATTTAATAGTGACTGAGCAAATCCGCTATCGATATCGATTAAAGTTTCAATATAGGTTCAAAATCAAACGGACTTGTAAAGTATATTATTTATATGTTATACATTTTAAATTCCGTAACTTTATGTCCACAGCAGTCAGAACGCTAGTTAATGGACAGTCTTTAAATAATTATTACACAAACTCGCATTTTTAAACTGAACTTATATATTTTTGTTTCAAATGGGTACTCAGTAGCACATAATCTTTCAAGGCGTTATTTTCTAATTTTCATGGTATTTTTGTTTACGCATCAACAGCCTTTTCAAGTCCACTGCTGGTCTTTAACCTTCCGTGGTGGAGGTTTGGCCTACTATAATACCAAAGTAGCCAGACGTATTCGTATAGGGTTTTATTTCGAGATTTCCTTCTCTTGTTTCTCTTAGTCGCCTCATACGACACCCTCGGCATAAATGTTTATTTATACTTATTTATAGTTAGTTTTTCAGCTGTAATGAAAGCTGTAAGTGGGATTAATAAATATTAAATAAATAAATCATCACCCCCTATTCTCTCTCTAATCTCAATAACATATTTTTATTAGAGAAAGCAAATAATTAAGATGAAAGCAAAAGTCATAGCTTAAGCATTATGATAACGAAATCGCATATCCAAATTAATTCTTTACAAGGATAGGAGATAGTCGACATGGATTTTATCAAGCAAAAAACATAAAAAAATATTTAAAATAGATAAATCAGACAAAACCTTGAATAGTGCCCTAAGGTTTGTTATTAACAATAATCACTTTATTGAAATTTTCTCATTACATAGTGTAGGTAATACAAATCTATGTGTAAAAAATGTATGTGCGGGATCGGACACTTTTCGGTCATACATGTGACACACAGAATATTTAGAGAGAAAAAAATTGTGCCCTTCGATTTTATCTTGAGATCGGCACATTATTAGTCCACTAGTCGAACAAGAACAACCAAGTTTTGGTCTCTGGGTAGATGACATTTAACAAAATTTCTTTCAAATGAAGATTCCCTTATTTTGATGCATATCCACTCAGTAGTCGTGACTATGAAAGCAGACAATTCTTATCAAACCTTCAAATTACTGTCCTTTAAATATTACTGTATTTATAAAGAAAGATCAGATTTTTTCTATAGGTGCATAATTTTTTTTTGTAATATGATGGATTCTAACAAGCTTCGGAATTCATTACTGTTGCTGATAGTTTAAATAATAGCAAGTAATTATTTAAGCACTCACACTGATATGTTTAGAAGGGAGGAGCCATCTGTCATTACTATAAAAACATTCCGCAGTAAAATGCTTGGCACAAATTCTATCGTGCTTTCTAGGCACCCAATTTTCTCCACGACATACTGCAGCAATCCACTTATTTTATAAATCTTTATCACGTGCACATATAATCTAAAAAATAACGAGGTAAAAATATACGGTGGATAGACATATCGATAAGATTTTTTACAACACTTGAAAAGTCGATATAAATATTATACGACTAAATTCAAAATCATGATAGAACTGTTATAAAAGAAAAAATCACTAAGGTTATATAATTTGATGGCATAATATTGTCTAAATTGTATCTTACACGTCAGTTGACTGTGTTCAATTTGGGAGTACTAGGACGGTCTCTATGTATATTATCCAATCTCTTTGGTCGCACCTAACCCTAGGCACTCAAAAGCAATGACGCACAAATTTGACATTAGCTGTCAATATCATCATTCCAAGATGGCGGGGGTAGCGTTTCGTTTCACGTTTTTAACATAAAACCTAAAAATGACATTTGTAAAACTGTACTAAAGTATAAAAACTACGTTCCATTTTGCATAATTGCCGAAGTATTTAAGAATTTTTGGAAATTGTTTAAAAATATTTAGACGCAACTCTGGCAGCCAAAATTACTTTTAGGGGATTAAAACTAACTCCCTTAAGCCCCCTACACCACCCTCAAATTCAGGCGACTCGTTTCGAAACCCAACCCTTTACTTTAATTATTTATTTTGAAAGGTAATATAATGAAAATTTTAAGCGTCTACCTGTTACCGTTAGTAATTTATTGAGCAAAAAATACGGAAAAAATACACGTTTATTGTATGGGACCCCTCTTAATATATTTTTTTTATTATTTTTAGTTTTTGTTGTTATAGCGGCAACGGAAATACATAATTTGTGAAAATTTCAGCTTTCTAGCTATCACGGCTTCTGAGATACAGCCTTTTTTTTTTTTGGTGTCGGGTTGGTAAATCCTCATGGTGTCCCTTCGCCCTGGAGGGGAAAAAATGAAGGGGACTGTCAGACTCTTACTGACTAAAAACCAACCCGTGCTCCTCATGTACCCATGTGTCGGAAGGTAGGG
Source organism: Euclidia mi (assembly GCA_944739405.2). Classification (NCBI taxonomy): domain Eukaryota; kingdom Metazoa; phylum Arthropoda; class Insecta; order Lepidoptera; family Erebidae; genus Euclidia; species Euclidia mi. The sequence continues at coordinate 36,924,090 of OX123202.2, read as the reverse complement.
TTTCACCGAAGCATTCCTCGCTACCCCCTGACGGGTATTGGCCCGCCAGATGATCAGGCGGGCCCCGAACGAAACCCCCTTGGCGGCGGATGAAGGTGTTGGGCTCCGCCGCCAAAACACCCAGCGGCCGCAGAGGATAGGGAGAACGGCAACGCAACACCGCATCTCCTCTTCCTCTGCGGCCCCACCGCGACGCAACGATGGTGCGCCCCCATTTGGTCGCGGGAGATAGGGCGCACGGCAACGCAACACCGACACGCCTCTCCTCCCGCGACCGCAACCGACTGCGAGGGACAGACAGAACTGTCTCCCGCACCTGCACCTTGGGACGCAAACTACGCAGGCCTTACGCAAGCCCACGTGGAGCGTCCCCTCCCGGGACCCCGCTTAGCTTCACCGTGGGTGTACATCAAACCCACGGTTACTGAGCCCCCCCACCACGACAAGGTGGAGATTCAACGGGGGGGATGAGATACAGCCTGGTGACAGTGGTGTCAGACAGACAGACAGACGGACAGACAGACAGCGGAGGCTTAGTAATATGGTCCCGTTTTTTACCTTTTAGGTACGGAACCCTAAAAATGTGCGGTTGTAGCTGTTGGCTTTCTCTAGTGTGTTATAAAACACACTTATAGTCCACTAAGCTGGCCCATTGCCGCTATGCAAACTTCGAAATGAACATGACATGCGGATCGCCGCATAATATTCCTCTACTATTACTGAGTTACGCGATGATAATGAAAAGTACCCTGCGAATGCAAAGTTGATGCACTCCTCATTGCGTGAGAAGAGCGATTCAATATTGGTCTCGATGATTCACAGCTAGCAACACGTGTACGGCCTAAGTACTAAGTTTACTTAAGCTTATAATCGTACCATATGGCTTTAATTGTAATTGCATGAGAAAATCAAGAACTGTCTACGTCACAACAAACTGGAGATTAAACCAGATAAAATTGTATGTGAGGAGCTTGAGGCAATTTCTATGAGCTGTGATTAAGCCTTCGGTTACCTATAGCTGTCTTTGTAACTGCTTAGGTAGGTATAATAATAAAATAATGTTGTCAAAATACATCGATGATCTTGCTTTTGACGTATCGAGGCAGCATATCTCAAAGCGAGAACAGAATTCAAGTTCAACTCTCGGCTCAAATCAGACTGAACAAAATATAGCGGTAATAAGCAGTTGTCACGCAGTGGCGCCGTTTGACATTACTGCCGAGTGCGTTATCACTTTATGTTATGAATGAGTTGATCACCACTTGAGCAAATACTTTGCGATTTAGAAATTGTTAGATCGACTCTGGGTGTTTTAAGTCCGTTGCAGCGCATATAATTTGAAGATGTTATTGTGAGATAGAACACATATAGCACATAACTTGTAACATCTTGGGGATTGGGGAACTAACGTACGAAGGATTAGTATTACATTTTAGGACTAAGCGAGAATTGTTTTCAGGTTTGTCATTATAGTCTTATGCCATGATAGAGATTTCTACCGCCAATCGCTTGTAATTTTAGATCATGAATAAATTACTCTGTCAATCTTGTTTAATTTCGTAACCAATCTCCAAATATCTACACCTCACTGACACCCTAGATTGAAGAGTAGTATTTTGTAAATCGCTGCCTAACTGCATGTTCTTCTGAAAGAAACTATAAAAAATTAGATCTAGGGTAGAAACGAAATAAACGTAATAATTCGGATTATACATAAGTGAACCATTATAATTTGAATTGAACAACAAGCAGGTAGCCAACATACTTATATGTTGGCCACATCGCACTGAAAAACAAAGTCAAATTACGGACTAAATAGCGTTGATGCTAGATCGCTGACGTCAACACATGTCCAACATTCCTCCACACGGACAAGATAATTGAGAATCCTACATCAATAAACTAGTTTAGTCGACGGAATACCGTTTATAGTTATTATTAGACTATTTTCAGACCACGCCTACGTATGTTCCAAGTTCGCCGACACCAATCTACGACTACGATTATAACTTCGCCACTTATCTTTTTAAATTAATATTGTTGTCAAGTAATAGCTACTTATTTTTTATATTTTGCTTAAAGGTATACCTACTTAGTTATATTTTTTGCATGAATAAGTCCATTTTAAACCTACTTATTAGATAGTAATGCTGCTTTCGCCTGCAGTGCCACTGTTCTACTTCGGCCAAGTACCCTGAAAAGAAGTCGTCAGAAATGACCAGAGTATGGTCACATAACCAAAAAGTTTGGATCGACCATAAGAAAATTAGTTACATAATGCCTTAATTTTACCAAGTGGAGAAAATTCTCAAAGTAGGAGGAGATGTAACAACAATGTAATTACGCCATGGCCATCCTACAAGCTCGCCCACCCTGGCAAAAGAGTAATAACTTAGATAGAAGAATCATCATCATCAGCCTTTAACAGTCCAATGCTGGACTAGGCCTCTCCTTTGAAAGGAGGAATTAGCCTACTATATAGATAGAAGAATATCTATGCATAAATTTGCACTTACATAGAGAGCCAATAGCAATTTTAATACTGATTTTATTTTTGTCATTTTTAGCTAGAGATTGCAATGCATCGTCGAAACTTTCCTCGCCATCTGTCACGGACAATGGAAATAAGGTTTTATAACACTTTGTAAGCTCAGGATTGCCAAAGACTGTTCAAATTAAAAAACAATTAGATTTATTGCGTCTTATTCATCGCAACAAGAATCTATGTGTTTTTTGTGCCTGATCGATCGAGCTGTCGCAGTAGAAATAGAGTACGAATTTTACTCGATACTAGTACTACGTTCGGAACACTGACTGGTCCGCTTCGGGGTCAGATCGTTCCAGAACTCTAAGCGAGTCGATCAACGCTTCTGTCAATTAATGTGTCGTTGTAAAACTAAATAAACAGTCGAAGTCGACCAGGGGCCTAGTTCAAGTATGCACACATGCGATGGCGGTAAGTAACGGTCAGTAACGCCCGCAAGAAGAGCATTTAGAAAATGTATGGCACAATAGTATTTTATTTTACGCGAATGTTACACATTGAAATCAAACTACGGATTACGGATTCTATCGCGATATATTATAATAATCCATCTAGTACGAAACTAAACAGAAGCTTGTACTATATATTGTATATTGTTTTTTTTTGTTATTACATTTAAATGGAATAGTCTAGAAACTTCATTTTTATTATTATTCGACGGTTCGACCACTTTTCAGAAGCCACGGAAAGGCTGGTACACACAGTGCCCGCGGCCCGTGCCGCGCGACATGTGCCATCGGCTTTTATCGGCCGTCGGTGCTGCCGGCATCAGCCGCAGAAAGCCGCCGGACATCATTCCAGTTGTATAGAACGGCCACACACAAGTAGCAAGTTGCAACCCGGGGCCGACCGACGGCCATGCCGGTGGCTCCTTCGTGCGGCAAAGTCGGCGGCTTTGTATGGCGCCGGGTTCCACGCGGCTTAGCCAGCGGTCGTGCCGCCGCGCGCCGGCTCTGTGTGTAGGAGTCTGAAGAAAGCTCGCAGTTTGTTTTCAATGTATGGAATACCGTTCTAATTCAAATTCAAAATCCTTTATTCATTTGGGTCACAATGTGACGCTTATGAACGTCAAAATAATAAATTTATAAAATAATTACTTATAGACTCTACATTTACATTTACTGCCACGTTCGCAAAGCAATAGGTAGAACCATGAGAAAGAACGGGCAATAAAACTCACGGTCACTCTTTTTCATCGCCAGGTTTTACATAATACACATACATTTACATTTTGTAAGGTGCTGCAACTGTTACACCTTCTATATCACTTGTATATATTTACTGTACATAATAATACTCAAGCGTAATACTTTTGATGTTCATTTGGTTAGCCTCCTCAGAATAGACATGGTGAAACAGGAGCATCCACTTACATTGTAATTATATACCTAATAATGCAGGCAATCCGCGAAAGTGATCAGAACCATGATGGAAATTATGCAGTTAAATATTAAAATCTAATACCAGCCCGCAAGACCGTCATCGACCAGTCATCGCAAGTAGCACCCGTTCAAGAGTATGACGCATGTCCCAGCCATCATCCCTCTCGCCATATTAGAGGGACAGGGATGACCCAACACACGACGCCACCACAAGAAATGACATTTTAGTGAGCATGACGACAACGGTATACGAACCAGCAGTAAGAAACAATCTATTGGTATACTGACCATGACCGCCAATTACCTCCATTTTCCAGATCGTTATTATTAACATAAATTAGTGAAACGCGTGAAGGAATGCAAATGTAGAAAGAATTTGTAAAGGTGACAAGTGAACAATGATATGATCAGGGATAAATAATGTTAAACTAAATTCAACAAATCATAAAAATATCCAAATCATTTAACTTAACATGTAAATAAAATAATTGTGAGTTAAACAAGCCTAAGCCTATCCCCACGGTGTCTTATCATTTAAAAATTCCTTAATAGTGTAATAACCCCTTTGTAAAAGAACGTTCCTAATTGTCCGTTTGTATTTGTGCATGGGTAAATTCATTATTTCAAGAGGCAATCTGTTGAAAAATCGTATACCAATCCCCGCAAATGAGTTCTGAACTTTATGTAGACGGTAGTTAGTTCCCACTAGTTTATGCTTATTCCTTGTGTTCACTTTGTGCAAATCACTATTTTTGCGGTATATAATTAAGTTTTTCTTAATGTACATTAAGTTAGCATATATATATACTGCGAACGCAACTGTCAATATATCTACTTCTTTAAATTTATGACGTAAAGAATCTCTAGTACCTAACTTATAAATTGCACGTATGGCCCTCTTTTGAATGACAAAAATAGTCTGTATATCAGCAGCTGTACCCCATAACATTATTCCGTAAGACATTACGCTGTGAAAATAACTAAAGTAAACTAGTCTAGCAGTATCTATATCTGTGTATTCCCTAATTTTTCTAACTGCAAACGCTGCAGAACTAAGTTTTACTGCGAGACAGGATATTTGGGCGCCCCACTGAAGCTTACTATCTAAAGTTAGACCTAAGAATACGGTTGATTCGACTAGTTGAATTGTTTCCTTATTTAAAATTATATTAGTAGGAACACTTTTGACATTAGGCAAAGAGAATTTAACACATTTCGTTTTGCTAGAATTTAGTATCAAATTATTTGTCGAAAACCAATCTAATACTTGTGCAAGAGTGTTATTAACTTTAAAAATTAGTGACGTATCGTCGGCAAACAAAACAATATCACATAAATTTTGAACGAAGAACGGCAAATCATTAATATATATTAAAAAAAGAAATGGACCGAGAATTGAGCCCTGTGGAACGCTCATTCCCACTGGCAAACCTAGAGACCTACTCCCATTAAAATCTACATACTGAATTCTATCTCTAAGGTAGCTGGCAACAAGATTGAGTGCGGTATCTCTAATACCATAAAGTTTCAATTTACGTAAAAGTGTATTATGTTCTACACAATCAAACGCCTTTGACAGGTCATAAAAAACACCAATGGCATCCTTCGAGATTTCCCAAGCTTTAAAAATATGCTTTAACAAAGTTACACCGGCATCAACGGTGGAGCGACCTTTGGTGAAGCCATACTGCTCACTGTGAAATAAATTATTTGTGTGAAAGTGGCTCTCTAATTGATGCAAAATAATCTTTTCAAAAATTTTACTAATAGCAGGCAAGATAGAAATTGGCCGAAAATTACTAGGGTCGCTCTTGGATCCCTTTTTGAATAAAGGTATCACTTTACTGTGTTTCATTAGATCAGGAAATACCCCACCCATTTTTATTGTTAAGTGTCTTGAATACCTTCAGTATGTCATTGGTGTCAATATATTTAAAATTAAAAAGCACATCACACTCATTCACATTGCCCCTAACCAACATTTCTGCTTTGCTTGAACATGAATCTAGACAGCTGGTTGTGTTCACTGGTATGTTTATGAAGAAATTGTTTAAAGTCTGAGCAACATCAGTTTTCCTAGTAATAATTTCACCATTAAATTTTAATTCATAATTGTTATCTACTAATTTAGCTCGCCCAGTCTCATTGTTAATAATTTTCCAAGTAGTTTTAATTTTGTTATTGGATTCTTTGATTTGATTGCCTAAATATAAGGATTTGGCTAAAGCACATGTCCTCTTGAAAACTTTTGAATAATTTATAACATATTCAATAAATTCAGGACTAAAATTGTATTTCTTCATACCATACAGATCATACAACCTAGCTCTACTTTTGTAAATACCTACTGTTGCCCAATCACAAAAATTTACTTTAATGCTTCTTGCAAATGTCTTCTGTTTAAAAAATTTATTGTACTCATCATGAATAGTGTTAAATAAGCATTTTTATAATTCATCGGGATCATCAATGGTTAAGTCAATGCTGGCGATCTTGGCAGCAACATCATTACTAAAGTGTTTGAGGCGAGCAGAGGTAATTGGCCTACATGTAATTTCTTGTACTTTAGGGGTTGTATTCATTGTAATTACAACCTTTTGCCCGCAGTGATCCGATGTCAAGTCAGTAAAAACAGCCTTACTTAAATAAAGACAATTGCAAAAAACATTATCTAAGCATGTAGAAGAATGTGAGGTTATTCTGGTTGGTTCAGAGAACAAAACATTTAAATTAAATGAACTAAATAGGCTAACTAACCTAGTACAAATTGGTGATTTTTCTAACAAATTTACATTAAAATCGCCACATACGATTTTAGACTTCCTACTAGAAATTATGTGTTTTAAAACATCCTCTATAATGCTTTCAAACTGAGTGAAGTCGCTTTGTGGTGGTCGATACACACACACTATTATATGTGGTTCAAGCTCAACACAAGAAATTCTAATCGACGATCTAGGAACACGCTGGTGCTCAAGAGGATCGTTGGTACTGTGTTTTGCTATAACGGTCTAGAAATGTGTGCCAAGAAATTTAAGATAAGATCAAGTATCTTTGATAACGCTTACATGATTTGATACTTGTTTATTTTTGTCACGTACAAATCCTAACTAGATAGAACAAATTGTCGCAACTGTTTTTATAATAGCGCCATCTAGCAGGCAGTAGCGATAATGAGGTTGGTGCGTAATAATTTTCGGTTGCCACGTTTATATACAGTATGTACACAAATAAACAAATATCTATGAGAATAATAATAATCATTAACTTATCGCGTCGACAGCTGATTCTTTCTTAAGCAGAACAGTAGTTATTAAAGAAATATCTAATTAGGGATCTAGGTATTTAGATAAACCTATGTGAAATCAATCTTGCAAGATTTTACAATGCCTGACTAGGTACTAAAATATTACCTTTACTTCACACATGCCGATATTTTTAAATCTAGTAATATACACCGATATGATAAGATTAGGCAGGTATCTATTTTTAAATAGGAGCTTACATGACATAAGTTTAAACATTGTGTCGTAATAAAATGATTTCAAATTACGTCTTTGAACTTGTAAATTATTTTCGTGAGATCACTGTTTGAATACAAAATTATAATTCAACATAATTGGCGTATTACCAGCGTACGAGCCTTTATGCTCCATTGTATGTCGATAGAAAGTACTCAATATTACCTCCGTGTTAGTATTAAAAATACAATGAATAAAATGACGTAAAGTTAGCCTGCACATTCATTCACATTCAGAACGCGTCGCGTTTTTATTTATTCCATAATACCGCTTATCGGCGCATCATGCCGGGTCGTACTTACAGTGTTTCTGTTTAGTTGCCATACGGGCAGCACACTAGCTGCTCGTGTTAGTCGCTCGCGTCCCGTGCTGCCCTCTGTTGGAACCGCGCGCTGTCGGTTTTGCCTCCAGTGACCTTGGCGCATCGGGCCGTGCCGTTCATTGGCCGCGAAGCAAAGACGAGTTACGTTCCTTCGGCTGCTCCCTAAACTATGCCATTCGACAACAGTACACACCATCGCACGGGGAACTCTCCCGTGCCTCCCTAACTGGTCGCGCCACCGCTAAGTTGACATCGCGCGTCACCTGTCAAAATGACGTGACGTTAACAGACAATCGTGTTTATAACCTCTCACTGTGAATCTTATTACTTTTTTAGTGCAATAATATGAAGGTTGGCAGAATGTCGAACGTTGTGAAACACAAATTAGGTAAGTTACACTTTGTTTGAGTTTTTAGGTTATGTAATGCATTGTTTTGATCGGTGGCGTTCGCCGACACAGTCAAGACATGGAGCGGTTGATAGCCATTTACATTACAGCAGACAAAGACGTGATCTCTGTGCGATTCTAAAAATAGCACTCACTGTAATGGCGGTTAATCAGCAGTTTACTCTTGATTCAAACCCTAGTGGCCATATTTCGTATAACGTTACTTATGTACCGTCTGTAGCCCACCATAATCATGCATTAATTCCGTGCTAACTTATTTATGTTATCGTAAACAAACTCAAGTCGGATATAACTGAACAAATAACTTTAATTGTAAAATAAACGACGATAAGTGGCTCAAAGTGTCACTCCATGCAAAATTGTTTGTTTTACTGATTGCTCAAATTAAAAACTGTTAAATTTCAATTTGCCGCTTTCTAATCAATAATGATATCAATAGGTATAACGGTGTGCTCTTACTGACACTGAGCCTTCAATTTAATTAATGAAAACGGAATTGGCACCTGTCTGCTGCCAGTCATTGCATGTGGCTAACCGGCTACTGACAGGCGGGATACTGCATTTTCTAACACAAGCTATAGGTTAAATTGATTATTTCTAATATGACGGTAATCTTTTGAAACACTGAGTCTGAAACATACTGTTTTGATATTATTGCCACTTAGAATTCAATAAAGTATTTCTCGATAAGGCGGATAAAAAACGACTGTTTCGCTTGTTTGTTACCGAAACTGTTAATTGATTGCACACATTCAAGGACTGTGTATCGTAAATTTGTCCAAAAGATAAATGACAAACGACAATGCGTAAGCATACGTTTTAGATAAAAGCGCGTATCAAAATTAATCAAATATAATGATTTTTATGGTGAGTCGACTATCAGAGACACGCACGGATCAATAACAGTTATTTTCATTAGCAGTCTGACCGTCAATCAAGAGATACATGATCGCCAACAGTAAACTTAAGCAATTGTTTTAACAGTCTTTCACTATAGTCTCCAAGAAATTCAAATAAAACCAATTTATTGACAGGATGCTTCTGGTAAATGATATAACAAATCAATTTGTTACTATGTTTCTAGGAATTGATTCAGCTTTCTCTATAATTTTAATACATTAATATATACTTAAATCTATCACCAATACCTAGGCTGAGAAGTACTAGTAGAGTAAAATATGCGTATTGCATTAGTGCGTTTTGTAAAGATAAGAAACGACTTAAAATATAAAATAATTCGCATTAGTAGTTGGATTCGATAAGGAAAAGAAGACTAATAAATGTTTTAAAATACTCAAGACACTTAAGATTAATGAAAAGGTCTCATAAATAACTTTAATGTAAATTTTTTAAGCCGTTCGATATTTTAGAAAATCAACTGTACCTACTTAGTAACTTGCATGTGAGTAAGGACTACGCATTCAAAAAGAAAAACTAAATTTTTTCTTTCATCTGCCCACGCGTTTTCATCGTGTCCATTAAAATTGTTTGGAGAACACAGTAAAGTTTATTTGGGTTCAAATTCAAGACAGACACTAAAATGTAAAATTTTCGTCTAGCTGGTTATAATAACGTTAAACTCCTATTCTATTTGTATAACATGTTTGTCGACAGCAATCCATTGATCTATAAAGTTTATTTTAAGAATCGCGGTATTCTCTTTCCATCACATTTCTTTATTTTCATAATTTCTTTTATTTACATCAGTCCTTAGATTATGTCCTGTGCCTCGCTCGTCTTTCGTGAGAAGATTCTGTACTTTATCTTCTAACGGAAACCGCACGACCAATATCCGTTATAATTTTACTTTACTACCAATACTTCCTGACAGACCATTAAATTAACGAGAATTCGAAGTCTTTTTTTACATTTATATCGCTCCACAAACCCTATTAAATATTCCGAAGGCATCATTAAGGCTCGTTCGCAGGTAATTCTTAAGCCGTTACTTTTTAATTGATGTTATATTTGATATTTTTATCATAAACATGTGTATGATAAGTATTATAAGATAAAAGGACTATAATATTATCTTTAGTTGTTATTTAATATTTTAACTGTAAAATCTGTCCGGTCTCAAATTGCCGCACTTTACATATTGCCAACTTTCTCTGATCCTTGTGATTTGCTTGATGTGTTCGTTATCGAGATTTATAAATTCGTAAATAAATACAGAAATAATGAAATGTGAAATATTCTGTTTAATGCATTTTTGAACTATAATGGTATCCTTACATACTGAACCTAAAATTTCATCAATCTGCCTGCTCCATTTCGTCCTAAATTTAACTCGATTTCATTACTATTTCCCCTTGATATTGTTAGCTTAGTACGAGTGGAAATTCTTGAAGCGACAAAGTACCAATTTAAGAATGTATCTACCAGCTAAGGTGAAAATATCAAAGTAGGTAGGTATTCAGCCTTTTTTTTTCGCGAGAAAAATTCTTATGCATACCCCATCTGTTCGGGGGACAAATTAAGGTTTTGTGGGACTAGGTATTTAGCCTACCTTACCTAGTTGAGTACTGCGTTCACCATGATTAGATAGACTATACTCATAATAGGAATAATTGACAAAATATTACGCTTCTTATTTGTTATTTTGTCCATATTATTATATCAACAAATCTTGGGCATTATCGAAATTGACATTTTGAACAACTTCTATGTCGATAAATCGACTATGCTCAAAAGAGAAAAATATAAACGTGTTGAATAATATGATTCCAATAATTTTGAATAACGCAATAACTACACAGTGAATGGTATAAATACATTTGATGAAATGCTTTGCAACCATGTATGTAATTATGGTTCTACGTATAAAACGATTGTTTACATTTAAATTTGTTTACCTGAACCTCATTGTTTCATAATGTAGGTTCACATACCATATTTGATGTGGATTTTTTCTTTTACATCAACTAACATAAAGTGCGAAAGAAACAAATCATTTCCGATAGGTTTGTTGTGACTGCAAAGTCCAATGTAAATAATCATTCCTAAGGCGATAATACAGAAACGTAGAAAACTAGTATTATAGGAATGCAGTGAGAAGAAAAATAGCTACTTTTGAAGGGTCGAATTGTTACAATATACAGTTTATTCAAACCAGTACATACGAGCACATTCTTTGAATAGGTATTTCAATATTTTCTCAATCAAATAATAATTTTGAAGTTAGGGTACAAGATCTATTTTTTTTTTATGCACGTTGCATCATGACGTCATTTGTGAACTATCTATTCGTAACCACGCTGTGGAATAAGACATAATATTTACGAATTGTATTTTAATCATATCTTTTCTATTAAATTCATCGATTTCTCAATTGTTGATTTAATTAATACTAACAACAACGATAATTAGATGTCTGATATACATGCTCGATAAAACTATAAATAAAGACAATTTCATGTTGACTATAAATCGTAATATTCTTGCGTAATTATATTCTTAAATTCTTACCTAATAGTTAATCCAACTGAGCAATAAATATTGCTAAAACTATTTGTTAATTTTCTCGTTGCTCACGGAATTTGTATAAACTAGCAGCTATTTATTTTAATGTCAGATCTAACAACTAAGCTGCCTGTATTCAAACGCAACAGGGATCTAATTACTTTTTCGATTACGTTGATCGGGTAATAAACTCTAGGTTTTAGTCGTAAGAATACATTTTATGTATGTATTTACTATACGAAATCTTTAAGAAATAGTAATAAAATAATCTGAGGAATATATCTCCGCATCGTTTTCTCGAGTGTCAACTCTGTCAATATACATTACTACAATAACATCTCAATCACCACTCGAGTTGTTTACTTTGCAAGTTGTTGAACTTAGATTTGGTCTCGTCAGAAAAGGCAGACTGCATACAATATAAATGTATCTAGTTTCATAACTAAATAAAATGATATTCTATTTACTAAACATCAAGAGTATGCCTAAGAATAAATCCTGTGGATATCAAGGGACTTATAACCTCAAAGCAACGGATTTAAACAACCTGTTTCGCAAACATTGTTGACCAATAAGTGGATCGAGCTATTTTAATTTCTATTTAAATTTACGCCACATGCCACTTTTATACTTATTCAAATAGTTAATAGCTTCAAACTGTTAACGTATCACGCAAAGTGTAGTGAGGAATTTAGGTCTCACAGAATATTTGGGAAACGTGTGAATGAAAATTTATTTAAATGTATATTAATAATATGCCTGAGAGCGAATATTCACCTAATTTGATAGCCTCACAAAATCTTCTCCTCACAAAAGAGTTTAAATCTATTAAAACAATTATATTTTTAGGTAAAGGCAAATAATTTCATTTTTTTAATTATTTACGCCGCGTTTCTAATCACACTTTTCGCATTAACACTGTTAGTATAATTTTGATATATGCCTGTTTGAAGCTGTTAATCGTATACGCGCGTAAAAACAGGTTTATGATTCTATTAAATATCGTTAACTTTAGTAGCATGTAGATATATTATCTTAGATCATTTTATTAAATCATAGTATGAAGACAGGCCGTCAGCTTCATTGTCATAATGTCATACGAAAGATTGATATCGCAGACATAAATTAATGCTAGATTAAGATATCAGCGATTGTACTACGTATTTGAATAGAATATATTATGCTATTATTAGCAAAAATCTTTATTCTGTCTTTGCAATATAGCTTCTCCTTGTCTGCCGTGTTGAATTTCATGCGTAATCAATTAAATACTGTATTTTATTTAATTATCTGAATAAAATATAATCGTATTCTATTAGACTTTTGCCGAGTTCAAGGCTATCAATATTTAATTTGACGTATTTTTAATGAACAGCAACTTTTAACACCCAGATACATTTTAAACAGGATTGCTTAACAGAAATCGTTTAGTCATTCTGGTAATAGATAGATCGTTTTATTTAAAGGTCTTTTCCCCTTAATAATTAAAAATAATTGCTTCACGTATTTTGTTAATACAGAAGGCCAGTAATTATTATAAATACTTGTAATTCTATTTATTGTAAAAGGTCATCTTCACTGCGTTGACCGCTGATATTGGTTATAAAAATAGTTGAGCATTTCCAACTCGTATCAAGGTCTGTTGTTTAGTTAGTGATGCGTTAAAAATAGACTGATTCTTGTCTTTTAACGGCTGTAGCTATGGCTATTTTATGGATCTGAGAATTTTATTGTATTTACGTCGTAACTAGACAATGATTTACTCGTTGTACTATTTAGAAATCAGCTCTTCTTTTACCTAAACGATAACTATCTGGAAAATTTTGACCATTCGATAATAAAAATTCTATATTCATAGTCCGAGATAAGATAGTGCTGCTAAGCCTAAAATGAAGATTGCAAATATTGTTCTATCATGTTTTCACGACTTAATCGAGTTCTGAGTAAATCAAGTTTTAAATAGCCGTGGTAAATATTGTGAGGAAACTACAAGCTAATAATAAATACCAAGTGTGTATAATGCCCCGAGAATGGTGATAACGTTCCTATTACGTTGATCATGAATAACCAATACAACTGAATTATATTATGGTTGGCGCACACATATCGTCTCGGAAATGGCTCGGGCTGCCGTATTTCGTCGCGCCAACAACTTAGAGCGAGGCTACGCAGTTCCAGTGTTGATAAGTGTGAGTTGCAAGAGGGAATTATGTGTAAAGAATTGGCTCTAGTTGAGGTTATATCTTTCCGTTGCTGAAGCAATATATGGGCGCCAACCATAACACGGAATCATTCAACATTACCCAGCCATTACGCATTAAGTTTATATCAGGTATTGCAACTTATAATAGCGTTTGCTTGGGTTGCCATTTCGAATTCCAATTCATCACAATTAAGTCTTCAAATATCGTTCAACTTCACTTTTTAACAGATTCCTTTAAAAGCCGTTTTATTCTTCTCAATTTTAACATCTGTTTAACAACTTGTGTAGACATCTTGCCATAATCTTATTCGGTGAACATGACTAACTGACAAGGGTGACAAGAGTCATATAAAAACTTAAACTCATTAAATGTTACCAGGCTAAAATCGTGACTTAAGTATAGCAAAAAACTTATAGACCACAACTGCAGACTAGTAGATGAAATATCTATCAATCGTGTCGTAAAATCGAAGACAGAAACTGGTCTCAGTATTGGTGTCATTACGTTGACAGCAGTTACAGATATAATGAAATTGATACCACACGTCAGTAGCTTTGGCCCAATATATAAGAAACACAGTAATCTCATTATCATTATCTTAATATTATATAAAATCCTTGCGTTACTGACTGACTGACAGACACGCTACAGCCGAAACTATTGGGCACAGGAAGCTGAAATTTGGCATGTATGTTCCTTTGGGATCGTAGGGGTGCACTAAGAAGGGATTTCCCGAAATTCCCACGGGATCGGTCAAAACGGGTAAATTGAAAAAAATGCAGGCGTAGCTGCTGGCGTCCTCTAGTTTTACTATATCTGCAGATATAACTGACTGGTTTGAAGTGCTGGACTGGAATCGAAAATTATCGTTTCCAAACCACAATTTGCCAGTTTCATGACGAGATTTTTGTGTTATGTTCCTAATAACACATTAAAGTTTGAAACCCATTTTTTATTTGAAGGATAGTGTATAATATAAATTACAGTAACTGTGTACTGTGATACAGTAACTTTTAACTATCTAGACAGAATGATTAAAGAAGATTTGAGATTAGGTCATTTTGGTTTCAATAGATTCCTAGCTAAGTTTTAGTGAAAATATTATGGAAAATAGTGTAAGGACGGTCGAAGTTTTATTTTAAGTTTTCAATCCAATTATCTATGCCAAAAGAATGTCACTCGATTCCAATATTCTATCAATGTGTCGCCATTTATCGCCACTCATTCTGATCAAGCATTAGAACAACGTTTCGACAGCACTGTTGATGAATTTATTACAAGTGGCTTAAATACCCCAAAATGACGGTTTTCCCACAATTTTATTATTTAGAGTACTTTTAGCTAAACCAACTCACATCGCCTTGGTATTTAGCAATTCTATTCTGGACGTCACACATTAAAGCACACTAAACGGCTTAGTAACATTTACTTAGTATTCAACAATGTCTACTTTTATAGCCTACTAAGCAATGAAACAACCTTTTTATTTCTTTTTAAAGACCACTACCGGACTGGGAATTATTTCTGTATAACGTGTGACTATAAGAACACCCGTCCGTGTGGTGACGGATTAAGAATACGGATTGTCACCACCCTATATCATCCCATGGGTATCGTAAGAGCCGACAGAGGGAGCATATCATGCAGAGAACAGCATTGTAAGAGAAGGAAAACTTGATACAAAGCCTATACCAACCCGTTTGGCCAGCGCGGTATAGTAGGCCAATTCCTCCTTTCAAAGGAGAGGCCACTAGCCTGTAACAGTCCACTGCTGGACTACCAGGAGTGGACTGTTACAGGCTGATGATGATAAGAACACCCAGAGCCGGAACAACAGTATCAGATCACACAAAAAACTCGAAATGTAGGAATCGAGTGACACGCCATGTATTGGCATTGGTGACGTGACTACTACGCCATACATGCAATCAAATAGATAGATAGTTTCGTGTAGTGCCCATAAGTCGTTCTGCTGAATGAATAATGCAGGTATGCAAAATATGTAATGTATTACTCGTTGGGACACGTGACTGGAGTAAATAGTAGTCGTTCGAGGTACCGCCGTGTGTTGAATTGCGAACGTTCGATGGTTATATATCGTCTCAATAACATGCATTCTTTGATCATCTCCGGTTGGTTCGAGTTCCAAATGATTGTCTATTACACTGGCTGCGTTTTTTTATTTTGTCCCACTAACAGTCAGTTTCAGTTTCATTTAAAAAAAATGAACTAGTATCATTAAGCTAATCTGTCAACTAATTCAATCCTAAATTATGAGATTAAATTATGAGTTACCTTCTTATATTTCTGCTGTACGTACTAAACAAGTATTTCTTACATATGCAGTAAAAGTAATTTTCATAAATTTTAATACATAGGTATTAATATTTATGAAAATTACTTTTCGTTATTATTACAATTACGTTCCATAGAAAATTGACTTAAAATTAAATCTATGATTGTAGTATGTAAGAATACTATAATCAAACCTCATATTTATGGTGTACATATACATTTAAGAAACCGTTAATAAATAGTTTTTACTCTAACAGCATATTATAGTTATCCGAGTGCAGCGCATGCATTATTCCGAGCGTGCAGCAAACCGCCCATCCGTTTCTTGACTATAATCCCATAGCTACTCATTACAACACCCACGTAACTATGATATGATTTACTCGTAATTGAGATAACATTCCTTCCATAGACTTGTCCGAATAATATTTCTATGAAACGAAATAAGATCCCTTACAACTACTTGGTCTAACATTATTGTATGCTTTTACATAATTAAAGTAACTTCTGAATATGATACAGGTAATTTATCATACTCTTAAGTAATGTGTTTTAATTCCAGCATATATTACTTTCAATAAAATAAATGAAGATTCCGTTTTGGCATATAAGTAGGTACACGTTAAAATTCAAGATATTAGTAGTATAGTATAGATATAGTAGGTACACGTTAATATCTCCAATTTATGTTATTTGCTTGTACGCGAGTGAGACAGTGATATACGTTATTGTGGGTAAATTGCTATATCCTACTGCATGTTAATAATTAAGCAATTTATTATTATAGCTGTTAGAAAGGCCTATGAGATAAAACTATAAATTATTTCAAATGATCATATATGTTTAATACTCTATGGAGAAATTCTGTTGATTGCAATCGAAAGGTCGCGAATGTGAACCCATAGTTATAATGAGGAAGCTCATCTGGGATTTCATATTGCGGCATTTTATAATGAAATGTCGTTAAAAACGTGAGAATATTTCAATGTCCATTATAACTTGTATGATGTATGTACTAAGAGCTTCCCGCTGCTTCGCCCGTCCTCGTTTTAGGCCTTCGGAACTTGAGGGTCCTTAGGGACTATAAAACATGTTTCCTCAGTGGATTCCGTGTCATGGTTGCACATTAGAAAATCAAAACTTTTCTGAGCAAATTTCAAACGAACAACGTACAAATCAACAAAGTTTAAAATAACGATGGTCATTTGATCAAAATTTCCACCAAAGTCTGGAATATCAATGTTTACATTATTTATTACACTATTGACCAAATCGTTTAAGTACAAAATCCCTAGTGCTAGTGCCTAGGGTTAGGTGCGACGAACTAAATAAATAGGTTATGTTAGGTTCTCTTTTGACCCTTAACCCAAAAATAGGAGCCCTGCGAAGCAGGGCTCCGTCAACTTAGTCCACATTCTTCACACTAGTTTAATAAACTGAAGTTGACGGTGCCCTGCTTCGCAGGGCTCCTATTTTCGGATTAAGGGTCAAAAGCGAACCTAACATAACCTATTTAGTTACTGGAATTACAGTCAGACCTAACCCTAGGCACTCGAAAGCAAAGAAATCATTATTAGTCTTGTGAAACATTAGTTTAAATAAAATTAGTGCATTTGAAAAATACGGTCAAATGACATTATTTCAGAGAAATAAATATGCTAAATAAAATGTTCCACTCGGGATTTTTTTATACCTACATTTAAATTAATAATTCTTAATAAGAAATCATTTGTGATTATAAAATGTGATTAGTTATGATTTGATATTTTAAAATTACATCTAGCAACTTTTGATCAGTCGTTCATTTGATGTCACATACATTGGGATTCTAAAATTTTTCTAAATAAAACATTTGGTCATTAAAATGTTGTTATTTCGTTTATTGTTCTTTTGAAATATGCTCGAGAAAGTTTTGATTTTTTTATATGCAACACGCGTCATAAATGGTTCCCAGTGTCAAAGTTTCAGGTTTACTATAGCAGTTTCGACTTTGCTATATATCTATTTTGACGTTAGGTAATGTATCTATTTTCAAACATTAAGAGGAAACACATTATCGCAGCATTTCAAGAAAATTCTTAGTTTATTTAGATTTGAATAGGTGGTTTATCATAGACTATTCTTAAATGCATCTTGACATATTGAGTTCAGGCTCTTCCGCGTTCAGCAATAAGATACCGCAGTAAGTCCTACTCGTTATTTATTGGAGTATTTCAGAGTGTCTTAAATCTTAAATGCTTGAGGAAGTGTCCAAGAATCTGGGCAATGCTGAAGTTGGTTTTTAAACTGATTTACACTAGAATATTGTTTTAATTTAAATTTCTAACATAAAAGAGACAGCATTGCCTAACATTTTTTTTTCTAGAAGGTATTTTTTGTGTACGTAAATGTTATGCTGTCTCTTACATGTTATTTTATGTAAGAGACAGCATAACATTTACGTACACAAAAAATACCTTTTAGAAAAAAATTTTAGGCAAGAATCATTGTAGAACAAGAAAGGTTTGCCATGCCTCATGTATGTAAATGGCTCCTTAACGACGGTACCTAAATATAGCTTTTATTCGTAACACTTGAATTATAAATGGATTACGGGCAACCAAATTTATTATGAATATTCTGAGTAGTACCCATCTCACGTACGTAGTTGTTTCTCAATTTGCGACGATCACGAATGCAGTGTCCACACGTACGACTTGATGTGACCTTATGTAGTCCCGTTTCGTCTATTCATTACACAACAACCAAATTTCGTGCACGTTCCCTTATGAAATTTCGACGCTAGTCTTAGCTTCCATTTTAAAGCAAAAACATTTACATTCAATGAACGAAAGCCGAATATATTTATGTGGTCGCCTTCGTTGGCAATATCGCCGATGTGAAAGGATTTATAATAATGGCACAGCACAATCTTATGTACTTAAGGATTATCTTAGTTTACTTGATTATCGTTGGCGCCTCTTGGGTTGCTCGAAAACCAGTCTTTCTCAACCTTTTTCGAGACCAGACCCTTTCCCTCGACACCATCTCATGAATCTGTGAAACATGATCTTACCATATGCTTTCATAATTTTATTTATATCTAAGAAATACTCAGGTCAACTTTAAATACATTAGACATTTATAAGCATAATTAATAATTATTAACTCATTAAGGAGATATTAATATGCAGACATAATCTAACGATTAGAATTTTAATGAGAATACGTGATATGGAGATGCATTACGAAATATTAATATACATATTTCCAATTCATTTTGTGAACGTTATAGTGCAACATTCCTAATGCGAGAGAAATTATTTGCCAGACAATTACGAGATGATGCAAAATTTAGATATAATATGACCAAAAATAATACATCTCACAAATTACAGTGATGACAATTTTGGACACCAATTGAAATAGTCTTCCAAAGCCTTATGACAGGGCATTACCTGTATGTGGTCCGAATTAGGGAATGCGAATCTCGCGAGATTGGGGCTCAAGCGAGATCTCGCGAGTTAACGAATAACAATACTGCGAGATCTAGCCAATTTCGAGATCTCGCCAATTTCGAGATCTCGCAAGATTGGCAGTTATGAGGTTTTTAATAAATTTGAATTACAATATTTCAGTAAATTAGGAAAAAAATAATAAACATTGTAAGTATTTTATGATAAACTTTTTTTTTCACGATTTTTCAATAGACGTAAAAGCATCAAACAATTTTCGTCCCGCGACCGCTACCTCGGCGGCCGCCTCATGGTAGGGGGGCCCACGATGTTAAATCGTGATTTACTCGAGCGTGATAGAGACCTATTGGGTTGCAAAGCTTAGATGATAAAAAGATTAAAATTTTAATAATGTATACCTTTTCATCGGTTGGGGGTGCGGCTAAAATTTTTCAAAAATGTAAAAAAATACTGTTGCATGGACATTTTCGAGCGTGTCAGATATTGATAGCATCTATGTCTTACGTATTTATCATGTACTCGTAGGTATCACGCGTACTAATCGAAACCAACAGATCGCAACTCCGGCCGAGTCAGACCGCGCTTCAAAAAGACGTTTTTATGCACGAGTACAATCTCGTTAAACTCGCGAGATCTCGTCCATTTTTCGTCCGAGATCAATTTCGCTAAAAAGGCCGTGATCTTGCGAGAACGAGATCTCGCGAGAACGAGATTGCATTCCCTAGTCCGAATAGTAAGTTTCTATAAAAATATGAAAGCTTCGTCATAAGTGCTAACAATTAGATACTAGTTCACCGATCGTAGCTGATACGTTTTCACTGCCACGCAAGGGATTTCGATAGGTATTATACAATGCGGCATGTCCAAAACTGTTCTGAAACTGGAGGAAGAGTTCGGCCAAAGTCCACCACGCTGGCCAAGTGCGGGTCAGCAGACTTCGGTATGTATGCAATGTATAATTCGTATCGAAATCCTAACAGTATAAAAGATATAATAGTATACAATTATCTAGTTACGATTCAACATACACTATATTTCATCATTACTCACAATTAAATAATACTTAATAAATCTGATTATCTATAAACACATAAACACTATACAGAAAAAATGTTTACATAATAAAAATACAAAAAATAAATAAAATCTTAACGCTAACAGTGGAATTTTACTACGTAATATTAACGCTTCTACGAAACAATCAAATCACGCCGGCTCAGTTTATCTTATGTAGTTTTTGGCTTTAATCCAAGCCGAATATTGGATACAAAAAATATCAATAACATATACATAAAATTTGAGAGCACAGACTAAATATACCTGACGGAAAAGTAGTACATTTCGACTAACACTTACATTCGCTACAAAAGTTCAGCATCGTTATATTGCCACTATTAATCGTTCTTCGAATTTTATATTCGAGCAAACTTTATGAGTTATGAATGTTATTACGAATGACTGGCGATGTAGAATTGTCGACTAACTGATCCGTATATCTGTCAATACTGCATCATCAAATTGCCTGGTTACCAGAATAGAAAATATACATGAAACCTATTTATAATTTTGTGAAGAATGTATTAATTCGGGCATGGATATAAAAAATATGAAAGTAGCTTATGAGCAAAGAGGTTTTGTGCAATGCCGCTGTGCGGCTGTGCCATTATTTCTATGTATTTCTTTACAGCCAATTAAAGCCATGCATAATATAGTATTAGAGTAATCATGATGATCATGATTTGAAATAGTTGTTACGTAGTAATTTTTAAGATGGATTTCCAAGCAGGTGACAGTCACTCTCTCCGTTCAAATTAGGACTACCTCCTAGCCTTCTGGCCTTATCAAATCGCCCGTAGTGAGCTGTGTCCATGTCGAGGCACGACTAGTGACCGTCTTGTAGTTGGACAGCAATCATGATATCTCGAATCTTACAAGCGACACAGTCAGCACGAAATGTACATGTTGACTGTGTGGAACGGAATGCGCTGTTTGACATGGCGTGCCTTGATATACCAGCCACGTTAACAGCAGCACAGAAATTTCCAGTAGCATGTTAAGCTCTGAGCTCGTTTCAGTAAAGGTCTTTGCACCATCGTGGAAGGCTGCATGACTGAGAACTTCGCATGTTCCTTGTTAGGTTATCCCGATTGAAAACGCAACGTGAGTACAGCCGTAGCAAATATTATCATTATTTGAATGTCTTTGGGAATACAAAAATAGTCGCAGAAACATTCCTTCAAAGTCATTCCGCCTTATTACAAAACATGGACTAAATATAAATCGAGGTTTAGCCCTTAGCTTACCTGCGTAAAATTGATTTTACGTGCACTATAAACACATTTTTCTAAAACTATTGTCATTAAAATTCTTTGGAACAAATCTCGAACAAAAATATGTAATTATTTGCCTCAAAAAGTCCTTTTGAAAATTCTCCATCACGGTCTAAACCTGGTATTATTTTTAAACCATGTTTTGTAATAAGGCCCATTGCGTTTGGACCTACAAAGTCACTTTCGTAGGTTTCGTTTATTCACATTTGAAGCGATTTGAAGTTCTACTATTGCCAATGAGTGAACTTCATGCAAAAAATGAATTGTTTATCAATGTTGCCTAAGTCTTTGTTCTACAATTTGATGCCTACTTATGTAGTTATGCCGATAGCGTCAGGCAATAAACAATCCATCGATGACGAGTTCTTAATTACGTCTTGCACCGCCATACGTCTCTACACGTGCATCAATGGCTTATTGCCAATAATCATTTCGTTTATCATCTACCTGTTACTCTTGGCTACCACTCCAAACTTCCTATCTATCTATTAATTTCTAAGATTTAACGCCAGCTTAGAGCAACTGAAGGACGTCATTAAAATTGACGTTATTTTGTTTCGCTCTGCGCTATAATTGAAATGGCATTAGCAATGAGCCAATCTGCTGTTGTTGTGCAAGCTTACGTATATGAAATATATAATTGGCTGTCAATTTGAATTTGTTGACTTTATTCTAATTTTACTTGACTATGTTTTGATTTTTAGTGTAGGCTTTAAGATCATTATGCTGTACCGCCTGCACGTAGTTTTGTGCAATTTCGTTTATTTAACAAACGAATTTAATGACATTTGGTAGATAGAAGCTGGTTGATAGGGAGTAAGTTGAAAAATAAGGACGTTATTTTTCGGAGATGGCGATATCTAGAAAAACCTATATATTTGCTGTATTTAAATTGTTTTGGGCTGTTACAATTCTAGTTGCTCTAAGCGATAGTCACACAGATGAAGCAAGCAACTGATGTATTCTAAATTATTAAGATAAATTTACATATATTGCCACCATCTCGGCCATTCACCTCAAGGCCTTTATGACGAATAAAATGGAATATCTTCATTCATTTTAAGTTAAAAGAGGTGCTAAAAGATTTTTAAGGGGTTAAGTAATAAATTTCGTTATTCGTATTCGGTGTTACTTGAAAAGCAGGTCATAAAATTTTAGCATGCGTTAGCACATTTATTTTTGGGTAGTTAATTTAAATCTTGCTAATTACGCCAAGACATAAAAATGTGCCAATTACCACAGCAACAATAAAAAATTCTGATCATATTTATATTTACGCGTTTACTTGGTATTTTGGAATTTAAACTTTCGTTAAGAAGATACATAAGGCAAGTGTGAATGGAACAGGACAAAGGGGAAGACCTAGGCGGACGTTCTCTGACCAGATTGGAGACATCCTGAAAAAAGGACAAGTCAGAAATACCCTTAACAGAAGAGCATGCATGAGAAACTTGATGGGAGTGAGTGAAGCAAGTGAGGTATGTCAGGATCGTTGCAAATGGCGTTCCGTAGTCTCTGCCTACCCCTCCGGGAAACAGGCGTGAGTCTATGTATGTATGTATGTAAACTTTCGTGGTCACTATCATAACTTTTTACTGTTCCTACGGGATATATACCACGTACCTTTGCTTTGAGTAACCGATATTTCGGCACTGTTGCAAGCGCCATGTTCACGGATGTACTGTATGTTACTCAAAACATGTAGGAACAGTAAAAAGTTAGTATTTTATTGTAATGTATTCGTGTTTTGTATTTTTTGTTATACATAATAATATAGATGTGTGAGATTTTTTACCACGTTACCGCTTTCCGCATGCTGAATCAAAGAGTAACATCCGTATCCAAGCCTTACGACTACGACTTAAAAACCACACGGTGTTCCGCAATGTCCCTTATTGCGGTGCCATGAGAGTATCAGATTCTCTGGTATAAATTCGCGATGCGGTCACAAATTGTGGCCACCGAAGAATTCTGTGGACTCAATTCGGTGATTTTGCTTGGCCACCAGAAAATGGCGTCGCTTCTTCAGCTTTACAGCATTACTTTGACAGCGTGATCAATTACACCTTACGGGGTTGGAAATCACGCGCTCGCAGACACGTGATACTGTGGTCGGTAAGAGGGCGCTTTTGCTCTCCCTCTCGAGTCTTCTGCAGATCACTTCTCCAAAGCGCATATCGACCATATAACCGTGGTTAGCCTGTAAGAGCACTTCTTGAGCCGGTTTCTTAAAACTACAAGCGATGTTCGAGGTATAACTCGGTTAAATTGTTCAAGCCATTGCATTTTAAAGAAATGCAATGGCGTGAACAATTTATCCGAGTCGAAACAGGAGAATCACGTTTTTGTTCATTATTCAACATGGAATAAAAAAATGTATCAAGCGTTTTCGATCTATATAAACCAGAAGGTACACAAAGTAAACTAACATAAAAATAAGTAGGCCGTTGCTTATCGCAAATCAATAAAAATATTTGCATGGGTAAATACTACACTCCTATGACCATAAAATTTAATGGTTACCATCCGCAAAATAATCATGAGTGCCGGTTCTAGTTGATTTACAGCTCATCGTATAATCTGCACTAATTTTACTAAAAGCTCAATCTACGTCAGTGCTACTAAAATATTAAATTTAAATTATTTATATAGCTAATTGAATGGAAACAACCGAGTCACTATACAGTGGTTCTCAAATTCATTTTGCGTATCTTACTCAGTGAGATTCGATGAATATTTTTGAATTGAGACGATTTTTCCAAGTTACAATGAATTATGTTTTAGCCATTTCGAAGGTACCATGCTATCCAGCACGTTTGTTGACTTGACATGAAATGGATTGTTGCGAAGATTGCGATGCCGTTATCTTAATTTTTTACTATTTAAGAAATTAATGTTTCATTTGAGCAAAATTTGGTATAAGAGCATATTATAATTCCAGTTGGGTAAGAAGGTCAAACGTCCATCGCTTCTTGGCAAACTTAATATTCTGCCAAATTTTGCAAGACGAGCAAAGTGGACCTAAGAAGACAAGGCCTTAGCTCCTAGCCGGGTCAACCACAGCGTGAAGATGACATTGTGTTAAAAGAATACTACTAAATATTTTTCAAACATGAAATACCTAACATGTATAAAGTGTGAATATTGAATTTCCCTAGCGTGATAGCTTTATCCAATTTGATCCGCATCACTCTTATCAGATAGATTCGATCTGTAAGCCTGTCTGCCATCTGGTGTTTTTCCTATTTATCTGAATTTGCTTTAGAGATAAATTTCATACGGTTAGATACAATTCAATATTCCTGCTGTAGCACTCATGTATTTGATGATTTTCAATAAATATATTGTTTTGAAATTGTGATACATATATTCACACCGGTTTCGAAATTAGCAACCAGAGAAAATATTTTTTATGTTTTGGACTAACCGAGGCTACGATGCAAGATACTGTTTGTAGTTATTAAGTTATTCATCTTATGAACTTTGTGATATTGCTTTTTCTTTTCTATTTTTATGATCACTCTTTACATGAGCTAGTATTTTATTTTAGTGATTTTCACTAAAATAAAATGGAGCACATTATTTTAGTTTGCAAATCGTACTGAAATTGTTTAACAGATCGTTTCAAACCCGCTTAAGCGAGTAGTATAATAAATAAAAAATGTTTTAGTAATGATTAATACGATTTGCCCAATGTTATTGGGATTCCCCTCAAGAGATATTCAAAAATTCATATTTCATCACCTAAGCAATAAAAGTATGAATAAAGATAAAGGTCAAGCTATTTTTCCTCGTAAATTCATTAACTTATTTAGTTTTGATATTAAATCCAGTTGTTAAACATACCTACTGTGAACGACATCATTACATTTGTACATCCGTTTTCTAAGAAATTATTAAATTCAGGCGAATTCTGAAAATTTATATTCAAAATTCGCCCGAATTTCATTTTTTGAACGATATGGTTTGAAAATATTTAGGCCCTCTCATCTGACTTTTGTCCTCCTTGTCCTGTTATTATCGTATAAACAGAAAATACAATTATTACCTACAACAAAAGCGCTAAACACAGCGCGTAACGTGGCCGCCTAGTTTCTCGAGTGTGCAACTTAATAACAGGAGATAGACACATTACTCAAGGAAAATATAATTCAAAACGTAACGAACATAATACAACATATTAATATTCAAGATTAATATTTTTAGTATATATGTTTATTTAAATCTATTTGTAAGTTTCCTTATTAAAGTATAAATAGCGTTTAACAGTTTAATTATGTACCAAAGTATTACCTAATGTATTTAAATGTGCCTATTATCGGAGTTTTCCCTTATTCTGCATAAATCGTATAATTTTCGTATTCATCTTATGATTCAATGGTACATATAAAGTTTACAAGAATACACAATTATTGTTTGTTTCTTATTATTACTATACTCGCATTAGTAATCGTAATTTATTCACAAAATAATACTTTTCTTTGTCGCCTTTGACTTTAGCAGTGGACTTTGAAGCTGTTCATTCAGAAACTGTGTTTCCACTGCATTTATTGCGGTCAGCATTAAAATATCTTGACATTTAGCAACAGCGTACCTCACATAAATATAAAGAGTATATTCAAACAAAGAGTAACTGTAATACAGTGGTGTGCGATTCAAACACAGGTACGAAAGTTTAACAAAATATCGTCGCTATCCCGGCGCATTTTACATCAACTTATTCGAATGCGTTGATATATTGCTAACCATTTGTGCAACTATAAACTATTCAATTACAATTAAAAATTTAAAAACTACTTTGAGCACTGGCGGAAAACTACTTTGAGGAGATGGACTTAATTTCATCAGCAAATTCAATTCCATTTTTCGCTAGTAGTAACTAAGACAGTAAACATGCATAGATGCCAACTATAATTCATTTCAAACTCACATGGTTTTTACACAAAGTCACAACCGACGAAACAAACCTCAGTCGCGTAATTATATGAAATGGGGGTAAATGAATCTGAACTACGTTACCAGCCTTGGTCACATAGTTTGCATTCAGTTACCGGTGCCAAAACATCGGGGAAAATAGAACGTTTCTATTTTATATAATTATTTTCCTTTTCATATAATTATTTTTGTTTCATTTATTACGCGATTGAGGATCCGTTACACAAATATGTATTAACCTTTTTTGTTGGTCAATCATATATAGGTATTAGAATAGAATTAAGATCAGCCTTTTAGTCAGTTATTGCTCTTCTCAATATTATCTTTCGTACATATCTTTTCTAGATATTAATACTACGAGTATTAATATATAGATTTATATACTTAGCCAGCTGAAGCCACCGGTTCAACAAAAAAGCGATAACTATTTAAATTTTGTCCCAGATTACGAATCTGCTACTGATAATGTGTTATACTCTAAAACACCTCTTGTTGTTCTAGCAAAATAAAAGGGTATATCGGGTAATTAAATAACCTAATGTCTGGAAATTCCGGAAAGGTTTTATAACAATTAAAATGCCAATTATATGTCTAAAAAGCTGGTAAAGTCCAAATTTTGGTTTATATCGTTCAGCTCAAGTCTCTAAAGAGGTCAATTCCTCAAAGTTTAGCAAAGATTACATTCAACTTTACAAATATTTAGAGCAAAATATTGTTAACAGTAGATTATTTTATATTTTTTAAAACATTGCAAAGAAAGTAAGATCTGAATTTTTAGTAGAAAGTTAAATATACATACATACATAGACTAACGCCTGTTTCCCCGAAGCGGTAGAGGCATATTAAACGCCCACTTTTCGCCAGTGTTTTGATCCCACGTAATAGGTGGAGAGCCTATTGCCGCTTATCGGGATATTTTGTTTTCCAGAGCCTCGTCCGTTGATCGGCAGGTGCACCACTTGCAGGTGAGGTTGGCTTGGGACCAAGAACTTAGTTCTTGGTGGGAACCCTATGGAGTTAAATATATATGTCGTTTTAATTGATCCAGTGCATCAAGTTTAGTAAATCACGCTAAAGAGAGCGGTCGGCGTGTTTCATCCTTAATTGCTGCTTGAAATAATAACATGCAAAAATACACACAACCGAGTATAACACCAAAATAAATTTTAATCTCAGTAGCCGTAATTAAGTAAAATCATAAAGTGGATATAAAGCAAAGAGCTTTTTAATATCCCTCCTGGAATTCACAGTAAAATATATTTTCATTGAAGCCATCAACCTAACGGAGACACATTACACTTATGACGCAATTAAATTTTGGATCAACCTTTTGGTAAAAAAAATATACTTACAAGAAATTTAAACCTCTCAGTTGAGTGAGTCATACTCGCATATAAGTGCAGAAAGTCGTAAAAGTAAACCAATATTAACTCACTATAACTAACAGTGGTCACATAAAGTAAAATCGTAATAAGTTATAAATAATTCCAGCGTGTTTTAACAAGGCAGCTTAACGTATTCCGTAACTATTTCCATACCGCGTGTTCTATATTTAGACGCGATATGGCATAAATATGACCAGTTTGGTCGAGTTAGTCCAGTTATCGCCACACATCCCAGCCAGGGTTCTATTTTTAGATCAGTTTAGTCATGCATGACCATTTACATAGAGACACTGCGATGCGTTGGCCGTCGTCGAATAAAAGTTGTTACAATGTTGTCAGTCTACTCAGTTGCCCCTAAACGCATGACGTGGTCTGCTTCCTTTGATTTGAGTGTCAATGTTAATGTTATTTAATATATTTTGCTGTATATCTCGAGGATATGTGATTTAAATTGACGAACTTCTTTGGGTACCTTTTTTATATTTTGTATACCTACTTACACTTTCTCGGAATCAGGATTCTTCTTATTCGTGTTTTGATCTGATGCGAAAAACAAATTAACAGGAGTAGTTTAATTTGAATGTGTAACATTCGCGTGAACATAAGGCAACAAATGTGTATTTTTGCCGTGTTTTATTACCACGTCAGTCTGTTTATCTCTTTTCTCGTTACTGTGCCCTAGTGGCTGCTTTTGTTGGGATTTACTACCCAGGTCAGACGTTTTATGAACTTTTTAATAATATATGCATTTACTTGACATTAAAGCTACTAAAATGGCATGGACGCAGTATGCATGCCTCACACACCAGTATTGACACAACTGATTCCATTGTCATGGTCAAAGTAATAAAAGGGCATTTCGGACTTATTTCCATTTGCTAAGTGACAAAACGAGATAATATCAATTATACCTTTAAAACTGTACTTTTTATTGTTTTGGGTGAGTCATTTTTGAGTTAGTTTTTGTTAACGAGTCCAATATCTTGACATTTGCCTCGACTAACATCAAGTGAAACAACTGCTAGTAAGTGCCTTGCCCTTCGTGTTGACATTTTCTGTTCAGACATGGTATCCTAAAACATCTGTCAGTATACGGCACACCTAGTAAGGTATCATTTAGACACGAAAATGTCATTATGCAGACATTATAAAGCACTCCCAAGTACAGTCATTCAAGGATTGCTTCATTTGCTTCCAAACTCGTTGATACTATTCAACATGTGTGCCATAATGCACGAGAATATAACATTATGTATGAATATCAAAGCATCCTTTATTGGACTTTGCTCATCGATGTCGGTACTGAGTGATGACATATTATCGTAAGTTATAGATTCATTATTGCCTGCTGGTCAATAAATACTGATTGCACACATTTATCATTTGCAAAATACTTTATACATACTTGATTGACCTGAATTTGTTTGGCAATAACTATAACATTCGAATCTCAAATGACTATTCATTTTCGATACTTTTGGGTTGTTTTTATATAATGCTTTAATGATGGTTGAAGCCGTTAATTTCACGCATTGTTCAAATTAATCTTTAAAAATTTTGTATTCAAATCTGCTTCCGCTGCGCTTTCTTCAATACAAGTCGATAATAAATGCAATTATGTGTTACAATCCACAAATATATTTCATTTCACTCGTTCTTTCCTTAAATTACTTGGCTATAATAGTAACTTTTCTACTCATATTGCGCATATATTTTAAATCTAAAATTGTATCTCAGCATCTATCAAAGCTTGACAGGCGTTAATGCACTACTTTCAGGATAACCACTTCACTGTCAGTGCTAAATGTTTGAGATCTTTATTGATTCCTGTTATTATGCCAAGAATATTGCAAGTGTCTATCGACACTTAGCTCGTTCTACGTAAATAGGAAATTACAGCTCTATATTTTCTGGTGCAGATAGAATTGATATTTGAAAGCACTATATGATTACTAATATTTGAAAATATTTCACCGTGAAAATGCCAGTATCAAATTCGAGTGAGTGATAAGTTTTTAAGAACTTAATATACCCAATTATTACAGAACTACATTTAAATACTATACATTATGAATAGATATGAATTTCCAAGAGTCGTTTGTTTTCTTCATCATTTTGTTCCACGCTTTTGACAAATTCGTCTGGTAATTTCAGGCATAGGTTTATCTCAAGCTACGACCTATTTTTATATTTCAAAAACAATATTTTGTTATATTTATTGGACCACCGTGTTTCGTATTTACGTAGAATGTACCATTTGCATATTAATAAAAATCTTTGCTAAGTGTCAAAAGTGATGAGAAGTGGTAATATCTGTAGATTTATATTTGCAACTAAATATTATTATAACTTTTATTACATTATATTTTGATCTATATTATTATAACATGTTGTAGCGCTACATCTTCAAAACGAACGAAGATGTTGCGGATGTCATCTTGACATATAAAAGACTCAATATTTCAGTCTAACAACATTATTTGTTGCCTAGGTATTCTACAGAACTGGTTTATCCGAGACGATTACACACTCGCTGACTGTGAGTCAGGTGCTTTTATTATGGGACGCAACAATATTCAAAGTTGTAAATTTGCCAATTCGAGGACACATAAATATAAACATGATGTTATTTTCTGTCGTTTTGTAAAAGAAACACAGCTACTTCGTCCTAATCCCAGGTAGTAAAAGTAATATATCTCGCAAAAAGAGCACGATCAAAGTTAAAGATATCTTTATACCAGAACTACACAGACAAATATCAGTCGTTTTATATATTATATGCTCGTAAAAAAAATATTCAAATAGTATAAATTGGATTAAGATCATAAAGTTCTCTTTCGCCTGAATAATAAACAAATTCATTCATAACGTTAGCTATTAAAATACCATTGGTACAAACCGGTGTGTTTCGTCAAGTCCCAAATACTCTAAAATACGTTTTACAAAACACATCTGTCACCATATTTTAAACTTGACATGCATCGTCAAGACCAAATAGCACGATAAAAGCATTCGGCTAAAACGATCATGCGATGAACCATACGTTTATGTGGTAACAAATGGTGTTCGAACTCGAATTGTGTTTCACTAGTTTAGGGTTATTAATCAGCTTAACCTGGCGGGTTGTACTCGTATTATGACACTCAAAGATGTTTTCTAAACACCATCAAATATAAAGTAAGCACGTTGGTTTTTCTCGAGTTTAAGCTCAATTTTGTTGAGTTTTCACAATCAACACATAGTATTTGCTTCAAAGTTTCAACAATATGAAGTGTTTGCGCATATTATCTTAATACACATTAAAGTCGGCAACAAATTTGTGATCCTTTGAGCGTTGCAGGTGTTTATGGGCGGTATTGATCACAGGGGACCCACTTGCTCGTTTGTCTTCCTATGCAATAAAAAATGCCAAACTTTTGGCATAGAAATAAAAGAAGATAATTAATACTTTTTTCCTTATGCGCTTGACGACTATTTGTGTTTGCTGTTAGAACAACAAAAGTTTCACTGTAATGAGTATGTGCCCATTATACACCGTGTGTTTTGCTTTCGTAAAGTCAGGTCTATCTACACACCCTGATTCTTTACTACTTTACTCTGCAATGTTCTTTAAAACGGTAAAGACAACCCGCACATTGCTCAATATATGACTAAGCAGAGAACTTCTCAGCGCAATGCGAACGGAAGTGAGATCATACCTACTGAACCTGATGCGCATAAGAGATAAAGGTCTTCGCCTTATCTGGTCCATCATAATAGTACCTACAATTACTGCTAGGCGATATGGATCTATAACTCGATACAGCTGCACATCGCTCGTAAATTAATGGTCCGCTGCATCGAATTGGAACGACAATAAAGCTAGGCGTTGACGACCCAAAGCTAGTTGCTAGTCTATTGAACTTAATTGTACCTATCCTCCAGAACATTTTGAGTCATCGATCAATTTTATTATTATGCCACTTAAAGGAAGAACTGCTAAAGGTTTCAGCAGAAATGCCGACAACTTTCACGCGTGGGAATTCCTTAATTGCATTTAAATATGCCGAAGCGAATCTGACCTTTTTGTAAAATTTATTGACAATATTTTGGTATGCTGATATCACAAATCTCCCCGACTACCTAAATGGTACTGGTAGAACCACTTTAGGATCACCATCGCTTCTTATCTTTTGTAAATATGAACTGAAGTTCAGTTGCTTATTTTGTCATGAACTGGGTGATTAAATAGTATCAGCTCTTTGACAAAGTTTTGCAATAATTTTTCTTTAATATTTATTATTGGAAGACGGTGGGACGGAAGTCTGCCAACCTAAAAAGTGGGATTGGGTGGGTCACGTGATCCGGATGCATCCTAGCCGATGGGCGAAGATCGTCACGCAATGGGTGCCGCAAGACGGGTGGCGGAACAAAGGCAGACCCCGAAAGCCATGGCGTGACGATCTAGATAATTTTGAAAGAAACTGGCCCAATTTGGCAGAAGATCGGGATGCTTGGAAGAGTGTAAGGGAGACCTTTGCCCAGCAGTGGGACAACATAGGTAAAATAAAAAAAATATATATATATATATTATTGGAATAAGTGTTAAGTATTTCGCTAGATAGTGTTGAATGTAATATTTTAGTTTTATTAATTAATGTACCAGAAAATGTTTCTCTGTAATAATTATCCTTGGCAGATTAAGAATTATTCTACATTAGTGTGTCTATAAAATATCAATACTAAATCGTACATTATACTTACGGCTGCTCATTAAAGCAGTAATAGCATAATTATATTCACTAGCCATCGCATTTGCTGGAAAAGAACATGCATATACATACGTAAAAGTAATTATTTACTTTTTGCGGTTCTTTTCTTACACCGTTCGCGTTCATTTCACAGATTCTCCGAAATGACGCAGTTTAAACCACTACTGATATTCGGCGTATTGCTTATTATACTGTATTAATCTTTACGCACACTTAACACAACATTACATACAGTACTAATGAGTATTAAAATCCGCGCTAGTTATGTTGCACTTCGTAGTTATAGCATATGAAGACGTCCGTCATCTTTAAAGCAATTCTTAGTGCAGTTGTCATCTATAAAAATGTGAGATGCCAAAAGACTTGCATTATCATCAAACAGGCCTTCGCAGTCCACTACTAGACGTTGGTGTCGCCTTAGTTACGTCACAATAGGAGTATTTGGCCCTCTAACATTCTGGCCAGATAAGTTGGTATAGGGTTTGATGTTCTTACAATATAGAGCTATGTCTGTGTCTATTACAAATACGTTCGGTTGTCCCTTCTGTATAACAAAAACAAGTTATGATTATACGACGGTGACATTCTGCAGTTGCCTGTATAAAGATGACGCAGTCCAATGACGTCATCAATGAGGTTAACGTTAAATATAATTTGACGTCGAGGAATTTTTAGTAAGAGGAATCTACCAAGCACCTCATTCTGGATCGATTTTCTAAACAATAATAAAATTTATTATTTAAATTGTAAAAACTTAATGGCGGCCTTCTTTGTTCTTGTTCAATAAATGACGTCATAACTGGCGTATTGTGATAGGTCACTGTCGTTATTATTTACAATCTACGTCCGTCAAGGAAGTGCTAATTTAATTCACTGAATTTTATTAGAACTGAATTCCGCTTACATATTTATTGATAGCTATATGTAGTGTTGGCTGTACTGTAAGGTCACGATGTGCATAGAATAAGATCATCGTAATGAAAAGTAAGTCGTATACATAACTGCATTTAAAGCATAATAAATACAAAATTTTTCTAACAGTCAACAATCGTCGTCTCTAGCATTGCATACTCAAACATCCAAGCCACCAAAAAAAGCTGTAAAGTGTAAATTTCTATTCTATCTTGCATCTTCTTTTCTCTCTATATTTCCATCTCCGTTTTGCATTATGCTATGTGTGCTTGCCGAGGTTTACTCAACGATGCATTACGTTGCGTTATCATCCACAAAGGTTGCCGTAGCAACTAGCGACCGGTTTCTATCGCCGCGAGCCTCCGCCTAAATCAATATGTTATACATTAGGAGTCTCACTGTGTAGAAATAATGAATGATTTTATCTAGATAGCTTTTTGACCAAGTCGTGTTGTTTAAATCGGTTTTCTTATGTAGATTAATTGTAGAACATTGTGTTTTCTTTTGTAAGTTGATTTTATCTTTCAAATATATAAAAATACCAGTTTATCTAGTGAAATAATGAGCGTTGATTTATTATAAATCTTTTATTTTGTTAATGCTAGTCGTAAATTAGCTTCAAGGTAATAAAACTGATCAACTGATATTTGAGGCCTTTCAGACTTTTCAATACATTTATTTTTATCATCGCTCAGAACTGTGGCACAATTTATCCGTTCCACTTCAAATCCTTGTTATCTGACACGGTCCTATCTCAACGATCATTTCTTTTACGTACGTGACAACTTAGAATGAACTACTGGTTACGCAGGTTACGCTGTTTACCAAAATATTAAACATTATCTTGTTCAATAGGAAGCTTATAAAGAGCATTATCATTATTAGCATCTAGAGACTAGAGGGAGACCATTTATTGAAATACAGCAATAGCTAAAAATAAAGTTTATGAAGTATGACTGAATTTGTTATCATATGAGGTTTTGAGTTCATATCATCAAATTCGATATGGTGTTTCTGTAAACTATACCTGAAGCGTATTTACTTCAGGATGTAAACTCCAGATGAATGTAGGTTACTTCTTGCATATGATATACAATGTTGCAAGGTCGGCACAGGTTTATGAGTTTATGGTTAACAAACATCCTCAGATATGAAAGGAATCCGCTTTCGTAAAGTAATTAGGTCAACTTTCACGATTGCTGAGAATTTACATAAGAGTAGCTTCTGAAATCTTGGTCCTAAAACTCAATTTTATTTTCACTATCACTTTCATATTTGCTCTCCTCCGCCACCACCACCAAACATTTTATTTTAATTCAATAGTTTCTGGAATTGGGAACCCTTTGTTAATGCACCCCTACGGTTCCCAAAGAACATACATGCCAAGTTTCAGTTCCTTGCGCCTCATAGTTTTGGCTGTGCGTTGTCTTTTGGTCAGTAAAAAAATTTAACAAGACTAGACACAAGTCTAGTACAAGGGCGCAGTTTTCTCGTCTATATTTCTGCATCAATTGTGTAAAACAGTTATACCTACCTGTCTGTTTTTATATCTAACTAATTGAGGGCACTTTGTTGCATATAGTTGAGTTTGAAACTACGTTGATAAGCGCTCTTACTAATTTCAAAATTGAAGCAATTGTCTTTAATGTACAAAAATATTTTCAGGTGCTGATGACCAAGACATTTGAAATACCTTAGTTAAATTTTATTGGCTGCTGACGACAAGGGGCTTCTGTTTATTGAACGTATTAACTTAGAGATGAAATTTTATCAAAAATCAAATGTTCAATTAGATTGCCATCATAATAGTTACGAGAAGGTATGTATAGTTGTACCTGCTACCTTCACATAAGCACAAATTTAACATGACGCGAACTCTAAATATTTGGGTATCAATGAGAGATAACGCTTATTTATTCTGACACACAAATTATTTGTATTTTCATGAAAGTAAATTATTTGTTTTCTTGTTTTAGACTACAATCTTCAAACTTTGGCCACCTTACGTTTCCTGATAAGAATTTGTTATTAGGTACGTCAACGCCAAAAGTTTATGACAATTATATATTTATAGCAAATTATAATAATAAGATTTAATTTTTCGATATCTCTTTTAATCATGTTGGTCTGCTCGTGATATTCGTAATTTTATCAGAGATAGTAAGAATGTAAACAATTATAGTAGTAGGATTAAGATATTTTAAATTAAAGACGAGATTGGCACATGCATGTATCTTGCTTGACTAATTTTAAATTATGTAAAATAAAATAATCAATATGCTCGAGGTGTAATTCTTGCGCCACTGACAAAAGCCAACCGATATCAGGGCTACACAGTCATGTCATGATCAGTAATTTTTATGACTTATCGTGCTAAAAATATTATATATCACTAACTTGGGCATATTCCAAGTACATTATTTACGGTATTACTAATTATGCACAATCCAATCATTTCGTAAAGGCAAGAATTTCAATAGACATACAGAAATAACTCTTCTTTTTACTTATTGTAATGTTATGCTTATTTTATAGAAAATACTATCTCGATCTCTCGATTCACTATGAAATCTTTTAAGCATCTTGAATTATCTATGCAGAAAGGGAGGCTATTTTTACAAAGTATATTCGATAAGATGATATTGTTGAAATCAACATATTCTTACATAAGGCTGATATCAATCAGTATTTTTATTTTGGTGGACGATTCGTCAAACTGTCACAAGCAGATCGTAGAGATTAAAGACACAAATCTTAATATCAGACGTGAATCAAGATATATGCATATTGTGCCGTTAAATAGAACATTTACGATTGGAATTTTTCTAAACGTTATCTCAACAAGACTGAGAGCTCATGGTGTGAAAAGATTAATTACAAATTGCCTTACAACCCCATTGAAAACACATACGAAAAGATGGTACAACAATAGCACAGTATAATTTGACTGTGACAATAGTAAGAAGCAATAGAGTACCTATTGTGTTGCCTGATGAGTTCCTAAAATCAAAAAAACTTGTTGTATTTTCAAGAAAAGCCTTCTACTGAACAAGTTGCCACTTGTTAACTTAATACCTGATACAATCGGTTTAGCTACTAGCTTTTTTATTACATCAAAGTATACATATAATGAGTATACCATAAAAATAATACTTGTCAAAAATACCAATTCTCGCGACCGTAAAAAGATGTGAGATCCATGTAATACAGACGTTACTAAGTTATTTATGCAGTTGATGTATCTCATAAACTGGACAGAAATTGAGAAATATTTTAATTTTGCCTTCATTCATATACTAAACACTAATTGTATTCAAATTTGAAGCTTCTATGTCTGCTAGAAGTGCCTTAGACTTTTGATGATCGGTCAGTGAGTGACAAAATAAAGAATCTTGACTCGTTGTAATTCTTAAACTACTGGTTCAAATTAAATGAAATTTTAACTACACCATGTCTCTACAATGCCTGCATGGTTACTAAAAATCAGGCTCCTAGTTTTATCCACAACTAAGTTATAGGGGGTCGAAAATGGCCTGAATTGCTTCGAGAAAAGGATGGTACGGCTGTGCCGCTTTTTTGCTCGACTTGGCGGGGGCACTGCCGTGCCTCCAGATTATCGTCTATAATTACGACCCAGACAAAATACTATCATAACTAAATTGAAAAGGACTTGTCTAGCAATCACTGGTTCCTAAAAAGGAGTATATTTAAATAGGTATAGACAGCAAGTCAAAACATAAAACTATTTATAAAAACTATTGTAAATACATATTCCTCGTCCAAATGAATAATCATTATACATATAAACAGGAATAGATATAAATCAAAATAATTCTAAGAAAATCTACCTGCAAATGCTAATGGTATGTGGTTGACAGACGATTGAAAGGTTACCATCAACAAATTGCAAATATTTCATAGGAATCTGATAGTTAACAATAATATTTTCTAAAGAGAGAGACATTGCACTGAAATGGCTTTTACTAAAATAGTTGGCCTCTCCTTAAAGGAAAACAAAACAGGCTAAATAAAACAATAGTTTCTATACGTCATTTCTCTTTCGGACTTCGTACGATTGTACTCGGCTTCGATCTTTTATTCTTCGGCTTCAGCATCAGATATTAAAGAAAAAGTTATGATATTATATATAAAACATCCATGTTTTAAAACAGCCATGAAAAAATATTTTTAGCAATCAATATCAGTTCTAGCAAGATCTTTAGATTTTAATAAGGATACACAACGTTGAAATAAATTTCGAAGCATTCATCTTGGGTGTCTGGAAAAATCGCAAAGACCGCCCGTGTGTCACAAATACTTAATTTATTACAATAAGCTAGTATTACTGTTATTTTCAATAAAGTATTTTCTATCTCTCTATATATCTATTTATTATCTAAGTTACTTAATTGAGAGCGACTTTACCAGCTGCACATTTTCTACACTTAATGTAAAGAATTAATAGAAGAACTCAAAAGATTTCTGTTGTATATTATGATTATGTAATGTTGAAAATTTAATAACACATTGAATCTAGCGGCGATAGCCCAGTGGTGTACGTAACGGACTGCCGAGACGATGGTCTCGGGTTCGATCCCCAGGTACCCCGGGCACACACCGCTGACTTTACGAAGTTATGTGTGCATTCAAAATGTTAATTAGCACTCGCTTAATAAGGTGCCCGGTAGATAGCAATAGGCTCGCCCTCTATTACATAGGGACCGAAACATAACTGGTGAAAAGTGGGTGTGTAATACAACCTCTGCCTACCCCTCGGGGATAAAAGGCGTGAAGTTATGTCATGTTATTGATTTTCGGTCCGTGTAGTGATGGATTAAAAATACAAAGTGGCATAACTCCCTTTCCTTGCGTGGGTGTCGTAAGAGGCGGCTTAAGAAAATACACGAAGCAAATGATATCTTTGTAAAGAGACGGAAAACTTCACATTACGACAGACTTCGGAGGGCTGTATGATGATTCTATAGTGTAACGTAGAATATTGGAATCTGAATTAGATTAGTGCCTCTAGCAAAGTAATTTACCCTTTAGAAATTCGTAGCATATATACCTATATTAGTGATCTTGGCTTCTTTAGAAGATGACTGGCTGTCAGAAAGATAAAATAATCTACGTCCTTAGCTTAACTAATCAGCTACCATTTTAATTTTATTTTCTTCTTAGCCACTAAATGTACTTATTCATGTCACACTGACTCTAGTAGCCGTATTAACATCAATAAACTCTATGTTTGTCTGTCTACTTAAAAATATTTGCATAAATTTCAACCGCAAGCCAACCTTAAGCTCAGCCGCCGTACTTCCTTTAACAGATACGTCACACATACCACCGAAACGTAATTATATAAAACCTGTTTCACATTTAAGATACGAATCTACCAGACGTTACGTGCTTATCTTCAGTCTTTTATATAAAAAAATTATAATTAGGGCGTGTCACGGCTGGCCCGTAGTCTGCCAATCGACATTTCGTTGTCACCGCTCTAGCTTAAAAACCGGTATTTATTATTCCTATCTAATTACGATTGACGGAGCATTTAATTTTTTATTGTTCGCTACCTAGACAAATCGACGAGACTCGTTATAGCGGAGGGTCATGGACTGGTAGAGATGTTAGCATTATAGTGTGGATCTGGCAATGTTGTCCGATTTTGTTTCGAAAAATCGACAGATATTTCTTTATATTTCAATTTAGCTTGAGCTAGAAGATAATTAGAAGCTTGGAAAGGAACAAAATTGCTTGACAATATTGAACTGTTTTTATGCCAGAATTGTGTAGTCCGTTGATTCGACATATGAAATGCATCACTTACTAAAAGGAGCCGCGAGAAGACGTAGCAGTATTAGATACTGCTATTTAAGTTCATGCTGTTAATTTGTCTGCGTTGTATACAAAAATAAATTTATTATGTATTTGTTTAGCAACAGGGTGTGACGTGACAAAATATCTGACGCCGATCGTCTCGTCACGGTTCGTGAACTCGACGTATGAAGATGTTGGCAACAGTTTTCTGAAGCATTACTATTATTTCTAATGTTATGGAAGATAGACATCTAATTGCCCAATAGCTAATAAACTTTATCTTCCGTAATACGAGAAACAGTTCTGTTTGAAGTGCTCTTGAACGTCTTGCCTCCTCTTGAAATCCACTAGATTTGTGAGCAAGAAAATTTTCAAAAACCTATTTTCTACGATGATTCTACCGACTTATAACCTATCTGGTCCTGGACTGTCCTTATGTGATCAGAGAAAATGAAATAGTTAATCATTAGGTAAACGTCATCGCGCATTTCACATCGCGATAGTCCAAAAATGATTAAATCTAATACCTTTTTAGTAACGTTTACGTTTTTTACGTTTTTACGTTTTACATTTAAAGATATTAAACGATGGCAAATTGAATATGAAAGTACCGCCACTTGTATCTAATTATGGCGATGAAAACCAATTTTTCTCAAGGGCGCTTAATACATATTAACCAACATTTATATTTTGATTGAGGATGCCCGCGGTTACGGTACGCGGCCCGCGTTATTTAAGGCTACTGCTCTGCTCCCGTCGCTCATAGCGCGATGTTATATAGCCTTCCTCGATAAATGGGCTATCTAGCACTGAAAGAATTTTTCAAATCGGACCAGTAGTTCTTGAGATTAGCGCGTTCACCCAACCAAACAAACAAACAAACTCTTTATATATTAGTATAAGATTTAAGAATGAACTGAAATCTCATAAGTACCTAATATTCAATATATTTTATCATGTCGTTTGTGGTGTCTTGTTGATATGCAGCAACTACTGCAGCCTTGACGAATAATTCTAGGTAGTAAGTCGTGTAATAAATCTACGTTAATTTGTGGCCTAAGGCGAAAAGTTAATTGGATTTGAATCTAGTATAATGAGGGAGTTGAAAAAGACATGTCAATCTAGGGTTGACAGAAATTAATCTCATTTCCCGGTGTTTTAGTTCAGACACTAAGGTAACATAAGAATTGTAGTTTTACTAGATAATATACATAAATCTTTGACTTATTCACGACATAGTGGACAAGTTATCTATAATAAAATGAAATTAATTAGTTTCATGTTTTGAATGCTATACTACTCACCACTTAGGTAGTTTTCGAAGTTAAGTGCGTAGAAAGGGGGGAAACCTTCATGTCCGAGAGTTCTCTATAATGTTAATGATCTCGAAAGGGATGGGAAGTCTGCGAGTCCACACATGGCCAGCATGGTGGAGTATGGCTTATGAACATTTTTAGTATAGCATTTTAGCTGCGACTATGTCCATTGCCTTCCTTACTGTAGGTAGCCGTAGCTATTGCATGGGAACCTATGCAAATTTTACGATAATCGGTTGAGTAGTTTACACGTGAAAGCGTTGCAAACAAACATATACTCGTGTTTGTATTTGTAAGAATTGTTGAACCTAGGAATAATTAAATTTACGATAAAGCGAGTAGCTCCCTATTTGCCAGGTATTCTTGGAAATTTTAGTTTGAGATGTTCAGCAGCAGTCATAGTTACACAGATATACACAAATACGTACACATTCATAAATGCCTGAAAGCAATACCTATATTATTTTAATGGGCATATATGGACGTGTGTTGACGGCATAGAATACAAGTGTCACCACCCCCTAGCTTCCCGTGGGTGTCGTAAGAGGCGACTAAGGGATAACAAGATGCAAATACCATCTTTGCGTAGAGACGGAAAAGTCGACATCAAACCCTATACGACTGCCTCGTTGGTCTCGCGGCATAAATGTGCGCGTGGGATGGGAGGTCCCGGGTTCGATTCCTGGGTTATTGGGTTTTTCTATCACGAAATTCTCAGTAGCGGCACGGAGTCTGGAAATGTGCCCGGTACGGCTATATGCTCGCCCCTTATTACGTGGGACTAAAGTATATCTGGTGAAAAGTGGGTGTAGAAATACACCTCTGCCTACCTCTTCGGGGTTATAGGCGTGAGACTATGTATGTATGTATGTGTATGGGCATATATCTACTAAATTAATTTATATCGTAAATCCTTATGCAGTTTGGTTAAACATTCAATATAATGAAAATCGTTCTTTAAATACGTACCTACTAAAATATATTTGGAAGAATCATCTTCTTCGAGACGTTTTAATAACATAAGAAACAAACCAGTTATTATATCTACGTACATATTTCTGTTAAAGCTTTAACGCTTTTGACACGATCTTTGAAGATAGATAGTGTACCTAGTTTTTAGACCGAACGAACGAAACTTATACATAATTCTTTTGGTTATTAAAACAAGGACGAGGATCTAAATCAGTTTTAAGGTTTTAATAGCCGGCACGTGTAGGCTACCTCAAAAATCTCTAGAAAAGTATGAAAATGTGTTGTCATCGTGATTAGCATTCTGTAACTCCAATATTTATAAGTAAACATAAAAGAATACTGCTGTAGTGCAAGTGGCTTTGCCCTTTTTATTGTGCAGAGACATAAGCCGAGAGGTACGTTTAAAAAAAAACGATGTGCCATGTCTTTTCTTATGTCCAACGCCTCTGCCACTTAGGTGACTATCCCACGCTGCAAAAATAAAATATAAATATTACTTTAATAAAATTGTTTCTTTTCCTCTATAAATCAAAATAAACTGTCACTGTATGATGGGTACCAACATTTTTATTTTTATAGCATATCTACTTTATAGCTATGACGTAATAAAATACCGTATTTTTATTTGTTTGAAGATGTTTGTAAAAATAACAGCAATTTTATGAGAATATATAAAATGTACTTACCTATAGGGATTGTGTGTCGGAACGGAACCATAAGCATTAATATTCTAACGAAGTATATTAGAAGCAGGTGTGTAGCAGTTTAGATGTAAGCTATGAGTTATAACTTGCCAAGTTTGTTGCTCAGAGGGTCTAGTATGAGTTTTGAACTCGATCGTCACGGTGACGATAGACTAGTCGACGGGAACAATTTCCATACATCTGGTACTAGACCCTCTGCTCAACATACGCAAATACCTACAGACGGTCTACCACGAGTTTTACACACGATTGTCACGGTGACGATAGCCTAGTCGACGGGAACAATTTCTATACATTTTCTTAAAGCGCCTCTAACGGACAGTAGCGATGGATAGAGTCCGCTAGGGGGCGCATTTAGAAAATGTATGAAAATTGTCACCGTGCAAAACTCGTACTAGACCCTCAGAAGATTTTAGTATCATTCTTATCTACTTATCTTCTCTCTGATTCGTCAAAACACGTGGTCAGAATGTTTGCCTATCAATAACACCTTTTAACCAGTTAATACCAAACCAATAACCGTTCTCTTTATTCATAATAGTGTAATAAAAATAAATAATTCTAACAGTCGAAGTATTGATATATCTCCGCGTGTTAGTGTAAATCGGCAAAAAAACTCGTTTTACGTACAGCGCCACCTAGAATATAAGATTGAAACTTTCTTAGTAGTACAACTACTGGACGCTAGAGGGCAGATGAATGTAATTTATATCTCCAAAAATTCTTACTTTCTTATTCTTTTATGCCTGGCATTCACTTTTTTCATGTTATTTGTTTAAAT
Organism: Euclidia mi; assembly: GCA_944739405.2. Lineage (NCBI taxonomy): Eukaryota > Metazoa > Arthropoda > Insecta > Lepidoptera > Erebidae > Euclidia > Euclidia mi. Next base: position 36,880,589 of record OX123202.2, on the reverse strand, counting down.
TAAATATTTAACAGAAGCAAATACACATTAACACTATTTTACTCTTCAATAATTTAGAAAGCTAAAGATATGTTGGCACAAACACTTAACAAATATTTCCAGGCCAGATGATAAGCCGGAAAACCTGCAACACTTCACTGATTGCTTTGTAGGCAGAACTTTTTACACCCTGATGGTCTGCCATTATCTGAATACAACGTTACAAGGTCGACGCCCACCTTCTAATATTAATTATATTTCTCAATTTGGACTTAAAATCGAAGCAAAAATAGTAATAGAGATTATTATTACAATAATGCCTTATAAATATTTTGATAAATTAATTTTGGTTCATTTAATGTCTAATATGATAGACTCCAATGTACGAAGTGAAAAATATTAAGGTGGCAAGGCACTTAAATTTAAATTCTATTATAAACAATAAATCTTTAGTTGAAATATAGTTTAATAAAAAGACGAAATTGAAGATAAGAAAGTATTCAATTCGTTTTTATTTTCAATAGATATCTATTTAATTATCTTTATTGTCAGCTGATAAACAGTGTCATAACTGGTCAGTAAACAAACAATTGTTGATCAACACAACACTAAGTATCGATAATTTCCTTAGATTTGTAACTGAAATGACGATATTATCGTGCTCCCATTGACTTGGAGATAACATTACAAATAAATCACTTGTGAAAAATAGATAATCACCATTCACAGTGTTCAAAGCGGCGTGTGCGCTAGCGTTGATCGTTTTATTAGTGGTTAGGTACCAGTGGGTGGCAGTGCTAGTGTTGGTCTAGAAATAGTGTTGTTCAATTGCCATTTTTGTTGTATCGAGTAGGCGTGGTTGCGTCCTTTGTACGGCTGTCTCCTCCGCTTGCCATCGCCGCGTCCCGTGTAGTTCTATCCAGTGAATCTGACAAGCTGCACTTGTGCCAGTTGTGGCCGTCGTCTCAATATAAATTTATTGTTCACTTGTCAGACGTGACTGACTACGTCAACGCTCGCACGTTGATCGACCCGAAACGCCGGTTCTATATTTGAATACCGTAAATCAGTGTGATAACGATAAGCTTATCGTTCCGTGGGAAATTAATGTTATTGTAATTGGTGTGAGTGCGGCTTTTGAAGACTAGCGACTGAGCTAGCTTTTTTGGTAAGATTTTTTGTTTAATAGTGATTTATTCAGACTAAAATTATTATTAAAGGACATTTTATTTATGTTCCTAAAATAACTTTGTATCTAGTTTAAGAATCAGTTGTATAAATTTAAGTACCAGATTATCTCAAGGTATAAAATTAATATATTCATGTTTATTCGAATGAATTTGGTTATTAGGCGTCATGGAAACAATTAGTACGATATCTTCTATAATTAAAATTAATTGGTATATCCTAGTATAAATAGTCTTAAATATTGACCTACGAACGTAGATTATATTATACAAAGTTGTTTTATTTTCTAATTAAGCATAGAACATAATACGACATTGTCGGCCATTATTTGACTAGTAATTATAATTAAGCTAAATGAGTCGTGTTCATCTTTGTATGAAGCTTGTTTAAACGTTTGTTGAATGTAAACTAATGACCTTCATAAATCAACTGTAACGTTACAGTTTTAATGTCACGTATTATACTGTATTTTTTTAAATTCAGATTTTATTTGTGACTTATGATGATGATACGTTTCGTAATAATCACATTTTATGGACATCATTATAGATGCCTATAAAAATAAGTGTATTTTCTTAGACCCGTATAAATCGTCGTTGATGTAAGATTTTTATGCAAGAAAGATATTATAAAAAAAATAAAATGTAAACTAATTCAGTTTTGCACGTGAACAGTTCGCATAACAGACCATACCACATCTTTCTCCCCACAGTCCCCACACATTCTTCACACATTCAAACTTATTTGATCAAGAAGCTGCCATTTGGCATGTGTGTTCGTTCCTTGGGACCGTAGTGGTCGAAACGGGCGGGCATCCTCTAGAACTAAATAAATTAATCCAACCATATTTAGTGTTCATACTAATTAATCAAATGAAGTTCTGATTTCTGCTAATAGGTACCTACGCTCCATATCAATTATTCTGTCCTTAAAATGTTGATATAGATACAAGTAATTACAGCCTTACACGGTTATACTCGATACTTTCAATATTATAAAGTCACATAGCTACATACAATCACGCCATTTTCCCGTCGGGGTAGGCAGAGACAACCGAACGCCACTTGCTTGTATCCTTACAAATCTCACGCACTTCCTCTGTATTCATTACTCTTTTCATACATGCTCGACAGCCGGACTCTTCCGTTTTTTCAAGACGTTCCCAATTTGCTCGATGAATGCCCTACCGAAGTCTGCCGCGACCGACTTGCCTACTCATTTATATTGGACTTGTCATTCTTTCTTCGTATAGAGAGACATCATTATGGAAGGGTAATTTTTTTCAAAACTTACTTCCAGGCCCAAGAAGGTTTTGGGCCACAGATAAGGTAAGCTAGCAATGATCATCGTTTGGAACAAAGTCTATATTGATATATAAAATCGAAAACTATTCAAACACCTAAACTATTTTGTGTGTATTCTATACAAATATTTGTTGTTGATATGATATAAATAGTTAAACTATGGACTGTCACCGATATGAGTTATTTACGATATACAAATCAAGAGCATGCATAAGCATGCGTTCATATTTCAACTGCGTGATGCTTCATTTAAACAAGTTTTCAATTAATATAAAAATCAAAGAATGCAAGCAATCAAGGTTTGTTTGCTGAAAAATTATTTGAAACAAAATAAACTATATAATGTACTTGGTAACCAACCAAAATTGCCAGAGAAAAGGTAAGTCAAATTTATTTGAGTGACGAGAGTTTGCACCTATCTCATCAGACTGTCGCTATCATGGTGTCACAAATTCTTATAATTACTTACATAAATTCATACATACATACATAGACTCACGCCTGTTTCCCGGAGGGGTAGGCAGAGACTACGGAACGCCATTTGCAACGATCCTGACATATCTCTCTTGCTTCATTCACTCTCATCAAATTTCTCATGAATTTCATTTCCTAGAATTGCTGTCGGATTGCCGAGAGCCGTAGATTCCGTAGATTAGCAAATCAATTGTGATTCGCTAATCTACGGAATGACGTTAAAATTTATCTTCACCTAAACCTATCAGCATTTACAAGTACTAGTAACAAAAAAGGTAAATTTTCTCAAAACTGGTCAGTTTTCAACACGCAGAAGATAGTAATTTACCAAATTATCTATATATTAATTTATCTTAGTAAACAAAATATTATTTTAAACTGATTTCGAGTTCATTTATAGGTGGTTCATGAAGTAATTGCGAAATGTAACGACTTACAAACATAGATTATTTATGACAATTACGCGTAATAAGCGCCTTCCATTTCGAGCAAGATTGCCGGCTCCTTGTTAATTAATATGATTGTCATCGCTTAGTTTTTTGCCAACGAATGGCACGTAAAGGTTAGAACTATGATTACCTTGTTTAGCAAAGTGTTTGTCATGTTTTTGATAGTTTAAGTACATAACTTGACAAAACATGTTGTTTTAGATCATTAAACTGTAAGACAAAGTCATATGAAGAGATGAACTGTGACACCCACATTCGTAAGCTGCATTAGATCCCACGCAAACTGGACCTATTACTGACCGCCGTGTACAGGATTAGATTAACCTCCACTGAAAAACTCTCACTACGTACTTACTTTGAACAGTAGATCTAGAATTCAAAGGTCAAAGCAAATTGGATCTGGTATTGTAATGCTTTAACTGCGAAAGATTTCATTCTTTTCAACATTCATTACAACAGAACTGGTGGTGCGAGCAATTTATTTCAAGAATTGTTAAAATAAACGTGTTTGCATAGTGAAATTCATTAATTCCTTATAAAGTCAAGTTTATGAGAAGATATCAATTTTGAATGCTATCTATTATTCTTAAGGATTACAGAAACGATTATTTGAAGACTTACTAATTATTTATCTATACTAAGTCTAAATGTAAAAAGCCGACTCGTTCTAAATATACAGTCAACACAAGTAGTCATTACAATACGCAATAAAATGGCAATATTGAATTCTGTTTTCATTACTCACATACTGATTCCTTATCGTCTATATGCGTGGGCATCAAAGCGCACCGATTCGATTTGATAGATCTAGACTCAATATGAATGCGTCCAACATAAATTATGAGCTAGCTAATGATAAATGAAAATAACTGGTTGAGGACCTGCTGAACTTGTTAGAACTGAATCTGTGGTAAAGGCTTTTAAACGCGCGTAGGCTAGAATACCAGACAATTAAAAATCTATTGTGTCTGGTATAGATTTATACTTTATACGAGGAGTTAAATTACTGGCCATGTAAGCAGATGGAGGAATCTGTTCTTATTCTTCTTTTCCACTGATGGTACTTAAAATAATCTATACTTTAACAGAGTTTAAAGAGATATTTTGCACCAATATATTATGCTGGTTGAAGTGTTGGACCAATAAAGATACGTCAGAATTGTTGTGACAGCAGTCTGTTGTATATTTTCTCTGGGAATTATGCACAGTTTACGAGTGCTGATTGCAGTACGATTATTTTAAACTACCTTTGCCAAGGCTATGCGAGGAATTAAAAGTGTATACGTCGCATGCATCACTTTCCGGCCCACTAACTATCTATATGTAACTAATCACTGCATTATTAATTTATTAATAGGTATATTAGTGTTATTTAAGTTTAATATATTTGTGTTTATTAATATATTAGTAAGTGTATTCTTAAGTATCTTTCACTAAGAAAGATACTTACGAATACACTTTTTAATTAAAGAATATTGTGATTTTCAAGCGACTTTCTTGAATCAAAAGGTACCAATCAAGTCTTGAGATTATAAGCCTGGCTAGTTTACTTCCTACCTTAGTAAGTAAGTAGGTAATAATTATGTAATTTTATATGCATATACAATATACAATTTTCCGTGATAAACCGAAGCGTAAAGGATGTATATACGACGTTATGTGAACGAGTAATGTATCGGTATCACGAGGTTTCAATTACAACTGACTCGCTAAACGAACAGTCGCCATACGTCATCATTCTTGTACATGAAACAATCTACGACTATTGAACTCGATACTTGTACCGACGAATTGCCTTGATTTGGTCAGCTTGTTTGGGTTTTTCTATTTAGAGGTTGAGAAGTGCATGCTTTGCGTAGACTATTTTATTAGGTCGAGGTGTAACTATCTAACAAAATCTATGAAGCTGTATTTGCGCACTTCTAGTCTAGTAGACTTCTTCTTCATATATCATCATGAAACTTGGCAATTTTAAGTAGATTAGTTCTTGTTTTTTTTCGGTAGATGAGGTGAGTTCAAATAAATATGGTAGCACTCAATTGGTCTGATGATCGAGTTCAAAGGTAGCAGACAAAACCCTCGCCTCTCAACACATTATAAACTATTTTTTAAATATTTGTGTTTTATTGGTCATGTTCATGTTACTGTTTATCTTTTGTAAAAAGGAGCATAGTTTTCTTATAAATGAGTACGTTATATTTAAACTTGACTGGAATACAGTTAGTATTTAAAGGCAAAACTCCTTTTTTATTAAGGAAAAGCCAGTTAGATTCTGTTGGTTAAATCAAATCGACCATTGTTACTTTTTACAGAATCTGGAATTCGAAGATTGAATATTTGCATTTTGCTTTATGCATAAAAACTGCACTGTAAAAGTATCTGGTCACTATTTTTTATACATAAATTGTATTTAGAAAAATACTAAACCTCTTGTATGGCTACATAAATAAAAATACGAATACATTGCTTAAAGATCAGTAACTTTTGAATCTGTACACCGATTGTAAAAAAGTATATTCATTACATATGTATGTCATTGTTACATCGGCGATGTTTCATACTGCCGTATTAGGCTGGGACAGGTGTAGTAATACGGTGTAAAAAATACTCTATACTGAACTGAGAAGACCACCGATATCTCATTAGTGTATTATAATTCTTACCCAGAGTCTCTCACAATAAGATAAAAGATAGGTAACATAACATTAACATAACATGTTATGTTAATGTTAATGGTAAAAAAAAGTGGCGGTAGCCCAGTGGTGTACGTAACGGACTGCCGAGACGATGGTCTCGGGTTCGATCCCCAGGTACCTCGGGCACACACCTCTGACTTTTCGAAGTTATGTGTGTATTAAAAAAGTTAATTATCGCTCGCTTAATAATGTGCCCGGTAGATGGCAATAGGCTCGCCCCCTATTACATTGGGACCGAAACATATCTGGCGAAGTGTGGGTGTGTAATACACCTCTGCCTACCCCTTCGGGGATAAAAGGCGTGAAGATATATATAGGTATTCCAGCCACATTCGGATAAAATGCTAATGAGAGTAGTTCTTCTCAATTGGATTCAGCAATACGGCTGTACAGACGTCTCTTTCAGAAAATCGACAAACACTATAGAATGCTTTCAAACAATGTGACATACCTAATACTTTGTAAAGATGAGACGATAAAATAAACATTTTTAATGAACTTTCTATCGAACGCTCGGTAAAGAGCTTGAAATTTACATACATTTCGCTAAAATGCTTGCCAGGACGTTTGCTCGATCGCTCTCGTTTATTTTTATGTAATTTTACACTCAAATTTATCAGCACCTCAAGAAATATAAGCAAGGTCTGAAAAAGCGTCATAATGAAATGAATAAAACAAATCAACTTGTTCTTTATTTATTACCTTTGCCTTGCACGAGGATAAAATTGTATTTCGTGATTTTATTACTGTAGACGTAATTATTACTGTTAGTATAATTATTGCCGCAGTTGCCGATGCATTAAATAATGTTTAATGAGTGTTTTTTTATTTACTTACAATTCACTGGTGAATCATACCATATTGAGCAACATGTGAGTAAAACTTATTGCATAAATATAGTGCTGGAGAAATAGCTCAAGCAGTCTAATTTGAAAGCAAACTTCGGCAATTAACGACATCACATTTTTCTTCTATGGGTTTTTGGAACATTATCATCTCTTCTTCAAAACTTTTCAATGAAAAGTTTCAAAGTAGCAAATTATGATTTATTCGGTACTTAAAATTTACGCGTTCTTAATAATAATATAATAATATTCTACCACATTCACACAACACCTCTTGTTACAAAATCTTGTGTTGTGGCATCATTAACATGACAACATCGCCTCTACTTAAATTCGGGGTAAATAATACGGTATCCATTATTTCAACTCTTTCTCTATAATTATCTACCTGTACCGACATTTTGATTAATCCCAATTACAGGATTACATACGTGACGATTATTTAACACCTGACTTTTCGAATAATTCGAATGATATTAAACGTTTTTGCGATTATATTCGCGTTATTAAATATTTTTGTAAGCAGTGTAGTGAGAAGCCGGTTATTAAAATGCGCCACGCCTTTTTGATATAAGCGGTGCTACGCCGACACCTCAACGAATGAAATCTGTCAATCAACACAGCGACCTTTATGTGATATATGACAGGACAAGTACTTGTTTTACCAAAATTAATGACTTTCTTTAAATATTGTTTTATATTTAAGTCACTTTATGGAGGCGTATCAGTACCAACTTGGAAATCGTGCGTGGTTTTCCGCTTATTATTTTATGTCTTTATTTACTATATTTTATTTACGATTTTTACTTTTAATAGTTTATTCTGAACTTCATTGTACGCCGAATTTCATGTGACCTTTGCTCATGCATACGCTTACTTGTAATCTGATTTGGTTTTTTTACGACTGCAGTTAAATGAATAGTTTTAGTACAAACTAAGTTTTATTATTTTATTATAATATTGTTTGCATTTCGTTCTTAGAAAAGCAATAAAAAGACTTTATTGTTTATGGCAATCAAAAGGTGTTAATGTAAAACCATTGTTCATAACTATAAAATAAATTTATTTATATAAAAGTGATTAAAATTCAGATAGCGTAAGATTACTATCATAGCAATACTAAAAATAGTACGGTTCACATTGAAAATATTTCTTTATCTGTTATTTGTACTTTGATTCCTTTTATCTTTGAATTATTAAGATTGATCTATGTTATTGAAAATTAAGAATTTTTTTGTATCGTTCTTTCGCTACAATCATTTTTGTGTTTAATTTTCGTGTTTCTTTTTTAACCACCAACCTTTTTATTAACTACTGTCAGGAATATCCGTGTACCTGCACATTTTTTTAATTTAATATGTGTTTACATAGATCTGATAAGTCGGTTTTTTGACCCCGATTCTATTCTATCAGGTCAGTGATCCCATATATATTTCACTATCACCTATGTTTTTTATAAAACGTTTAATTCCTTATGATTAATTTGTATTTCCGACGGAAAACTAAGCCAATTCAGTATTTAGGTCGTGGCGCTGTAATCCGTTGTATAAACATTATTTATTAAGGAGATATATTATGTTTTTTATTTTTATAGTAAATTCATTTGGTTTCTTCGAATTGCCAATCTGTGACAGCTTCATTATTCCAATTTCTAAATAACGCATGAAAGTGCTTTATAGTTTTCTATTTTAAAATTGGAGACACAGACGGCGGCTTAAGTTGTTTATTTACAAACTATGTTTATTTACACATTTTATAAATTTTCTTTTGGTTCAATTTTTGGTTAGCGGGGCGATCCACACTGCAAAGTATGATAAATAGATTAATTTTTTGCCTTTGAAGCGTCAGCAAACCCTGGCACGGTATCTTTTTTATAAGTGATACTTATTTACATTAAATAACCTTATTTCTGGTATTCATTTATTTCAATCGATATCTAAATCTGACTACTTCGTGCTAAAAATACATGCTAAGAATTTGATTCTTTGCTCCACTAGCAGTCAAAGGAGGCGAGATTTTTTTATCAGGAAGTTGTCAGTGACTTTTTACTTGTTGATCGTAAGTCGAGTGGGTACAGGTGGTACAGTAACCGTACGTGACCTCTTTTGTCAGTCCACTTCCGATTGATAGGTATCTAAACAAAATCATTGAAATGTGACGACCATCACGACGAACGGCACGGAACAAGTTAGCCATTACAACTTTATGTGTGTGTGTGTTGAAATTTGTTTGACTGTGAGCATGTTTAGACAGAGAGAACAGTTTTTGACAGTGTGGTACGGATAATCGGTAATCACCCTGAATCGACTGGGTATTGTCTTCTGATATATGGGCTTAGCCCCAAGCATAATGTGATGAATTTTAGTAAACCTTACTTTAAAGGCAAAACAGCTTTACTGTCTAAAATATGTATTATCATTAAACTTGACGTACGTTTATTGATAATACATATTGAGGACAGTAAAGCTGTTTCGCTAAAAACTTTCCAGTGCCAAGTGATTTTTACAGCTCTGTGTGAGGTCACTTTTAAACCGAAGTGAAACAAAAACTTTTTAAAACGCCAACTTACCACCATATAAAATATGACTCCTTAAGTTTTAATGCTCCTATAACAAATTAACTTGCACCAAAACTTACTCAATATTTACAGCCACGTATTCGGTCAACCATAGATCATAGAGATTTATGAATCAACGTAAAATTGAAGCAAGTACAACCATAAACAATCAACGGCAATTGTAATCGTTAAGCACCTTTAACCATTTAATCGATTCAGCGTTACAAAGTAATTGAGTGTAAACAGGAGTAGCCATGGCTAAATCGTGTATTGTTCAATTAAGGCGGGTGGTCACGCGCGCTCATGCACTTTGCTTTGACACCGTACCGTTGTACTCTCGGCCTATTGTATACTCGACGTTTGTCCTAAATATCAATGATAAATGTTGCTACTAGCTACTACACGAACGTTTGGTTTTTTAATACTTTGATATTGATGTATGTACTTACTGCTAACTGATCTGGCGAAGCGTTACTAAGCGATAACGTAGGGTTGAAGACATTGTCTTATATCGAGAGTAATAATCATAGGATGTTGCTTTCTCATGATGACTGGCTTTTTTCTGTTTTCAATACTTATCAGAAAAATATTAGAGTTGGCAAACAAGTTTGAGGCTTGCTAAAGGGTTAGGAGTTCAGATAAGCAAGAGAGGCTGGCAACCAATAGTATCACTGGCACGTAGCAATCTAAAGAAAAAGTAGTAAAGAGAGCAGTACAAGACAGAATAACAAAATTCCTTAGGTAGATACCTTCTTAGTGCATACGTATGCTGCTCAACGAACAAACATGGCGAATTTCAGCTAATACTTTTGGCTGTGATTAACGATTTAAAATATACAGGTTGCGCAACGATCTCTACCTATCACTTAAACTCTTATAAAAACTATAAATATTATGAGTTATTAGTGGCTATCATCGATTAGCATGTGTTATCGAAACACTTAAGAAACACCGCCAACGCATGTTACGATTAATCAAAACTTGTTGATATGTCAGTCATTTGTCTAAGCGGAGGTAGTTTAGGGTACAGTCAGATCGCGAGCTATAAGTTTGTGGCGAGTGAGCTATTAAAGTTATACCGCATAACAAGTATTGGAATAATTTACTAGTAAAGTAAAACCGTGGAGGCGGCGAAAAATGGAGTTGAACTTCTTGATAAAAATTTTTTGCTAGAAGAGAGAAAGGGGAAAGGCAAAGTTTATGGGGAAATGCAGAAAAAAATTTCAACAGTAAAAACGAAGTAATAAAATGGTAAAATTTACTGGCAACAAATCACACCTAAGCAAAAAAATTATAGGTATATAAAAAAACGTGTAGTGTAAATAAACGTAAAGTTTGTCGTGTGGTCAAAACAGGACATAGATCAGTAAGTGTCAGGCAAATGCCTTAATAGCTGAACTTTAGTATATTCTCGCTCAAGTAGGCAGATTTTACAACTTAAAAATATAATCTCAATAGATCGCGATGTGAACCACAAACTATCAAGCTAAATCTCCTTCTTTCTCCTAGCGTTATCCCAGTTTCAACCCTGGGTCCGCTTCTAGTCTAACCGGATTTGACTGAATATTAGCTTTTCCACGGAGCGACTGCCTATCTGACCTCCGCAACCCGGGGATAGCGATATTCATGGTAACTATCAAGCTAAATAAAGAAAATTATAGTTTTATTCTGCAACTATAGAATAAATATAAAATAGCTTGCGGTCTGAGCGCGTCCTAAGACTCATTGCTTGACTGGCTGTCGGCGTTCGATCAATATATGTACATTTAATCGGTTCTCAAAATCATAATCGGTCGTAAATCTTTGTCAGTCAATCAATGGTGATGGAAGTCCCTCAGGAAATCGTGGCGGCGAGGTCGACAAAAATAATATTGCGACATGTCGACTACTGTGTTATAAACCTGTTTTGGTCTGTGAATCAAATAATATTTTGTGAATTTATCGCGGTACATTTGTGCGTTTTATGCACTGATGACTAATATATTGAATGCAGATATAGGTCGAATCTATACGGTTCTACTATGTGCTCTAGATTATTTCTCTACATTATCTATTTTATTTGTTTCACAAAGGAACTAGTGCATAGGTCACAGCGATGTAGAGGACTTTGAAAGGGACTATGAGACTGATCAGTGTGATCAGTCGACGCGTAGGTAGGTATACCTACGTAGAAGACACATTTATATGAAACTCCCTTTGTGTACCTACCTTATGACAGGTATAGAGGAAGCATACTGATATATTATACAGTTAACCATATTATACAGTTCTAATCAGGATGTAAAAAAGACAAAAAGATTGGTTTTAAATAGCTAATATTAAATAAATTACTTAATGTAAAGTGCTACTAAGAAATTGTACACATATTGGGACTATATGAGAAAAAGTTGAATAAAATTCTAAGTATACTAAAGTCTTCACTATAATTGCCAAATCACAGCTCAGTGCAATATTAATATCCCATAAAATACTCCTTCCTAACATATATTTGTCCTAAATTCCAGTGTAAGGTACAGTGCATGCTAACCTGTCGCTCAATTACTTAATATCGCGGCCGGTACGGAAGTCCCTTATTCTGACGAATATAATCTCACAATCATATTGACATACTTACTCCTAGTAGCTTTTATAATCTCAGTATAAAGGATTACCAAGAGGAAAACGTTACAGGATATTCATTAGTAGAAATATAAAACGATTTAGTAATAGAAGCGATTAAGAACATGCCTTCCTTTATACTTGCTAAGATCATTCGATTGATATTTAACAAGATTCCATAACATGCAAATGTCTGAATTCGTCATATACCTTTATATACGTCATATAGGTTTATATCCACAAAATGATTCAGTAATTTTGAATACCTACGTCAATCATTTGATTTACATATTTTAGCATTAGGCCTACTACCATCCCAAATATAGGCCTCCGCTGTCTAGTCTAACCAGATTTGACAATATTAGCTCATTAAATACATCCGTATAGCATTAATTATAAAAATATAAACCAAATTAAGGAAGGATTAAGAGAGCGTTGTGACATTGTAACGTATCTTAAGAGACCTCAAATTCAACATTCAAATACCGAACCGATATGGTTCGCAACAGAACGCAGACAGGCGACTGACAGATCATAACAAAACCACTAAATTGTTTTTAAACACTTCGTGTAATAGCCCGCCAGACAATGAAGAACAATTATTCTTAATTCCAAATAAGCGCGATTTCACTAAATGCCACGTCACACAGACAGCCGCTTTGTTCATCGTAAATCACATAATTGTGCATGTGACAACCCTCGAGTTCCTCAGAATTGAATTTAATTGACTCTTGTTCTAAAAATAGTCCCAGAGCGAGACTATCAGGGCTGTCACGCGAACTAAACGTGATACGGCCCTTAAGTGCATTGTCTTGTTAGGACCTGTTAAGGAAATATTCTTCCAATTTGTTAGATTATGACGTACGTCTTGCAGATATTTGACTAGTGTGTTAGAGTATTTTGTTGCTATGTCGTCATTAGACTAGTTTATTCGATTTGTTAGTATGTCTGCATTTGAAATAAATTTCATACTTCTAAAGTATTTTTAATGGCCTACATAAAAGTTCATGAACTGAAATCTAATACAAATAGTATGTCTGCAGAGAGCCTTAGCCTGCAGTTAAGGCGCTGTGCTAAGCGACTGTTTTGGTAAATGAGGGGGTGAAGCAGGGGAGGTGAAGGGAGCTTAGCTCCGTCTACTGCGGGGCGCCCCCCTTCATTCTCGTCGTGTGCGGCCGTATTCTGGCGACATCCGTATTCCAATATTTCAAAATCGCAAGCAAAACGTTTTAGCATATTCAATTGAGATACTGATATTAAAATTTATATTACATACATCAATCTGTTTGTACAATATAGGCATAGCGCAATTTTTGTTCTCAGTGCAGTCATGAGCAAAACTGGTTTACATTAGACGTTATAGGTATTAATAGTTGACGAAAGTAGGTAAATACCTACGTGCCGTAAGATGTTCAAAATAATTAAGTCAGTTCCATGTATGGAGAGGCCATTATTATGTTTGTTTTGTTTTTGTATAAAAATAGTGAAGCAGTTCATAGAATACCTACATCTAATTCCATTCCTGTCAGTTTTCAAATCTGTTTTGCAATTAATTGGCTGTGACATACGGGCGGACAGACAAACAGACATTGCGAATCTATAAGAGTTCCGTTTTTACAATTTTTGGCTACGGTACCCTAAAAAACACAATACTGCTCTACTAAGCGCAAAAGCCGTATTTCAACTAAAGCGAGTTACGAGATAATTGAAGTTTAGTAAAAGTTGATTTCTTTTATTTATTTATGGATGTTTATTGTTATTATAGGTATAATTATTATGGTAAAGGTTTCGAAATACGTCGCCGTTTTTAGGGGTTGTGAGTGATTGGAGAGAGAGGAGGGGAGGTCTTGAAACCTCCCTCACCATTTTCACTTGCCGGAAATACTTGGTTTCCTCTGAAAAAAAAAATCTCCAAACATCGGTGTCATGGCACTGCCAACTTCCACATTCATCACACTAGTTTAATAAACTAAGGTTGACGGAGCCCTGCGAAGGGCTCCTATTTTCGGATTAAGGGTCAAAAAAGAACCTAACATAACCTATTTAGTTACTTATTACAGTCGCACCTAACCCTAGGCACTCAAAAGCAATGACGCACAAATTTGACATTAGCTGTCAATATGATCATTCCAAGATGGCAGTTTTGCGTTTCGTTTCACGTTTTTCACATAAAACATAAAATAGACATTTGTAAAACTGTACTAAAGTAATAAAACTACGTTCCGTTTTGCATAATTGCCGAAGTATTAATGAAATTTTGGAAATTGTTTAAAAATATTTAGACGCAACTCCGGCAGCCAAAATTACTATTAGGTGATTAAAACGAACTACCTTAAGCCCCCTACACTACCAATACCCTCAAATTCAGGCGACTTGTTTCGAAACCCAACCCATTATTATTTTTCAAAATAGATGAAACATCAAAAATATATGTGGATATACCTTATTCATGAGATACTGCTATGTCGCTTAGAAAATTATAGAATTAGAATTTGAGTTACTGCTTTTTCGTTAGCTGTCGTCATACATGTTTGTATGGAAAAATATAAAAAATTTCTTTCGCTTCAAATATGTGTTGTTTCAAAGAAAATAAATATTAAAAGATATTTATTTATATTCATTTATAATTTATTAACGAAATACAGAGTTTACAGCTCATCAAAAGTTAGCTGTCTGCTACAACCCGGCAGGTTTTCTTTATTCTCATCGAATGTTAAAGGCAGTGTGTGAAGTGATAAGACTTATTATTTGCTGTTGCTCACGAGGCACAGTTTCATTTACTTTCCTTTTACGGCTTGGTATTGTAGAAATTTCAAGCACTGATGGAACATTTTCCTCTCCGTGATCTCGCAATGCCATTCCTTGAGCTTGACGAGAATCAACAATTTCAGGCAACTGCCAATTCATATAAAACGCCACAAGTTTCTCCCAGAAAACATCATCTCTTTCTATAATTTCTATTTTTAGTGGTATACTTTCGCCACTCCACACAGTAAATAAACACTTTTGTTTGCGTGTAAGGTGGCGTTGCCCCTGAATTTGGTAATAACAATTATAATATTTGTTTAGACTAGTCAGTTCACTTTTTTATCATGTTTCCATATTTGTATTTTATTTGCTCTTATACTATTCTCCAGGCCATTCTTATATGCAACTTTAGAACATTAAATTTCCACAATCGTGTTTGGACCTATTAATCCATCTGGCGTGGCACCAATAATCGAATAATCCACAAGGCTCGATTGTTACATTTTCTTGCTTCGCCAGTTGTTGCAAAGCAAGTTGTTCATTTTAGATTCCATGCGCAACTGATTTTACATTGCAAATATTTTATTTGTACAAAATATTTTTTACTAAGTTGGCTTTACTGCTGTTATCTCTTCTTTTTACCACTATACAAAAAATTTATATCTGCCAACATATTCTTACGCAATTCGAACCAGTCACTGCTATCCCTCTTGTAATTTTTGCTTATCACTACGGAATTTGAGTCAAATTTGTTAAAAAAATGGTTTGGCATTTCTTGGCTAGCTCTTGAACAGATCGTGTTAGGAATGACTGCAGTCAAATGTGTGTAAGACGTTGCAGAACTGTTATCTTTAACTTCACTGTAATTACAATAATGATAATTAGTTACGTACTTTATTATTAAAAAATACTATATCTTGTGTTATAGCAAACAGAGAAGTCACCTCCTTACTTATAAATGATTGATTTTAGAAATTAAAAAGATATTAGATGTTCTGAAACATACCTAATAGTTTATGAATAATCAAAGTTTTACCCGATGTACCTAAAAAGGTTTATGTTCAAAACACAATAATACAACATTCGTTACCGTTTGTGTGCGGATTGCGGAGCGCCATATTAGCGCTGTCATCATTATTGTTCTCCGTGGCGGCATCTTAGCGCTCCAGGCGCTCTGACAAGCTAATGAATTTGAAATATAGGTACCTAAAATGATTCGATTCTATGTTATTACTCTTTCAAAAATTGAAAACTGTGGCAGCTATGTATTGTGAGAATAATTTATATAATTATATTATGCATAATCGATAATATATAAGTAACATAGTTAGTCATAAAAGACTCTTATGAAAATAATTTGTGTAAAAATGTTACATATTTCATAATCACTTGGCCATGGATGAATTTCTATTTTATTACGACGCTTTCTTGTACAAATCCTTCGTAGAACTTCATTTCTCTAATTGTCCATATTTTATTCTTCTAATTATATATTTATAAGCACAGAAACAATAACACATTAAACGCAACAAGAGTATAAATTTAGGTCCTAATTATATGTGCCCCAAGTTACATGAAAAGCCTATTTGATTCAAAGTATTCAGTCTATAACATAAAACATGAAATTACGAACTCAAATCGGCGTATTATAATAACAAACAGGTTTACGTAAAATTTCGTGCAGCGGAGACGCGAGCGACATGACCTATCTCTCACAGGGCTCATAGCCGAATGATGAGGTCTGGGCGGGGCGTAAACTAGCAACTGACACTCAGTACACCGCTTATGCTAATAAGGTTTAAATTGCTGAAGCGTTTGATATTGATGGGATCTACCGAGCGTCAAAATCATAGACGTTTGGCAGATTTTATTTAATTTTACAAAATATACAGGTATAATATGAAAATAAATAGGGTAATTCTTTAGATCATTAGATTTTCTACAATATAATCAAAAAAAATACGACAGCTTACGATCAAAATATTGCAAACAGTGAGACGAAAGATTATTTTCTGCCTCGATTTTGTGATTTTTTTACCGTGATTCTATTTGACGTACATGAAAAATTCTTTCAAAAGTCTTTTGTTCAGACTTTTGACTTTAAGCTCTAATTTTTGCTAGTTTGTAATATGTACCGTTATGGCTAGATGCGCGACGAAAAATTAGGCGTTTCACGGCTTCTGAGGTATAACAGCGCCTTATGTAAGCCGTTTAAATAATAGTCTCGCTAGACATAAAACAGAGATTCTTGCAGACGTTTACACTTAAATACAAGAACAAATTTTTCACCACAATACAAATTACACTGAAAAGATAATGTTTATAGTATGCTTTATGGGATCAAAATTCATTACGTG
This sequence comes from Euclidia mi, assembly GCA_944739405.2. Taxonomy (NCBI): domain Eukaryota; kingdom Metazoa; phylum Arthropoda; class Insecta; order Lepidoptera; family Erebidae; genus Euclidia; species Euclidia mi. The sequence continues at coordinate 36,863,394 of OX123202.2, read as the reverse complement.
TATATTACTCTGTGAAATCGATAAAGAAGAAAATTTAGGGTAGAAATTAAACCTTCACTAAGTATGCAGTTACAGTCGTAACAAACACTAAGGGGGTTAAAAATAATCTAGTGTTTTGTATTGATTTTAAATATTCTCGCCTGACCCTAACGAAGAGTACGACCAGCCACTACCTTGTGAAATACTGAGAGATAAATTTAAAAAAGACCGATGCTTGGTTTTAAAATGGATTGAAAGGCGGCCAAGTGCTTTTTGTTCACTGATTGCTGGTTACTCATCCAATCGATCGGCAAATTGTGTATATAAGAAATCTTTCATAGTAAAATACAAAATTGGTAAAAGCGAAAAGGGCGGAGTAAAAATGTTGTTTTAGGGTATCATTTTGATTTTTTTGTATTCCTTTGGGTCTGTAGAGGCTGAGTCTGGTCTCTGGTGCAAATGAAGAATTAGAAGCGCCATAAACTAAACAGAGCAAAAGAGATAGATATGAGAATATGACACGTTGCAAGTTTTAAAATTGACTATAGTTTAATCACGGATTTGCTTATTTGCTTGCTTCCTAGTATAGATGCTGGCGAGAAATATTCCGAATCATTCCCGTCGAATACTTCGGAAGTATTCCGAAATATTCCGAAACTTTGGGAATATTTCAACTGTCAAAAAAAACCAGGAAAATCGACATTACTAACTATTTCGCGCTTGGAAGTTGTATATTATATTTGTTTGCTTGCAAGGTTTACCTTTATTTGTTTTTATTGACTGGGCTACTATACGCGTTAAGTAGAAGGATGAATACCTACCTATGCGACTCGCGAATACTCGCGACGCGTACATAGCTACATACAAACTAACCAAAAACATTGGTAGGTAGCCCTTTTTCAAAAAACAAATCAAATATGCTAGGCCTGGTTTTTTATTCCACAACTAACATTTATAAAAATAGCATTCGATTTCGAAATAAGTAGGTACCTAGGTACCTAAAAACAAAAGTATAAAAAAACCCTGTTAATCGCAGGCTAACATATCTACCTATCAAAACATCAACATATACTTATTCAACCCCATTTATAATACATATTAAAACCCACCACATCACAAACATACACGTTTATTCCCATTGAATTATTCGGGCGAAATATTGGCGGAAACATTCGATTGCGGGGTACGAATCTTTCTCGCGGTGGGAAAACTTCTCCGGGGAGCACCTCCCCTCTTACCGCACTCCGCACCGCCATCGCCTGCATGCACGACTCGTGGCAGTCGATATTTCAGCAAAAAAATAAATAAATCTTAATTAAATTTATTTTGAATAATTCTGATTGAAAGAAACTTTCCCAGAAGTATTCCGGAATTATTCCGAATTTTTCAGAAGTTTTGCAACTATACTTCCTAGATCGACATCTTTTTAAAAGAAGCCTTACCTTTAGTTGTAGTTATAGATCTGAAGCCACACTACCCTAACTTGATTTTCATTTAGTGTATATATTAATTCTAGATCATTTACAATTGGAACGTATTTAATTAAACGTTGCCCATTTTTTGGCATTGATTAATTGTAATAGCTACATAAAAAAATATATTTAGTCAGTAATAACTGAGGGCATTCAAGCAATGTAATAATCGTATATTATGTTGACAGTTCTTAGAAAATATGTTACATCATACTCATTAGTATAATTTATACAAAAAGTATAATAGGATAGTTTATTATAATTATTTTGAAAAAAATATAATGAAGAGATTTTATTAATAACGTGTTTACTTAATAGTCCGTAAAAGATTTACCTACTTTTCAAATTACCCTCTGTTATAATATATCAAACTGACAACTGACTACTCATAATAGCGTAATAGAACTAACTGAAAATAATATACGAGTAATGATGGTGCAATTTCCGCAAACACTTGCAATAAAAATAGCTAAATTACTAACCTTACAAGCTACTGTTGACGCATAAACATATAAGCGAACAAAAAACTCAGAAATACAAACATTAGCAACTACACAATAAAGTCCATATTTAGCTGAACTATATATTATACTCAGAAAACTGTTGCGTACATAATTGTACGTATTATAAAACTCATTTATCTTTGGATTTAAAATTATTAAACTGGTATTTGAAAACAAGTATTTTGTCGATCGTAGACTTGATAAAGTTGAACAAAAAAATTATAGGCTTTAAAAATAACATTACATTTACGCAATAATATGACTACAACAAATAATACTATTGGTAGGTACTTGTCGAGGTTAACTTTAGAACCTCGTTTAGATCGTGAGACATGTGCGAAAATATCTGTTGATCTAAGATTTATTACCTTAGTTGTAAATCCACTTAATATCATAAATGTAAAATTATATTATGTTTATACCGTTTAACGATAGTCTGACAAACCAAATCTAACAAATTTTGGAAGGCATATACATTAGACCTCAGAGACAGCAGTTGTGAAAATGACATTTGAAAGGGCTGAAATACCCCTAGTTCGGCTCTTAAGTTTGAGACAAGAGAATGAGTTGTTACGCATATTGTTATCTCCTGCTTTTGCCGAAGAAAAGCATGTACCTATTACAAAATATCCACATGTTTTAAAAAGTAATTTCATTCAAAGTGCAAGCAAATATATGTCTAAATGTGGAATCAGACAAATGAGTATTATAAAAAGTATTATAATCTTATACAATTAAATTCTGTTTATAATAATGAATGTAACTCGATACTTATAGGCACAAAGAAGCTCAATAAATATCGTCGTCAGTTGACACTCCATAATCATCACGTATCATCTAAATATGGAAAAGCCCTATTCGGGTTTAGTAAACGGTTAAAACCAGTTTCAAGATTTCGATAAGGGGTGACATCGAGAGGCATTTCAATCTAAGGAGATAATCTATAGACACATTAAATCCTTTAAAGCCTGAACATAATGACGCTTCTGTTAAAATACTCAATCTTTAGTATTAAGAGAAGATTTTTAGATTGATGAACGTGTTTCACCACTGTCTGATAAGCTCCTGTATAATTCATTTGTCAGATAACTCGTTGAAATTTTGTTCCAATTTTGAATATATCTGAAAGATTAGGCATATCCAGAGGCAGTGAAAAAGAGCTTTAATATAGCATTTTCAAATTTGTGAAATCGACAACTGCTACTGCTGCATCGGTTATGGCGTCAACGTGTCTGATAAAAAATTGGGATGCGTATACACTCGTTTTGTAATCTTATTGAAACGACCACTATTAAGCCAGGTAATAAGTTGGTTGCAGCTTTACATTATGTCCTGAGAAACTTTCATTTCGTGCAATTATTTGAAAATTACTGACTATCATCTGGTCGTTTAGCATTCTGTTTCTCGTGTTTTCCGGCCCTCAGTCGCCCTGACTTGTATGACATTTGAGGCTGCATACGTAGCACGATTGTGTGCTTATGAGCCGCCCTTTACACTTACTTTTGATGATATTTTATGCACACCCACCGAATGACAACAATTAAATACAAAACAAGAACACCCACTGACTAAACTGGGGTAAGGCCACTTGAGTTTATCAAGTCATTATGCCAATGTCTTCACATTGTCCTTAAAAGAAACTAAAAATGCAAATGTGTACATTTATAGAACGGTCGTAACACCCGCTAGAGATAGTTTACAAAGAACCGATAAAAGTCGAGGATACCAAGTTCGTAAAGCAGCACTGTTTTAGATAAATTTTGATTACTTTCAATTATTAAGATTTGTCTTAACGACATTTTGCATCATAATTATGACATTCCAAATTAGTTGGTACTTTATCATTTTAAATATAATTTGCCTGAGGCTTAATTTGTCTCACTAAATGAAAATAGCGTTTATGATAATTCACGTCATAACTAATAAGCGATATGTAGATCAAATACGAGTAGTTCAAACTTGAAAGAATAATAAACACCCAAACAAAATTGAGGAACTGAGCAGATTATAATAATACATTGATTAAAATAGATACCAGTTGTAAACAAAGTAGTATATCTTCTACTTAATAATCCAGAGAGTGTTTCACATCGAAATTGAACAAAATTAATTCTCTTCCCATGCTTGGTTTATGACAGTTCGTAATTAGATTGCAAATATTTGTGTGTATCCTTCGCTTCATTAGTATTGGCCGTGTGCCGCGACTCTGTAGCGTTCACTTTATTTTCTTTACTAAAAATGTATTATTTATTCAGATGTACGTCGGCTGTATCTTCCTCACTTTTTAATGTATTGTCTATTTTTACATTCACTTTATTTGGATAAACCTGTATAGTACATTAAACTAAACATACAAACAATACAATGTAAAGTGCCTTTCAAACTTTCGGTATATCGTTTATGCTACTTATTTTAATCTCCTATGTGTCGTGTTTGAGATTGATTTCTTAATATAGAACTAGAGTGGACCTGCTCTTTAACTATCACGTTTTGCATGTATGTGTGTCTCGTAATCATAATTAACCGGTTTCTTATCCCTTGCGACGTCGGTCACGGTTTTAGGATTATCAGCAACATAATTATTATATCTACTGACTTTTCATCACGGAAAATTTGTGTCGTACCACGTGCTTCTCATCGTAAACAGTCATTAGTTTTGAGGCCAATGTTACCAATGACATTTTCTTGCACACTATCAAACGAGCAATTAATAAACGCTAGTATATTTCCTATTAAACATCCGTTTGTCAGTATTGGAGGTAACACTAAATTGGACGGTTCTATTTAATTCGGTAATATAATGTTGAACTTGTTCTTGTCATATCAGTGGCTATCGTGTCCGTTTAAAATGTCAAATAAGAGATTGACGATTAGATACAAACAGTCATGTGGCACACTTATTGCGTATGCATCAGGTGATCAGTGATCTTTCTTACCAGATGTAAACAGATACCGTTGTTTATCGCCCCTTAAACTCTGTACGTTATTGATAAGCCGACAATTGTATTGTAAAATCACTCCAAGAGTAGCCTGTTATAATATATACTGATATTATATTGTACCTGTAAGTGGATAGATATTGATACCGAAAATTTGCCTTTTCATATTTCCCGTTGGTCCTAATCTTGATCTCATCAGTAACAGAAACGGTTCTGTTCAAACGTGCTCATTTTTTTGCAGTTTCAATATTATATTACTTTGTTATGGTTGTACAAAATACTACTTTTAATTTAGGTATGCCTCCGAAGTATCTTTATGTGTTATATAAAATGTTTTTATGAGGATAACTGTCTTAAAATATTCGTCTATATGATAACAATACGATTATAACACAATTTTTATTTAACGGATTACAGATGACTGAACCTATTACGAATGAATTTTAGTTTATGTTGTTAATGGTCTTAGACATTAAATTTAAGACGCCTGCTTGTAGTCTTATAGTCGTTAGTAATATAAGAATTATGATATTTATACAAAAATGTAATATTTTCAGGGCGGTGGCGAGGCACGCGGGGCTGACTCCACGGCAGCGGCCAAGCGGCGCGCGCGTATCTACACTACTTCGTTCGTCCGCGCCCGCGCCGCACGACTCGCACGCACTCAGCCCACACACATCCTGCGCTTCCCAGCCCGACTGTGCTCACGAACCGTTACACACCAACAGTGCTAGTGGACAAAACTAAAACGTTTACTCTAACAAAACAAGTGAAATCCCTAGTGATTCCGTTCAGTGCTCGGTAGCCGAGTGAATGCGCGTGTGTTTCGACACCCTCTGCTTTGGATCGTCACAGCGAGCAGCTGGTGACGATGAGCCGAGGGCCTTAGTGAATACAGGTGGAGGAGCGCTTACCGTGGCGCCCACAGTGAACGGCGATAGGCGTGCTTTAAACGAAACATATAGAGAGACAGAATTAAACGGAATAATGGGGACTCCTAGCGCGATGAACGCGGATTCGGAAAATTGTGTTGCCAATGCGACGATGGCGAACGATATGCAGCCGCTAATAGAGAGGATTAGAGAACTGGAGGCGTTGCTTAAGCAACGCGACCAGGAGATGCTGGAACTGCGCTCGCAACTGGACAAGTTGCAGAGCGTGTTCCCGTATCAGCAGTATGCCAGGGGCTCGAGAGGTCCCAGGAAGCAGAGAGCTCAGGGTATCTCTGCCGAGCCTCAGACGAGCTCTTCCTTGCAGGACTTGACTCACCAGACATTCCCCATCTACGACAAGAGCGAAGCGTAAGTACATTTATGTTATCGATACTAGATAAGCTACAACGAGTTTACATTCATGAAATATCTGATATATTAGGTAACATATTTGCGGCTGATTAATACAGTTACATATTTGTAAAGTAAAAATAGAAAAAAGTAGATCAACATTAATTCATGTCAGAAGCAGTTGAGCTAGCAAATAATAGTTCATACCTTTTCTGACGGGTGCTAGTGAACGTAGATATACTGAGTGTTAATTAGCTTGCACCTGTTGCGTGCAAAGCAATACTTTAAATAATACCAGACATAAACACACAACACAAGCCGTAAAATCTTGCGTAATCTAAGATCTCATGTCACACGAACTAAGATCACCGGTTTCATTCTAGAAGTAATTTATTCATCCAACGTCATCAATTGACTTTCATCACTTTAAAAACAGTATATAATGCAAAATAGACAGCAAAACGTAAATAAATGTTCTTTTATTCAATGATACTATTTTTCCGATCATGCTATGGAAAAATACAAACATTAACCAATTATGAATTGAAAGAACGGATTTAACACTGAGCTTGTTTGAAAATAATCAAATAAACTAAACATGAGGCTTGATGTGATCATTCTCCATGTTTTAAGATGTCTTTGGTTGCTACTTGTATTATTAGTTAGCTAATATGGTGCCGAGATATGCTATGTTAATATAATATACTGTACTTAGTAGGTCGTAGTTCAACTATAAACTTTTTTATTTCTTCTAGATTTAAATTCTAAGATAAAGCGATGTAAACAGATATATTTATCTGAGCAAATTACATACATGTTTTCCATTCTTCATATCAAAATCGATCTTGATGTGTCAGATGTGATAAATATTTCGATTCTATTTCAATACGAATCACTTTATAAATAATTGTATACAAACTTGAAAGATCATTCGCATCTTCTTGGCATCATTAGCAACGCTAACTATAATTCAACAGTCGTGACTGTCAAATACAATATTTGTGGGAGCCCTTGCTGACAGCAAACAGTAAAAATATATTTTACACAAATATTGCTTAAGATTTTTGTTAGCGAAGTTATACATAGATGTTCAATCTAAGAAACGAATGGCATCAACGTTGGTGAATGTTACAACGTAAACGTATTTTAAAGAAAGTCAGCTAATTACTTACAACTATCAGGATTAAAAGTACGCCTTAGATTTCTAAGTAACAGCTAACCTTTCTATATTATTTCAACTAATCCTTGTGCAGAAATGTTTGGCAACATAACGAGACCAAATCGCTTCATGTTTGTAAAAAGATTTGCAACATAAAAATAGAAGGTTGTGTTTAAACCACGTGATAAGACTGCTAGTCACAATCAAGCTAGCTGTTATGGTGATAACAAAAGAATTTGCAAGGTCTACACTAACATTTTATATGCTCAATTTGAATTGACGAGATGACAGTTGTAAAAATGACGAAATGTTAATACTTTTAAAGTTTACTATTACAATTTCTCTCATAAAAGTAAGTTATTTTAAGTGATTTAGTATTTTGTTGCGAGTAATTAGCACCGAATAAAATAAATCTTATCAGGTGTAAACTTATCACAGAAAATCTAATTTATTTGGCGATTCAAAAAGTTATTTTGTATGTTTCACACATGAAATTATAAATAGTACACGAATCATGTTCATGTTACGTAAAAATTATCAATATTATCGAATTGTTTAATTATTATGAGCAATGACGTATTTTTATAATCAACACCAGCATTTGGTGTTATATCATTAATTACTTTAAGCATAATTGACCAGTCAGCTGCAATATCGTTTTCTGCTTGATATTAGTATTCTGCGTGTGATACTATTTACCTTAATAATGCGACAATATGGGACATAATAGTGTGAATAATAGAATGTATTTAAATATGTCCATTAGTATTCGTATTGACGACATGTGGGAAGGAATCGATACCTCGTGTCGTCTATCCTTCATGTTTACCTTCATTAACAACATCGAAGCCGCGAAAACAAACTGCAAATTAAATTGCTATTTCGCATAATATTGCAGTTATTTTAATTAATATGACATTTAATGGGCCTCCTTCTGGCTCTTAATATGTTCAGTCGAGATAACTTTGCAGTTTTATTTGATTTCAAATGGAAATGTTCAAGTTGATTTAGTTTTCAAGATACTTTCCGCAATCAACATCAAAGTATGATCTTCTTACTTTACTTGGATTCCGTGTACTTGAAAAAGGTACCAGACGATCTAGATAAAACCCTACGGGTTTTTCATTAGCATTTATTAGCAGTTTAAAAATACAGTCAAAAAGTGGCGGTTCAAGGAGAATAGATAACCTTTCTGATTGTCCTTATCATTGTCCCATCAAACTCGTATGCCTCAAACGTTCTCTTCCCACAATGTCAATTCAAATTTGTGTGTTTTGAAACTTCATCCATTTCTTATTGTGACATGCCTCAATTGATCATTTTTCAAGTTAATTTCATTTACAACATTATTGTTAATTGCTTTACTTCTAAAACTTACATGAAAAGTTTAACCTTTGAATGTAAAGCGGTCACCATTACGGTTGACATTTACTGAGACAGATTTGTATTAACCGCAAGGGCTGAGATTGCTGAGAATATAAATGGACACACCGCACAATATTCTGAGAAAGCAGCAAGGGAATCAAAATAATTATACCTATGTACTAACGAGGAGTACATTAATTTCACAATCTCTTCATTACTACTGCACGTTTTCCATGATTCTGTTACCTAAATGACGATAAGAACATCTGTATGACATATTGCCTAAATGAGATGTCAAGGCTTAAACCTATTTAACTTGCATGTTTTATTTGTACTACATAATCAAGCTATTGTGTCCAAAAGGTTAGGCTAGCCAAGGTTGAGGTAGATGTACTAATTACTAATGTAAAACTAACAACTTACCATATAGAGCGTTTTGTTTTCTATTTTATCTCTCACCACTTTGCATTATTTTATTGATATACGTTTGTTAAAGCGTCTATGTACTCAACTTATAACTGACGTCTTTAATTTACATAGTTATCGGCTAAGTCGATACTAAATAACATTTCTGTACTACTTGTCCCTGTCAAACGTATCTTGTGCAGATTGCTGGAATTTTGCGTTCATACGTAGACAGCGAGGCAATAAATTGCATTGATTTGACATCAAATGATAATGTGGACACGATAATTTGCTGCCGTTTTAGTAGTAATACGCCTGAAATAATTAAAGATTAAGATTGATAAGTGATCTGATAACCTACGACAAGGCTTGTTGAAAATGTTGTTGACGCTTTACTAAGTGCGGTATCACCAAACTTAGTAAGACATTGTTTTGTTCTAATAATAACAAGAAGGTGAAAGAAGATTTTCAAGGCAAAGCACTTACGAAAAAAAGACCAATTATTTCGAAGCCTTATCGCGTTGGTTACACATGTTTCATGCAATTGAACTGTATTGGGTATGATGTGACAAAAATAAAAGATTATGTAAACAAATTCAAAAGTTCATTAACAGAATTGTATTGAATAATTGTTTGCACATGCGTTATGTGCAAACAATTATTCAATAAAATTCAGAAATATATAGACAGTGATTTTAATAAACCTAATAAACTTTCCTAAATGTTTGCTTAACTTTAACAACTAAAGCATGACAAATCAAAACAAAGAGACGTGGAAACTATACCAGTTTAATATTCAATGGGACAAAGGAATCTTCTAAGCTGTATAATGCGAACAATATCTATGTTTGCAGCATTATAATACGTTAAATATATACAATAATACATGTATATCAACATAATATACTGGTATTGTACCTTGCTACATAATAATATGACACGCTTTAATTGATAGTTAGTAGTACAAAATACTTATCTATGCGTGATTCATCTTTCATTCATCATTCATACTACTCTAAATACTGTTATTATATTTGCCCCTGAAATATGTCTTATTTGAGGGCCAAAGATATAAATAAATATTATTCTGAGTTAGTAAACGTGGTATTAAATTTAATAAAAATATATGCGGAAATACAAAAAATATATTAGCTGTTATCTTGTGGGCAGTAGTCAAAATATTCAAATAACTGATTTATTTTTATACTCTTATCGTTGCAATTAAGTACCTATGTGTCACAGTACATCTTCAGTAATTCAAAGTATTACTAAATCTTACCCATGAAATAGCTTTACTAAACACGCCTTAGTAATAAAAATAAAACAAAATGTAACCCATATCTCTCTGATGTAAAGTGAAATGGGTGAATCCACTCACATTTACATTTAAACATCACCCATCAACAATTTTATACAATATTTAGAGTATCGTATGCTTCTTAAATAATTCAGCGTGCCAAAGTCATATTCTGACAAACGATTGTTTATCCGATAAAGTATTGCAGGTGGGATATGTAAGATTTCTATGTAAAACCTACGCAAAACATGTTATTTATGTAGCATTGTCTCTTATATAATCGACCTATAAATATCGATATACAGCCATATTTTAAGTACTAGATTATTCCTACTGTATGTCATAATATATTTCAAGATCGTCTTCTTACAGGAAATTGTTTTCACATTTTTTTTTTGTTTTGAAAATTACATAATTTTAAATATTTGTCTCATAAAATGTTAAATTAGACACGTTTGATGGTCGCCGTAAGAATTTCTTTTCCTACAAATGTGTGTCAAGTGATTCAACGACTATCTGACTTCGTTTTATTGTTCAAGTACTGTGTCTGAGTGTCGAAGAAGGACATCGTGGCTGTAACTTTTAATGAAATTGTAAGGATATCTACAGCATTACGATTTTATTGCAGATGCTTTATGACACCTAATTGTAGCTAAATTAGGTCGGATATAAAATAATTATGTTTTAAAAGCACACTAATTAGCCCGAATGTCAATGTCTTTATAACGTTTTTTTAAGATTATGTTTATACTAATTGCCAAGTTTTGCGTGTTTAACATTATAGTTATTTGTAACATGATTAGGAATTGTTTTGAATATATTAATCGAGGTACTTATGTCCTCGTCATTTTATCTAATTTATTCTGAAGTTTTGCAATATTGTAAAGATCTGCGAGGTACCAGTTGCCATTGTAATGTGGAAACGTATAAAAGTCCAGTCCCTGTATAAGGGTGTGGTGCGCAACCGCAAGTTTACGAGGCTTCGGATGTCTATTAACTGGTGCTGCGAATTCAGATGTTCGCCTTCGTATAAGCATATCGTAAAATATTGTTATGCAATCATTTTTGTTTTATTTACTTCTTTTATAGGGACACGCCTTTATTTCAAACGATAAATATGGCATTACGAGCTTCACGTATTTTAATTGGTAAAATGCTGTTTATTTCGTTCTAAATGGCAAGCAAGGGAAAATTATGTAAATTTTATTGCTCTGCTTGTTTTGTTGTTAACTTACGAAATAGATTAGAAAGTGTGGCTGGGTATTTTAAAACATGTAGACTTTGACCTAGCCCTTATCTTTGCAGTAGATTAATGCTATGCACGCTATTTAGTCAAGAACATCGAACCAGTTTTAATTTCTTTGTAGGAGTGGTTGTTACTAGTTTTGCTCGGATTGTTCTTACTTACGTGACTACCTACGGAGGTATGACCTATATTAAATTGTCATGTTCGCTCAGACATGATGCAGCTTACTATTTTATTTTTATCTGTCACGTTATATCACTCAATACTAAAAACATATTTTAGAAGTTTGCTCTTGACGTTTTTTATATTATCTGACAACATAGTAATGGTATCTTTTAACACATAAAAGCAATAATTTTAAATTAAAATATAAAAATAATTATATTATTTAGGTTAAACTAACCTCGGGATATGAGATAAATTCTACTCTAAAACATAAAACACCACAGATGACCAATTTCAAACAAAAGCATGTAATCATTTTATTTTAAGATGATCTTAATGTTTTTTCGTGTACCTTGTGTCCTTGTTAAAAGAGAACTAAAATGTTGTTCGTTATACTTAACAGTCGTCTTATCAAAGAAGTGTTGCGACTGTAAAGATTTATTGACAATAAAGCTTCGAATTAACTTACGAGCTGATAGCACTCGACGATAAATGTGTAAGACTATCAATTCACGTAAATTTCGGGAGAACAAAAAGGTGAAAATTGATTTACTTACTTCTGAAGTTGACACTTCTGGTCCAATTTATTTAAGCAGCGCGTTGGAAATGATAACAGTACGTTTCATTTTAATTGGTCTATCATTTGTCGGCGAGAACTCAAAAGGTACATACAATTTACCTGCGACAGTTAAATGGTGGCCGAGTAAAACTGTCACAACAAGAACTCGACTGATGGTGATTTGTTGATACAACATAGTATTTAATCGAACATTTGTCATTATGATAAATGTTTAGTATTCAATGTGTTTGTATAAATGCAGGATATGTCGATAATAAAATGGAGTGTTAGTTGAGAACAGTATATAAATCCGTAGGAAAATAACACATGAATAAAACGTACATAAAGTAAGTCGTGTAGAATCTACATAACATATCTACACTGTAGATAGTTCTTGAAATTTGCAGCACTTTTACGATAACAAATCTTGTTTACAACCTTCAATACTTATGTCCCTTGTTTAATTCAAAATTAATAATGATACGATATACTGATTGTAAATAGTAGAAGTAGTTTTTAATCCTTATTAATATAATAAAAGTAAAAGTGTGTATAATATATGTATATTGCGAAATTAATTGGATTAAGTTTGCAAATTACACTTTTTGTATCGTATGTTGGAGAATCTACAAAAAGTGCAATTGAGAGATTCTCAAGTAGTCAACTGGCCACCATTAGGTAAGATAGGTATATAGAATACCACGAGTGAAATATGATTAACAGATTCTTAAAACTGATCCTTTAGTACTTGATTAAATTTAACATTGCTACAATAGAAATCAATATTTTAGTTTGAAGAAGCATTTTTAATATTACTCATGGCAGCAATTTGGCTTGAATTTGTCTGAGATCTTGACACAGCTCCAAACACGGATGATCTATGACATCTGAGTGAAGTAATTGGAACGAAATACCGAACGACACATTACTATTGTACACAAGCAATTATCGGCACAATTCTGCAAATCAATTTTATTGCTCTCATGGCAATATGACATGACAACTACATTATGGGTACTAATGACATGCGATGTAATGAAAGTACAGTTCATTCAAAACGAGAAAACATTCATGTACCTTGTAATTACTACTTATGGAGAAGAAGTATTGAGTACTCCGAGCAATAACGTAACCATTTAGCAAAAGTTAAAAGTATATCTGAAACCATTGTACATCGTAACTTTATTGAGTCTGGTTAATCTGATCGAGATAAAAACATAAACATCGTTTTAAGGGTCTTTAATTTGTTACTTGAATTGTTTATTGTTAAAACTTACTTTATGAATACAGCAAGTAATACGATATTATCGGTTTGTGTCCTCAGCAAACAATTAACAATGGCCTTGCCTTCAATTCCCCTTATTAATGTATAATTCTTACTTTTACTATTGACAGCAAAATTGAGATGGATTGCCTAAATAGGTAAATTACTTTTCTATGAGTACAGCATTCAAACCTTGACTGAAAGGCAAGGAGTCTTACTGTGATATTTATGAGATGTTTAAGTAGTTGTGGGTGCATTACTGTATAATTATTCAATAATACATTGATATAGCCACACATATTTAACGATTCTTTTAGTACTGTAATTTCCAGATACATCTTTGTTATAAGAGCGTTAGATTACTTTTTGAAAGCGTTACATGTCTACATTTCAATAAACATAGGTAAGTAGATATCAAGATTTTAAGTTCTATTCTTAATTTGTCTAGTATATATTTTACCATATCTTTTTAATGAAGCCTATGAATATTCTATTTTTATTAATTTCCAATGTCTAATTATGATGTCATTTTATAAATGACATGATGCATGTTATTTACTCTTTCGAACCGTATGTATTACTTACAATGTTCTGCTGTACACACTTATTTCTGACCATTTACGTACGTATTAATTCAAGTCGTTACGCTTATATCGTCATAACTCTGCCTATACTGGATGAAAGTTTGTCCATTAATTGATTTCAAGTATCTCGGTTATTTTTAACGACAACATACCTCTAATCAATTGGAATTGACATTAAGGAATATCTGACAAGATTGGTACATTAACGTCTTGACATTTTGTATCAGTTTGATAAATTATCTTGCGTATTATTCCACAGACGTGCTAGTTTATTTACTATATTTAGCTAACAATATATTATGTCAAAAATAATTGTCATATCATGCACCGTATACATTCTTTTGATTTGCATAGGGCATGGACCAAAACATATTTCTTAGCAATAAAGAAATTTGTATTTTTATAAAAATTAACACGTTGACTATTTTTGCCATTAACTAATTGCCAATAACCTCAATACTTCCACTAGTAGTACTGCAACATGCTTGTTATATTATTCTTTATGCGGGAGATCCCCACTTTCTGAATAAATACAAAAAGGTAATATTTCATCCTTATCAGTTAATGCACGAGCGAAAAGATCAGAGATCGGACTGAAAAGGTGAATTACACCTTGTAATGTGGTTGTCAATAATGATGATAAAGCGATCATCTTGTTTTTACCGTTTTTAATATTTTATCTGTTGATTTTCTCTTTTACAAACATGTAAATGTGTCACAACTAGCACCCTAATGAGATAGGCACAATTGCAATGTGTAGTCAAATCAAAACATTTAGTAAAGTTCCCTACTGTTTTTAGCTTTCGCTGAAAATGATTTGTGACATTTATGGATCTAATAAGTAGAGCATCGACATATTTTTCATTATCTGTAAGAACTTCCGTGTATTCTTCCTTATTTTTAGTAACCATGGTGGACAAGAGAATTGATTATAAACTATTGTTTGGAGACTATGTTGCCTCGCCTAGCACCTACTTATTTCTTTCTCTGTAAGGATGATTTACTTTCAGGGGAATTTTATTTTTTATGTACCTATAGTAAGCTAACGCTATTTTGGGTCTGTATGTTTTATGGTGGTTATTGTGGTATTTTTTTTTCATTTTGACATCAACTCATATAAATTAATAAAATTGATAAAAATCAACCGTTTTTGTCTGAATTACCAACATTATGAGCAAAGACATTTGACTTACATGCTCTAAGAAACAAGTAAACTGATAACCGTAAAATAAAAATGATTACCGTTGTTTGGTCAACACCAAGTCCAATTGCACTGTTTAAGTTAATCTTGCTTTGACATTCAGACGAAAACGGCTCTTGAACTTTCCGATCCATTTCAACACAAAAAATCATCGATAAGATGATTTTTTGTGTTGAAATGTTGTTGCATTGACTAGGTGATATAATGTTTAAAGTAACCAAAACGGTTAACCATCGCAGTAAGAAACATGCGCTTTTTATTGCACTCGAAACATAATAATTACTTCTCTATAGGCTAGCTGATTCACAGAAACTTACTCACTGTTGATCTTGGCCAGTTAATATAAAGTAAGGAAACGATTGAGCGTAATTACGATGAAATATGAAGCAATTTGTTTCATATGACATTCGATAATCTCATTCCCTAAGCTCATTTCTATGGGCGTGTACTTCCATGATAAGCAACAGGATATTTTAGTATCTAACAAGAAATCGAAATGAGATTTCTCAAATGTAGATTTGTAATATGGCATAGCATTGTGTAAACCTGTAACCCCGTCATAGTCCCTTCATTATTTCTTCCATAAAGGAATGAATTATTGAGAAAATATTACATCTATGAACAGATTATTTATCCAAAACAGTTAATATAAAAATGTAAAGGTGCTATGCAGATTTTTGCAGATGCCATAGGCCAAGCAAAATTGGTAACTTTGTGAAAGTATTAGCAACTGTTAATGCAATGGGTCTTCAAAGTACGACACCAGGCCACTTGTAATCCTTCATCTATCATAATAAAATGTAGTAGAATATATGTATATAAAATATATATCTATTCATTCAGTCCGTGTGGTGACGGATTAAGAATACAAAATGTCACCACCCCATATCATCCCATGGGTGTCGTAAGAACCGACAGAGGGAGCACATTATGCAGAGAACAACACTGCAAGAGAAGGAAAACTTGATACAAACCCTATACCAACCCGTTTGGCCAGCGTGGTATAGTAGGCCAATTCCTCCTTTCAATGGAGAGGCCTAGTCCAGCAGTGGACTATTAAAGGCTGATATGATGATGATGATTCATTCTACCGTAGGATTTTAGAGGTTTCATTGAATCATTTGAAGTATTTTGCTGCAAAGGATTTGTATGATACTACAATCAAATCAATTCTTTTTTGTGACGTTACGTCGAGTATTATTGTATTGTACTATGGAGCACTCGTAGAGAGATCATTGTTTATGGAAAAATATTTTCACCAAATTTGGTAATCCGCTATCGGACAACGAGTTTTAGGTAGGCGTCATTGTATCTGTCACTCAATCAGTTATCTATTCTTTTATGAGTATGTGCTGATTAACATGTAACACTTCCAAAAATAAAATATCAGATATAAAAACCCTGTCATATGACTTTTGGTCATTACTGTATTGGTTGTTTGATTTGTACCCATCTTACCACAGCATGACATGCCTGACAATACAAATATTTAAGTAATATACAATGTAAAAGTAGCTGCCTCATGATAATGCAACAAGGTTCAAAATCAAATGAAACTAAATGACAACTCTAATTGATTGTTTTGTCGCCAGCTTTGTTAGCAGATCACGCGACTCAATGAGTTAAACTTATCATTTAAAATAATTGAAAGCTATACCATCTATTGTTGTCGCGTACGTCTTTTGATTATCCTATAAAATCTTGGAAACAGTAGAATGGTTGGCATTTATATCGAGTGCTAAATCGATGCACTTAAGTGTGTAATCTGATACTCGAGTACATGCCGTTTAAGATTCCTTACGGCTGAACCGCACGATTCGATTGTTACGAACAATCGGTAATAGTTTTTCAAGGAATAATTCCGAAGCATTGTTACAACACTATTGCATAATCACAACAGGTGGTTTACTAACCACAGTAACACTAATTACAGTTAGGATAACTACTGTTTATTTCTTAATCGTGGTTAGGGGTCTGTGGTCACCGGATAGAGAATTTGACTCAGGGACATTAGAGTTTAGAGTTTTTTGAAACGTGACTATTGTTAAAACGGCATCATCATCATCATCATCATCAGCCTTTATCAGTCCACTGCTGGACTAGGCCTCTCCTTTGAAAGGAGGAATTGGCCTACTATACCACGCTGGCCAAACGGGTTGGTATAGGGTTTGTATCAAGTTTTCCTTCTCTTACAGTGCTGTTTTCTGCATAATATGCTCCCTCTGTCGGCTCTTACGACACCCACGGGATGAATTGGGGTGGTGACAATCCGTATTCTTAATCCGTCACCACACGGATAAAACGGCATACCTACGCAAATTCATATTCTAGATAAGTTGGTTAGTCTCAAAAGCGGACTCCGAGCTCTAAAGCCGAAATCTTGGATAGGTATGCTGTGACGACGACTGACAACTATCGTTTGCTCACAAATTATTGATATTAGTCTTGTGACAGCCCTAATTCGTGACGAATAGGAGTTCATTAAATGGCGGAAGTGGAGCAGTGGACGAGAACTGGCTACTTCCGACCATGACGCGGGACGAAAGCGGGCGTATTTGAAGAACCCATGTCTCCGGAGACACCAGATTGAAATCACTCACCCACACAACTACGAAAAAAGAATCATAAAAAATATATCACAATATTAGAAAAAAAACAGTAAAAAGCTTGTAAAATGAGATTTGTTGGCCTTAAAATTATTTTAGATTCCAGTTTTATTATTTTTCAAGCTTTCTCCAGTGGTAAGCAAAAGTCACAATATTTCCATCTGTCACGGTTTTGTTAAAGCTAACATTCATGTGGGCGTAAAATTACGTATGTAAAAATTATTTGTAAAATATAAGCAGTTATTATTATCCGGCAATAATATGCTTTAAAAAGTTTGCGAGAAAACCGTTTAACAAGTCTAAAACGTAAAACAAGAATCATAAATAAATATTATAATGCTCAAAACTCGTGTAGTTTTCGTAAATGTTAGCGCTTCGCCTAACGGACATCCGTGATAAAAAGCTAAAGAAAAGTAAATTTAAATATAATAAAAAATATACATGACATTTCAAGACTTAAGAAAATATAAAAACTGGAAGTACGTAGTTATCGGTTTAGTATCTTGTGGAAAATAACTATGACACAGATCAGCCTCAGATACCAGTGGAACACGCAAAAGTTGTTAAGATAGACACTCCGTATATCTTCAATATTATGGTGTTTGACTTAATCTTTATCATTATTAAAGGAACAACCAGAATAAAATACGGAACCAGGATTCCAAATGTAATGGAAACGCCACTGACAATTTTATTTATACTCTAAGAAAATGTTAAATCATTTTCCATGCATGATGGTGTAGCTGAAACATCCATGCAATGGATTACCATCGCTTGGATTTTTCAGCTACACCAGCTGTACTCGTGGGACTACATCCTTCTTCTTCATTTCAATATATGCCTACAAATAGACAATAGAGGCGAAAAGTTGGCAAATATTTACATTCTAGTTCTTTCTGCAGTACTGATATACATGCTGATGGACTGATATATATGCCATTAACTGATACACCAATACAAATTGTGTAAATCTTGTCTAATTATTGTATGTAATCTTTTTACGCAAAAAATGTTGATAGTCTGATTTGAAGATTGCCTAATCGGTTACCTAATTTATTACATAGTAAACAATTTTACTGACACGATATCACCGTGTCAGTAAATAGAAAATACTAGACTAGATTAAACTAATTACAACCTAGTAAATTCTTTCAAACTTTTGCGATTTGTCTAATCACAAAATTATTTGCAAAAAAATGTATTCTGAAATACAAATACAAATCATCTTTGAATCATCTTTAAGGAAATACCTTCTATATATCCCGACATTTCGGCATAGCTGGTATAAAACCAGCCGTAATCACGTCATCCCGTGACTAAATACAAGTATTCTACTTATTATTCAATCGAAAGCACTTTGGCTTTAATGATAGATCGACGGACCACCAGAGGGTCTAGTATGAGTTTTGCACTCGATCGTCACGATCGAGGAGAGCTAGTCGACGGGAACAATTTCCATACATTTTCTAAATGCGCCCCCTAGCGGTCTCTATCCATCGCTACTCTCCGTTAGGGGCGCCTTTGGAAAATGTATGGAAATTGTTCCCGTCGACTAGCTCTCCTCGATCGTGACGATCGAGTGCAAAACTCATACTAGACCCTCTGTCCTGCAGGAAGTCCTACCGGAAAAATGAGTTTTGTCCAGTTACAGGTTTCAAATAATGTGTTAAATATTATGTTTGTTTTGTGTAATAATTGTGAATTGTGATACTGCTCAGTGCAGTGCACGCACACGAAAACATACTTAAGAATCAGAGGGTCTAGTACGAGTTTGCACTCGATCGTCACGGTGGACGATAGCTTAGTCGTCGGGAACAATTTCCATACATTTTCTAAATGCGCCCCCTAGCGGACTCTATCGATCGCTACTTTCCGTATATATATATATATATATATATATAATACCTACCTACTTATAGATATAATCATTTTCGCTAAATTATAACTACATACATTTAACTATTAGATTCTTCATTCACTTTTTGGATATATTTAAAATAAGTAATTCCGATCAATAATCCTATATCGTCCCATATTATAGTCCTCATCTGGATACAAATACGCGAACTACAAGAAAAGCTCATAGTAGACTCGAAAAAGGTAGCTATATTTATATTTTCAGTTAAAACAAGTTCAAATAAAGCAATATAATGTTAATAAAATTAGATAAGGATCAACATGTATAAATTATCATTAAATGTCAATGTAATAAAGATAAATATCAGAATTATAAAGTTCAAAGTGTTATAAATTGCATAGGCACAGTGCAACACAGTTATAGAATTTATGTAAGTATATATAAAATGAAAAGTAAATAAAGAGATAAATTAATTTGACCTTAAGTTTCGTTTTTATTTGCAGTTTTTGACCTATTTGTACTAAATATATTTGTATGATTTCTGTTTTATTAAATTTATTTGTATGATTTCTATTTTAAATGCAGGTTCATGTACTTCTGGTATATTTTTTGTGTATATTTTCTATGAGATGAGACTTTTTGTAATCTTTGTGATGTACGGTAAATGTATTATGTATCTGTAGTGCCTAGCTGTGTTGTGGTCTTTGTAAATGGAGCCTAGGTGGTAGGTGGTTTCTAATAACTTTCTCAGAGCGTGAAACATGCGCAACATTTTATGCATAGGATTATTAATATACTTTTACATGAACCATAACAAATATTAATATTTTTAATAGCTGCAGACGATTTATCATTACTATGTTTAATAGGAGAAGGTAATGATGTAGCTAATCGATCTGTACGTCACAGTTGACTGCTTCAAACAGCTGTTTAATGAAATGGCTATGCATTCACTGGGGAAAAGTAAGAGAATGAAAAGCCAAGATATGGCGAGGTTTTGAACTGTGATGGAGATCTAACTGCCTAGATTGTGACAGGGCTTATCCCGATGATCAGACGGGTTTCCTCCAAGTTTCTCCAAGAAAAGATTGCGTTTATAATCACGCAAGTATCTGTTGAACTTAAATGTAATAAATAACATCTATTGAATAGAATATTTTAAATATTTGTTCACGTATTCTCCGAAAGAAAAAAATGTTATATTACTTTTCTGAGAAACACTCGTTACATTTTACCAGGAAGAATACGAAAAATTATCTAAGTGTACGTAAATGTATAAATATAACTAGTACATGAAAACTGTAAGAAGCGATAGAAAATAATTGAAATAACTAAAGTATACACATCTATATGGGTCCTGAAATCTGCTATGCATTCTTTAAGCACATAATAAATCATCTTGTTAAGGGGAATCATGATATAAAAAAAGGCTACTGAGTACCTACGTAAAATCGAGTTGATTAGATATTAGATATCCCGTACTATAAATTCCTATAAGTTCATGCTTATAAACAGACATCTAAATCATGAGAAAATCTTGGTACACAACCAAGATTTCCGTAAACATGAGTCTTCGCAATATTAATTAACATGATGAAGGCAATATGACTAGAAAACTCATAACCGTCTCTGTAACATGTCTGGTTCGTGGCAAATAAGAAAATTAAATCACTTTTATAAATGCACAAGATTTAGCTAAAAGTTCCAAGTGATATGTTCTTCTAAATAAATTTCGTTTTTATAGGTGCAATAATAATGAAGCGTAGTTTATAAAAAAGTGCTTTATGTATATACGAAAAGTAGGTAAGATAAGTAAAGACAAATTAAGCTTAATTTAAAAAGGGGCGGCACGAGACTGTAACGAAGCCAACAAAATAAAACGATTCATAAACCAGGCGTCTTTAAGTCCAATTTCGTCCACATCACAATTCACGGTTACATTGACAGATTAACACCCAGCGTCGATATACAGAATACAAATAAATCACTTTCTGACAAACTTGTACAACTTCATAAAAGTGATAATAATCTACAATCGACAATTTTATTGCAATTCCATGTGGTTGCAACGTTGCACAATTCTCGTTCTTATTGTTGAAGGAATAATTGCGTCGTTAAATTATCAACTTGTCAGATGGTATTTTGCTGAAAATCGAATAAAAATTGCGGACCACCAAATAAGTGCACCTTGAGATGATTACACCGCAAGTATAAATAAAATTATATATAATTATAAGAAAAAATGCCGCGTTAAACCTCAAGCAAGCAAAGTTGCAAGCCTCAAGAGTGGGCTTATTGAATTCCTTAATTATTGTGATACACCCAAAATTGGCCCGTTTGTTCGCTGATATTTCAACAAAATAAAATAAGCAACCTTGGAATCTTGAACATCATTATGGTGATAACAGGATTGTTTGAGAAATTGCGGGCGATGTTACTTAAGAGCCGTGATCACACTGCATCACGTATAATTTGTTGACACGGTAGAATAATCAGAAACATTTGCATTTTAACGGTGTAACATCAAGGGTACCATTCCGGTGGCCATCTTGTAACAAAGTAGTCGATGCGTTGCCACCACAACAGGTAATTAATGAACAATGATCTTATTTCTGTCAAAGTAACGTCGCTTAAAGAAGACACGGAAAGTTTGCTAGTCGTATGTAAATGAGATGAAGTTTCTTCTGAAGTCTTAAATATATAAATTCCTTTGCTAGTTGAAAGCAGACTTCCAGTTCTTTAAAACATTTGCTTTTAATTGTTATAAACAGTTGTCTGGTTTATAAACCATCATAAAAATACTTAGGCAATTGAAGAACAGTCTATTTTGATTTCTACCCGTGTAGCTGCTGCGTCAAAACTTGTTCTAACGGTAGACATTTTCGCGAACTATACTATATAATTAGCTTATCTATATAAATATTCAGCAGTACGAAAGTGGTCAGTAGCATGCGATGCTTACTCTGTAATTATATTTAAATTAGAATCATTATCTTAATAGATAATCAGCTTAAAATCGTTATCAAAATAGTTTCACACCTGTACATATTATTATGTATGTTTCGTTTCCTGTCACGCATTGAGAGGATCGTAATGTCTGCCATCAATCTGTGTCTTGTAGATAATGATTTAAACATTGTAACATAAGTTAGTAGAAGAAATAAAGCGAAGGTGGACTGAAAGAAGGTCCATTGCAGCGTGCATCAAAATACTTGATCGGAAAGGTAGGCTTTTTTTAAATGCCTCCAGCCTAATGCTCTTTTACGGTCATTCTGACACACCAGCTAGTCTTAAGGTAGTCGTTCTAGCCATAAGCTATTCCAATATAGCTAAAAAATCTAATCTTCGTTGTATCTGTTGCGAAGAAACCAACTTAACGTTTCGCTGAAATTTTACATTTATGTTTACTTGATATAATTTTTTATTTTTGAAAGTTATATATTTAGTTGTAGCTAGTTTTACGCTGTGGTATTTCCTTTTTCGTTAAGGAAAACAATACTAATATATTATTGGGTAATAAATGGACTTTCTTGTCATTTC